>CM062651.1:739849-1479698 GCA_031772095.1 Zeugodacus tau
ACCTGTGGATACTTCGTGTGTCCGTCTGTGTGTGTGTCTCGTTGCATATTTGCTTTGATTTATGCATATCGTGCGAAATTGTGTTTCCTCGATCGTTTGCAAATACAAGAAATGAAGTTTTATTGGGTCTTTGTGGGCGGCAGGTGAGTAATTGATGTCGCACATTGCCGCACACACACACCACACACATACAGGCACATAACCTAATCCTCTGACACACATAACTGTAAGGAGATGTGTAATCGTGTGGGCTGTGGTTCTACAAATTGCAACGAGGAAGTTGAAATTATGAAAGTTTGGCACTCGAAGTTCATCAATGCATTATTTAGATGGGCACTTTGGTCAAGGGTCAGTTTGTTGAGTTAACTTGAAAAGTTTATTTTCAAGTTTAACGAAATAACTTATTTAAATTAGCGAAATATTGAGATTGGTTCACGAGATTAACACAACATTTTACAAATATCATTTCATATTAATTACCCAGATAGTTTATATTGAATGAGTTGAATATGAAAAATAAGTCTGTTAAGCTCAGAGAGCATGAGGCTAAATAAGAGAATCTTCCATCAACATCAGTTCTCCAAAATGCATTCGAAAATATAGAACATTTTCCTATAAACCATTCGAAATTTTAGAACCAAAAATCTTGGTTACCAAATTCCATCGGATTACCCCTCCTTTTCTAACTAGTTAGCTTGTAAACTGAATTTGGATTCCAACATAGGAACAATCGATATACATATATCGAAAGCTCTAAAAAATATATTTTTTTCATCAATCTCGAAAAAAAAAATTACTTCTTTCATTTCATTCATTTATTCAAGCAACTTGCACCATGTTCCGACATCTCGCACAGAAACAGAAAATAAAGTGTCATGAAACAAATGTACCAATATTTAAACTGAACTGTACGTTATACCTACATATATGGTATATACCCGCGAGCAAATATATGCGTGAATAACCACAAAGTTATTTCGCCAGAGCTTACACCTGAAGAGCAATTATGCTGTGGGTTCGTGTCACATTTCAGTTAATTATTCTCTACTTAATCCACACTTATGCTACGTACAGTACGTTCTTTCCTTCACTTTCGCAGCGCCATATTTACGAGTGTGTACATTTGTTGTTGCATGCTTCCACTTCATTTCGCCAAGCATGAATAAAATACTCACACAGTTGAATTGAATTAAGTAGCTGAGGCGCCTAAGCGTATGCTAAGCTATGTAAAGCTCAACGAAGCAGTGCATAATTTTCGCCGACAAAGCCTTATGATGAATGGCTAAATGTAGTGAAATGAGAAAACGTACTCTAACATGGAACAAAAGCGACGCAGTCAAATTAATGGGCAGTTAGTTAGCTGTTTGAAGAGATGAGAAAAGTGAAATGCAAATAAGTGTGTGGAAAGTCAGGAGTAAGGTAGGAAGCAGACGATCTTCAAACACATATAACAGCAATGTGTACTGAGTACTGAGAAGTGCAGAGAAATGTGGAGAGTTGATTTAAATTAACTCCAATATGTGTCAGCGCATTTCAACTACAGTCCCGGATTAAAGGACCCACCGCTGCTTGTTGATGTGACTTTGTCTTCCACAACAAGACAACACGAAATCAACACATCACAGATTACGGTCTTTCTTTCATGCAAATCTTAGGATATGTGGTTTTGCGGCATTTGAGATAATGTGTATATTTATATCACAGTGGAAAGAAGGCTTTTAAATTACTAACATATTCTTTAGGTAGCCAGAAGTTAAATTCAAATTTTGTAAACCACAACTAAACAATATACAAAATGGAGGAATAGATAAATATGCGTGAGAATAACACCTATAAGCAAGAGCCAGAGAAGAAGAAGAATATTCATCTGATTTTGTATACTATGGGATTTCGATAACTTGATACAGCAGATAAACAATGGCACCAACAACAAGTCAGGAAGGGCTAAGTTCGGGTGTAACCGAACATTTTATACTCTCGCAATTTATTGATGTAATTTTATAAAGATAACACAAGTCGACTCATATATTTGGTATAAAGTTCAATAGAATAACGAAAATCATCATAAATAGTATATGGGGACTGAGGTAATTCCTAAACCGATTTCACTCGTTTTCACCACCAAGATACAATGTATCGAAGACTATACGCTCACTTAATTTAATATTACTTATAATTAGGTATATGAGATCTGGGGGAAGTTATGACCCGATTTTTACCATTTCAGGTAGAGAGAGAAACTGTTATAAGAAAAAAATTCAGAGAGAATGAATTACATTAAAATATCTGAGGGATTTACCTATATTTTCGGTGAAAAATTAACCTTAGGCACTAGGTTCTTCATGTTCGATATCAGGGGCCTTGAAAAGTCATGGTCCGATTTTGACAATTTTTCCACAAGTGATGTCACAGCTCAAATACAGTATTTGTGTGAAGTTTTATTCCGCTATCTTCATTGGTTCCTTATATATACATTAGAAAGGGAAAGGAATCAGATGGAATTCAAAATTGAGTTATATATGGGAAGTAGACGTAGTTGTGAACCGATTTCGCCCATATTCCACCCGTGTCATCAGGAATTTCATTGAAATCTGTCGAGTAGTTCTTGAGATATGGTTTTTGACCCATAAGTGGGCGACGCCACGCCCTTTTTCCATTTTGTAAAAAAATCTCAGTGCAGCTTCCTTCTGCCATTTCTTATGTAAAATTTGGTGTTTCTGACGTTTTTCGTTAGTTAGTTAGCCCACTTTTAGTAATTTTCAACCTAACCTTTGTATGGGAGGTGGGCGTGGTTATTATCCGATTTCTTTCATTTTTGGACTGTATAAGGAAATGGCTAAAAGAAACGACTGCAGAAAGTTTGGTTTATATTGCTTTATTGGTTTGCGAGTTATATACAAAAAACCTATTTGAGGGCGGGATCACGCCCACTTTTCCAAAAAAATTACATCCAAATGTGCCCCTCCCTAATGGGATCCTATGTTCCAAATTTCATTTTCATAACTTTATTTATGGCTTAGTTATGACACTGTATAGGTTTTCGGTTTCCACCATTTTGTGGGCGTGGCAGTGGACCGATTTTGCCCATTTTCGAAAGCAACCTCCTCAGGGTGCCAAGGAACATGTGTTCCAAGTTTCATTAAGATATCTCAATTTTTACTCAAGTTATCGCTTGCACGGACAGACGGACAGACGGACAGACGGACAGACGGACGGACAGACATCCGGATTTCAAATCCACTCGTCATCCTGATCATTTATGTATATATAACCCCATATCTAACTCTTATATTTCTTGGTGACACAAACAACCGTTATGTGAACAAAACTATGATACTCTGTGCAACAGGTTGCGAGAGTATAAAAATGGGCAAAATATGTGAAAATATGAAAAATATTTTGGTTCCATACTCTGCACTATAGTATTTCTAGAAGACTCATTCTCCTTCAGTTTTAAAATAACATGTAACAATTAAAGGCTGCCATGAAGTTTCCCATGAGTCATTCTGTTAGTGCTGGTGAGGGCATTCATTGGACGATATTTGTCTTTTGTTTGCATATTAATTAAGTTGTTAGCTTTGGCTTCTGGTTGACGTGCGAAGCAGTAGTACCGGTGAATAAAAATGAAAGCCCTGAGTATAAAAATAACCCACATGACTAACAAACACTAAGAATGGATGTTACCAAATGCTGGAAAAACAATGGTTCACGTAGAAAATTGGAAAGCGTTTGCAGCGTGGCGTGGCGTAGGAAGTGTCATGAGCAGGCGGGTTGACAGCTCGGTTGTTGACTATATTGTTATTATTGTTGGCAGTTTGCATTTCTTTTATGCAATTGACACAATTTGCATACGCAAGCAACCGCACCAGCATCAGTCGCACACCCACACACACACACTCACATGGATACTGCAATCCAAGTTGATGCAAACCCTAAGATTCACTTTCCTACATATTTACATACTAACTGTTATATTGTAGACGTATGTGCTGACCCTTTGCTGTGCATTTGTTTATAAAAGCTCTCTGTGGTCGCATATGTTTGCAATGAAAACATTTGCATATGCTAAGGCGTCTATGCTCGACCGCAAATCTGGCTATGCAAATACGATTCAAGTCGTTTGTAGTTGTCGATGCGGTTACATTTATCGTTTCGATTTGCTATTTTTTTTTCAATATTTCTACTATGTACATATATCATACGAGATGCTGAACAAGCGGAATATTTAAAACGTATTACAAGAAAAATATGAATTTGTAAAAACTGTGAAAGTAGCTTGGTTCCTACGGTGATTTTAAGTATAAAATATCGATACTGATTGAATACAAGTTATTTAGCATGGGAGCTTTCTAGAAAATCAACAAAGAGGACACAAATATGTCCAAAGATGATACATTTAAATAAAAACAAGTAAGGAAAGGCTAAGTTCGGGTGCAACCGAACATTTTATACTCTCGCAATTTATTGATATATTTTTATTAAGAAAACACACTGATACCTGAGAGATTTACCGAAATTTTCGGTGAAAACTTACCATGGGGCACTGAGTTCTTCATATTCGATATCTGGGGCATTGAAAAGTTATAGTCCGATTTCGACAATTTTTTCACAAGCGATGCCACAGATCATATACAGTATTTGTGTATGGTTCCTTATGTATATCTTATATAGTGAAGGAATAAGATGGACTTCAAAATTGAGTTATATGGAAAGTTGTCGTGGTTGTGAACCGATTTCATCCATTTTCCACACGTGTCATCAGGGTGTCAAGAAAATATTATATACCGAATTTCAATGAAATCTGTCGAGTAGTTCCTGAGATATGGTTTTTGACACATAAGTGGGCGATACCACGCCCATTTTCCACTTTTTTAAATATCTGATTGCAGCTTCCTTCTGCTATTATTTCTATGAAATTTAGTGTTTCTAACGTTTTTCGTTAGTTAGTTAACCCACTTTTAGTAATTTTCAACCTAACCATTGTATGGGAGGTGGGCGTGGTTAATATCCGATTTCAACTATTTTCATGGTGTGTGATGGGGTACGTAGGAGAACCGACTGCAGAAAGTTTGATTTATATAGTTTTATTGGTTTGCGAGATATATACAAATAACCGATGTGGGGGGCCACGCCCACTTCCCCAAAAAAATTACAGCCAAATGTGCCCCTTTCTAGTGCGATCCTTTGTTCCAAATTTTATAACTTTATTTATGGCTTAGTTATGACACTTTATAGGTTTTTGGTTTTCGCCATTTTGTGGGCGTGGTAATGGTCCGATTTTGCCCATTTTCGAAAGCAACCTCCTCAGGATGCCAAGGAATACGTGTTCCAAGTTTCGTTGAGAATTCTCAATTTTTACTCAAGTTACCCATTGCACGGACAGACAACACGGATTTTAACTCGTCTCGTCATCCTGATCATTTCTGTATATATAACCCTATATCTAACTCTTTTAGTTTTATGACTTACATACAAACAACCGTTATGTGATCAAAACTATAATACTCTCTTAGCAACTTTTGTTGCGAGAGTATAATTAGGTAGAAATACCACTGATAGATAAGTAATACAATCTTTTCTTAAAGATCCCAAAAGTACTCCATATCTCCGAAGCTCAAGGTCATCTACAACTTTACATTGAAAACTACGAGCTTTTGAGCTTTCCACACAATAAATGCAGCTTTCCAAAAAAAGTTTATCCCCGTGAAACGTTAAGTTTTACGCAGTGGTTGAGTCAGCTGCCATATAAATTTCAATAAACCAAACTATTAATTGTATTACAATAAAATCTAATCAATCACTCAATTAATGAAATCTAATTGAGGAATTCCTCTTGAATAAACAAAGACTATACGCGCAGACAAATTGTTGCACAAATATATTATAATTAATATTACACATAACGTATTCATTAAATTAGTAATTGGCAAAGTGCATAGCAATTATGTAAATATTTATTAACACCAGTGTTAATGTCTATGTGCGGCTCACAAAAAAAAAAAAAATGATTTTGTTAATTTCAAAATCAAATAGTTTCGTGCAAACATGCAATGCATGTGGCATAAACACAACAGTATCTGTGGCTTCAATGGAATTTCACACACAAACATCAATGTATTTAAATTAAATTTTCCATTAAATTACGCATAAATTAGTAATGGCATGAAATGAGGCATAAAGCAAAAATTTACAGATTACAAAGCACTTAACTAATTCAACCGAAATTATATGCATTTTGGTGATTAACGCCGAAAGCAATGACATTTTAACACATTCTACACCTACGTTAGGGATGTCCGTTCGCACAAAATGTAACAGCATAATGTAAAATCATTGATTAGTCGTAATAGTAAGGATATCCTTAAAGCAAATTTAAACTTAAGGTTCATTAGATTTCTAACATCTCAAACATATATGTACAAGGAAGCTCACATTCATCCACCAATTTCAATAAAGTGCACTTTATTGACTTGCTGCTGCTGCTTAAAGTACAACCACTAACACTAACATACTTATGCAAAAACCTGAAAACGCCCCCGTTTATCACCACAGAGAAGACAACCATCGGGTAATCGAAAGAACCCACACAAATGGGAGCAGCTAGCCAACAGCCACTCTCACAATCGATCACACTGCTAAATCACTGAGTACTACCATTAAAGAGTATAGAGTAACAACAAAAACAACAAGAAAAATGCAAGCAACCATTATCGCTGACACAGCAAGACAAATTTAGATTTATTGCTGCTTCAATGGAGGAGAGGAAAGGAAATGGAAATGGGACTACAATTGCAGCCACTCACCAGCCCTAACAGCGTGTGTGTCTTAGACATTAGAAATTCCATAGATAGTGAAGCGAGTCGCATGAAGTTGAAATTAAAGCATTAAAATTGCAAATTCTTCTATGCATGAGGGTTGCGCGGAAGAAAGTGAATCGAAAGTGCAATCTATAATTTTTTGTAGCGTGTTAAATTACAACAATCTCGAGGGGGAAATGGTGTGGGCGGACGCACTGCCGATGAGTTGCAGAAAAGGTTCACATATCCGGGGTGGATTATGTGCTGCGGAGCCATGGTGACCGTTAACGAACTGAGGGCATGCAAAGATAAAGATATGCATCAGTTACGCATCCTCCACACACATACATACATATACATGTGTATAGCTTAATGATAACAACAAAAGTGGAGGGTGTTGACAGACACATACCCTCAAGCACAAGTACGGCTGGCTCTTCTGATTATGATTAAAATTATATGCATAGTCTACTTAAATTCGAAATAATCCTCTTTCAAGTATATCTAACCTAAAAATCTAAGTAGTATTCCGAAAATATAATACAGGGTGGGGATTTAAGACTCCAGCGGTTTCTTTTACTTTATAATATATAAATCACGAGCTAAAGAAAGCACAAAGTATGCACTAATACTACATTGATGGTGTGGTATCGCTCTTCTCCAATTTGTTCAAATCGAATGATAACTTTTCAAGACCCCAGATACGGAACATGGTCCACGAATTCCCCAACCACCATATACTACAAAGTATAATGCTAATGTGGACTTTATATGGATTTGTGTGTTATCTTAATAAAATTAGATAAATAAATTGCGAGACTCTAAACAAGTTTACAATATTGGACTCGTTTCACTTTTTCTACAATATTCAGATAGAGCTGCCACCTTCTTTTAATTATAATTAAATGTATATATAATTTACAGATTTATAATGTTTCCACAGCTCGACCATCCTTACTTGTAATCGTCCCGATTACGCTTTCATTAGAGAGACTATGGTTTAACCAAGATTCATATTTGCTAATTCCCATATTCCTTCATATGGAATTTGACTAAGTTGAAATCCCTCGACGTCCCTAAGTAAATACCTGATTGTATTCGTTAAGTTAGTCTGGAAGTGAATTTGGCCGGAACCGGTACCACCACCGACAGAATGGAAGTTAAGGAAACATTGTAGACTAGTACATTGATCGGCCATATTGCGGATGCGATCCAAAACCAAATCGACGATTTCCTTACCAATGGTGTAGTGACCACGAGCAGCGTGTTGGCAGCGTCTTCCTTATCGAACTGTTCAGGGTGGAACAATTGACGATACGTTCCAGTGCGGACTTCATCAACTACAGTGCGTTCCAAATCGACGAATACGACACGAGGAACATGTTTGCCGGCCTCGGTTTCGCTGAAGAAGATATTGAATGAATCATCACCACCACCGACAGTCTTATCAGAAGGCACTTGGCCTTCAGGCTGAATACCGTGCTCCAAGCAGTATAATTCCCAGCAGGCGTAACCAATCTGGACACCAGCTTGACCGACATGGATGGAAATACATTCACGCATTTTGCGTTTTTAAGTTTTAATGATACACACAAAAATCACAAAGAGATTGGACAATTTAATTTATCGACGTTCGGATTAGCCGGTTATGAAGCTTACCAAAATGATATCGAATGTTCGGTGACGAGCTTAGCCCTTCCTTACTTGTTTTAATTCAGATCTTTTCAATTTCCTTGACATTTTTAATACATATTTAATGACCACAGACAAAAGTGCTGTGAAATTAATAATTTTGAATTTAAGCTCCAAATTCAAGCAAACAACCACAAAAAGTCTTTAGAAAGGAAGCAGTCACTGCAATATTAAAACTCCAACCAACTTCAATTTGATATCCAATCTCACACGTTCACCAGCAAATAATTAAAACTATTCAAACAAAAACTTTACACACATGTATGTAGATATGTATGTATATTGTACATGGAAAGTTTTATTCATTCTTTGGATAAATAGTGAATGCGAAATATTGCATAACATTTCCATGGCAATATTAAAATATCAAAATAAATAATACGTCTGAGGGCACAAACACATAATCCCGCCAATGTACGGAACACCAATGCAAAATGCGAATATTAAGTATGGCTGAATAAAGCATTATGCACTCTCTAATGCATAAATTACACATTTATTTGAACGGGCCAACGTCAAAAGTGCAAATACATTTGCATTAAAATCCATACAGCGATGGCTCAATTATTGGCGAAAGCTGTGAAAACACGAAAATAATAATATTCTAAGGACTAAGCGTCATTCATAAGTCAAGAGTGCTGTCCACAGTGGCGGATGCAGAAATTTTTTTTTGGGTGGGGGGGTTGGTTTACGAAAAGTTTTATTACTCAATTACTTATTTTTAATATAGCAGTTCCCTCGCGAAAATTCAGTTATTATAGGACACGTTTTTTTTCTTTTTGTGTATTTTTCCCAAAGTACGAATTTGACGCTAAAAAAGCTCGAGAAATATTTTCTTTTTATGAAAGGGTGATCAACTGTTCAGAACAAAACTTTCTTGCGGAGGTGAAAATGTGGAAACAGCGAACTTCAGGCAAGCATTTTCGGAATGCTCTCGAAGCTTTAGAAGCAGTGAACAAAACGTCTTTTGGGAATGTTTTCAAGATTTTACGCATATTGGCGTTATTGCCTGCTATTGAAATAGCATCACCGGAAAGATGTTTTTCAAGTTTAAAGAAAATTAAAACCTATTTACGAATTACGACAGGTCAAGATAGGCTTAATGGTCTAGCATCAATGAATATTCATAGGGATATTGATCTGTCAGTTGATGAAATACTAGAAGAATTCTTTCAAAACCAACGAAAATATAACATGGAATGTGAGTTTCCGAGTAATCCTCAATTAATCACTTCAGCGATACTTCAGCGATACTGCATGTACAAATGTAGAGAAAGTTCGAATTATATGAATAACAACAAAAATCTTGTAACTTATTGTAATTGCTTATAATTTGATGTGATTTTTTTGAACAATAACCTCATTCCAAACCCATATCAACAAACATATATAGTATTTTTCTCTGAGTTTAGGGGGTGTTTTAACACCAAAAACTCCCTCCGTCGATCCGCCACTGGCTGTCCATATTTATGAATATAAAATATATGATTTAAACTAACCCATTCTTCGACTACTCTCGATTAGCGATCGGTCTCTTAAACCTTTTTGCAATTCAGTTTGCTGCTCAATTATTACTTTCTTTTTGAGTAGTTCTCCAGTAACCAAATTTTATTTCGTCTACACAAAGGTCTACATATGGTGAAAGCCCTTATAAAAGATCAGGTGCTCCCGATGCTCAACTCAAAGTAAGCGTATTCAATAATCGACACATCACTGTATTTCCATGCGAGGGTTTACTTTGTCGCTGTTGTTGCTTTTGGCTCATTACGCCAAATGCTTTATGTAGCTGCGGAAAAACATTTACCAAACTGTAAATTACCCATTTGCCGTCTAAAAAAACTAAAGCCAAACATAGGAAGGAAAAAAGAATTGCGAAAAAGAACAAAGATAAATACAAAACAAAAAGCATAAAGATACATGCATACATATAAAACTAATGTGGCGTTGTGGTGGATGAAGTGTCAGCATCACAGAGTGGCGGCAGCGCTTGTATTTGAATCAACACACTCACGCATTAATCCCGCGTTACCGCCAACATGTTGACATGTGTGTGTGTGTGTGTTTAGTGGCAGGACAAACAGCCGCAACAGGACTTGCCACCAGTGTTGGCTGCTGGCTGCTGGCTGCCAGTGTGTCGCTCTTGCTGTTGCTGTGGCAGCATCCGACATTGTTTTTATTGTTGTTATTGTATATGGCGTTAACTTGGCAACCGCCAACGAGACAACAACAAATACCAGGCGACCGCTGTTGTGAACCCATAGCAAACTAACCGACACGGCAACCACCAAAGGGACAAACAACTCATGAACCAGACGATGATTCACCAGTGCGACGCAACCGAAAACAGCACTTCTGGTGAAGAGTGCTGCATGCAACCCAAAGCAGCAACCGACTCGCCAATAAACAGACAGCTAGACAGTCGGACCGACCGACGGACCGTTGGAAGTTCAAGCGAAAAAAGCAAAGCAAGCATCAGACGAGACATTAACATAAATAATAGTCAAATTGTATGCTCATTCATACGGCAGCAACAACCACAACAACAACAGGAAAACCCCACAATTACATGCATGCGAGTATGGTATTGTACGCCGCGCCAAAAAGTATGCATTACACAGATGCGCCAGGGCAAGCAAGAGACGCCGCAACACACCCAAGATCACATGAATTAAATATGTATGAATGCAAATCAAGTGAGATGTGCACAGGCATACACAAGTGCACAGGAGTCACTCGAAAAAGAGCAAACGAATAAAGTCGAGCGCATATCAAAATATAAAAACTTTCACAACAATAAACACGGACAACAATAACTGCATATAAATGAAAGCAAGCGCAACAAAAACTGCGGTACTTCACAACTCAGCTGACAGTGAAAAATATATGCGAGCAACACCAGCGATTCGCGGCGCACGGCTTAGCAGCCGAAAAGTATGCATTGCCAAATGTAAATGCAGCGAAAGGCAAGACGGACGGACGCACCAGCAGAGCGCGCAACGGCGCAAAACAATGGCAGCAAAGCGGAGGAGGAAGTATTCAAAAACAGTAAACAGTATTTGAAAAGCGTGTAAAACCCGCTGGCATGTCGCAAATCTGCGCTGAAAACGCCGCGACGGTGGCAGCGGCAAACCAGCTTGCAGCAAAAGCGAGTAGTTGAGCGGAAAGTTACACATTACCGAAAATAACACCCGAGTGAAGGAGAGGCGCAGTGCCGCAGGGGCAGCCACAGCGGCAAACGATAGTGAGTTGAATTGAAATATAGTAGCATTGTGCTCGTAAATAAATACTGTTAGCTGCATTTCAAGTGTTGTTGCAGACATTTTTTCAGTTGCTTGACTTTGCTTTGCCGCCGCGACTACTATTTATTTGCTTCTATTTCAATTCACGTGCAACGTTAAGCAGCAGCGAAAATGCGGCAGGGAAATGAGACATTACAACACAATGTTGTTGTTGTTGTGGCAATTGCTTCAATACTTCTGTACTCTACTGTGGATGATGCGGTTGGAGAAATGTTGAAGGCGGTGCCATTAAATGCTTGTAATTGTAAAACAAATAATTTTTAAATGATCTAATACTTCACTTTACAAAGAATTGTGTAGCAATCCGTAAAGTTACATCAATAAAAATATTGTAAAAAAAGAAAATAAAATCGCTTTATTTGGAGAAAAATAAGTACCAAGTTTCGTGCGCACCCACATAATGACCACTAAGGAGGAGACAGTAATACGCGTGCTGATCTCCGGTGCGGCCGGTCAAGTTGCATACTCACTGGCCGGATTTATAGCCAGCGGCATGGCATTCGGCTTGAAACAGCCCATGATTTTGCACCTATTCGATCTGCCGGTAGAGACAGGAAAAATGGAAGGTCTGCGAATGGAATTAATTGACTCGGCACTGCCGTTGTTGCGCGACGTGATCGCCACCAGCGATCCGGTTGTGGCTTTTCAAGATGTCTCAGCAGCGTTCCTAATGGGCGGCAAACGACGTCAGCCGGGCATGAAACGTTTTGAGCTCATCTCAAATAACTCCAGAATATTGAAAGATCAAGGTCTCTGCTTAGATGCTTTTGCACGCAAAGACTGCAAGGTGGTGGTGCTCGTTGAACCCTGCAATACCATGTGCTACATTTGTGCCGAGCATGCACCGTCCATACCGCGCGAGAATTTTACCGCAAATGCGCGTTTGGATTACAACCGTGCCGTGGGTTATATTGGGTATAATTTAAAAATTCCAGCTACCAACATAAAGAATATGATTATCTGGGGCAATCATTCGGACTCGATGCACCCGGATTGCTCGATAACCAGTGTGATCATCAACAACAAGAGTTACCGCCTCTCCGAATATTTGGGTGATGAAATGGCTTCTTTTAGAGCTCAACTCTCAGAAGCAGTAATCAGGCGTGGCGCCGATATAATTGCAGCGCGTGGCGTGTCGTCGGGGTGGTCGGCCGCAAAGGCTTTGTGCGATCAGATGAGGGATTGGTTGACGGGCACACCGCAGGGTGTAATGGTTCCGATGACGGTCGCATCGGATGGCAGCTACGGCACGCCGAAAGAGATATTCTTCACCTTCCCCGTGGAAATACAACGCGGCAAATGGAATATTGTCAAGGGCATTAAAATTGATGAAATATCCAGAAGCAAACTTGATTTCAGCGGCAAGGAGCTATTGCAAGAAAAGATGGCAGTCGTCGCGGAGATTGGCGACGGATATCCCTGAATATTTGATGAATTTAATTCAATTGAGTTTTCGTTGCAGTTATATCTTTTTAAAGGCACTGCTTAATTAGATTTATTTGCTGTTCACTTATAAATGGTATTTATGTTTAAAAAATTATGAGAATGCTAGAGAGTGGAGTTTTGGTATATTTATGTTATTTGGATCTACAGTTTCAATCTTTACTTTCTATTTTTTTGTGTTTTGAGATTAAGAGCAGATTAAAGATTTATTCTAAATTTCAAAACCTCAGTTTAAAGGACCACAAAGATTTCCAGCGACTTCCCAAGCGACAATGTAGGTCTTTCTTAAACTGCAACACATAGAGGCCTTATTTGAAATCCTCTGCACTTTTCGCTATGTCGCCATTGACAAGCGAACTTACATTTGTATGCATGTAGAATTCTTTTCCAGATTTAGCCATCCTTCCCCTAACAGCGCATGCCAAATTCGCACATATTCATTGCAGTTTTACATTCCAACTACATGAATGTTGTTGTTGTTGTTATGCCCGCCGTCGCAATGCTTGTTTATTACTGAAGAGCGACCATCCGCTATACATGGTCTCTTACATTTACATATGTATGCATGTAGTGTATGTATGGGTGTAATCAATAGCGACAACTTGGTTGTAAAAAGTCTTCTCGAACGAATCAATTCTTGTATTTATAAGCGACAGTGTATGCGCGTGTGTGTGTGTGTGTCATACAGGAAAAACAGCGGCGGCAACAGCAGCCACCAGAATGATGACGCCACAAACCAAACAACAAAAACAACAACAGCAACAGTAAAAACTAACAGGAATAAATGCCAACAGCAACAGCAACACCAACACACGGCAATGGCACAGCACAGCACGCCAACAACCGAGATGACATCCGCCAAATTGGCGCCAATCTCCACTGAATTTCGCCACAAACACACATACGCATTCACGCTCACGCTCTCACACTAAATAAAAATGCGGGTTTTAAACTCAGTCGAATTGCTTATTTGCCTAGGCAACAACTGTCTGCCAGCCTGTCTATTCCGCATGCCACTCTATTTGTGTGTGTGTGTGTGCAAGTGTTTTTTTCCTCTCCAGCACTTCGGTCTTCTTTTTGCGCCGTATTCATTGAATTTTAGTTCGAGTTGAGGCGACAATGTTGAATTGGGCACGATGACTCTGCTCTGTTGTTTGTTTACGACTGCAACGACCGTTGCGAATGCGAATGCGAATTGGACGCCAGCAATGCGCTTGCACCCGCATAAACTTATGGAGCTGTACAGGGTGGCGCGAAAGTTAGGTGCTGGATAAAATACTCTCTATGGATATTATGAATATTCTATATTCATCTGGTGCTGGATCGAATGAAGTCTACATTTCCTTGATTTGGGGTTCTGTGTATTTCCCTTTTAGTTTAGTATTAAGTACAGGACTTTTACACTCCAATATTCACTGTGACAATATTTTATTTAAAATTTAATTTAAAATTTTCTTGGAATACGGGCCTTGGTTCAAAACTTAAACTAGTGTCTTTTTGTCTACAGCGGGACTGATATATTTCGAATCAAATTTAAATATTTGATATCTTCGAGATAAGGTCACATAAGTAACACAAGCAGTTCGTATGAAAGTAGAGTATTAATGGTTCAATACTAAGTAGTTGCTCAGTAGTTGAGAACCAGTTCATTTCACTATGGCGTTTAAAAGCTCATAAATTTATAACGGCCACTCATTCATTTATGTACATACTGTATTAAATTTCGCATAGATGAAAACCAATAAATATATGCGCTGTCAATTCAAAGGATATTATCAGGAAATTTGTTTAATAATCTCATAAATATGTAGAATTTGATGGACATGAGCTTGAATAAGTATTTACATGTGTAAGTGACATGTACATATATCATTGGCTTTGTCTTAATCAGTTACAAAAATTAATACATTGCAATCTAGACAAATATTGCAATCATTTGTCTGGTTTCTTGGAATATGAATGCATGTATATACATACATGCATATGTCTCTGCATATAGCAATATTGGCATTATATTAGTAAGGATTAAGCAAATTTAGCTTATTAATAGTAAGTTTTTATAGTCTCGCAACAAAAGTGGCTAAGAGAGTATTATAGTTTTGTCCACATAACTATTGTGTGTAAGTCCTAAAACTAAACGAGTTAGATATAAAGTTATATATACCAAAGTGAATCAGGGTGACGAGTAAAGTTCAAATCCGGATGTCTGTCTGTCCGACTGTCCGTCCGTGCATGCTGTAACATGAGTAAAAACTGAGATATCTTAATGAAACTTGGAACCCGTGTTCCTTGGCACACATAAAGAGCTATTACTGAGCCATAAATTAAGCTATGAAAGTGAAATTTGGCACAAAGGATTGTTCTAAGAATGGGATTGTTCTAAGGATGGAATTGGATGTAATTTTTTTGGGAAAGGGGGCGTGGCCCCGCCCTCTGAGTTTTTTGTATATATCTCGTAAGCTACTAAAGCTATATCAACAAAACTCTCAGGAGTCGTTTTTTTTTCAGGCATTTCCTTATATAGTCCAAAAATGGAGGAAATCGGATTTTAACCATGCCCACCTCCCGTACCAAGGTTACGTGGAAAACTACTAGAAATGCTTTATTTCTGTAAGAAAAACCAACACAAACCTTAAATTTCATTATAAAGAAGGTACAGAAGGGCTGCACTCAAAATGGTATACAAAATTTTAAATGGGCATGGTTCCGCCCCCTATGGGTCAAAAACCATACCTCCGAAACTACTCGACCAATTTCAATGACATTCGGTGTGAAAATAGGCCAAATCGGTTCACAACCACGCCTACTTCCTATATACCAGAACTTTAAAGATCTGAATTGTTTACCTTACAATATATATTGTAAGCACTAGTGAAGATATCAAAACAGAACTTTGCACAAGACGAATATGTGGGTCATGTTGTAACATGTTGGTCTGTAATTTTTTTTCTGGGTAAGAGATCCAGTCAAAACAAAAAATAATAGGCATAATGAACCCTTTCGTGTATTCCGACATTAATTAAAATGTGATACTGCTTTAAATTACAGGGTTATTTCATTTAGATGGATGTACCACCGTGATAATGGTCATTAATACATCTCTGACCAAGGTAAACGCAGCTTGCAAGCTAATAGAATGGTGGTTTAAAGTGTTTAGTTCGCTCACTTGAATTCATCCATTGATTTTCTGGACTTTTATGGTATCGTTGATATGAAATTTATTGAGAAAACCTGTAGAATTAGAACTAAGACTTGAAAGGGCATTACCGTCAATTCGGAAAAGGCTATTTATAATTTCTTACTTTAAATGTCTTAAAGATGAACCCTATTTACCTCAAATAACACATTTTCAACAAAATATTAGAACAGAAACGTATTTATTGACTCCAATCAAAGGGGGTGCTTTAGTTTTGTCCGAGGGGTTTTTGAAGGCTATGGAATATTTTCCTTGAAATTTTTAAAATCACAAGAAAATAATAAAAATTAAATTGCTTTATTTTAAGTAGTTATATAACCTAATATCATATGCAAAAAGTTTTTATTTTTGAACTCTTAGTTTTAAGTAAAACAGCAATTTCAAAAAACGCACTAGGGGGGCTTTAGTTTTGTCCGATACGTATATGACGAATATGTGAAACGTTCACAATATCTCAGGAATTTATCAGGATATAGAACACATTTCATTTACATTAATAATTTTCAATTTTTTGTTGTTCCTAATAGCCTCGAGGTCAATAAAACATTAAAATAATAGTTTCTCCAATTTCCATTCATCATAACCTTAAATCAGCGTTGTCCACGGCCTATGCGCACAATAGCGCACGGACAAGCCAGACACCTCACACCGACATGTCGCGACAAGTGTCTGTGAAAGCACGATTGTGCTACCGTATTCAACTTCGTAGGCAAGCAAAGCAGAATTTTGCGATCAGTTGACGCTAGAAAACAGTGCTCACTAAAAATGTTCCAACAAATTTGGGAAATATGTTATTTTTTATTGAGAACAATGAAAAGCATGCAGAATGCTTAATTTGTTATAAAATAATAAAGCGTTGTAGCAAACATGATATAAAAAGACATTATGAACATTGTCACAAAAATCTTGTAAATATCGAGGGAGACGCCCGAAAAAGTCTTCTTGAAAATTACAAAAGAAAATTTTATTTACAATTAAATTCTCAGCTATACTATCAAACAATCACATTTCTGATTTCATTAGAATTAAGCAATATAATAAAGAAATAAATATAGATAATTTAGTTGACCGTAATTTTTAAAAAGTACGTTTACTTATTTGTACGCACTGTTCCGTATTCGTGTTGTCTGCTCGTAGCTTTCCGAATGTACGCTAATAACCAACACAAGCATAACGTGCACACAGTCACGTTGGACAACACTGCCTTAAATTTATGCCACACTTAATACGTTCCTCAATAAAACAAAAAAAAATATATATTTAATCCTTTCCAAATATTTAAGTGCACTAAAACTTTTATTCCCCTCCTCTCGCTACATGGTTTTACTTTCCCCTCTCACATACATATTTAATATAAGCTTCAGTTTCCTTTTGTATTCGCTGTTCTCTCACACAGGACCCACATAATAATATTTCATAAGCGATTAGTTAGATCAAAAACCATATTCGCCTTTTGTACTTACAAATTTCAATGAATTGACCGTTTCCTATTAGAATTACAAATGAACAAAGTCAGCAAGAAGGACAGCCACAAAGTGCTGGGTAAACTGAGCGTCAAGCGAATTCAGAGATAAAAATATGAAAGCAAACACAACTACATACAAATGGGAAAGACAACTACATACTCAATGGACGAACGCTAAAATGCTACTTATGGCGTCTGTCGTGGCAGACAAAAGCAGGCTTTAGCCACAACAATAACAACACAAGTAGTAACCACAATGTTAAAAATATGAAGAGTATTATTCCATTTCTTTGCCCAATGCTCGTCAGTTTGATGATAAATACATTTATATGTGGCAGTGAGGAGGACACTGGTCGTTGGTTGCTCACAAAGGTGGTTTAACGGAGAGAATTGGTTAAAGCGACGCTTGGTGAATAGGCTTAGTAGAAAGGCATTTAATGAAGGTCGACTCCAGTAGTTGAGGAAATTATAAAAACAAAATAAAAATTAAACATTATCTTTCTATTGAACATAATTTTACTTATGGCAATCGGGTCCGTACAATTTTAAGAGCATCTGGATCATGTTTCATGGAACATTAATTGATCTATGTAAGGATCAGCAACGAAAATGTAAAGATAACGAAAATATTAGATCTACAACTTTGCTTCCATCGTTTTCCAATAGATGTCTCTAGGGTCAAGCACTGGTCGATTAAATCGATTTTTTTATATCGATCTTGGACATTTGTGTCAACATTAACCCAACAAAATATTTGTAGAGATCTGTTTGCATCCCAAACTTATTCTCAACTGAAAATGTCACTTTTTGAGCCGAATTCTCGACGTAATTTTGCTTTTCTTTTTTAATTCCAAGAAAAGTGCGGCTGAAGCTCATCGACATTTGTAACCGTTTATATACAAAAAAACTGAAATTTACAAAAAAACGGCGGAAGCAAAGTTATAGACCTAATATATTGTAAAGATTTCAACAGCATCTGGATCATCTTTCATAAAATCATCTATTCTTCAAGAATCACGAACAGCAAAATTTTAGAAAATTCAGTTTTCTTTGAGAATTCTTAGAGACAACCACTATATCCTATTTTTCCTTGTGCTTTACAAGTTTTTTACTGCCCAAATGTCCACACATCCTCACTGTCCACTTGCACAGCGCAGAAAACTTAGGCGCCACAAGGCTGGCGACTGACTTTCATAGGCCAATTTCTGACCGGCCTTCGCCAACTTCATGACAAGAGAGAAATCAAGCAAAAGGATGAAGGTAAATAGTTGAACAAAGGCTAAGCAGCACTTTTTCTGTTTGATTCCACTTTTCTTTCAGATAATTCTCCATTGTACGCACCACTTTCTTGTGTTACACCACCATTTTATTGCAGTTACACAGAACTCGATTTCCTTGTGCTCTTTCATTAAATCCGTAAGATGAGTATTTAAGTGAAATGTATTTTGTCTTTGTGCTCGTTCTTCCATAGCAAACTATTTTTTCGAAGACAATGAAGACGACGTCTTGCCCGTAAGCCTATGTAGAGCGGCGGTCACTTGCCACAGCTCGACGTTGCATATACAGTTACATATACAAATGTGTGTTTGCCGGCTAGGCTATTACTATTTACATAGTTAGCCAGCTTGCATTTGGCCTTTTATCCCATCCATCAACGGCAGACAGAGAACTTGCTCCAGCAAACCAACGGCGTCAGTTTTATATTTTATAAGCCACTCGCATTTCTTATTTGCACTTCGCATTACTATTATTGGTTAATATCTGCTCTGCACTCTTCTGCTCTTCTGCTCTTCACTCATCTCTCTTCTGACTTCAGTGTGCTCGAAAAGTTTTCCTTTTGCAGTTTAACTTTAAAATCAATAGCGAATAACTTTATTTATACTGTTACGGTAATTTCCGTATTTCCAGAGTTATAGAAAATATTATTGTTTGTTTGCTTGTAGTTTTGTTTGCAATCCCGTCGCTTGCCGCCGCAACTACCCTGCCAACCCCACAGCGTGGATTTTTTTATTATGCACTGCCATAAAAGTTGCAGACTTTGTGACGCCTTCGCTTTTTATTTACATTTTGTCGTCGCTGTCAGGCTGCCAGATCGGAAAAAAAGTATTGCTTTTGTTTTTTACTGAGCTTTATCTTTGTTCTTGTTGTCAATTGCTGCAGCTCACTCTGGCACACACACTCTCAGACAGCCAGCGTACTGTGGATTTTTGGCTGGCTTGACTAGTTCTTTTGGTCAAATTGCTGCTTTTACGACTTTGTACTTTCAGTAATGTTCTGCCGCATATACATACATACACACGCACATGCAATATGCAACATGCAAAGAGCTTGTAAGTGTGCGCTTTAGAGCTGCTGATGGCTTCATTGGCATTTTGTCAAAGACACAGTTCAAATTTTTATTAGTTTGAGTAAGTGACTTTTAGCAGTGCGATAGCTTTGCTCGCCTTTTTCTCTATCTCTCTTTCTCCTCTCCTTTCTTCTCGTGCGTCTTTGTGCGTTTTTATGACAAGCGCGTTCAATGACTTCTGCATACCACGACGCATTGCATATTTATTATGCGTACACGCTTGTAAAACATCCGCTTTTTATTTGTATTGCATTTTTGACATCAAGTATGCACATAAATTCTCGTGTTGAACATATTTAGTGCAGAGATTTAATGACTCCTCCGAGCGCTACAAGATGCAAGACACTACTTTATGGCAGCGATCTTCTTCGGAGCAGCAAATAAATCATATTGTTGGAAAAATAAAATAAATTTGTTTTAAAATTGAGTCGGAATTTTGCATTGAACACACCTTTTAATAGATAAATTTCAATAAAACATAGAGATTGACAAAGGATTATTCTTTAATGCCCAGGCCTCCTAAACGCTTAATAAGTCATACATATATGGTGAGTGCAACGGAAACACGAATATTTAAATTAACTCTGTATATTATGATTAAGGCAGTAGTCAGCTTTAGAAGCCGAAAAAAGCGTTGTTTAGCAATTTATTTTGAAAGGGAAGGAAATGATTGCGGTAACGGACGATAGTGTACTATATTAAGGCTTAAAAAACAATATTTATTATTAAAAAATATTTAAAATTTTTTCACAGTTGTAAGTATTTTTCTGGAGCGCCTGGAGTCTGCACTTGTAAATCGGTGCCGGTGATGTAGGTCGTGCGATGCATCTGAAACAGTCGAACCAATTTTTTTTTTTATTTTTATAAGTTTAATTTCTTTATGAACTACAAAAATACCGAAGAAGTTATAAAATTCCTAATTTTTTCGAAGTTTGAAAAAAAATTCACTTTTTTAAGAAAAAAAAATGACTTTAAGTTGCAAAACAAGTAGTTTAAATAATACTTTTGTCCAACTTCAACTACTTTTGTCTAGTTCAAATAGAAGATAATTTAATACTGAAGCTAGATCACTTCGATCGGACATATATTCTTTTTGCTATCGCCGGCACCGTTTTCTAACACTTGTGAAAATGAAAACTCGAGAAAACACGCTTTAAAGTTTTCAGTATCCATTCGCACCTGCTCGACACTCGGCCACTAAAACTGCTCTAGCTTCGAAAATATGTCGAATTGGCCTCTGGAATTTTAAAGACATATTCTTGGATAGTTTTGGAAGAGATTTAAAACAAAACAAAAAATCGATTTTTTGAAGCCTGTAAAGCAGACTACTGCCTTAAATACTCTATCACCGAGCGTAAATATTGAACCAAACTAAGCTCTAAATACAAAATTTAACGCACAAAATTCAGCACTTATGTAAAACAAGCAAAACAGCTGCAATCCGAATGTGCAACAATGTGGCATAATAGCATAACTGTCGCTGCCAGTGTTCATGACCACAACCATTTAAATTGCCATTGAAAAATTAAATATTATCTCACCGGTATTAGATGAACACTTAACGGTAATTTCCCAAATGAATGAGGGCGTGGAGTGGTGGCGGTAAGCTCGATACATGCCACACGAATACACAGAGCCTGCGAACCTGCGAAAAAGTGGGAGCATACACACTGGCATCACGCTACAGTTAAGTGCGCTTAAACAGCAATGACAGTAACACAATTTTCGAATAGTAGGTCAATATCCATACCGATTTATAGTAACAGGCAGTGGAGTTGAGTATATTTATGTTTATGTAATTATGCGCCAACTTATTATGTCTGACAAATTCGAAACATTTGAACAGGGTCCGAAAATATGCGTGTAAATTGCAGCAAATTTGAGCGAAATGGACATATGCATACGCCTATTTCAGAGGTATAGAATTCGCGCGGTCACAATGGCTGTCATTTGGTAAACAAAGTCGCTCATACGCCGTGGTGACCCACGCCAGCGACAGCGAAACTACGCAATAACGGCGGCCATTTAAGCTATTGATCTGGCCGTTCGCTCGCATGATAATGATAAGTACACAAACACAGTAGCCATTTCACAAATATGTACAATGCGACTGATCTCAATGCAAGATATACAGTTAGACATGTGGTATGTGTGTGTGTGTGTGTGCATATCTTGGCAACGCATGCCAATCACTTTCGTGGTTACTTTGATTTATTTCCGCGCAATTAGCGCCATTTATAATGTTCAAAAGATGTCGACGGTTTGATTTCGTGACTTGACCGCAACAACAACAACAACAGCAACAACAACAATAACCACTTCAATTGTCAATTAGTGCCGCTAATTTCATTTTGGGTCGCTACAATTTCACCTCAACGTTTATATTTGCATTAAATACACACTCCAAATTAGATGGATATATAGCGAGCGATATAATGGTTCTACATATATAAGTATATATGTATATGAACAGTGGTGTGTATATAGAAAATTATCAGCAAACACATGACATTCTAGTGCGAGAACTTGTTTGTAGGAAAAATAAGTTAATGACAATATTTTTTCTATTGCTTATCTGGACAAATTTAGCTAAAATAAAATTTTAATAAATTTTAAAATAATTTTCACAAAATAAAATTTAAAAAATTTTACTTAAAAAAATAAATTTAACAAGTAAGGAAGGGCTAAGTTCGGGTGTAACCGAACATTTTATACTCTCGCAATTTATTTATTTAACTTAATTAATATTATATAATACACAATTTGACCCACATATTCGTTATATATATTGTATAAAGTCCATTGAAAGTTGGAAACCATAATATTAGGTTAGAAGCACCGAGGTCCTCGTGTTCGATATATGGGGCCTTAAAAACCTATGGTCCGATTTCGGCGATTTTTAGAATGGGGCTGCCCCACTATAAACATAGTATTTGTGCGAAATTCTGCACCGATATCTTTACTAGTACTTACTTTATATATTGTAAAGTAAACGATTCAGATTGTCTTCAAATTTCTGGTATATAGAAAGTAGGCGTGGTTGTGAAGCGATTTGGCCTATTTTCACAACATATCATTAGGATGTGAGGAAACTATTACAAACCAAGTTTCATTGAAATCGGTCGAGTAGTTCATGAGATATGATTTTTGACCCATAAGTGGGCGACGCCACGCCCATTTTCCATTTTGTAAAAAAATCTGAGTGCAGCTTCCATCTGCCATTCCTTGTGTGAAATTTAGTGTTTCTGAGGTTTTTCGTTAGTGAGTTAACCCACTTTTAGTAATTTTCAACTTAACATTTGTATGGGAGGGGGGCGTGGTTATTATCCGATTTCTGTCATTTTTGGAATGTATAAGGAAATGGCTAAAAAAACGACTGCAGAAAGTTTGGTTTATATAGCTCTATTGGTTTGCGAGATATATACAAAAAACATAGTAGGGGGCGGGGCCACGCCCACTTCCACAAAAAAATTACATCCACATATGCCCCCTCATAGTACGATCCTTCATACCAAATTTTATTTCCATAGCTTTATTTATGGCTTAGTTATGGCACTTTATGTGTTTTCGGTTTTCGCCATTTTGTGGGCGTGGCAGTGGTCCGATTTTGCTCATTTTCGAAAGCAACCTTCCTATGGTGCCAAGAAATAAGTGTGCCAAGTTTCATCAAGATATCTTAATTTTTACTCAAGTTACAGCTTGCACAGACGGACGGACGGACGGACGGACGGACAGACAGACATTCGGATTTGAACTCCACTCTTCACCCTGATCACTTTGGTATATATAACCCTATATCTAACTCGTTTAGTTTTGGGTGTTACAAACAACCGTTATGTGAACAAAACTATAATACTCTCTTAGCAACTTTGTTGCTAGCAACTTTGTTGCGAGAGTATAAAAATAAAGTTTTAATTGTTTACGTTGACTTTTTCCTTTGTCACAGTTTACCAATGCACTTAAATTAGCGTACTACGGCAATTGGCCACTCTGTGAAGTGGTCCAAACGGACCGAGTGTATTTCCCTGTAGGTCAGTTGCCATGAGTCTATATGCGTTGCATATTTGCAGGCTTGCGGCTTTGTACTACGGCGTATTTGGTATCATTAGCGGCGTGGTTGGGGGTCGCATGTAGCCTTTGGTGTTGTTTGCGGTATTTATGCGGGTGTCGGAGATAGCGCGCGCAATCAGCATTTGAATAATTAAATTCACACAAACACTTATACAGACATACATACATACATACATGCATCCGTACATAGATAAATGTTCACTCACTTATTTATAAGGCGAAATTAGCTGAACTGATGCATTTTTAAAGCCTTATATATGTAAATGGATATGTAAGGATATAGTACTAATATAAACGATACCAACAATTTAACCACATTAACGGAAATATGAGGTAAGCGTTCAGTTATTTGCATAAAATGATACACAAAATTAGCAACGCATTAAAGGAAACCGAAATGTCTCGGACTATGAAGACTAAGACGTAAATCTTATAGATTTAGCCTTAATTATGAGCCGTTGGAAATACCAAAATGTTAAGCAATTTATCAATATTTATCGATAGCACATTTATAGAACCTTCTATTCAATTGCTCGCTATTTATTCAAAACTGTCAGCTTCCCAATTCATTCGAAAAAGCAATCCTGTTTCTACCATGTCCTCTTTGTATTATTGCATTTGAAATATGTACGCCCATAAAAATTGCAGATTAAATTTGAATTTGAAACTGATTTGTTGTTGCTTCTGTTTTTTGAAAGTGAAACAACGAAAAACACTTAACCTACAAGGCGACCTGCCACAAAGAGAAAAGTTACAGAGAAATCAATTTGGCGTTGCCACACCGCACTACGCGCAGCACCATGCCAGAAGATAAGCCTATTTAGTAAGTACTTCCAAACTGATGCGCCTACAACTTTTGACAATTAAATCTGTGCAGCCATTGGAGTTTCATAAGCCGATGTCAACTGCGAGCCGACCAACCTGGACTGTGAAACTGTAAGACTGTGGCACTGAGAAACAATAAAAGCGGAAGTAAGACTCTTAAAAGTTAACGCGAAAAATAATACTTCATTTAAATTCATACGAAGTTGTTTGGGGTCACAAAAAAAAACGTTTTCTTGGCTTTTCGTTTCTCGCTTTTTTAGCGATTTCACTGAAATTTGGAAAAATAGACGGCGAATGTTTTATTTTTTTTTCTGCGGCGAGAGATGTAAAGTAGAAAAAAACAAGAAATTCCCAGCTGACCGGCGCCGACGAAAGCAAAATAAAGTTTTATAATCTTTTAACGGGCTGTCAGTCAGACACGTGGACAACACTGCAGCTTATGAACTTTTAAAATTTTAGTAAATAACCTATAAAATGTATAAATTCGTTATGTTGAAGTCCAAGTTCAGCTAATTTTCCAAAAGCTTTTGTTAGCTTTTGCTACACAAAGTGCATCAAGTTGCGAGTATTGATTTGTTTTATTGAGAATAGAAGAATGTCTGTTTATGCATGTGCCCTCATGCAATTACCAATTGAACCGCTACCGTTAGACCGTTATATTTTGTTTCACTCATCCAACTGCAAAGTCTCGTTTTTTTTGCAGTTTCTCCAAACCGAACTGACCTTTCTGACGATGCACCCAAAATTCGCTCCGATTGTCAGTCCGATTGAGTGCTGAGCACTTTAGGCGCTCTACAATTGTTTCTAAAAAATTGTGAACTCTTTTTGCATTTTATTTTCTGATCGTATCTACGCTGCAGCTTAGCATACATATGTACATACTCACACGGTAAAACTTAGCAAAAAACAAAGGTCATTTCGAAAAAATTCCACATTTGCATGTACATATTAACAGCTTTTGAAATTTTTTTTGTAACCAATGTTTCGGCTCATCCACTGAAGCGGCTCGTCCCTTAGGCATACATACATATGCAAAAGTAGATTTGTAAATTCGTCGTTTCGTTCTATATTTTTGTATGAACACTATTTGGCTCCACAAAAAAATGCAATAAAATAATAAATAAAAGTGAAAAGTTCACTTGCAAATCGGATTTCATGCTTTAAATAACGTTTTGATTCGATTTTATGAGAGAAGAAAGACAGGCACAGACACAAAGTTGGAGAATTGAAAAAGTGAAACTGTGTTTTTGTATCCGTTTTGAACTGTGACAGGCTGCAGGAGATGGAGTGGCATTCAGGAGAAAATACCAACCGCATAAATTTTCAGCTACATCGAGTTTGAGAAAGAGCATATGTATTTACATAGTTGTCCAAGCATCATTGAGTTGCATATTTCGTTGTGCGTCCATTAATATTCAGCAAAAATTATATGGCTTCAAAGTCAAAGTTAAAGTCTAGCCATTTCTATGGATGGTAGACTAAGGGCTCCTTTCTTCTTCTAACGGAAGTTGTACGCCTCTGTACCGTGAGGTATAATAAACAATATTTTTTCTAGCGGTATATTCAGTCTATTGTTGTGGATCTGACAGTAGACCTTTCTTGAAATGAAGCAACTTTATGGATGTCAGATTTGAAAAACTACTCACTCAGACGAAGGACTAGAACTAAAGACTTGTGTTCCAACAGTTTTATATATTATTCATCGGTTCTCTAACAGATTTAAGGGTAACTAGCTACATGGTACTAATCTGAAAGATCAAGCTCTATACTGACTTTTTCTAACACTGCTAATAATTAGTCAGTTAGTCTTCTTCTCTTCTTGGCTGGCGTAGACACCGCTTACGCGGTTATAGCCGAGTCCACAACAGCGCGCCACGCGTCTCTCCTTCTGGCAGTTTGGTGCCAATTGGTTATACCAAGCGAAGCCAGGTCCCTCTCCACCTGGTCCTTCCATCGGAGTGGAGGTCTCCCTCTTCCTCGGCTTCCACCAGCGGGTACTGCATCGAACACTTTCAGAGCTGGAGCACTTTCGTCCATTCGAACAACATGACCTAGCCAGCGTAGGCTCTGTCTTTTTATTCGCTGGACTATGTCTATGTCGTCGAATAATACATACAGCTCATAATTCCATCTTCTGCGGTATTCGCCGTTGCCAATGTTTAAGGGACCATAAATCTTCCCCAAAACCTTTCTTCTGCACCGTAAAGTAGAACGGGGATGATGAGAGACTTATTTCATCTTGTCTTCGTTCACCACCAAACCCATACGCTTCGCTTCCTTATCCAGTCTGGAAAAAGCAGAACTAACGGCGCGGGTGTTGTTTCCAATGATATTGATATCATCGGCGTACGCCAGCAGCTGTACACTCTTATAGAAGATTCTACCTTCTTTATTTATCCCTGCAGCTCGTATTATTCATAAGGTTAAAGAAGTCACACGATAGTGAGTAACCTTGTCTGAAACCTCGTTTGGTATCGAACGGCTCGGAGACGTCCTTCCCGATCCTGACGGAGCTTTTGGTGTTGCTCAACGTCAGCTTACACAGCCGTATTAATTTTGCAGGGATTAGTCAGTTAGTCACCCTTTTATAAAAGAACTTCTAAAGTGGAAAATGAGTCCAAAAATAATATGTTGAAATGCAAAATTAACTACAAGACATATTTTAAAAATCGCACGGCCGATTTCAGGCATTTAGTCCCAATTCTGTTGTGCGAGGGCGCTTCCTCTTTTGCATAGCACTGCTCCTTGTGAACTGTGAATGTTTCACAATTTAATGCGTGTTCCTTTGAACGTGAAACAGCTCACCACAATACCCATAAGCTGACTTAATTATCATCAAAAACAGCTTTATTGCCACGCAGCTAATTATTTCGAAATCCCATAATTGACTTATAATTAGTCTGTTTAAAGACAAAGCGTTCGTGCGCCCCACCTACACGCCTGCCTGCTTAGAGGAAATGGCGCGCTGCATTGGACGGCACGGCGTTAATTTCATTTAATCTTGCCTCTAGTGGCGAAGCGAGCTCCAGCTCCAGCTCGAGCTCGAGCAACAGTTACCGTTACGCGTCGCGCTCTTCGTGATGGGTATTTGTTTCATTTAACTCGTATTATACCCACCACGCATTGTTGTTGTTGCTGGCGGTTTGTCTAAGTGTAATGCCATGAGCGTTTTTTCGAAAGCACAAAATATTGTTGGAAACGAAGAAAGAATTAAAAGTATGTATGCACAGCGTTTTGACGCGATTTCGCGATTTATGCGTTCGACTTGAAAGTAAAACTTTTTAATTGAAAATTCTACAGCAACGGCGCAAGTTCGTATTTATGTGTTCGGCGCAGAAACAAAAGCTGGATTTTTGGATTTTCTTGTAAACTTTTTTGCCACAATTTACGGATACAACAAAAGTAGACATAAACGCCACCAGCTACAGAACATATTGAATACAAGGCATTACCAAGAACCAAACAATACCGTTAGAAACGTTACTCGCAAATTATGAAACATTTAAAACAATAAGGAAAATTTGGCAGCAGCGACGCAAAGCAGAACTTCACCTTCGGCAACGGTTGGGAAAGTGTTGTTACTGTTGTTGCCAACAAGCAATTGGCTGGCACAATTGCAGGAAATGTAGCGCACCTCAAACAAGGCAGCAGACAAGAAAGCCGGGCACTGAGGGGGGGAAGTTTATGCGCTAATGGCAATGCTTAAGTGCTGACCCTTTAAAAAATTGTGGCTTAACACGTTTTGTGGGCATTTTTATGAACAGATAGAGTACATCGATGCACCAACTAGATGACCAAAAGTAGAACTGAATAATTTAAACCCATCACATTAGTCTAAATAAAAAATAAAAAATAATCTAAATAAAAAAAAGCGGTTCACACATGGCAGAACGTATGCAGACCCTCTCTCCCACAATCTTTCATAGAAATATAAAAAATTTGGTCAAGAAGCTTCCGGAGTTTTGGTGAAAGGAAGCTCTGACCACAGCCTTAATATTTGATACAGTGATTACCGAGAATCATTTGAGAGCTCTATGTGAAGAAAAGGAACCAAAAGCGTATGTATCATGTACTTCCGTGTCCAATCCTGACTAACCATTGTGAAGTCGGGACGATCTTCTGATGATATAGCAATGTTCGAAAGGAAAATACTGCAAAAAATAGACGGTCTAATCAGGATGCATACAATCCAATCAGTTGTATTACATATAACTCCGAGCTTGAATAGCTCATTGATGGACAAAACATATTCATATTCATAACATTCATAAAAGCTAAGAGAATAAGCTAGAGCACATTGAAATAATACCAAATCATAAAGCAATGAAAATGGTCTTAAATAAACAACCAACTAAGAGCAGACCAAAGAAAATATGGTGGTTATCGATGACCTGAACATGCAAAATTGCTGGCGCTTAATAGCGATCGAGAAATCTGGAGGAAAATAGTTGCAGTAGCAATGATCCAACCAAGAAAGAACTAAGGAAGAATATGATGATGGAGATCGAAACCTCACCTTTCTGCATTCAAGAGGGAGCTTTATCTCGGCATAGAAAACAGATTGTGGAGTTCCAAAAGAATAGAGCCATATGCCATCTAATATTTAGGTGTCTACTTTCTGTGTACTATGCTTTTTAAACAGTGGTCGAGTAGAACATATATTTCTTCAAACAACGGCCAGCTAACACACATCACGCCAAGGTGGCATCATGAATGTTGTACGTATATATATGTTTGTTGTGAGTACAAAACGAATTAGAAGTTCCAATTGCATTTACCAAAGTTGTTGGCAAATTCCATTAATACAATAAATTAGAGGTGAAAGAGAGACGAAGATAAGAAAGTGCCACAATCACACAAACAATTAAGGGTAGCAATAACAAGATAGTAAAGTATAACAGAAGAAAAACACCAATAAGTCAATTGCGCAAACTTTTGGCATTCAGAAGTCATCCAGGAGCTGAACACCTTGTGTGGCTACAAAGCTACAAAGCTGGCGAAAAAGTAAATCATGAAAATCCATACAAACGCCAAGTACTCGTACAAGTAGGTGCCACAAAGCACCATGAATATACTCGTACAGTCGAAACTTTTCCACTTTGAAGGCGGCACATTGTCTGCCATAAGTATGATATTGTTGTTGTTGCTGTTGCTACACCCCACCGCCAGCTGAAGTGCCAAGGAAGTTGTATGAGAAGGTGAATGCCAACATGTCTGTATGTATGTGTGGCAAATATTGAAGCGGTGTGAGAGCTCCTGTTAAATAGCTGCTTTGTGGCTGCTGCCGCTACCAGGTAGTGGGTTGATGGTGTTGGTGTTAATGGCATAATAGGAGCTGTGGTTTACCTTTGCAACTGTAACCGAACTCTTTCTCTCACTCAATTACACAAACACACACACACTTCCGTGCTCATATTCATATTGATATTCATATTTGTGTAAGTGCGTACATATGTATGTTCATGCTTACATGCTTTTAATAATTGAAAATTGTATAACAACAACAACAACAACAAAACACATATTTTGCGCGTGTACTTGTATGCTTGACTTCCGGCGAAATTAATTAACTGAAATTGACGCAATTAGCGCAAATGAGTGGTTCGCATAAGAGGAAGAAAAATCGTAGCGAAATTACGAGGAGCAGAAAGTAACTATAAAAACAACAACAACAAACATGGTGGAAAGGAAATTAAAAATACAACACACGTAAAATACTTTTTATTACGAATGAAATAAGTGCGACCATTGTCCATAATGTCTTTTAACAGAGCCACCGCAACTTATTCCATTGTCTTCGGCAATAAATATCAAAGCATTTATTTTATTTATTGTGTGAAATTTCAGTGTATTTGCCTTATTTATCGATATACGCACCACATTATTGTGTCCTTTTTTTGTTCAAATTATAATCAAAAGATTTTTTCCACTCTAATGTGTAGATACAGTTGATAAGCGATAATGTCGATCACAAATAGAACCGCAATAAGGCATGGTATAGATATCAATGATTACATTAACATTATTGGAATTAAAATAAATTCAGTTAATAATTAATTTGCATAAAAAAATGGATCAAACAACGGATAAGAAAACCAATTTACCTAATTAAAACTTAATTATGATTATGATAGGTAAGGAAGGGCTAAGTTCGGGTGTAACCGAACATTTTATACTCTCGCAATTAATTTATTTAACTTTATTAATATTATATAATACACAATTTAACCCACATATCCGTCATATATATTGTATAAAGTCCATTTAATGTTGGAAACCCTAATATTAGGTTAGGACCTCGGTGCTTGGTCCTCATGTGCGATATATGGCGCCTTGATCTATTGTCCGATTTCGGCGATTTTTAGAATGGGGTTGCCACACTATAAACGTAGTATTTGTGCAAAGTTCTATCTTCACTAATGCTTACTTTATATATTGTAAAGTAAACAATTCAGATCGTCTTTAAAGTTCTGGTATATAGGAAGTAGGCGTAGTTGTGAACCGATATGGCCTATTTTCACAACATATCATTGGGATGTAAGGAAACTATTACAAACCAAGTTTCATTGAAATCGGTCGAGTAGTTCCTGAGATATGGGTTTTGACCAATAATTTTCCATTTTGTAAAAAATCTGAGTCCAGCTTCCTTCTGCTATTTCTTCTGTAAAATTTAGTGTTTCTAACGTTTTTCGTTAGTGAGTTAACCCACTTTTAGTAATTTTCAACCTCACCTTTGTATGGGAGGTGGGCGTGGTTATTACCCAATTTCAACTATTTTCATGATGTGTGGTGGGGTACGTAAGAGAACCAACTGTAGAAAGTTTGGTTTATGTAGCTTCATTGGTTTGCGAAATATAGAAATAACCGATTTGGGGGCGGGGCAAAGCCCACTTCCCTAAAAAATTACATCCAAATATGCTCATTCCTTTAACTTTATTTATGGCTTAGTTATGACACGTGTTTTCGCCATTTTGTGGGCGTGGCATTGATCCGATTTTGCCCATTTTCGAAAGCAACCCTCTCACGGTCCCAAGGAACATCTGTCCCAAGTTTCATTAAGATATCTCAATTTTTACTCAAGTTATCCGTTGCCCGGCGGACCGAAGACAGACATTCGGATTTCGACTCGTCTCGTCACCCTGATCACTTTGATATATATAACCCTATATCTAACTCGTTTAGTTTTATGACTTACATACAACCGTTATGTGAACAAAACTATAATACTCTCTTAGCATCTTTTGTTGCGAGAGTATAAAACTAATTTTTCTATGCAATTAAAATTTGAATATTACTTATTTGTTGTCTATATGAAGAAATTTAGTCACAATTCCTAAAAAAATAAAAAAAATTGATCGAGCTAGCAATTCAAGTAGGCGTGACAATCCTTTAAGCGGATTTCACGCAATATTTTGCCTGCGAAAAAATGTACAGTTAAGCTTGATATCAACGACTGAAATAAGTTCATTTTTTCGAAATAAAATATATCACCACTCAGCACGATATTTATGGCGCCCAGAAGTTCACAACTGCTAAATAATAGCTCAAGCCAGTATACAGTTGACCAAAAAGCAAGAAAAACGAAAAAAAGTTCACATCTGTGAAAAATTACTGTTTATCTGCTTAGAGAATTATTAGAACGTGGAAAAAAGTGCAATAAAGTGGACTTACATTCTATACCCAACGCACATACATACACACGACAGATAAAGGTAGAGTTGATCAATGACGAGGTGTGCTCAAAAAATAGCGGGAATTTTAAAATTCCCAAAAAGAAAGAGAACATTAAAGCATAGATAAAATCGCTGAAAGACTGTTCCAAAAATCGAGTTTGAGTAGTGTTTCAACGATTGGAAGAAGCGCTCATAAGTGCATAATATCGAATGGGGACTATTTTGAAACGACAATGTTAATGTTTCTACACATACTACATATATCATATGTGGTCCTTTGGACCCATTCAACAGAAATCTTTAATCAAGAAATACTTTGCGGTTTTCGAACAAAATGTGCTAGTGAATAAAAAATCTAAAATTATTTATTGTTAAACATGGTATAATAATTAAAGATAATATTGAAGAACTATTCTAAAAATTATAGAACTCACAACAGTCCGAGTCTCCGCTCAAATGTCTGAGTTAGATCTCTGGTTAATGTTGTAACAGTATTGGTGCACAACTACAGACCCACACATGTACGTGTGCCTTATAACGAAAATTGAAATTGCAAGCAAGAACTTTAGTAAAGGCAAAAACTTAAGGGTAAAAATGTGAACAATGGACCCAACACAACAGCCAGCTGCACGGCAAATGCAGGCACTTTTGACTTTGTCACGTGCCACATTAATTGAAAGTGTGGACGCTGTTGCAATTGGACTCACATTGCATTCATTCTTTCGCAAGTCCAAAGCGTAGGAGCGTGCTGTAAGCGCATGCCCGCATACAAGCGCGTCCATGGGCAGCTAGCTAGTCTGCAAAGCGTGACTGTAATGTTATAAGTAAATAAGTGCATATAACTGTATGTGTGTGCGGCAGTTGCTGGTGTTTGCACATTCTTATTTTCCGAATGACACAAATGCCACAACAACGATAAGGTACATTGTGTGTGCGCTGCCTTCCGCTAACGGTCCGGCCAATTTTGGGTGACTGCTGTTGGGAGGGGTGGCTGAGGAGATGCATTCAAAATTTTTCAAGAAAACACTGCACAACACACCCACACACATGGCAGACCTATTGTGTGAGTGTGCAGTAATGTTGGTTGCCTGCGTCGGAAACGGAAAGACTCTTTTCAGCAGACTCGTTGGCATTGCGTGAAGAGCACGTGCAGAACGTCAAATACTCCAGTAATGCGTTAAAACACGCAGCAACATTTTAAAACGCTGCAAAGCTGAAACATAGCCAAACATATTCGGAACGTCTGATTGTTACATAACAGAGAAATAGAAACTTGTCGGGAAAATAGTGAGTTTACATTATAACAATAGATGACCTAGTTGTGTGTCAAACTCCATTTCATTCGTATTTATTTTAACGATTATTTTTACCATTACTTTGTACTATTTGGTTTTATGATTTAAGTGAGACGTTGACTAGATATTTCAGAGGAGACAGATGAAGCAAATGCATGTTTTTCTTCCCAATATGCTTTCCTTAAAGATTATGCAATGAAAAATAAGTTTAAAATTCCACTATTTAAATTAGTAATGAGGAAGTCAATTGGGCCTTAAGTTCGGACACGATTTTTTTCGATCAACCAACCAATGATGAATAAAATCTTTTTAGAAATGATAAACTTTATTATCAGAACTTCAAGATGGACTTGGTACCATGTCTAAGATAAATTGATGTAGCCAGATTATGAAATGATTCTTCTGCCGTGCGAAATTAGCTACAAACCATTATTCTGGCCGAGCTGCATCTTTAAATGGACGTCGGAATCCATTAAACGGGACGTCTGGAGATATTTTTGGAAATAGGACTGCTTAGTAGATTTATAATCCGAGCTGAGAGTAATATTTCATTAGACAAACGTAAACTCCTCCCATAAATTTCAATTAGGCTTAAATTTAATTCACACTCCCGACTGCACAGGTGTTTCATGCAATTTTTCACTTAACACACATTTCTTCTAGTTCTACATTGTTTAGGAAATCTCTTAATCGGCACATTAGTCAAACTAATAAGAGATTACATTAAACTATATGCATATCTATATACGGGCAGTCAAGCATGAAATTAATATTAATATTTAAGGCCGCTTTAAACATTACAACACACAGCGCTCAAGCAGGGCGTGCAGTCTTACACAATGGAAAAATACGCACAGCAGCACCCATTCATGCACCCGTAACAATTCAGGAAACAAATCATTTTGCCTACCTTTTGGCGCTGACACTCGCACTCTTACCGTTAGGAGCATAGTGCTTTCAACGCTGGGCTGGTAATTAAATAAATGTATTTGTTTTATGAGTGCCGTCCGGGGGTGTATTTATTATTTATGTGCTTTTATATGCCATACATTTTATTTTGGGTGACAAAGTCGGAAGTGGGCGGGGCGAGGCGATGCGGCTCGGCGCACTGTATGCATTCTTCAAGAGCAAGTAGCGCGAAAGTGCGCGGTCCTCAGAAGATGTGCCGCGCCGCCTTCTCAAATGAAAGTTCATTAGCGACAAACGACGAACGTGGCGTGAAATGGCGCATGTAACACGTTCCACGTTTGGAGTGTTTTATTTCTTTTTGAATGCTCCCGGAAGTTATTTTATTTCTGTTTGTATTGCTGTCGTAAAAATTATGGTAAACAAATTAGCACGCAATTTAAAATAAGTCTAAGTGAGAGTAAGAGTGAGTGAAATTGGGAACATAATTCGTGTGCTTGCGAGGCACGAGCGAAATTACGCGTGTCACGCCGTAATTGAAGTGTAATTTTAGGCGCATTAACGCTAAGCACTCTTAGCACACAGCTTTGCTAGAGACACATATATGCGTACTTTTGTGTGGAATCGCATGTGTTAATGTATTTTGCTTTCAAAGCTTCATAACTCCTTAAAATTAAGGACTTATTATTCTTATTATATGAGTGTTCTATGAAAATATATGTCTTTATTAAAGCCCACTCCTGTACTGACGCTTAGAACCTGTATCCTCGCACAGTTCCACTATACATTTATACACCTGTGCAATGACATCTGCTCCTCTCTACTTATATACAAGTATATGAGGCCAGTGTGCCAGGTCATGGGTCAGCGCATTAATTCACGTTGGCTTTATGCATTCCTAGCAGTTTGGACCAACTTAAAGGAATATGGCTAACATTACTCCAAACCACATTAGTGTGTGCCCTAGTTACAGTATTTGTTGTCGTTGTTGTTTGTGTTGTATATGGCACTGTAAGTGTGGCGTATTTTGCTCCTCTTCCGAAAAAACAATAATAAATTCAGCATTTTGCACGCTGTGCGCAAAAATGGTTGGCGCTTTGCGTCTTCCTGTTGTTGTGGTTTCGGCTCCTTCGCAGCGTCCACTCTTTTTTCGGGGTGTATCCTTTCGCTGTGGCGCTGTTAGCGGGTGATTGTTAATGGCCATTAATTAGGACTTAATTTATTTAGTAGTCACTTGGGAGTAATTTAATTTCTACTCTATTTTCCAGTGTACGTAGCTCCTTCGCTACTTCGCTCCTTCACCCTTTTCCATTGTTAAGTGTTTTGTAAGCCATGTGACATTGCGGACAGTAAGTGTTTATTGTTGCAATTTAGCTGCTGTTGTATGGAATTTATAAACAATATTAAAGTAGAGAAAATAAGAAGCTTTTTTAGTTCGAAAAAGATTCCTTTACAGTTCCTTCGCTGAAAAAATTCCAAATCATTAGCAAGCTAAAAGTGTAGTTTCAGTGTTGCAGGTCCAAGCTTATGGCAAGTCAGTTGCTACATTTTTCTAATAGACAATGCAACTTCTTATGGAAGCTGTCTACAATGTAGAATCAACATATAAAATATGTGTCTGCACACTCAATGTCTTCATACACAGAAATGCAGCCATATCTTCCTTTATTATTAGATTCTTTTTTTGTGCATTTGTCGTTGTGGGTAATATGGCTCAAGTGAACCCATAAAAATCTCAGCGGTACGCAGCTAAAGTGACACATATTTCAGCTCAAATGAGTATTTAACTTTGCATACTGCCAAACTTTGCCTGGGAGACGTGTGGCGCGCATATGTCCTCCTCTCGTGGTACATTTCTTTTCATTTGCTCGCAGACGAAACTTTTCCCAGCGATATACTCATACTTCATATTTGCACATTATTACCTGGCACAGTAAGTGCCATATCCTTTTCTACTTTCCTACTTTGTTTATTTATTATTACTTTCTCAGCATCTTTTTATGGTGCACTTTAGTGCGCCTAGGTGTAGACTTCTTCATAATTTACTGCCGTTACCACATTTTTAATATTGTTACTTTTGTCAAATTCACGCAGCGTTTCTACATAAACACAAACACATTCATAAATAACTCATGTATTTTTATTAACTGTAACTCTCTTAGTATTACATATATGTGAAGTGGAACGCGAAGTCGCTTAGTGGAATGTGAAAATGTGTCTTTCGTATTTGACAAGTCGGCGGCTTCGTTGTTAGTTTTTACTTATATTCATGTATCATAAGATTTTATGGATTCGCACTTAATAAAGGGATGTTTATGTTAAAGGACAGCGAATGTTATTGCTTAATTTGAATAAAAAGTGATTCGTTAGTATTGTATTTCCTCTATTAGAATTATCACTGATTTAATTCATCGAGGTTGCAGGGCCTCTAATAAAGTATTAAGAAAAACTGGATGAAGCAATTATTTTAAGAAGAAGTAAGCAACTATTACTTTGTTATTAGAAAGTGAAAGAAACAATATTTGGACACAATTGCTGAAAGAGTATCGAAAAAGATAGCCTTAGTGCGGGTACTATAGTATTAGGTCTACAACTTTGCTTCCCCCGTTTTCCAATAGATGTCTCTAGGGTCAAGCACTGGGCAATTAAATCTTTTCATATCGATTAAATCGTTTTATATCGATCTTGGACATTTGTGTCAACATTAACCCAACAAAATATTTCTAGAGTTTGCATCCCAACTGAAAATGTCACTTTTGAGCCGAATTCTTGACATTTGCGGGAAATTTTGCTTTTCTTTTTTAATTCCAAGAAAAGTGCGGCTGAGGCTCATCGACATTTCTAACCGTTTTTATACAAAAAAAAACTTAAATTTACAAAAAAACGGCGGAAAACAATTTGTAGACCTAATAGAACTCTCAAAAAAAATATCGAGGAAATCAAGGTCTATTGACTGACAATTTTTGGGAAATTGTTTTAACTATAACAAAAAATACTTTGCGTTTCTTTTTTTAATATTTTATTATGTGAACACCTCAAATTTCCTCTATAGATTGCTATAAATGAGTACAAACAAAGTAACAAAAGAAGATAAAGTGCCAAGGAAGACGCTCCGCCGCAGGAGGTAACGCTGCACCCAACGAAGCAGATTTACGAGCGCAAAAAAGAGATAAGAAAAACGGCATACATATCTTCGTGGGTATATATTCACACAGTATACGACGCACGGCACAGTGTTAATGTGTTACCAGCAACAGGCGGCACCGTGCGACGCGGCAGCTTGTTTTTCTTTGCACTGAAAATCAGTGAGTGAGTGAATGACTATGTGGCTGCGGTCGGGCAGGAGCCAGCAGCGAATGCTGTTCATTGCTGTCACTACAATACAATAAGTTTATTATTTTATTATCCTGTTGCTAGCGCGGCGATGCCATGGCGCAACTGCTGTGTATTAAAAACGCGCAAAATCTCGCAAAAAGCACAGTACGTTGTTGTAAATGAGAAGCCTTATTAAAGTACAGCACAGAAAAACGTATAGAAAAAGCACATTTTACAAGCAGACATACAGACATTTTTTCATCAACAATATATATTTTCTATAGCATAGCGAAAATATGAAGCGAAAAATTCCAAATATAGAGCGATATAAGTATAATAATATTAAAAATCATAATTAAATAATAAATACGCTACTAAGAATTTTAATACATCGTGCGAAAAACGTCAGTAGTAACGTTCACGTCATACAATTTGCAGTAACTTTTATAAATGTCTTTAAAAACACCGATATTTAGCTATCCTTATATTCATAAAAATTACAAACCTGCCTAAATAAAATAAGACTAGAGGAAAATTGCAGAACTGGCTGTATTTAAGCAACAATTATTGGCAATCAAAATGCCTCTTCAAAGCGAGAACCAATACAAAAAATTCTTCAATTGATTATTATCCCCTACACAGCAGCACAAATCGATTGCACTCGAATTGAGCACAAGCATTTTGCCTAATCTAACAATAATTTGTAATGAATGCCAGCATTACAAATGCATTCATACATACATATGTACTCCAGCATACTGGCAGACGCCCACAAAAAGAGCAACAAGAATGTAGAAACACTTAATGCGAAATGGCTAACAATTATTTGGACTACTTTACAGCTTCTCGTTTTCATATCATTGCCTTTTCTTGCATATGCTAGGTGCTCATGGTTAACAAACTGTACGGATTAAGTTCAAGAGAGTGCCAGTAGTGTTAGTGGCATTGTGGATGCCTCATCGGAAATATAATGTGTCGATAGCACAAAAAAATTAAATTATTTCAGATTTCAAACTGAATTACTTACGAAATATTATTTAAATTTAAATTTCTATGTAATCTCAAGTATTTTGTTGCATCCATATATAGTCTTCGGTTTAAATTGTACTTGGGTCTACATTTTCCTGCAAGACCTACATTGAATTGGCAACGCATTGCGAAAATCTTACAATGCACTTCAATGTCTGTTGTGGTTGAACAAAGTGTTCGTTGAATTGAACTCGTATGCCTTTACTGTTATTGATGTAAAGCAAATGGTTATAAGATAGCGATATGAACTATTTTAATTTTTTCCAAGTTTTTTAAAATACCACCACTCAATTCAATTTAACGATTTTAGACAAGAAATTAAATGATCAAAAAATAAAATTCAAGAAATAAGAAAGGCTTAATTCGGGCGGACATTCGATACTCTCGTAAATTTAAGAATATCCTATAGATCTTATAGAATTAAATTTTATTAAAAAAGCTAATTTTGTGCTGGAAAGTATAGGGATCAACACACTTCAATCTTTGGTCAGAGTATTACCCTAATTATAATATATTTAGTTCAAATCGGTCGAGTACTTTATGAGACAAGTCAATAGAATAATACGCCCATAACTTTCTTGAATATATGTATATGGATACTCCAATGTGTTATTTGTGAGAAAAAAATATAGGAAAACAAGTAAGGAAGGGCTAAGTTCGGGTGTAACCGAACATTTTATACTCTCGCAATTTATTTATTTAACTTAATTAATATTATATAATACACAATTTGACCCACATATTCGTCATATATATTGTATAAAGTCCATTGAAAGTTGGAAACCATAATATTAGGTTAGAAGCACCGAGGTCCTCGTGTTTGATATATGGGCCTTAAAAACCTATGGTCCGATTTCGGCGATTTTTAGAATGGGGCTGCCACACTATTAACATAGTATTTGTGCAAAGTTCTGCACCGATATCTTCACTAGTACTTACTTTATATATTGTAAAGTAAACGATTCAGATCGTCTTCAAAGTTCTGGTATATAGGAAGTAGGCGTGGTTGTGAAGCGATTTGGCCAATTTTCACAACATATTATTGGGAGGTAAGGAAACTATTACAAACCAAGTTTCATTGAAATCGGTCGAGTAGTTCCTGAGATATGGTTTTTGACCCATAAGTGGGCGACGCCACGCCCATTTTCCATTTTGTAAAAAAATCTGAGTGCAGCTTCCATCTGCCATTTCTTATGTGAAATTTAGTGTTTCTGACGTTTTTCCTTAGTGAGTTAACCCACTTTTAGTAATTTTCAACCTAACTTTTGTATGGGAGGTGGGCGTGGTTATGATCCGATTTCTTTCGGATTTTGGACTGTATTAGGAAGTGGCTAAAAAAAACGACTCCAGAAAGTTTGGTTTATATAGCTCTATTGGTTTGCGAGATATGTACAAAAAACTTAGTAGGGGGCGGGGCCACGCCCACTTCCGCAAAAAAATTACATCCAAATATGCCCCTTCATAGTACGATCCTTCATACCAAATTTTATTTCCATAGCTTTATTTATGGCTTAGTTATGGCCCTTTATGTGTTTTCGGTTTTCGCCATTTTGTGGGCGTGGCAGTGGTCCGATTTTGCTCATTTTCGAAAGCAACCTTCCTATGGTGCCAAGAAATAAGTGTGCCAAGTTTCATCAAGATATCTTTATTTTTACTCAAGTTACAGCTTGCACAGACGGACGGACGGACGGACGGACAGACAGACATTCGGATTTGAACTCCACTCTTCACCCTGATCACTTTGGTATATATAACCCTATATCTAACTCGTTTAGTTTTGGGTGTTACAAACAACCGTTATGTGAACAAAACTATAATACTCTCTTTAGCAACATTTGTTGCGAGAGTATAATAAATATATGAAATAAATAAATGTATGTATAAATCAGCTCGAAATCTATAAAGACAATACAAAGAAGGCATAAAGTAGCAATATAGTTAAAGGAAAGCACTTACCATAATGTTTTGAATTGAAGATCGGGGTTTGTTTTCTTTTGGGTCGAGATCACCGACCTTGGACAGTGCTTCTTGTCCGGGGTTTGTTTACATTTTGCGGGTCACGTTATGTGAAGTTTGTCCCTGAGATCAAGTTTTTTGCTTATAGTTTACTACTATTTTGAAAATTTAACAGTTTTGACAATCATTCTTGCAACCAAGAATTATATCCTTACAATGCCCATTATTTAATATTAGATGCTAATTTTATTTGAGTTCATTTCTAACAAATTTCCCTTGTATTCTGTTTTCAGTGCTATAACAGTATTTCATCCAATCTACAATCAATTCCCTTATGATTACTTTCGATAATTGAAATGTGGTAATTCGCTGAGATTACAGTAATTCAATTCAGCTGAGTAAATAGAAGAAGATGTGGCAAATTGTTTGGTTGCTGAAATGCACTGCGAATATCAATAAACTGCATGTCTCCAAAGGCAATGAAATGTAAATACTTTAGATACACGATGCAGTTGCATGGACCAAGTTGAGCAAGTACCGGAGCGCTATTGCGATACACCGCATGCTAATAGTGTTGTTATTGTGCATTGAAAAGTACTTAGAAGAAGGTAATGTGCGTACATAGTTACCTTTGTGTGCGGTTGGACGGACGGACGGACGGGCGATAAAGTGAAACTGCTTCGAGTATTAACTGTGAAATAGTTTTGCAGAGTGCAAAGTGCTGCAGTAAATAATATTTTAAAGTTCATGCAAAGTGAAAAAGAAAGCGCTTAAGGGAAAGGTGTGTAAAAAGTGATAAAGTGCGTGAAGAAGTGTTGTGCATCAAGGAAGTAGGTTAAGTAAAATAAAGGGGAAATAAAGTATTTAAATAAAAAGTGCGTGTTGCGTAGAAAAAGCTGAATGAAAGCGCAATAAAAGTGTTGTGTAAAATGCAAGTGTTAATAGTATCAATATGTAAAGTTTGTTGAAGCAAAGAAAAAGGTATAAAATTTGTGTTTAAGGGCAAAAAATAATAAAAATGTGAAGAAAATTAAATTATAATAATATATGGAATTGAAGCAATATAAAAATAGAAAATATGAAAATAAATATAATAAAAGAAAATAAGTACTGTTAAATAGTAAAAAATTAAGGAAAAGTGAATTAATATACAAGTGAATAAAGGCAACATACAAATGGACGGTTCACTCCGTTCTCGGCCCGAATGTAAACAAACCTCTTCCAAATGTCATTGACCTCAACCAATATGTAATCAATCTGACCAAAGACGAATGACCTTTGACCGGGATTTGTTTACATTGCGGGGGATCACTTGAGGTCAGGATTTGAGTATATAGTGAGGTGAAGTTAGTTTTCATTTTGAAAATCACGAGAGGTGGGTTTAATTTAATGCTTTAGAGATCTCGCAAAGTCAGGTTTTTGTACATTCTGGGTGGAGAGTGACACTACACACCCTGGTACACCCTAAAAATAACCAAAGCATTAGCCCCTCACTTTGTGTTAGTCCTATCAAAAGAAAATAAGAGAAAGAGATATAAAGTTAAATGGCATTTTGACTCTTGAAATTTTCAACTTGTTATTATAGTAATTTTAGGCAAAATTTCACATTTGACTGAGTTCAAATCCCACGTGAAATCGTGTTAATCACGGAACTTATAAATATTTGTACTGATACCCAGGTATTAATGCTGGAATCTATACAATCCGACACTCGCTAAGCCCATTTGCACACATAATTTATATCGCTGGTGGTTGTTTACTTATTTTCGCATTTATTATATACCGTTATTAAGTAAGAGTAGTATGTAAATGATGAGCCACAAATGTGTGAATAGCATTGAAATAATGAACTGTTTGAAAATAGTATCATATGTTTTTGTATTAAACTTTGCACTATTATCCATTGAAAGTGTATTCGCATAGCAATTATTTAAAAGTGCATATTTGCACGCTGTTGACACCGTTACAATCACATATGGAATCTGGCAAAATCACTGAACGAACATAATTTCGATATCATCAGCTTCACGGTCGACTACACAAAAAATCGGCAATAATACAAGTGTGTATTTACAATACAACACTCCAACAATCCAACAATGCAACAAAAAAGCGTGAAAGCAAAAACACGAAATAATAAACAGCGTCAAATTCCAATTCAAATCGCAGGTGGATAAATATATGCAAATGTATTCATAAACCGCATGAGCATGAAAATTGCCATGCGAAACCAAAAGTGCCCGCATGAAATGGCGTGAATGCTGATTATGGGTGTGATAGTAATTATTATTACGCTGCACGAGCACATGTGCGATGATATTAAATTGCAAGTGTGGTTTGTTAAATATGCGGCCGAAAATTTTCAATTTATTAATTTATCTAGATACTCGTATTCAATTGTCGCTGATCAAATATGTATGAATAAGTACACATACTAAAATCAAATCGCCAAATAAATTATGCGTGCGTGTATGTGTGGCAGCGAGTGCATTTTTTATTTATCTTTGCTCTTTGTTTTTGGGGATTTAACGCTAAAGCCTTTGCATAAATAAATTAGAATTCACGACCACAGATTTTCGCTGATTTACTTTACTACACTGGACTAGTAGCAGTTGGTGAGAAGCGTTTATGTTTTTTTTTTTGTTTTTGGTGGCGATCACCAGTTGCAGCGGGAATTTCGCACGCTGACAGGCGGAAATCCGCTTTAAAATAAATTGAAATTTACTAAACCAGAAATGCGCAAACATTCCTTTTAAATGGTGAAGTTCCGGAAAGTAGATTACCGGGGGATTATAGGTTAAGTTGCAAAGCAAAAAAGCCATTCAAATAAGTTGACAGCTTCTAATTTAATAAAATAATTGAAATGGTCTGTTTTCTATGAAGGTACGACATGCATACATATGGTTCTTATAAATTCGAAATTTTGTTCACTAAATTTGATAAAGAGTTAAAAGCAAAGCAATGACAGGCTTGGCAAAGTCTGATCAAGTAACAGCACATACGAGATATTACGAGATATGTTCAAAAAATAAATTTTAAAATTCTAAATGTCACGGGTTTTGACAGGTTAGACGTGTGTTTATGGGCTTGCAATTTTCGTTTATTAAAATCTCACACCCTGTGACTTTTTCGTGAATTCTTTGCCAAAATCATGTAAGCCCCAGCTGCCATATTCGCCAGACATAGCTCCGAGCGGCTTTTTTCAATATGCAAATATAAAGAGAACCTTAACGGGGGCGACGAAATATATAGACGAAATAATATTTTTTTTTTTCAAAAAATTAAAAATCCCGTTAACTTTTGAACACAGAATTTTGAATTTCTACACGGCTGATCGCCCTAACGGCATTATATTGTCTGGAAGAGAATTGGTTTCGAAAACTAAATATAAATTTAATAGAAAACAAGTAAGGAAAGTCTAAGTTCGGGTGCAACCGAACATTTTATACTCTAGCAATTTATTGAAGAAATTTTATTAAGATAACACCCAAATTTACCTATAAATTCGGCGCAAAGTTTAATAGAATAACGAAAATCGTCCTATATAGTGTATGAGGGCTGAGGAAATTCCTGAACCGATTTCATTCATTTTCACCAGCAAGGTACACTATATCCAAGACTATACGCTCACTTAATTTCGCTAAGATATCTCACATATTAATCAATACATATATGCAGATTAAAGCCCACCGTACTTTTGAAAAACCTAAAATTAGGTATATGGGAGCTAGGAGATGTTATTATCCGATTTTAATAATTTTTGGAACAGAGACACACTATTAGAAGAAAACAATTTCCTCTGAATTACATTAAATTATCAGAGAGATTTATCCATATTTTCGGTTAAAATTTACCCTTAGGCGCGGAGTTCAACATGTTCGAAAACAGGGGCCTTGAAAAGTTATAGTCCGTTTTCGACAATTCTTTCTCAAGTGAAGCCAGAGATGATATGCACTAATTGTGTATAGTTTTATTCCGTTATCTTCATTGGTTCCTTATGTTTACATTATAAAGTGAAGGAATAAGATGGAATTCAAAATTGAGTTATATGGGAAGTTGTCGAGGTTATGAACCGATTTCATCCATTCACATGTGTCATCAGGGTGTCAAGAAAGTATTATATACCGAATTTCATTGAAATCGGTCGAGTAGTTCCTGAGATATGGTTTTTGACCCGTAAGTGGGAGATGCCACGCCCATTTTTCATTTTGTAAAAAAGTCTGAGCGCAGTTTCTTTCTGATATTTTTTCTGTAAAATTTAGTTTTTCTGACGTTTTTCGTTAGCGAGTTAACGCACTTTTATTCATTTTCAAACTAACCTTTGTATGGGAGGTGGTCGTGGTTATTATCCGATTTCTTTCATTTTTGGACTGTATAAAGAAATGTCTAAAGGAAGCGACTGCAGAAAGTTTGGTTTATACATTTTTTTTTTGGTTTGCAAAAAACTATTTGAAAAAAAAATACATCCAAATGTGTCCCTCCCTAATGCGATCCTATGTTCCAAATTTTATTTTCATAACTTTATTTATGGCTCAGTTATGACACTGTATAGGTTTTCGGTTTTCGCCATTTTGTGGGCGTGGCAGTGGACCGATTTTGCCCATTTTCGAAAGCAACATCCAAAACATTTATATATATATATAACCCCATATCTAACTCTTTTATTTCTTGGTGACACAAACAACGGTGCAACATGTTGCGCGAGTATAAAAAAAAACGAAAATTCCAGAATTTTGAATTTCTACACAGCTAATCGCCCTAAGGACATTGTAGTGCCTGGGAGAGAATTGGTTTCGAGAACTAAATTTAAGTATAATAGAAAATTAATATACCGCAAAAGAAAATACATTTGTGTGTATGTTTATAAATTATTAAGTCTCTTTTAGAAGGCATATTTAAGTCTCAAATTTAATTTTAATTATTTTCAATACACTTTCATACCACATGTATGCTCAAAAGTTGCGGCACGGTTAACTGTAAGTTACTAACGTACATATGTACGATAGTATGTGAACATAATAATTTTCCACGACAACGCATTAAGTACTCGTACAACTGTTCTACACTTGTACTACTACTACTCGTAAATATGCATGTACGAGTACATAGCGCAGCTTAACACTTTCGCTGCACTTTCTACGTAACGGATTTGTGCCGAGCACCATGGCAAGTGAAGCGAGTGAAGATGCGAACTAAGTAAAATCAAAACTTTGCGAGAACTTTCGCAAACCGACACGCACACATACATACGAGTATGTATGAACATATGTCTCGTGTGTGTGTGTGTGTTTAAGATTCTGTACTCATTAATTATAACTATTAGCAACAAACAATTATTGTTATTATAACTACAACTTCTCATTATTTGCTTAGTTAGCCAACAAAGTACAGCGGAAGCCACATGTTTGTTTATTTTTGTTCATAGCGCTCGTTAGTTTGCTAGTGCTGCTGCTTCAGCCACACAGATAAGTTCAATGTAAGTGATTGAGCATGTGTATGTGTGTGTCGCGCGCATTTACCCACATTTATTTATTTACATAAGTTCGCTTGTTGTTGCTCAACATATTGTACACGTACAGAGATATCTGCTGCTAATGTCTATTCTTTGCATCATTATCATCTACAATGGCAGATAATATGCTTGTGCCTTCGAGTGTATGTGTGTGTGTGTGATGTAGAGCACACATTAACATTCCGAACTCGCAAAATCGTTGAGTTGTTTGCCGGTTCATTTGCTCACTGAATACATTTCTCGCACATCAATGCACTGATTTTATTGTATTTTATATATTTATATGCCCGAGAACACACACACAGGCACATATGTACAGTTATACAACTACAAGTACAATTGTATGTGGTTAGTCAAGCGTATGCATACTGCATTGGTGTGTGTGTGTGTAAAAATATGTTTTGTAGTGCAGTCAGCTCTTCAAGTGTGAATAATAATCATTTTGTAGATCTCAATTAGCATACATAAAACCAAATAATCATAATTACCCGTTAGCTGGTGGGCATATTGATATGTATGAACTCTCATTGGCCTACTTAAGCAAGGACAACAGTTTGGCGCTTACAAATATATTTACATATAATCAATCGATCATTTGTGTATTTAGATATTGGTTTAAGGTACACATTCGGATATTATTTTGGGTAACAATTTTGTTTAGGCTAATAGATAAGCGGTCATAATCGAGAAACTATATTTTAACTTTTTCCAGAAAGTCGAGATAATTGAAAAATTAATTAGTTTTGCCATTAAACAATGATATCGACACAGCATTGAACACTTTTTAGTTTATTGCGGTTCATGTATGTATGTCTCATAAAGCAAAAAGTGGAAAAGATTTGGTTCCACAAAATGTTACTCATACGCACTGTGCGCCCGCGGGTGTAGTGTAAAGATATTAGAATGTTAGTTTAGTGAATTAACATAACAAATGATGAGCAAGGTGAATGGAAAAGCAACTGGATACATGTTTGCTCAGTGCCATTTGAGTTGCTACAGCATACACACGTGCGTTATGCGGATATCAATAATAGTTTGGCACGTGATGGCTAAAGATCAGACGTGTGCGAAGCAAACAAACGAGAGAAATAAATATGAATCTTACAACAAATATTCACAAATGTATATGAAGGAATACGCATAAGCAGTATGAGTTAGTAAAAATGCAAGAAATATTTTCGTATTAAATAACGAAGCAGCACGAGCGACACAATTCATTTGTACTACGAAGAAGCAAAAAAAAACAAAACAAGTACGCCACAAAACGCTGCCAGCCACACTGTTGTAAATTGTAATTGTACTTTTTTGGTAGTTTAGCAGCAAAGCGCTTTAGATAGGTGAAAGGGCTGCAAGCGGTTCATTTTCCGTAAAAGCCAAACTACATCCCGAAAACTGGTTAGCATAATTTGTAGCACTTTATTGCTTTTTGCGCCGCTGCCACTGCTTAGCAATTGTGCTAGCGCTGTAAACCGACCGACAAGAGGAAATTATCTCTCCGACATAAAAGCGAAAATAATTGCTCAAAAGCGTGGAGGCAGCGCCACTGATTTCATTGTTGTAATCGAAAAGGTTGTAGAGCGGGTGAAAGTAAAGAGTGGGGCGAAAGGCGAAAGTCGTTGGCGCTATTTACTGGTTAGTACCCCTTTGATTACTACAACATTGCAGCGCCTAAAATCATACTATTTTTACGACTTTATGCAGCATTAAGCAAACAGGCGTTCGAACGTTTTCAGTTGTGTAGATTTCGGTTTATCATACACACGCACACACAGCTACATTTGCTAGCTTTATCTTACTAGCGCATTTTGTAAAATTTTCAGCTGCTCATCAGCTTCAATCAGCAACATGAGCTGACTGAATATACGAGTGCAGGCACAAACATACATATGTACACAGGAAGGTGCTTATATACACATTTGTGTTTTTCTCGTGGCACAATTGCTTCCGGGTAATTGCGTAAAATTATTCAAGAGCAATGCCGTTTGCCACCGAAACACATTCACACATGTATGTCTTTATGCATGTTCAAATCATAGAAGCAGCACTTAATTGCTTACGAGAATTGCTACTGGTATTAGATAATTGAGCACTTGAGTTTTTGACTATTTTCCATTAAAAAAATATATATTTTTTTTTTAATTAAAGCACAAAAATCAAAAATGTATTGCCAAACACCTTAGATATAAGATATAAGAAATCTGGAACACATTTTTATCAAGACACCGATAATCTTTTAGTAGATCTAAAGTAGTTATGGTGAATATTCTACAGTCTTGTGCTCCATTAATAACCTCTAAAGGAGAAAAAATAGTTCTTTTGACTAAGACTAAGAAATTACACCAACAAGCATATATTTTTCCATAAATCGCTATTCAAATAAAGCTAACCAAAAGCTAAGTACCAAGTCTCTTGTACGAATTCACACACCGACTTATACCGCTTTCCTACTGGGCACGACATTTCCCCTTTCAACACACAGAATCTTAGATCTTTCCGCATGTTTAGTGCCTAGGTAAATCCAGTTAGTTTGAATCAACTGAGATGATGCGCAGCACGCCCTGCAGCAACGCTTTAAATGCCCACTTCTACCACCCCCGCCCCCTAGCCTCAACTTCAACCTCATTTGCTTTGCTTTTCATTTACCGTTAGCCCGACTCGGCGTCGCTTGTCGTCGTCGGCGGCGTTTGCTCTTTTTGCTTTCAACCATTCAACACTGGTAATTATCCAGGTAAATGTGTTGGCCTTGGGCAGTGCGATTGCTCCTGTTTGCTTTGCGTTCCGTTTACGCGGCTTCGCACAGCTCGTACATCTTATCTAAGCCACTTTCATTGCGTTGTCAGCCAGCGTCAAGCGGCGCGCATAAAAGCCTAATATCTATTATTGTTCACTTTATTTACTCTTTCAAACCTTTTGTAATTCATATTTTTTCTGTTTTGAAAGTAAAAACTCATAGGAAAATTAGCTTAAAGAGCTGCACTTAATGTATTTAATGAATTTATAGATAGATTTATAGATAGATGGATGTCTATGATGTAAAATTTTAAATATGTGAACTATGAAAAATAAATATGCGTTAATGCTCTGTCATTACATATTTAAATTATAATTGCGAATGAGTTTATTAGCTACAGAGCATTTAATAATTTAGCATAAATTCGGTTACAGTTGTCAATCAAATAACACAAGTTGATGGCTTGACTATTTGGGCAGTTGGTGTATTAATATGCAACAACAACAGTGAGCCAACAAAATTACAGAGCATGGACAATGCCAAAATTAAAGAGGAAATGCGCCAGTGATGTCAGGAAACTCCTCAATTGAGGCCGGCACGAGTAATCGGTGGGCCGTTGCACTGGTAATTGAATTAACGAAATTTAATTAAACTAATAAATACTGCAAATACATTAAGTAAATCATTGCTACTCGCATAATATGTAGAAATATGCGAGAGGTTACATTATATTTATCCTACATGTATATATACCTATATGTGTGTAGAGGGATATCAATATGTTGCCCATATACTGGGGTAACCATATGTGAATTGTATGTGCTAATGTGAGAAGGAAACTGTTATTCCCCATTATTGTTGTCATTGTTGTCTGTGTGCGCAGCAGGCCACAGGAACAATGCCGTTGCGGACGACGATGATAATTATATCAATTACAATGGCGACATTTGATAATTTGAACATAATTATGCACAAGAAGATAGCCATTGCGGTAGCAATATGAAACAACAACAACATGCTACATACATAGTTATCACAAATTTGCTGAACATTGCAGGCATTGCTTATGTAATGTCATTACATTCAAATATATGGTATATATGTATGTACCTAGATATACGCTCGCATGATGTCTAAAGTATATTTGTCGAACCAACCAACGAAAGTTACTGCTGAAGCACATTGCATTGCAATGCATGAACGATGGAAAATTTATAGCCAGAGCCCCGTAAGCGCCCGAATACACACACCGACCGAATGCGCCACATGCAAATGCAACGGTGACTGCGCCCATGAATAGGTAATAACCGAATACCACACCAGGCAGATGTAACAAATGTTGTTCTCGTTAGTATGGAAATATGGAATTGTCACCAGCATCCAGCAAAGTGCCAAAGCAAAGTGTTCGTATTATATACAAAAACTAAAGCAAAGTTGTAATAAAATATACATACTCGAAAGATATTCAGTCGAAATAAAGGTGAAATAAGGCCTCAGGCATAAGCCTCCCACTGATGGATGTAGTGAAGCACAATTGACTGATGTTAAATATAGTATATCAATTCTACCTACTTTTTATTAAAAAAAAATTGTGTTTTAAAATCCGCGAGAAAATGCCAAAAGCAATGTCTGCCGTTGACTAATTTTTTCCGTCATGTTTAGCCAAAATATGAAATTATCCACGCATCGCAGCGATAGACAAAATTGTAAACAAGTAATATAAAAATGATGAAATTGTGTTTGCGTACCATATAGACATAATCAAAATACCTGTTCGATGGTCATCCTACACTACGAAAATGGGATTTATTACGCGGACGATAGATGACAAACAACTTACAACAAAAATTAATGAGAAAACATAACCGTAAAATGAGCTTGTGTCGGAGTGCATGTAACGGGTGCATCAATTGATACATTAGGAATATGGTAACTAAACTTCCTTTATAGATAACCTAGTACTTGGGCGTTCCAAAAAGAGTCTGCAGAATTAGGTTAGGTACTTTAGTGTTGTAACTACATATATAATACTATTATAAAGAGGAAAGATTTGTATGTATGTTTGTAATGAATAAACTCAAAAACTACATTGCCAATTTCAAAAATTCTTTCACCATTGGAAATATACATTTATTGCTAGAAAAGAATAGGGATCCTTATTAAAACTAAACTAATCCAAGGAGTAAAAAGAAGTGCCATAAAACGTCAAAAGTATCATCTACAATATTAAATAAATATCAATATCTTTCAAAAATTTTCGGGAAAACATACTAAAGTTCCTTTATTGATTGATTTCGCAAATGTTGCCACTCTGAATATTTTTATAAATAATATATTGTAACTTTGTACCAAGGCAGTTTAATCTAGATCTCAACTTTCTGGAAATAGTACACAGGCGAGGGTATCAAAAAGACTCCGTGATGAAGAATCTTAATCTGAAACTGAAAATCGTCTCTCAAGTCATTCTCTACGCATCACAATCGCGTGCCAGCTCGATCGCTCGCATCTGCTTGCTGAACAAAATTTCAAAACCAAGTACGCGCTTGAGAGTCGAGTACGGATTTGACTTTTACAATTTACTTTTTTTAATATACCCACACAAGAAACGGGAAATGACATACATATATACGTGAGAGTGTGTATGTGTGTGCGAAGCCGGAACGGGCTGCTAATATATCATAATTTAATAAACCGTGGGCTTAATCCACTTATTCCTCTTCTTAATTAGTACTATAACCGAGCGATTTCGATCGAGTCCACCATATCGCACTTCCCAAAATTGAAGTTAGGTGCTTCTTCACTTGATTTAGCAGGGAGGTCTCGTCTACATTTGCCGGATCTTCAAGTATAGAACCACAAAACAAAAAAATTATTTGAAAAAGCGGGTCTTATCCATCCACTTGAAGAGCATTTTGAATATTTTCATTCGAACAAAAACGATGCCCCAGCTTCCATATTCGCCAGATATGGCTCCGTATAATTTTTTTTATTTCCAAGAATAAAAAGGCCTTAAAATGCCATATGAAAAATCCCTGAAAGAGACCAAGGCTAGACCAAAAATCGAATTTGAGAAATGCTTCAACGATTGAAAAAAACACTCCTTCATCATTCCTGTCTTACTTTATGGTGCAGAAGGAAGGACCAGGTGGAGAAGGACCTGGCTTCACTTGGTATTACCAACTGGCGCCAAACTGCCTAAGGGAGAGATGCGTGGCGCGCTGTTGTTGACTCGGCTATAACCGCGTAAGCGAGGTCTACGCCAATCAAGAAGAAGAATATTAAAGTAGATGGATGAATAAATATGTTTTGCAAAAAAACGAGAATTCCCGTTATTTTTTTAACACACCTCGTACAACAATTCGCATTCCAAAAATGTAAAGCCCAAAAGTATTTATCAAAACATATACAAAGCAAATATGACATTATCACCACAGGTGAGCATTAAAAGAGCACATTATGACAATGTAAATATTTACCACAAACGGTTCAACTAAAATATATAAATGAGTTGCGATATGTGGCCTTCTGTAATGGTAATCATTCACTGTGTGCAGCAATGGATTTGACTGCATGCCTTGTTTATTGCCACACATTTAATTATGATGAACAGGTCCGAACGCATGAAAATATGCAATGAACTAAACTGAGCTAAATGGTTGCGGAATTAGTTTATATAAGCATAAACATGTTTACGGAATTATAGAATGAAGCAATGCAAACGGGAGTTTCCTGCATAAATACTTTATTCTAGATAGAGAATCGCGTTTGCGCCGCAATTAAGCCATGTTCAACGTCCACAGAGGCACACACACACCAACACACTCAGAAAATTATTTGCCATGTACCTGGAAGCGTGTTTATGGGCGGCAAAATTATCGCAAGGTGTGTGAGTGGGCAATTGCTATTATTGCGGTATATTATGTACAATTTTTGGACTCATGCATTTGCGCAAGTTTAGCTACTTTGCATTTACACGCATATCCTGTTTTGGGCTGTGCATATCCGGTTGTGTGCATTTGCATTTCGGCTTTTACCTGCTCAACATTGAACATATCTGCTCTGTTGCAATTGTTACTACGCCAAGCCAAGCTGGCTTGTGTTGTTGTTGCATAGCTGCATACAATATGGCTATGGTGCGTTAGTTGCGGTAAAATTGCTTAATTGAAACTGCGGAATTTATTGTGGCACAACAACAAGCCAAGCGCCACGGCACTGAAGCGTTAATTCATGTACTAGTTATTTGAATGGATAATGTTCAGAGCAATTAAACCGCAAGCGTATGCAATTGCGGACGGCAAATGCATGAAGTTTCATTAAACGATCGCAAATTGAATTTAATATCTACCAAATATTATGTTATGAATTGTAATGGGCAGCTTCAAAAAACAATTAGGCGCACCATTGTCCTCTTTTGGTTTACTACTGGACGGTTGCGGCTCAGCTGAACTGAGCAGGCGCTGTACAGTCCCTGGCACTTGCGCTGTCGCAAGATCCTTCTGGATCAAAGTAATCGCAAGACTTCTAAGGAACTCTTCCTAGTCATAGGGGTTCTAACTGTCCGTTATCCCAGCGAGATACACGCAGTCGAACTAAACATTTTACCGGTCGCTAGCTGCCGAAGCTGCTTGAGTCATCTCAACATTTCCTTCTGGTATGTCCCGCTTTTGCGAGATTTAAGCAATATTTTCTTGGTTCTCACTTTTTTGTGCATTCTCGTGAATTAGCGAATATGGACGTAAGAAACCTCTGCAGTTTGGTAGTGGGTTCTAGACGCTTTGTCGATTCTTAAATAGAATTAAGGTATACATTTTTGGCATCACAAAGTACAATCCTTTACAAGTATGTCTAAGTGTGCTTCCTCATGTGAGGAGCAGCCAGAGAACCATACCTACCAAATCTAACTTCAAAAAACACGAAATTAAATTTGCATTATCGATATTCCTGCTTCATTTTTAAACCATATGTAGTTGTTGTAGTTCGCCACATTATTATAAAATATACCCCTTAAGAGGCAGCGCTCACTAATTGCAATAGAAACGAAGCTCCGCATGTTATTAACCCCTTAAGTGGATATCAGACTCTTCAACTGCGTGCGCACTTTTCCCATAAGTTATCTCAAGAGATTATCCAAATGTGATACTTTGACTTGGGAAGTGCATAGGTGCGGAAGATACAAGAGCATATGTTCGCATTCACATGTTTCCTGCTGTTGCTTCTTGCTGTTCCGTGCATACTCAAAGTTATGTGTTTAGATACTACATGCCACAAATAATGAAGAAACAAACAGTAGTTAAACTATGAAACACATTCCCAACTCTAATTAAAAAGTTGAGACAAATTTACTGCACTCAGCGCGATCTCAGCGGCAACCGCAATCGCAACGGCAGGGGTGACGAAAAAGGCGGCGCTGGCAAAACAAACAACAAGCCAAACCAAATGTCACACACAGGAAAGCAGAGAATATGAGTAAAAAGGCTGGAGGATGGCGAAACTCATGGACATAATTATAGCCGGCACATGGGAAATGCCAAGACGGGAACATACTCGTATCTAATGGACGTAAAAATATTACGCAATAATGAACACAACGGAAACCCAACTGAAGCTGAGCACAAACTTCCGGATAGCGGAGAGATACTTACAAGTATACAAGCATTTAAATTTTTGGGTAAATTCGCAAAATTATTTTCAAATAAAATGGAACGCATATGATTCGGCCAATTCAAAATCCCTCAAAAATACTCCTTCTTGTCTTAAGACATACTAGTAACTCTCTAAAACAGAGTAGTTTAGGTATAGCTCTCCAGATTTTATTATACATATATAAGTGACTATATGGCTGCTCTTGAGAATTCGCTAGCCATACGTTGTGGGTCTGTAACTAACTGGTACTCAGCCAGATAATTATCTAGACTGGCATACGATACGTATGTACACCCTATTTATTTATACACTGCCGTAGACCCATCACCATCCGTAAACAACTCACAACTTGTAGACAGTTATGTCAGCGCACAAGTACCATGCAGTCGTACGAATGACGAGATTAAAAATTCTGCGAGTATGCGTTTTAATTAAGTTTAAATTAACGTAAAAATGTTGTCCACTTAGGTTGGCAACATGCGAAAAATGCATCCAAGCAGAGAGTGCTGAGAGCCAAGCGCTCGCTATAAGGCAGTACGCGCCACACACGAGTATATAACCACTAACAGTAAACAGCAGTATGTAATTGTGTAAAAAAGGCCAGTGATTGCAGCAAAAATTGCATTTCGCGTTTGCTCAGTGAAGTCTAGAAATTGGGCTGCCACTTCGTTAGTGTGAACTTATTCCTTTCACGGTGGGATTCCGGGGACTGATAATTTGGGTTAATAATCCCTGAACAATCTATATTCCTTAATAAGGATATATCTCGGATCACAGCCATTTTACTGGAGGCTTCAGTTGGCATTCTGCGTTCCAAATTAAACAGAAAGAATACAGAGATTTTTCAAAGAAATTGCCATATTTAATGAGAATTCCGAATAATGCTAAGACAAGACCTTTGAAAGATCTTTACTTTTTTATTGAGTTCATTTTCAATATAGTGCCATTTAGCGGTGATTCTCTTGCGAAATAGCCAATACACGTTCTACTCGGTTACACGTTCTCAACGCCAATTCAATTCCCATTTGGCTAAAGCGTTGCAATTTTCACTTCTTCCGCTTTATTGCGGGCATTTCCACAAACGTTGTGATTGCTACACCATGAATACTCGAGCATCTCGTAAAAAATTGCAATTTACTAACAGTTTATGGGCAGAAAAAAGAAACAAACGCAAACAACAAAAACAATGTACATTTGTATGTTCAAACAGACAATAAAAACACAATATAAATACATAATTACTAATTTTTTTTTTAATGTATGAATAAATCTGTAGTATTCATCAACATTAAAAAACAAGCAAAAAACGTACACAATTCAATTGCTAACAACAACAGTGTGAGCAGATGGGTGGGTCACATGGAGACATTGTCTCGTCAGTTTTAACAGCAGACACTTTTTGCTCCGCACAGTTAAAATGATTAATGCCTTAATTAGATTTAGACTTGTGACATTTTAATTATGGCGAGAAAAACAAGTGGCAACAGCTGTGTGTCGACGCCGGCCCTTTCCCCCTGGTAGCATTTAAATGAAAGTTAGTGACAAGCTGCAGACCTCTGCTTGTAGTTTATGGTCACAGTGCTGCGGACTGGTATAACTTTTATCGCTTAACAAATACATATGTACATCATAGAATATATGAATATGTAAGATACGTAGACGGAAAGGCTAAGAACGGTCGCAGCTGTAAATAGACATCTTAGAAGCCCCGATTTTAGAATTAAAATAAAAAAATCGAGCTCTCCAAATAAGTTCATTAGTTTATTATCAAATTTTATTAAGGCAGTAGTCTGCTTTACAGGCGTCAAAAAATCGATTTTTTGTTTTGTTTTAAATCTCTTCCAAAACTATCCAAGAATATGTCTTTAAAATTCCATAGGCCAATTCGACATATTTTCGAAGCTAGAGCTGTTTTAGTGGCCGAGCGTCGAGCAGGTGCGAATGCTCAGGCAGACTTTAAAGCGCGTTTTCTCGAGTTTTCATTTTCACAAGTTTTAGAAAACGGTGCCGGCGATAGTAAAAAGAATATATGTCCGATCGAAAAAAACCAAAGTGATCTAGCTTCAGTATTAAATTATCTTCTGTTTGAACTAAAAAAGTTGGACAATAGTATTATTTAAACTACTTGTTTTGCAACTTAAAGTCAATTTTTTTTCTTAAAAAAGTGAATATTTTTTTCAAACTTGGAAAAAATTTTGAATTTTATAACTTCTTCGGTATTTTTTTAGTTCATGAAGAAAAGAAACTTATAAAAATTAAAAACAAATTTGGTTCGACTGTTTCAGATGCATCGCACGACCTCCATCACCGGCACCGATTTACAAGTGCAGACTCCAGGCGCTCCAGAAAAATACTTACAACTTTGAAAAAATTTCAATATTTTTAATAATAAATATTATTTTTTAAGCCTTAAATATAGTACACTATCGTCTTAAAATTCCGTTTACCGCAATCATTTCCTTCCCTTTCAAAAAAAGTTGCTAAAAAACGCATTTTTTCGGCCTTAAGATATCTAACATATTGGTAATATAACGATAAATATAGTGGCTATAAAGGACTCTTTTTATACATCTAGTTTCCAAAAAGAAGTAAACTGGAGATTGTTATAAGACGAAGTTCTTGACATGAAAGCTAGTAGTGGTCGATTAGGACCGATGAGCCTCAGCCGCACTTTTCTTGGAATTAAAAAAGAAAAGCAAAATTTCCCGCAAATGTCGAGAATTCGGCTCAAAAAGTGACATTTTCAGTTGAGAATAAGTTTGGGATGCAAACAGATCTCTACAAATATTTTGTTGGGTTAATATTGACACAAATGTCCAAGATATAAAACGATTTAATCGACCAGTGATTGACCCTAGAGACATCTATTGGAAAACGGCGGAAGCAAAATTGTAGACCTAATATTTTCTTAACTAACTTCATTTTTCTCTAAATAAACACTGAATATGAACATTTGCCTACCGAAAATCAAATATATTATTCCTCCAAATCGGGCCTAAAGGCTTTTCCTAGACAAATATGTTCATTGCAAACATCATCTTGTTATAAGTTGTTAGATTCGAACAAACGACGAGTCTGTAACAAGAATCAAGAAGCCCAGTTTACGCAAGGTTTGTTTATTAACTAACGGCATGAGTGCGCAAATATTGCGTAACAAATTAAATAAAGTGATTCTTTCCCGCTAAGTACCAACTAAAATGAGTTCCGCTTCATCAACAGCGCTGCGATGGAGCGTAATTAGCAATCAGCTTTGAATTTCCTGCCTTTCCTCCCTTCCACCAAACAACTCTAAATAGTCTAAATATTTACTTAAATACGCTACGTGTGTTTTGAGATATATGTATATCCATTAGTAGAATGGCTGTTATATGAAACGTGCCGAAAATGCACAATTACTATATTTACGATATCATATATTCATACACACTATATATGGATGTATTTATATGCAGCTTAAGTACATAGATTTGTGAGCATAATTGCAACACTATCAAATAGCCTGTGGATAACTGAAATTCTGCAAATTGCCCGCACATGCTTGTTCCGCCCAAACCGATCATCCCGCCCAGGAAAATCGTAAATTGCGTACGGAAACAATGGAGTGAAGTGATTAATCGTCAAACGGTTCATTGGTTCATAGGCTGCACAGAATTAAGATATTTCGGTGAATGGAAAAATACGAGCGAATGGAGGAGCAGCAGCACAACAAGAGCGCATTGTGACAGTGCTTTTGTGAATTATAAAAGTGTTGTCCATCAAAGGCAGGAAGATGCATTTATGTGAGAAAGAGAAGAGGAGGACCGATGTCAATTCCTCCTCAAACAGCAGTTGAAAGCAATTACAAAACGCTTAGGATTGCATACATATGAACATATTTAGAGTGCTTTCCAAGACAAAACCCAGAACGAAATGCAATGGAGGGTTGAGGTTTTCAAACCCCAAAATGTATAAGCAATCAGAAGAGAAAATATAAAATTACACCTCATTATTGTCACTCTACATAATAATCTTCGAGGAGAATGCTAAACACAGGCCAATTTACTCATTACTTCAATGAATTTCAAATATGTTTGCTTTTGCGAGAAAAATTTTCAGCTCCACAGATAAGAAATGGAATTTCGAAAATTCGCACATATCCGATCTGGAATGCACATGTCCATATGTATGTGAGTAAGGAGTACGAACGTGCTACCAGCTCTGCGTTTAGTCGTAAACCGGCCCCATGCACAATAATGGGTTTGACAAACGCTCGTAATTGTCAAATGGCAAATTTTAAGCCATAAATTTTCAAATTCAATACAAAACAAAAACAAGCACTGAACACACATGTATGTGTGTGTGTGTATGTGCGTGTGGGCCACCCGCACTTTGCAGCAAACCGCATAGCAGAGATGCTGCTCCTGAAATTCAAAACAGCACCAATTTGGGGTCAATGCAAGTGTATGTGTGTGCGGATGGTAACGCATTACACTATCGAAATGCCCACACAAGCATGGCATACAGACACAAGTATTTGGAAATTTCCCACAATATATCATGTGTTGGCCAATTATCTGTGAGAGTTATACGCACTCTCGGCCAGCAAATGTGTTGTGTACAACATGAAATAATCGGTTGTGGTTCGTGGTAAGCCACTCAAAAACTAGCATACAAAGCTTCTTTCATATCCATCGGCAATACATATTTGGACAGTTACAATAGCTAATTCGAGGTAGGAATTATTTTTTGTTCTTTTCTCTTCAATAAAATGATGGCAGGAGTTGAGCTCAATTGTTAAATGATTTATTGCTGTAGCTTTGATCAAAACAACCGCTAATTGTTTGCCAGTGACGAAAATAAATTCGGAAAATATAGCGAATCGGCAGGTCTGAGGTCAGGTACTCACTCAATTAATATATTACTGACAGATACGCCGGATTTCCACAAAAACATTAGTAGAATTCTATCTTCCATAGAAAAATTTAACAAACAGTGCTTTATAACTAGTAAACTCCCGAGACGGCGGGTCCATTACGTTACCGGAATTGACACGTAATCTATCTGACCAAAGACTGTTTTTTAGATCAACAAACCCTGGATCGATAAGTTGCAAAAATAGCTGTACATTAACTGCAAGGGTTTTCTATATCTTACTGATCCGGGCTATATACATACATATGTACATTCTCAGTATTATTCTACCATTTGCATACTTCTTTGTCAGACATTTTTCCCTTTTAGGTGGAAGCTTTATTAAAGCCATGTCACCCCTGCAGACGATTTGATATGTGAATCTTATGTCCCGCCTAATAACTACCACCTCTTTGCCCACCCACTTAAGGAGTTAAATGGGTTTCAAAATTTGAAAAAAAAATCCTATTGTCTTCTTAAATAGTGCAATATGTTTAAAATATTCGGCATTATTCCCGTTGTGGTTGTCGTTTTAATAGTCGTTTCTAAGTCGTCGTCGTTCTTATCGTTTCGTTCCTAAATTGGTATTCTCGAAGTATATCGTAACGCCTAAGAAAAGTTATCGAAATTTGTCTACATATTTTATATAGTATACTTTAAGGAGCTCTTTTCCCATATACAAATTTCTTTCTTATGCAACGAGACACATTTTTAAAGCAGTCCTTAATGGATTTTATGCTATTCTATATTGACTCTAAACAACGTTATCACTATAATTATTGTACTTACGTCCAACAATGTTAGTACTCCATCTTTATTTGATTTTTTAAAAGAAGTAGTGGTGACATCTGCGTCCTCCAAACTTTTTTCTAAAATATGTTATACTTCCAGCGTCTCATGCTCCTTGCTTCTGGCTAATCCGACTACTCTACCTAGTGGTCCAGCCAAAGGAGACATGGGTATCTGTATATTAACTCCTCGTCTTGTTGGTGTACTATTTTTTTCTTCGTTTTGAATTTTAAGACCTTTCATATCTTAAATATACTCTTAGATATAAAAATGGCGGTGGAATGGATTTAGTTTTTTTTTTAGGAAAAAATATCCCTCCCAAAAAATCGAAATTTAAAGGATTTATCCCTTTTCTTAAGTCCTTGGCATATGCAGGATATTTTTCCATTTCAGAAATTAAAATTTCAAACTGTTTCCGATTTGGAATTTTCATCTTCACTTCAAATATTCCTTCAAACAACCGCGTCGTTTCTATGTCGCTCACAATTATAGCAACGACAAAAAACGACTGTTTCTATGTCGTTTCTATAGTCGTTTCAAATTGGGGAATCTCAATTTATTTTCGATAAATGTCGTTAACGCCAACAGGAATGCCAAATAGGCGTTCTTAAGTCGTTTTAAAACGATAACGACAACGGGAATAGGGGCGATTCCCTTTGGAAGTTCCGTCCATCAGGCCACGTCCGTACGAATGTAAAACTTTAAACGCATTTATCCCAAAACTAAATTTTTCAAATCGGTGGACACGATATCTCAAAAAGTTGTGAAACAAACCAACAAGATAAGTTTTTTGGTTAAAGTTCTGTCAAAAATTCAAATTTCATTATTTCTTTCCTTCGTCCATTAACTAGATCTATCCATGTATTTACTATCGAAATATTTTTAGTTTATTGTTTTTAGATAAACCAATCATGAGTTATGATTACGGTGGACATCATTTTTTTTGGACACGTCATGGGAGATGAGGTGCCAACGGCTGCGTTTTCGGAACTTTTAAATAAAAATTTCACAAAATACTGTTTAAACCAGGGACCGGAAATAAGAGTTATTTTACAATTTTTAATAAAAAAATCATACATAAAGGAACATCGTAGAAAAGTTTTGATTACACCATCATGATTTTTAGGTGAACTATATGCGAAATATTGTATGATTTTTAAATTTTGATTTTTATATATTTAGATCAAAAATAAAAGTTATTTTTGATTTTTATTTTTTTAGATCAAAAATAAAAGTTATTTTTGATTTTTATTTTTTTAGATCAAAAAATAAGAATTATTTTTGATTTTTATATTTTTAAATCCATAATAAAAATCAATTCAAAATTTGTGACATATAAAAATTGGAATGATGCAGCATATTGTAATACATACGGCATAAATAAATAAATAAAAATTTTGAATTGATTTTTATTATTGATTTAAAAATATAAAAATCAAAAATAATTCTTATTTTTTGATCTAAAAAAATAAAAATCAAAAATAACTTTTATTTTTGATCTAAATATATAAAAATCAAAAATAACTTTTATTTTTTATCCAAAAAAATAAAAATCAAAAATAACTTTTATTTTTGATCTAAATATATAAAAATCAAAAATAACTCTTATTTTTTGATTTTTTCGATAAAAGTCATAAGAGTTACGGTCCTTGGTTTAAACATGTATCTTTGATACGCTGGATTGCTTAAATGAAATATATGATTGTATATATTAAAACAAAAAACTGTAAAAATACCCTTGCTTTTAACCTCTGAAACCCACCTAACCCCTTAATCCAACTCCGCTAACACCACCCTTCCCATGTCCCGACCTTGTTGAAACAATATCGTTGGTAAAGAAATGTTGTTCAATCTGTGTAATCAATACAATTCTGAATTGGCTGGGAACTAGGTAGTCGAAAGAAAACCCAGAATATGGTTCTACAAACAGTGATAAAATACTACGTTTTCTACTGAACCATGTTGGCGTTAAATCAAACGTGGGTCCGAAAAACATTCGGGACAAAAATAGCAACCCTGTGACTGCGTGTTTCAAGAATTTCCAATCATAAAGTTATGACCAAAGGAAGAATCACAAGATATCCGGCTATCCAGCTCAAGGACCATTCAGCCTTTTGAATTGTGTCGGCTTTAGTATACATACATATGTACATATTCATGTAACATGAATATCGGATTTTATCGGTTTTTTTAAGCGCGGCCGAAGGCCGCCATTGCAGAATGTAGTTCCACGCGAAAGAACTTGTCAATCAATCATATAACACATCAATGCATAAGTGCGCGCATCGGCTGATGTTAACACATAACTTCAACGTTTGATATCTCGTAAACGGTGCGATATCAATTTTTTTTATTTATTAAGTGTTTATTTTGGGCCAATTAACAGAAATTTTGCCTCAAATCTAAGTAACTAAAATCGTGTCCTTCCGGTTAGAAGAGACTAATACGGAGGAAGTTTCAGTGTCATCGGGAAAACTTGTCTTGGCGCAATTATATTATCGATACCTTGATGGATACTTTAAAACTAGCTTATAGACGCCACTTTAGTTGACTTCATGTCGAATATATAGTAATTTCATATATTTTTAAAGCTTTATTAAATTTATGAAATCTGCCTTTATATTCCCCCCAACTCTTTATAACCATTGTCAGTTTGACAACCCAAAATATCTCCAAGAGCATATGTTCGGCTGCACCCGAACATCGTCTGCACTTACTTGTTTTCTGCATCTGACAGGAGTTTTGGGATGTCAGCAAGGCTTTGTTTACATTTGATATGAATGACAGTTCGTTGGCATGTGTAAACAAATCCAGGGTTGATTTTCTGGGCCACCATTCCTTTTGTTGTGTTAAAAAACATGAAAGCAATGCGAACATGTGCTCAAGAATCCCCTTATACGTTATATAAATTCTGTATCTAACGACTTGAACCAAAATTCATTTTTCTCGCTGGTATATATCGGATTGTCTGCATAATTCTAACATTTGGTTTGGGTGTTAATAATACGTTCCCACTTACCTTAGCTTGATTTAAATATATCTTTCTCTAAATCAGCAATTTAAATCAGCGGGAACTTAAAACATAGAATTGAATGTTGATTGAAGAACCATGTTGCGTTTTTGTGTCTTGAGGTTAATGAATTGTAAAAGAATCAAACCGATGATATAACTTAAAATGTATGACATATTTGTTTAATGATGAGTTTATGTTGTGGTGTCAATTAGAAATTAAATAAGCAACACTTGCGCACGTATTTCTAATGTTACAAATAACGCAGCATTATTTTTATTTGTTTTTTGTTTTTGTAAAAATTCAGCCCATTTGTATTTGAATTATTTACGGATGTTTATTTCTTTGACTTAATTTTCTTAAGATAGAATTCCAATTCTTTGCCCTCTAGGATGTAACCATCAGAACGACCACATTGACCGGGACGAGATGAAACGCAGGCTGCAAAACAAAAAATAACTCACATTAGTACATGCAAACAAAATGAAATAATTTTATCATTTGTGTGGAGAATGGAATCAGAGTAACTATGACAAGCTGAATCACGCCCAACAGGCTTGAATCGCACTTAAAACAAGTTTGATACAATAAAGGTTGTTGGATCGCTTAAGAAATTAACATCATCTAGTATTTTACGATTATATAGATTATGTTAAATAATTTATTAAACTTACCAAGGATACGTCCAGAGATGAACTGATCTTCAAGTGCAGCTTCTACTTTGGCGAACTTTTGACGTTCCAAGTATTTCTTCATTACTTTTTCACTGCGCTTCTTGTTCAGCACGTCATTCTCATCTTCAGTTTTTTGATGTTTGGGATTACGTTTGCGTCCCAAAGGTAGCACATAGTGCGATTCATACCATTGACGGAATGGTGTGGCGTCAATAACAACAATGGTGTTCTTTACCAAGGTCTTGGTACGCACCAATTCATTGTTTGATGCATTGTAGACTACATCAGCAATACGAGTGCGACGGGCAATACCCTCAGAAGCCCACGCAAAGTTACCGGTTTCCAAGCGCAAAGCACGGAATTTGGTGTTACCACCGCGTGTGCGTACTTTATGGATACGTGGTGCACCGAGCTGAAAAAGAATTGAGATAGATTTTAGTCAATGTTATACAATTTTATAATATTTGTTCGTTCTATACAAGTCAGTAGTCCGAACATAATAATGCATTCATCAAAAGGTTGTAAAGCTCCATAGGAACAATACGCGCTGCAGTTAACATATTCAATCATCATGTGAGAATTATGAGCATTGTAGTGTGTGAAATTCACAATACTCCTTACATATAAAACAAGAGTTTCTAGAATTAACAATGCTCGTTACATATAAAACAAACCTGGGTGAGGTTTTTTATATAAGTTTCCTATAGCTCTAACATATATTATAATTTATTAATACACATACCTTGGTGTTTGCAGCTGGACGACCCAACTCGAACTTACGCTTCTTGCGGAGCGACTTGCGTTTGCCACCAGTGGCGCGGCGCTTGTGAGCACTATCGCGGCTAATACCTGGAAAACATAGATTTCAGTCAGAAAATTCACAACTAAACTACATATATTCTAAAAACAATCTTCAAGAAAATCCTCCTACAATCACTATGGCGTTTGTTCCAATTTTAGATTCACTCTGGTCAACACTCCGATTCAACTATTTTTTCACATATTGAAGTTTCCAATATTGGAAATAATGGTTCTGTATAATTCTCTATATTCATATAGTTGAATTAAACACAATTTGTTGAAGTTTTCACATTTTATTACAATGATGTTTAAGGATTTTCTTGAAAATTTTAGTCGATCGCGTAAAAGCCGCACTCACCCATTTTGAGTAGAAACAGAGAAGGAAAGGAAGCAAAGAAGAAACCCAACAACTCGTGTCAAAATTTCAGAGATGCTTAGTTTGACAGCTCATAGTAATAGAACACGTTTTGAATGTTGACATGTGGTCGTAATAGAAGAGAGACATTATTCAGAGTTAATACGTTCAATTACTTAAGCTAATTAATTCGATTAAAGTGTTCAATTAAAAAAAAAGAGTAACTGCCTTCCCTAAATAAAAGCGGCAGCGGCAAATGACTGTCAAAAAATTCTCATGCCCATACAATTTGTATGCCGCATACCGAAATAACGCGACGGCGACGCTAAGCGGTTGAAATTTTCTATTTTGACAGAGCGTTCCGAAGTAAAGTTGGCTGCGAAAAACGAAGTTTCTCTGTTCAATAAAACTTCACAACAACAATTCAAGTAAACATTTTGATATTTGACGTAAAGTTGCCGCTTTTATTTAGGGATGGCGCATCGACGTTAACGCTGAGCGGAAAAAAACGTTCCGCCAACGCTTTTATTTAGGGAAGGCAGTATGAATTCCATTAATAACGCTTTTATTAGTCTTTTTTAATTTGTATTGTTTAGTACATTTTTGTATTATGTCAAACGATAGAAATATGTGACCCTATATTTCTTTTAAAATAAAATTGAATTATTACTATTATTTAAATACCATTATTAAACCACTTAATGCCCATTTATAAGCAGAATTTTTACAAAGAGGACGGAATATTTTCATTACTAATATAATTTGAGCTCATACAATATTGTAATAGATTACCTGCCCAATAATATTTTATAAACTTATTGCCGAATATGATTTTAAGAGGTTTTTAGGAATGCAAACATTTTACAGATAATTTTCTGACTTATATTTTTGCATATAGAGTTTGTTATAAACTTTAAGTTTTTTTAAACAATATTATTCTCAATACAACACTGTGACATCTAAAACTTTCGGACATCGCAAGACAGAGATGAGCGTATACTACAGCGAAATTTCGTAGGAACTGATGGCAGAAAACGATGAAAAGCAAAAGTTAATGGAATTTGTAAAAAAACAGCAGCTGTGAGTGAATAATTTTTCGTCTTTGGAAAAAAATATAATACAACAGCGAAATAAAATTGGAAGAGGTAATGGAGTTTGACAATTTAAATTCGGAAATAGTTAAATGATAATATGCTGTTGAAGATAGCAATAAATACATTTTGCAATAGGATATAGGTTTGCTAATTTCGCAATAAGTAAATGATGCTCGACGAAAGCGAAATGAGGAGTCACCACAGCCTCAGTTGAAACAACAAGCACATAAATTATAAAAGAAATGTATAGAACCTAGGTATTGATTATTCAATAAGAAATTCGAGCTTTGAAGTGCATATTGACGTATTTAAGCGAATGTAGGTGTTAAGGATCGTTCGGAAAGAATGCAAATGGGAAACGAAGTGCAATTTATTTTTGTAATGTTAAACTGTTTATTAAACAAAATTTTTCAAGAAGGAATAGAAAGTAAAATATGTCAATGATTTGGATAAAGTGAAATGATAAATGTATGTAAAATATATACCCGCAAATGCACGTACACCGTCAGTTTGCTTTTCAGATGCAATAAATGATGTTTATATATGTATGTTGCCTGTGTGGTATTAGAAGGGATTGTTGCTGAATAATTATGCTATTTAGGCTGTTAAAACTTTTAAAACATATACCATATACATATACATACCAACAGATAAAGTAAACGATTGCATACAAACATTCTAAACATCGTCATCGTGGAGCATACTTTATTTTATATATTTTCACGTGTTTTTATTGGATTTTCGAAATTGTTTACCTGTCAAAATTTCGGATTTTTAATTTATTTATTTTTTGCATATTATTAAATATTTGATAAGATTTCATATATTTTGTGAATTGCGTAAATATTTTTATTATTTTACAGAAAGAACGTAAATATAATAGTTTGGATTAAATAACTGAGAAAAATTCGAGGAGTACAATTAGAAGAAGGAAAATTGTGACGTCAAAGAAGGGCTTCAATTATGGAGCAAGGTTTCAGTTCTGGAGGCTCTAATGCTTCCGGAGATAGTGTTGGAGGCTTTGGGCAAAATACAACTAATAATGGAAATGGTAGTGATATTATATACAATAAGAATGTCACACAAAATAGTGGTGGCAATGGCAACGGTTTAACACCTGAAGTGAAGGAGATCTACAGGTAAGAAATATTTTCTTAGCAACGTGTTAGTTACATGAAATAAAAATTATAATGTTCCTATGAAATCATTAGTTAACTTCGTGAATTGACTTCAAAAACGCATTTTGTATTATATATGTGAAGTAGTTATATTTTAATATATATGTACGTATGTATGTAATTATATATACATACGTGGATTCGTGCCATATTATGCTTATCAGTTTGCTTTGTTTTCCGGTTTAACAAAGCGAAGTAATATCTGCTGTTTCACATTAAGAATGAAGTTCATTATTTATAGTAGTTGAAAGACTTGGTATTTTTCCGATTCCAATAAATACAATTGGTTATACGTCACACATATATGTACATATATAACGTTAATATTGAGAAATTTATTGTTGGAATATGTGATTCGTTAATTTTATAACTGATTTTTCATAGATCTCTCTACATTGTTGCTAAACAATTCGACGATGAGAAGAAAAAAATTAGCACTATTTCCCAACTGTTTCAACATGATTTGGAGGAGAAACGTTCTCAGCTGGTTCAGCTGTGTAAAAAGATTGTCTTCAAGGACTACCAATCCGTGGGCAAGAAGGCACGTGAAATTATGTGGCGTAAGGGATATTATGAGTTTATCGCGTATGTGAAGAAAAACTGGCATAAAGAATTAAAAGACACCACCCAAATGAATTCGCAAGACAATCTCTTAAAATTAGAGCGTTTTCTGTGCGCTGGCATATCTAATTACAAACGAATGGCAGCCCAAATGGAAGAGATATATGATCTGGATTTGAAATACTTAATTGATTTTAGCATTATTAGCGATGGCTACATACGTGAAATCGAAAAGCAAACGGCCGAAAACAATGGCGGAGGCGATGATGGTACTGCACATCCAGTGGATAAGAGTTTGGAAGCCGTTTCGTTTGCTCTAGATACTATACATTCATCGCTCTTGAGTTTAGGAGACTTGCACCGTTACTTTTTAGATTTTCGCATCGATACACGTCTAAAGGTTACCAAACAACACGCTGCCAAGTACTACTTTGAAGCGTTTAAATTGAATCCGGCAATTGGCATGTCGCAGAATCAGTTAGGTACTCTTTACTACGGACAAAATCACGATTTGGATTCCATCTATCATTATCTATACTCTTTGGTTAGCATTGTACCGTTTGAGTTAAGTGAAAATAATGTGTGTAAACTTTTTGCCGCTCATGCGGATTACTTGGAAAAGTTAGACCCGGAGAAGATAGAATTTAGTCTGAAAGACTTCTACGCGCGGTTTTATTTGATTGTGGACATATTCTTCTTCGATAAAGAAGTTCCCGATTTTAACTCTCTTTGTCACTGTGTGCTTGTAGACTTGCGCAAAGTTCTCTGCTCCAAGGCATTCACCATTGAAGAAAGTTGTATCTTCAAAATTGTCTCGATACTATTTTTCTGCTTATCCAAGCTAAAGATGATAAACTCCCAGAAGGTTTACTCGCTAAATGCGTTTCTAGTAGCTGTGTGCTCGGATCTAATGGACGCTTGCATTGTAAATATGGAGCAAACAATTTTAGCCAAATCTGCGGAGAATGAGGAATTCCATGAAATGTATGCAGATAAATTTGAAGAGTTCAATGTGGTTGTGCGCAAATCACGCAACGAATATAAAAACTGGCTTGTTACTATCGGAGAGGCCGACAAGAAAGAGAAGAAACTCAATGCTAAAATGTCATTAAAAGAATGCTCTTCTGATTCGCGCGACAGTCAAAATTCGAATGACGAGTATGCCATCAAAACTCAGGACAGTCACAAGCACACTAAGATTGATGGTGGATCCGAAAAGAATGCTGATCCCATATCTACACGTTCGAGTGATGAGGCGAAGGAGAGCGATCTGAAAACACCGTTATCCTGCAAAAGCAAGAAGAAAGGCATGAAACTACGTCGTCGTAGACGCAAAATCGCTCAGTCGGATGATAGTTCATGTTATGACACCGAAAGTGATATGGATACCGACTTTAGCACAGAGGATGAGGACTACACCGACTTAAGTTCAAATTTCGACACTGATTTCAGCGACATTGAAGCTGAGCCAGTAGCTGATGAACGCGAGGAGGCCGATGAAACAGGTATGTTGAATAAACTTCACCAGAATAATTAGAAAAAATTAAATGGACAATATTAAAATTAATAAAATTATAATTGTTAGACTTTGTCAAACAGCCAACAAAGGCAGTACCTCAGGAGCAAAATGCACCGCGTTTATCCTCGGCAGCTTCCAAGGAGAGCCTCACTTCTAACGAAGGCGTCGGTCCGACTTTCTCCGACAATGAAGACATTGTCATAGAAGAAGAGAAGATTATTTACCCCGATGAGCAACAAGCCACGCTGGTAAAGCAACGTACCGATTCGCAGGAGGTTGACAGTGAGGAATTGCTACGCAGTTTTGAGGTATTGCAGATGAATGGCAGCGGTTCACTCAACTTCAGGAATACCGACAACGAGGAATCACTGCCGGCTGTCGTCGAAAACAATGAAAATAATCAAACTACTGAAGATGTCAATTTGAATCCGGGCGAGCCGCCAAAGAAACTCGTGTATCGGAACAAGTATACAAAAATTAATCCGAATGTAATAGTTGAGTTTGCGCGCCACGAGCCAACCATGCGTGCTTTGAAAATTCTTTACGACTGGTTGCGCATCAATCATGAAATACTTTTTGGCTGCTATCACTCCAACCCAGAATTCATACACAAGATCATGAAATTGTTGAATTACTGCAACATCGATATATTCACACGCAAAGTATATTTCGAACGTGAATTCTTAACTACACCCAACGTGCGCAATCCACTCGGTGATTTGTTTGATGTGCGCGCCAATGTGCCGTTGGCAGAAGATTTCGTTTTCAAGAATTTCGACATCTTTCAAGGCACCCAGCTGACACTGGATTGGGAGACGACCATACGAGAGCATGTCACACCCGAAGAGGAATGTATTTTGCGCATTTTCAAAATGGTTGACTTCGGTTTCTTCATTTGCAAGCAAAAGAAATTCAATTATCGCTTCTGCGTAAAGACGCGCCGCTTCACCGAGAACGCCAAGAAGAAGCGGGAAGAGAAGAAATCATCATCTCGTCGTCGCGAACGCCGCACCATGAAAAATGCAACACGCAAGCGTGCCGAAGGACGCACTCGCCGCTACTCGGATCGCAAGAATGGCATTGTACGCAAGAGTTATACCAGCAATGAAGAAAAGGACACCGTTGAGGAATGCAAGAAAATGCCGCGCAAAGGTTACTTGCGCAATCGTAATATTGAAAAGTCGGTGACGGGCAATAACTTCGGTGGTGCTGGCGGTGGAGGTGGTACATCTGCTTCTACGACCACTAATAGCGCTATGTGTGACAAAGTTTTGCTGCAGTCCAGCAGTGGCGCCGACGAAGAACGCTCGGAGGCCATGTCGAAGAAATGTGAGATTATGGGGAAGTTATGGCTGAAGAACGAGGTCGAAACCCTGGAGGAGGAGGTGAGTGTTTTTCATTGAGGAGGTTTCGAGGCTATAATAATAATAATAAATCATAATTTGTTCAATTTAGTTACGCAAAAATCCATTGAATATCATCATGACCCCATTCTTAGTTGTTGATGCTAAAGCTTTGACTGAGTATAACGGCATTGTCAAGAATCTGGTGAAGACTAAGAAGTTTATTGTACTCATACCGAATGCAGGTAAAATATTATTTATTTTTTCCTTCTATATTAGACATATTTTAACACATTTTTACTTGAAAAGTTTTGAACGAGTTGGACGATCTGAAGAAGAGGAGCGAAAATGCACGCAATGTCATCCGTTGGCTGGAACAGGAGTTTAAACATGGAAATAGACATTTGCGCGCACAGCGTGATAATGAGAATTTGACCCTGTCGTTGTTGAAAATACCACGAAAACTAGGTAAGAGTTGAAATCGGTTCACCATGCAAAGCAGAAAGTCATTTTTATCGCTTTCCTCTTATTCACTTTCCAGATCGCGATGCTAGTGTCTTCTTGCAAATCGCACAGTTTTGTAATCATCTCGTTGCCAATCATTCTGATCCCAAATCTGCGGAGTTCCAAAGCAATGTTATCACTTATTTGTCTGGCGATTCACTTCAGGAGAAGCAACGCAATCAATCGAATTTTAGTTTCACTGGAATTTTGGACACCATCCCCGTACGTTATGAGCAGATTTCTAATTTCTATTCGAAATTCAAGGCAAACAAGAAATGAACCCATACACGCTGCAGGAGCAACGCCTGCGTGGAGCGTTTTGTGTGAACTCAAGATCATAAAAACCAATGAAGAGATGATGATTAGGGAAGATAAAGAATAAGAAGTGCTTACGAAGGATTAAGGGTCTATGAAAACGAAAAACAAAATCAAATCAATTCAAACAAAACCAACAAAAAACACAGAAAATTCCAAAACGTGAATGATGAGTGAATTTATTCAACGCAATAACAACAAGAGCGGCGGCAGCCATAACGGCTACAACAGCGTTAGCAGTAGTAGCAGCAGAACGGCAGCATCAGCAGCAAAAAACAAAAACAACAATCAAAAAAGCAACTGTAAGTGCATACAAGCAGTTAGAAAAACTTAAAAAAGCAACAACAACAATTACAACTTTATCGAGTTAATTTGAGAACCACAACTACGACGATGGAAGGTGAGGATTATGATGATGAGAGATCGGTGGTGATGCCATGCCGGTGGTGTTGATTTGAAAGTATACGAAGAACATGTGCATTTACGACATCGGCAGCAGTAGCAACATGCAAAGAAATCACGGTAACATTTGTAGTGGCTTTGGGTATTTAACTCGTCGTTGGTGAAATATTATTTGTGATGGCGATGATAGGGTGCCATTGGTGAGCGAGTAGGCGATTTCATGAGTTTATATTGGCGGCGCATTGATATTGCGTTTACAATTAAAACACTATTATCTGCATTAATTCCACATGAAATTCAAAAACAAAATTACATTAGCTGATAAATAGAGAAATTAAAAAAAAACATTATTTAAAGTAAAATCATTCCAAACATTTGACAATTTAAGAAAACATGAAACAACAATTTGACAATTATGAAGTAACAAACCCAAGATTTGCAATAATCACATTTCTATATTAAACAGTTTTCGAAATTTCCAATTTGTTTTAAAATTTCTTGGTTAACTTCATCATTCAGCGCTAAATTCATAACACAATTTTCTCTTTTACTTTAATAACTGAAATTAACTTGAAATCATGTTCAAATTATGTCTCATTCGCGCAATAGAAGCCGCAGTCTGCCAGTTACACTCGTATAAATCGTGGTATCGCCGCACCAACGTTTTCTCTACTGCTATATTTTAAGAGCTGTTGCAGTGGCAAGCTCATTTGCAACACATTCGATCGCTATAAACAAAAAAAAACTTTCAATCAGCAGCTGTCAACAGCATAGTTTACATTCGAATAGGATTGTGAGCGGAGCGAAATTTCAACCATTTGCTAGAAACAAAATCCAAACTACGTTTTTGCAATAAACATAAATGCCTCAACAAGCTTTTTCAATAGCAACTTCAAATTCCGGTACAATAATGCTGTGAAGCTTAAGGCATTTCGCTTGTTTGTTTGTGTAGCCGCAGCCCCTCGAGAAGTACTAGTACATGCAACCACGTCAACAGTCTTCGCAATCTTCTCTAAGTGTAGGAGTATATTTGTGCGCGAGCACAATTTTAATTTCCGTTTCGCTATGTTCCAAGATATTTTACATATTACATATGCATACATGTAAGAGCCTTCTACGCAATGAAATGTAAAAGAATATGTTAAGACTACATTGATTTAGTATGTCAAACTGCCAACGAAATGCATAACTTCCATATGATAATTTGTGGTTTCCCATTTTGTCTGTGATGACGTGGAATTGGCATAAGTCAATGTGCTTAAGCATTTCTTTTATGTTTCATTGCGTATACGTATTACATTATTTCAGTAAATTTTATTAATTCAAATTCAATTTTGCATATAACATATTTGTAGTCTCGTATGTACATTTGTATAGCATACTGCGCTTGGGTTGCTGTCTTCAAAATCCGTTTAAAGCTAGAAGGAAACGAGCGCACGAGTTGTGTAAGGTTATCTAAAATCCATTGTGAACAAATTAAGTGTATTTCTAATACTAAAATCTGACTTCTCGCAACATAATTAGATTTTCAATATTTAACTTTCATACAAATGTAGAATTCAATATGGTGTAACAATAACTTCAATTTCTTAAACGTATTATTTGTAAAATATTTTTTTAATTCAATTATAAAATCTCCACACAAACGGCTCCTTATTCGAGCAATAAAATGAACAGCAGCCCCAAGCAGTTAATGCATAACTATACTAATATTATATAAAATATTGTTTGTGTCATTCAGAAAGGTGTGAATTCGTGAAAATCAGCATTACGCAGCGTTCCGCTAGGGTATTTTCATGCGAAATCTGTTCTGAAACTATGTCAACTCAATTATATACTTAACAACAATCCAGTTTTGCCACAACTTGAAATAACTTAAACTATTTTTAAATTTTTTATAAATAATTTTTTAATTATAAAAATTTACTAAATTTTGCTTCTTTTATCTTTTAAAAGTACCCTCATTGCTGAATAAAATACCCTTGCTGACTTTTGCGTTTTGCCTTTGAATTAGCCTTTACACACACACATACACATAGCTTTTCTTAATATAAACATTATTTTTACAACAAAAATGAACACAAATACATATAATCATATCAGGATTTAATTTCAAACCATAACTAATTATTTAATTTATGTTAATCATAGTCGTAAACAGCAACCGTTATTTAAAAAACAAAAAGCCCATCCTTCGTCTCCGTGTTCTTTGTTTTGCATTACAGAACAAGAAAAAAAAACAAAAATCATATTAATAAAACACTTTTAATGAAAGAGAACCCCATGAAAGCTCTGCAAGTTGGTGTAGCTGCTTTCACAAAAGCTTTAAAGCTCACCGTCAAAATTCGGCCGCTCGTAGGGCGTATCCCTCTAGTGTGCATAACTTGCACTCACCCGGAGCTTTACACTACACAACGCTTTTGGTTTTTTGGTTTTATCTAACTAAATCAAATCATTGTGTGCCATTTGGTTCTTAGTTTTTGTGTTAATATTGAAAAAGGAAGGACAAAAAAATAATAAAAAATAAAAAAATTATAAATTTATGACGTATTTAATAATAGCAATATAGTTTGCATATTATTTGAATGAAACATTTCACAATACGCTTTAATTTAAACCAATTTGAGCCTTTTAAACCCTAATTTCCTATTCCTAAAATATATATACCAAACATATATAAATAATTCCCCCTCAATTCATTAACAACTTTAACAATAAAAAAACAAATTGCTTGTCGGGTTTAACATAGCTTACATACAAAGACTAACTGCAAATCGGTAACCTCAAAAATAAAACTTTTTAGTTCGAATTTAATTGTCTGTTTTTTTCTTATAAAATAATAAATTTAAATTAGAAGATATTTTGATAAAAATATTATGTATTTTGCACGTTTTATAAAATTTTAAGATATTCATATTTGTGAATTGGTTAACTACAATAAAAATTTCAATAAATAAAGCTCGACAGCAAAGAACTTATCTCTGGTTTTGTTCATAAATATGTCGAGAAGAGGAGATCAGAACAAAGTGATCGGGTTTGTATGCCGCAATTATTGCTTATTAAGTGTATCAGTAAAAGATGAGTTTGAACATATCATTATTATATTAAACGAGAGCTTACCATTTGAGATCATAACTTTATTCCGAACCATTTGAGTTGCTTAAGGGCCTATACCAGTGTAACCTATGAAAAATTGAGCGATTTTCGTGAATTTTTTTAAAAGAAAGTACTCGATCGATTCTTACGAAGTTTTTTGCACATAATACGGTATATTTTCAGCTACATTTCAATTTTTTTTACAAAAATATTTAAAAGTAACGGAGTTATATGCTATCTTCGGAGGTGCCAAAATAAAGTTCCCCACTGCTGACATGATTTCGGTCAAATGAGTTGCTGAAACAAAAGAAATTAAAAAGGATATTAAAGTTAAATATATTTCCTATACAATGACCTACGATATTTGAAAAATATCAAAAATTGACAAAATGGCGTGGTTCTGAAAACAAATTTTGTTTTTTTTTTTGGTGAAAAAATGGTATTTTTTACATAAATGGTATTTTTTACATAAATGCCAAATTAACAATTTTCAACCAATCAAAAAGGCCGTAGGTCATTGTATAGTAAACATAGTCAAGAATACTCAGTTAAAATTTGAAGTCGTTCGGGCAATGTATCGTTGAGTTATGATGTCAGCCAGTGGCGGATAAAAAAACTCGAGAAATATTTTTTTTATGAAAGGGTGATCAACTGTTCAGAACAAAGCTTTCTTGCGGAGATGAAAATGTGGAAACAGCGAACTTAAGGCAAGCATTTTCGGAATGCTCTCGAAGCTTTAGAAGTCGTCAACAAAACGTCTTTTGGGAATGTTTTCAAGATTTTACGCATATTGGCGTTATTGCCTGTTTCCATAGCATCAACGGAAAGAAGTTTTTCAATTTTAAAGAGAATCAAAACCTATTTACGAAATACGACAGGTCAAGATAGGCTTAATGGTCTATCATCAATGAATATTCATAGGGATATTAATCTGTCAGTTGATGAAATACTAGAAGAATTATTTCAAAAACCAAGGAAAATATAACATGGAATGTGAGATCTCGTGTAATCCTCAATTAATCACTGAGCTTCAGCGATACTGCTTGTACAAATGTAGAGAAAGTTCGAATTATATGAATAACAACAAAAATCTTATAACTTAGTATAATTGCTTATAATTTGATGTGATTTTTTTGATCAATAACCTCATTCCAAACCCATATCAATAAACATATATATTTCTCTGGGGGTGTTTTAACACCAAAAACCCCCCGTGGATATGCCACTGATGATGTCAGCAATTTTGAGAAATGTCGTTTCGAGAAAAAACGCGTTATAAGTTTCGACTATAGCTGCTTATACCTGCGGGCGGTCGCTCTTTAGAACACAACCATTTACAAACTATTCAAGATACGATCTTACCGCTTTCACAGGATATTTCTGAAAGTATAAACTATCGAATAAGCAAAAAATAAAAAAAAATAAATTTTTTGAAAATATCACACTGGCATAGCCACTTAAAAACTAATTTCACTAGTGTCGAGACTTTACTGGTTTCTCGGAAGAATCTGGTAAGATCGTTTTCAACATTTTCTACAGCCTAAATGTATGCTACAATTATAATATTAGAATCATACAGCGTACACAGGGTGTCGCCGTGAACACTTACCTACTTGATAAATATAAAAGTCACAAATCATTTACGGTATTTTCATTAGTTTATTGCATTTTTAGCGAATGTGCAAATTTCATCGTAACTCTTCATTTTAATGAAATTAATTTATGAATTATACTTGCATTGCAACTACATAGATGCTGCTTAAGTTTACTAAGTAATAAGCATATGGTAAATAAAAGTCAACTTGAATTACGTATTTTATGAATTCTAGAAAACAATTGCAAAAGTTTCCAATTCAGTACAAAATTTACTAATTCCTTGCTTAATGTATTCGATTTAGCAGCAGATGCGTTTGCCAATTTTCTTAAGTGCTTGCAACATTTTTTTTTTGTATTTTACCCTACAACAGTGTATTGCGTTGGGTATAAGTAAGTATATCCGTATGTCTTCATTTCAAGTTTTACTTTTATTTTAATATAAGTATTTTAATTATATTTAATGCTTAACATTTTTGCCAAGTGTATATAATATTCAATTATTTAAGTGTTTGTGTATATATTTATTGTTGTGTAACGATGGTACACCACTAAAGCAATACGTTTCTATTGAAAATCTTATCTTCTGTTTGTGTGTATCCAATGTACTTATGTAAGCGTTTTTAAATATCCCTTACCATATTTGTATTGTTAATTATTATGCTGCTTGAGACATACTAAACAACAAACTCAATTACATACACTCCAGACATATGTAGTATGTACACCATACTAACATGAATTTAGTCCATAATCTTCTCATTTTTTCTATATTTCTCAGTTTCTCTATATTTTAAACTTTTTTATATATTTATGTCTATTACATTTCCCTTTCAATGTTCTCAAGTGATTATCATTTCAGAAGTCGTATTTTAAGTGCTGACTATATATAGTTTTGTTCATATTTTCCCCAAGCAAAAAAAGGGTAACACGCTTCGAAGACTTTCCGATAATTGTAACTTTATTAAGATCCCACATTGAAAAAATTCTCTGTTGAATATCAAATATATTTATAAAGCTCGTTTTGACCGAATTTAAATTAAATAATTTGCCATTTTATTCATTAACTGTGATTTGGAAAACTTTCACTGCCTCATTTCAATCGAAAAGATCTTAAGATCATACCCATACCATCTTTAAATTATTATTTAAAATATTGACTCAATCCCATTTCCCACAAAAATCGAAAAAATTTCAAACCAAACAACATATATTTATAAGTTAAATAATATTTTATTATATTAAATCTTCACACATTACAAATCAACTAATTAATAATTAAAAGAAATAAAATATAAAACTATAAGTGATCGTTTTTAAAAACATGAAGCGTATTCATTGGTGAATTAAATAAAAATATACATAATTTGCTCTAATCGGTTGACATTGCAGAGCTAATTACGAGAGGGTAAGCTTAACAAATCAACAACAAATAAAATCTTGAAGAATATAAGTTCTAATAATATTTTACTCGAAAAAAAAATAAATAAATATTTCTGTTTGTTTTTTTTTTAATATATTTTGCAAAGAGTTTAAACTGATATTTACTTTTTTCGTATTTTGTACGAAAAAACTTTTTTACATGAAAATTTATTTAAAAAAACATAATAGTAGTTGTAGAATCTTAAAAAACAAGTAACGAAAACGACAATTTGAAACTTACTTTTTAAAAGTACAGCTAACTTGTTTTTTTTTCAAATTAAATATTGAACTTAATAACCGAAAATACATACGAGACAATACTTGACATTATTGAGATTGCGAATAAAATTTTTTTAAAGCGCCGGCTGAGATAACATCATTTTGAAGCAGTATTTGGCAAGGTTCATATTTCGTTTCGTAAAGGTTGCATGATTTTTGTTAAACATTATGTTATGTTTCGGAAATGTTTCGTAAAGTTTTCAAAACATATTAATTTACCGTTGCTTTATGCTAATTAAATTTTTTTCTCGAGCACGCGAAATAAAATAATAATTATGATAATCATTTCACCGGCAACGATTGGTTTGGTTAACAAAAAGTGAAAATAATATTATTTCAGTGCAAGTAAACTTAAATAAAAGCGATTTTTGCTGCGTTTCAACATAAAAAATAGACTTACTTTAAGATTGTCAGTTAAAAATGTCTAACCGAATACTTGTTTAAAAGTAGATTGAGGTGCAGATGACTGAGGCGCTGTTTTAAATTCTCTTAGATAAACCGTTATCAGTTTTTATCATTGTAAAGCGTACTCCTTGCGAGTGTAGGGACTAACATCTACATTTTTCATCTCGGAGCTTACACATAAAATATATATATATATTGTACATATATAAAGAATACAGGCATACTAACATACATACAACACATTTACTTTACCGTAATTAGCAAAACATAAAAATAATATTAACAGTTATTACGAATTGGTTTAAAATTTTACATAGTTGTGTTTACAAAACTGAAAGCTTGCGTTGCTTAAGAGCGAGCTTTAGTGCTTTTCAATTGGAAAACAAGTGAATTTATCATACGTCCAACTCTGAATATGCTTGCTTTGCTTCAATATTTATTTTATTTAAAAATACATCATTAAAACGTGTAATAAATAAAATTTTGCTAATTAAAAGCCTTAAAAAGTGGTCGTCGGGATCTCCATTGCGACAGCACCTTCTACAAGAAGCATGATAAATTATTTTTATTTATACCCAATTCAATTTATTTCGACTTCAGACAGACGCAACTACATATATATCTACATGACTATAACTAAATTAGCAAATTCAAATTGTGGCCCGTTTTCAAGCACGATTGCCACAGATCTAATCCTCCAATACTTCTTACTGTTGTACAGCTTTTAACTTAGACTATAAGCTTATCATTATTGCAAACGGCTAATGCGCGCTGCCTTCCCCATCCCCTTCCGAGTACAAACTCTTTATATAACACCCGAGACGGTCTTCTCGTAGGGTGTGCCCAGCGTGTCGCGTCGCCGCGGCAGCGTGCCACTGGCTGTCAATGGCGCCGATTCGGGGCAACCTAAGCTCGTCAGCAGCTCCACCAGTGCCGTTGTCTCCTCTACGCTGTACTGTGGCGCTGGTATGCCACCGTTTGTTGCCGGCGCTGCCGTTGCGCCACTTGCGGCGGCACTGTTCGTCGCATTGCTAGTTGTGGTGGTGGTGGCTGTGGTGGATGCGGTCGACGAACAGGAACTCGTGTTGCTTGCAGTGCTCGAGTTGGTGTTCGTGTTGCTGCCGTTCGCAGCGTTTGCGATTGCAGCGGCAGCGGCCGCAGCTTTAAGGGATTTCGCTGTAGCAAGCGATTGTGCTGCCCGCGCATACGCCAAACAAGTGCGTCCCTCATGATCGGTATGCTTGATGTTGGCGCCGTTCTATAAAGGTGAAAAATAGTGATGAGTTGTGGTCCCTTTTTTAAATCTTTCACTTAACTTACCCAAATCAGTAGCTGCGCTATGGCTAGATTTCCGATGGCACATGCCAGCAGCAGTGGTGTTCGCACGTCACGTGGACTCACGTTAGCATTTGTCACTTCACTGTTAGCGGTGGCGAGTATCAAGACAATGGACTTGATGTCCGATCTGAACGTAAAAGGAAGATATCAAACAAAATTAATATATTGAAGCAACATCTTAAGGTTTAAGGATTTACCTGATCACCGCTTCTATTAATTGCTGTCCCGGCGTTGTGTTTGTATTAGCATTGGATTGTGCTAAGAATTCTTTGGATTCATATTTGCTACGTATCCACGCCTCCTTCTCCTCACGCGTGGAATTGGGCCTGGGTTTGGTGCGTTGCCGCGTATTCGCCTCCCACACCGAATTAGCCAAACTATTGCCAATGGCCAGCATTACACTGAGATGACCAGCGCTGCAGAAAGAAAGGATCGGTTTAATACTTATGTTCATATTCTTCATAAATATCATATTTAAGAAATCTATACTCACGGCCAATCATCTAAACCAAGCGAACGCACTTTGGAAATATGTGAACCCAAATTGCGATGAATGCCCGAGCATTCGATGCACATGAGCACACCCAGATTCAAGCTAGCCCATTCCGGATCTGCAAAAATTGGATTTTCATTAATACAACTCATTTTCAATAAAATATTAATTTAGCTAGAGCTTGTATATTTTACTTACTCGGCGCATCGCAGTCCACGCAGTAGCCGTTGCCCGGCACACGCGTGCGTATCGCCACCATTGAGGCCAGCTCACTTGTGGTTGCCGGTTTGGTTTTCGTGCTCTCTATACCCTGTAGACTTTTGAAGATCTCTTGCTCGATGGCAGCCACCCACTCGTCGCGATCCTCAGAGCTTGCGGCCTCAAAGTGCCACTGCTTCGAATCCAGCGACACAATGAAGAACTCATAAATGTCCGAATCGTCCACTTCATTCGATTTAACGCTGCTGCTCTTCATGCGTCGATGGCGTTTCTTCACATTTGGTGTTTGAGATTCTAATTTGTTAGCCGCGTTGACAGCGAGCAATTCGCGTTGCTGCTGCTGCAACTGCTGTTGACTATCACTGCCGGCAATAAATGTCTGCGAGTTGGAGTTGGACATGGCTATGCCCTCATCACCACTGGTCTGCTGCGAAGAATTCGATTTCACCGGTTCGCGCAGTGTATCGAAAGCGGTGAGCAACACCTTTTCGGCCACTTTCTTTTCCTTGTTATCTTTGACAATCGATAGGCAGCCGATGCCTTCGCTCAAACCGTTTTGACCGTGGCCGCGACCGTTCGAGTGCATTGAGCTTGTGAGCGCACTGTTGGTGATGATCGATTTCGAACCGCGCGGTTTCTGTCCCGGTACTTTCACCGTTACGTATTGTAGCGGTATTTCCTTGCCATGCACATCGTCCATGTAATCGTGCAGTGAGGGATGATAGGTGAGCCGACCGTCATTGCACAGCGTCACATATTTCTTCTTCCACTCCTTGTTCAACGATTTGCTGGAGCGTTTGTAAAGGTAACCCTGTTTGATTGGTATGGAACGTCCGCTACCCAATTCGCCATTTTTCAAATCCTTCTCGCCCTTCTTCGAGGAGGAGGGAATGAAGAGATTTGAACGCCGTCGACTTTTGCGACTGGTTGTGGGCGTGGATGTGGGTGTCGGCAGATCCTTACCACCGCCGCTGCCGCCGCCACCACCGCTGCCATTATCTCTGTTCTCGCGCAGCGGCACCAAACTCAAAGGTGGCAAACTCTCCGCTGTTTGGTGGTTCGTTTGCTGCTGTTGTTGTTGCTGTTGCTGCTGCTGGTGATGTGTGGGTGTGAATTTGGTGATGTTATTGTTCTCGTTGGTGAGCATAGTTAGCTCACGATCACGTTGTTGCTGCTCCTTTTGCTGTTGCCACGACTTCTGACTGGGCGGCAGGCTCTGCTGCTGTTCGGTGTGCATGAAATCGGCGCTCATGCGCATCGGTATATGATGTGACGACGTGGACAGCGCGTGATGGCGGTGTGGCAGCGTCAAATTGCTAGTCGAAACGGCGCCCTGCACCGACGAAGTGGAGGCGGAGAAGCCATTTGCATTGGCGCCGCCATGATTGTTGGAGTTGTGATGATAGGAGGCGATGCCGAGGCGTGTGCCTTGCGGCGTGGTGGGTCGGGAGTTGACGGTGGGGGGTAGGGGAATGCGCTGCTGGAGGATCTTCTGACAAGCTACGGAGGAAAAGGAAGTTGATTAGAAATTATATAGGTGCGTATGCGACAAAGGTTAGCATGAGAGTAAAAGCTTATAGATTTGAGGCAGTCTTGTTGCAAAGTAAAAATACCTAAAATAGTTCGTGAAATTTATTAAGAAACTTACCGTCTTGGAACACGCGTTCCACATTGAGACCATATGTGGCGCATGTTTCATAGTATGAACAGCGTTTCAGATCGTTTGCCAACTTTCTCGCGCGTGAATCGTCGATCACACGTGGGTTACGCTCACTAATTGCATCTGTGGAGTATAATAAATTCAATGATATAATATAAAAATGGAAATTTTAGTAAAATTCTTCAAATAAATTCGGCAAAATGCTGTGTTAGAGTCAAGTATGTGTGCGAGTGCACTTGCAAGTACAAAAGAAATCAAAACACTTACCCTGTGTGCCAACCAAAATCATTGGTATATCCTGACCATTGCGAAAATGCGCCATTTTATTGTAGTAATTGTAGATTGTATTGAAACTGCTCTCGTTCTCGAGACTGAAGACGAAAATCACAGCGTCAACCCAAGCGGCAAACTGCAAGAAAGAGAAGAACAAAAAAGGGTTTAGTAATTTGGGCAATGCGGAGTCTAAAGAAATTATATTACAATGGCGTAGAAAATACGAAATTAACAAATGAATAATGCATTTATTTGCACATGAAAACGTCTGTGGGATTTGTATGAGGCAATAAATAAGAGTGAATGCCCAAGAGTAAAGCGCTGAGCATTCTTTAAATATGAAATCGTTAAACTACAGCGGAAAAAACCACACACTAAGTGCCAGAATATTCTTAAGTATGCGCCGCTAAATCACAACAAATACTCGCTTAGCATGTAAGCCCTTGACTTTGCTATGCTTAAGTAAAGGTTAAGTAACCAAGGTACCAGCCAGCTACAACAAAGCACAAACAATAGAAATAAATAATATTTATGTACCTACAAATGCATATACATATGTATATGTACATATGTATGAGAGCGTAGAAGTGTTGACGGCTGCACTGTGGTGCTTGAACAAACAAAAGCTTCGAGTGGAGTAGGCGGAAAGGCTGCTACAGGCGCCTAAGAATCGCTGAAGTTGCGGCTCGACAACAAGAAAGTCATTTTCCTTATGTGTACGACTGGACAGCGTAGTGAAATTTGTTGAAGCTTTAATTGTATGTGCTTGCAGGCACTCACACATGCTCAGCGAATGGCAAACAAAGCTCATAAAGTGCTTGGCGCGCTTTACATGCATGCCTAATGAAGTGGGGGCAAACGAAGCGTAGCATAGTTTTGGGGGCAAGTAGCAACCACACAACGGTATGTGTAAAACTAACGGTTATTTAAAATGCATGGCATTAAGAAGAAAATACTTTTAAAGTCAATATTTTTAAAGACGATTTTCAAGTTTTCAAAGTTTAAAACAATTTTTGGTTTTAAAATAAAAATATCAAAGCAACTTGTAGTTTGAAGGCTGCCAACAGTCAACTCAAGCCACAGGATAATGAACTTTTCTTCTCAAAAATAGCTCACTTCCTTACACATATGTATAAGTGTGGGTATATGGGTATATTAGACAGCATAAACACACACACACGCATATACATATATATATACACATACATACATACATTTTAGTGCATATTTGGTGTCTCATATGCGTATATTTGTAGTTGAGTGTTTGCATATTTGCATTTGTCTGACTATGCCATGACTATGCTGCTTGCAGAGCAGTGAAGTAGCAAATAACTGGCTGTAACAGCTTTGTTGCATGCCCAGCAGAGGCCGAGTACGTATGTACATATGTATGTATGGCTTCTGTTGTCGGAGATGAAGGTTTCGGTGTTGTGGCAATTGCAATTGTCGATATGTATTTGCTGTTGCAGAAGCTGTCGGTGGCAGCAGTTGGATGAATGCTACTGCACAGTGCGCAGGATTATAAAATATTATCAGCCCCGAAGTGCAGTGCAACTCTCCGCAAAGGTAAGCGTAAAGGTGGCAAAGCAGAGCCTGCAACCTGCGTATACAGGTTGTGCGGTTTCGAGTGGCGAGAGGGTGTTTTTGGAGAGTTTCATGGCTACAAATGAAGTAATACAAACTTGCTCTCTGAGCGCGCTGCTTAACAAAATTATATATGCACATACATACATCCATACAAAATATATGCATATCACTATATTTTAGTGGGTTGGTGTATTGCCGTTGGTCAACAGACGCAACGGCTGATGCTCAACAAATTCGCTTAAATCAGCTTAAATACTAAAGAACGCTTACCCTTTTATCGGCTGCAGCGATGAAATTATCAAAAATATTAAATATTCACACACTTTATTGAGATTTAAACCATTTGGCGCCTTAAAGTATGCCTTTCGCGTAGTTCAATGAACACAATAGACTAACAACAAAAGCACTTTGTGTATCACAATTTTCCAGGCTAAGCTCGTTTTTCGCATCCGTCTTACTTGCCAGCTAACACAACACTAACTCGACAACCAGCCAGTGAACCAGGAGGCACGCAAACAGTCAGCCGGCAACAGCATATTCTACAGGATTCATAAGCGAAGCGCACCAACACATACACACAGATGTAGGGTAGAAAAGCTCGAGCTTCAGTCTCAGTTGATGTTTCTATTGCTGTTGTTTTTATTGTTATTGTGTGCATTTGTAGGCAAATAAAATAGGAAAAATCGCTGGCACTGCAAAGTATCGACTCACCAGGGTGAGGGAGGTGAGCGGAGAGGTGGGTGTGCACTGTACTGTAGTTGTCGTGGAGGAAAATCCATTTTTTGTATATGCCAAAACAGCAGACAACGACGACGGCGACGCCAACAAATATGAATGGTTATGTTGGCGACGGCGGTAAAATGTTACGAGTACGGTAAAGAGGGCAAACGGGGTGGGGGGAGACGCTTGTTGGTGGTGGTACACTTACGAGTATACGGCGCTGGATGTGGGGTGGTGGTGTTGATTGTGCGCCTCTGTGGATGGTAATGATGTCCTCGAGCGACGCGCTGGCGACACAGCAAATGACTGATGACTACATATCCTCTACACATACATACATATATAATATGACAGTGTGTAGTTTGTGCCTCGGTATATGCTATGCATAAATTGTTGGCACGAAATATTTTATTGTATTGCTTCTATTTTCACTGTTTAAATGGTTACATCGCCGAAGCGGAAGCGTGCACGACACAAACTCTGTCAGCGGCGGAAGGCACATAACATGCAGTATCCACCAGGGGGGTGGGTGTCTGAGGTAGGTGGTGGTGGTGGCGTTTGTATGCTAGCAACAACAATAACATATGCGACAGTAATAGGAAAAGTGAATTTGTTGCGCTGCTTGCAGCACAGTGTTTTAAAGCTTAACTTTTTCTGCCAGCGGCGACGCGATAAACTGGCGTACGCACATTTGTTCGAGCATGTTGTTGTGATTTTTGAACGCTCTCAATTCAATTACGACCCGTGCAATGGGTTAAATATGGAAGATTTATATTTTTCTTTTGCCAATACACTGCGAAAAATTCGAGGAAACATATTAGGCTCAACTTATGAATATAATTCAACAATTTCCTGTCTATTCAGCACTTGTTAGCTAATATTTATATCATATAGATAGTAGTGCCACAAAGTCAAACTAAATTAAATTGAGCTAAAATAAAACAATTCAAATGAAATACCTCTTACTAAGCCCTACGTGCTTATCGAAGATCTTTCTCCAGGTGGATAATAGAGAATAGTGATAGTGCAGCGGTAGTCAGGTTATGAGTACCACATAAGTAGTGTCTTAAGTAAACGTATGAGTAACTAATTTTAAACATGTCTAATTGATTTTACAAGCAGATAGATTTAAAAGTGTTCTTATATACCATACGCTCATTAAAATTTGCAGGAATCCCAGTAATATATGGCAACACATGTCGTTCCTACGGTTGTCTTGCACTAAAAATGTATAAATTAGATTGTGTTATAGTCTTCCTGCATTGTGACAATATCCAAAACAAACTAAAAATATTTGTTTTCCTCCTTACACTGTATACTCATACACGAGGAAGATGCTTCTTGCAAATTTTATATCAGTTTACATCGTTGTTGTTTTCATTGTTGCTGATGCCATGCATGCGATTTGATGGAGTGTCCATTGCAAAGGCGCAATGCAGAAAAATGTCAAATGGTTGCCACTGACAGTCTTCTTCCACATTGCCAGCGACAACCTTGAATGCAGCCTTGAATGGCGCTTGAAGAGACTTTTTAAGTGAGTGGGACTGTATTGGCGTCACAAATGCCACCAAAGAGGATATTGTACCATTTCATATATACAGTTACTTACAGTAAACATGTACTGTTGTAGATATGAGACATGCTTTTCCAATTTGTCGGTTGTACGGTTGTTGTTGTGAGCGTCTGAACCGAGCTGCAGGCGCTTATAACTGTTTTGAAAAGCTGGCGCTGGGGCACTTACAAATCACTGCGCTACTGCAGTATTTCTTTCTAACGCGAGCGAGATAAATTATGGACGCAAAGCGATAGTGACATTCGACAGAGTGTCGCAACACAAAAAGCAAAAAAAAAAACAATAACAACAAATAGCGTTGAGTATGTCAGGCAGGCGTTTGCTGTTATCAGAGGCGCACAAGAAGTGCAACTGACATGAAGGCAGGCAATGGCGGCTTGTGGCCTTTGTAAAAGCTTTGCTTCAGCAGCTAGCTGTGGGGGTGGTAGAAATGCAGTTCTTTATGTTTCTATTTGTATTCAACGTTATGCGCGTCATGAAGACTCGCGTCAGCGCAACTTCGCTTCCTTGTTAACTGCAGATTTGTTAGTGACGCGGACGGCGGCAATGGCACGTGCACTTGAGACGCATATCACTTCAAACCGTGTCTTTAGCTCTGCGCTCTAATGATCGTTACGACGTTATTATGGACCAGTCAGCCTTGCGTGCTATATATGTATGTGTGTGCGATGTAAGTTTCTTGTAGTATTCAATCATGAGAGTAAACACTCTGCGACAATACAATTCTTGCATAGTACATATATGCCTGTATATGAGAGAATCCCTTCACCCACCGTTTCCTGCATTCTTCCTGTTGGTCACATAAAACTAACACATTTGTAATATTTTTTGTTTCCATTTCGGGGTGCGCGTTAAATTTTCATTGCCTTACTGCATTGTTTAAGGTGCAGCAATTGCCATCAAATTAAATGGTCACAAGGAACTTGGAACTCAGAACTATTACTGTGTTTGACGGTGGGTGGTTGGTTGGTTGGTTGACTCCGAAGCCCCTTCAGCGAGCGCGTTCTACACACTTCGCCTTCCGCTTCATTTGCAGTTTTGTGCTTCTTCTGGTTTCCGCTGAGTTTCCACAACACCCTTTGTGGTGGCTTTTTCCTCGCATGCAAAGCTTTTTGTTGCGTGTCAAAGTGGTTGCATGCAGCATTTTTCATACACTCGCGTATGCTTTTATTGCCGTTATACACTCGGGATCTCTTTTATAAAGCGTGTATTTTTGATGCAAATAAAATTGTGATTTATATGAGAATTATGTACTCGTTGTAGGGAAGAAATACAGAAAGACATAGAAAGTGCACTGAGAGAAATTTAACAAAAGATTTCCGAACAACATTTGAGTGCAATGAATCGCAAAGCTCTTATGGAAAATATTTCAGAAAGCCACAATTTTATATTTTATACATACATACATATGTATGTACATATAGTTATATATGCACTGTGAGAAAATTGATAAACAATTTAATAAAAATACAGTGGAACTTCTCTAACTCGAATAACCATAATCCACAAAAAAACTTCGAGTTAGAGAGACTTCCGAGTTACAGAAGGTGATTTGTATGAATTTAGACTTCTATTGCCAAATCAATAGCTCGAATTATGTATTTAGAACTTCAGGTTAGAGCAGTTCGAGTTATGGAAGTTCAACTGTACTAGAATCACCAAGTTACTTTGACGCATTTCAGAAAGCCAGATTATTATGTATAATCTTGCATAAATTAATATGTATAGTATGCAAATACAATATACATATATATGTATATATATTTTTTTTTCAATTTGTATCATTAAGGGTATTAATTTTACAAATAATTGCTATTTCACAACTGATTAATTTTGCATTATCGTTAATTGAAAAAATTTGCAATTCAATACTTTTTTTTAAATGTAAATATATCCGTTGATAGATTTTTTTTCAAAGTAAATATGCACCCAACGCTTAATTACAAATTACAATTTTTTTCAGACAGCCATAAATATTCGTTTTAATTATTTATTTTACACATGTATAAATGGAATTTAACGCACGAATTAATATTTCAAATGAAATTATGAAAATACGCACAAGCCAACGAGGAATTAAAGGCTTAACGGTAACAGCAGTCGATTACACGTGTGGGGAGAGGAAAAAAATTGCAGCGTAGAAAAACTTTCACCACCCAGAGCAGGGTAAAAAAAAACCGAACGTGAAAGCAGAACAAATAGCAAATGAAGCGAGCGTATAAAAAACTCTGAGCGCGTGGCTGGCTCAAACCAAAAGGTGGACTGAAAGTTTCACGGCAAACATTTATTAGAAATTGAATTGAAAATTGTGAAAAGCGGGATTAAAACTATAATCCCAGCAACTAGCGCTGTGTACAAGCGAGAATTATAAACAAATCATAACTGTATGTATGTGCCGGGGGGTTGAACGGGAAAAACGCGCGCGCAATTCTCAATTCTTTTTTTTACTATTTATCGCTGCGAGGTTGGCAAATATTGACATATTGAAAAATTGCACAAACAAAAGCGCTGTTGACTTCGTGCACAAAAAAAGAATTGAAAAAAAAATGTGGAGTGCATAGACACAAAGGTATTTGCTGTGTCGGTGCTTGGAAAGAATGCAAGCGGAGTGCGCTTGTTGTATTTGTCGAAAGGCTTAAAGTCTAAAGAATAGGGTCACGAAGAGTGAATGTGGTAGACATTGCTTTCACGCTGATCCCCACACGCACGTCACTTTCGATTGCCAAATATTCGCGCCTCCGGGCGAAGGAATTAAAGGCGAAAATTGCAAATCTCCCGCTGGCAGCACAGTCACTGATTGTGCAATTCTTACGCAGAATGTAAAAGGCTTTAGCATTTATTTAAATAACAAAAGCGCATTTTTCAGCGCTTTAAGGGTTGCAAAAGCTGGTGTCCAATTTGAAAACCGCACTTCCGAAAGCATACGTTTGCACACACAGACATATGAATGCCACGCCAGCAAAATACCTTGCACATACATATGTACGTCTGCCTGAGGCACTCATATCGGACGTGAACCCGTAGTCAAACGACTGCTTGAGCGCCTAAAATGCCGCAATTGATTTGCCATCGATCCGTCTGTGCGGTAGACCCGCAGGCATGCGGTCCTCATGTAAATGCATTTGTGGTAGGCACTCACTTGCCTTGTGAAGCGTGTCATATGGCCAGCCACAGCAACAGCAGAACGGTTGACCGGCTATTGTGTATGCGAGGCATTTGCAGACTGGCGAAAAAACGCACCCACCCCAGCAATCAACGACCATCGTCGCTTTTTAATGAATACTTAGTCCAGGTCGTCTCATTTGCTGCGGTTTGCCGACTTTAAGCCGCTTGTTTGTCGTGTTTGACTGTGTTTAGTGGTGCTGTGACAGTTAGCCTTTTGTAGTGCCCAGTTCACACTTTGACACTTTGCAAATAAACACCCGCTTGAACGGTACAAGGGTCAATGTGTGCGAATTTGAGGGTTCACTACTTTAGCATTTGGATTTTAATGTCAGTGCGACGAAGGGTTTCGGTTAAATTACAACAAAGTGTTGTTTAAATTTACAAGTACTGACACTTTAGGTTGGAAAATCGATTTACCTCTTTCTATAAGTTTGTTTGTCCAATTTGCTTTGGTATTTGCTAAGTGCTCTGGTATTCACTAGCTTTGTCTGTATACGTATGTCTTTCGTATGTAATTCTTAGGTCATGACACCGCTTGTCACTGTCGCTGTAGAATTGTTATTTGTAGTAACCTTATTTTAGCAGCTTACATTAAAGCTCTTTCTGTGTTCTTTTCTCATATGAATACCTAATATTCTAAATACCCCTCCACACACGGTAAAGTCAGTCATTCAAGTTAGTCAGATATCGCAGACAACCTGTCATGAGCACCGTGTAAATAAACAATGAGCAAAATGGTGAGGGAGGTGAACATAATGCGAGTAAACTCCGGTTGTGTGGCATGTAACAGATGAAAGCTTTTCGTGTAGGTACCAGTGGATCGTGTGTTCATATTGTATGTGTCTACTTGTGTTTACTTCAACAAATTTAATCGGATTTGTACACACATTGGTAGTGTTAGACATTTATATAAATGAAAGTGAATGAACTTGCGCTTTTCGCTGTTTCCGGGAGAGTGAAGCGGATATAGCTTTGTTATTGCCAGAAAGTAAAATGTAAATGAATTCGTATCGAAATCAAAGAATATATATCTTTGGTACAATAATACATTAATAAGCTTTCGTCGATTATTAATTTATTTGAATAAAAAGCTCTCTACATAAATATGAAAGCTTATGTAAGTGTGAAAGCTCCATGTTCTTTCCCCATTAAGCAAGCGAAATGTTTCAAATAAATTCGTAAATATTCAAAGTGCATTGTATTCACTGTCTACACACTTGTTTTCACTTCTACCCATTCTTATTCATATTCCAATAAACGGGCTTTTTCTATTTTTTAAAATTTCCTGAAGCATACTAACCTAAATACAGTCAAGCAAGTAAACAATGTAAAAAGTCAATAAACTTTTTATTCATGACAACTCATATGAGTAATTGTCGTCATAGAAAATAAAAGTTATAAGTGACTCGACACAATGGAAGATGTGAAAATATAAAAATATAGCTTTAAGCACTTATTCCACTCTCATTCACTGCATCGGAATCTTACTGACAATAAAGTCTACGATGTGCTGCTTCTTCTGTGCACTAGCGTTATTGCGATGACACACAATTTTATTGTTTTTCTCGTACACAGTCGAACAATGCGAAGAAATCCCCTAGAATTTCAAAAACAAAACACACCCTCAGCATTTCAGTAAGTTTGTATAGAATCTATGTATCGTAAATAACAAAAAGGACAACAATTGACCTAAATACAGATCATTTGCAATTGAAAACACTCTGTTAGTTTGACTTTACACCCTCAAAGTCCCCACACTTGGGTACAGCGCCACACACTTCGTGTCTTCCGTTGTTTACGCGAAAGCAATATCGAAATGTCTTGGGATGATAAATGATACAGAGCGATATAGAGGAGTGGGAGTAGCAATGCTATAGATTCTGCACAGAGTAAGAAATATGAGTATTATTATTACGATACTTTCTATTGCTGAGAAGAATGCGACTTTAAAGCATTTTGCTCCAGTCTCGAACTAAATCAAAAGTGCTGCAGTTAATTGCGCTTTAGTAGCACATATTCCTTATAAAGTTTTGTAGTACTTTGCAGGCTATTGTATTAATAATTTCCTTTGACTCCACAGAAATATAATAGTCAATGCGTTTTAAAAAGTTAACAAAAAGCAGGACTTTTGTGTAGAAAATAACGAAGGCACGAGCAAACCTTTGGCACTTTTAGCTCAACGAGTCTACAACTCAGTCAAGCAAAACGTAGAAGAAGCAGTAGTAGCATTGTGTAACGGCATTACAAAGCACTAAATACGAATGGAGAAAAAAGTAGCTGTGTTTGTTGGGGGGAAGCTGTGTTTTCTGTGTGTTTGTAAGTTCCTAAGGGTTTCCGTATGTGCTTATGCGCAGTAGAGCAGCAAAACTTAATGAGGTATACGGATTGTGAATAAGAATGAGTTTAGACTGTTGGCTGCGAAGGTTCTTCAAATAAATAACTGTGTTATTGTTGACAGTTTAAGGAAGTAATGAAGCACTAAACTTTAGTAAATAGTTACATATTAGTTAATGGATAAATATGTTACATATTAAAAATAAGTTATATAAGACCTTTTACGAAAATAACTAAAAAAATATTTTCAAACAGTTAAAGAAAAGCACACATCATACAGAAGCTTTTAAGGAGCTTAATTAGAGCTTTCAGGCTTTCGGTTTTAATAAGAGTTACGAATTTAGTGATTCATTGAAATTTAAATGAGAGAAAGAGGATAATTAAGATTAGATATTGATGACGCAATTAAGTGAATTGCTTAAATTGCTTTAAGTTTCGTAGTATGCTTTGGGTAAGTGCGCATTTTACCAAATAGGTAGAAATTAAAACTCACTGATTTCCTTCAAAATCCTATTGCTAAAGTTCTTTCAAGGAAATTAACTCATAAAAGCACATTCCTTTTAAGAACACACCCATTAATTGTGTTGATTGCGTAATTTTATCGCCTACGTCACTTTAATAGTCGTAATTGATAATATATACGTTTATAGAACTATTTTATGGCCAGATGCGAGCATTGTACGCTTAAAAATTAGCAAACATGAAACAGTATACGTACCTATATGTATACCGTAGAAATACGTCAGCAATTACGTAGTTTATGACGTAAAAGTGCCAATATTGTATTTAGCGGGATTATAATACATTTACTTTGCACGATAATAAAGCAATATTGTTAAATGGCCAAGCCTAAAAGTATGCTTTATTATATGGGGAAAATATAGCATTCATTGCGGCGCCTAAACTATTACCTGATGATACAGTAAAATCATTTAATAGCTGACGTAAATTTGCACCCTATTTGGTGAGGTTATAAAATGGCTAAGTATAGAAATTTCAGTTTCTCACAATTAAGTTAATTGCGTTTTACTGCTTTTGCTATCTTTGTGGAGATTCTATTTATAATTATGTTATTGGGCAATATGAAAAATGGGAGACTCAAAATAGTGTTGCCATAAATTTTACACAATTTTCTAATTAATTTTCTTCAACTTATATAGTATATTTTGCTTACCTGCATTTCTGGTGGTCCACCTTCATCTCTTATCAGTAATAAATAACTTTGGCCATCTATGAATACTTCCTTCTTAAAGCGACCGCCTTCAGGCGACTCCTCTTGCATATAGGAACCAGTTAAATACCGATGCACTAAAGCTGATTTGCCAGAGTTCAATGAACCGACTATGCCTAGACGCAAATCGGGCACTGAACGTGAGATCGTCCATTCTTGACTGTTGACGAAAGAGTCTGTGAAATGCAAATAAAAAAAACAGAAAATTAATATTATATATAAAATGGTTTTGCAAAATAAAATGTTTTTGTAATATTAAAACTACAGCGCATTCCAAAACGTTTTCATTGAATCACGGCCAAACCCCTTTTTTGGTGTTTTGTTAACGCAGTTATTGGTAAATCTAAGAATTTTTTCAAATTACCAAAATATACAGTCAATTAGTATGCAATGCACAGGTATGTTTGTATTCAAAAATGTATTGCAAACGCGGATTTGTAAGCGGGTCTCAAGCGAACTGTAATCAATTGCTGATGATCGTACCTGTCAATTATAAAAATATCAGCGAGTAAAGTTAAATGTCTCAAAAGCATTTAATTTGCATGTTAACTGCTGTTGGGAGAACGTGGAAAAAATAGACACACATTTACATATATTTTGGTAACAACATGATAGCCACTAATCCTCATATTTTATAGCAGAGCTGTCAGCAATGACATTTTGACACTGTTTTCGAGAGAAACAGATGAAAATATCAGTGTAATCAACTTTAATGGTGACAAGTGTGTGAATAATTCAAATAAAATTGTTTATTGCATTTGAAAGCAAGAAAAAAATTATTACTTTTTAATTGCCAGCTGTTTTCTAGGAAATGTATCACATACATAAAACAATTTAGGTAGAAGGGCGATTACGGCTTCCTACTCAAAAGCTCATGTACCTTATAGCGTAAGTTCAGTGAACGGGTCGAAAAAGAAAAAGAAGAAGAACTGACAATTACCAGCAGCCTATTGGCAACAAGCAACGGGCATATCCGTAGACACATAAGAGCTCACTACAACAAGCAGTTAAAGTCGTATGAGCAACCAACAAGAGCACTCTTTTTGCGCTGCTCCAGCAGCAGAAGTATTATAGAGACCAGTGGATCAAGCTCGCTACTATTAGACGAGTATGTAGTGGAGTAGGAACTTGTTTTCGACCTCCTCGCGCTTACTGTCGTTTCTCATGTAGAGGCTACACTTTTACCTACATACACAATTAACGGTGTCTTTGTTTTGTGAGGCGTAGCTGTGTTACTACAATAAAGCACAAACTTATGAATGACATACTGCAGTTCTATGGCAGGCAAATGCTGAATTGCCTTTGATATATCCTTTGTATGACGCTCCTACCGTTACTCCTCAGCGCAGCACTTCAATATTAGCTGCTTCCTTCAACGCAATTGTGCGTACTCGTCTCGTATGTGAGTTTCTTTGCCTCAGTTGCCTACTAGTCATTCTCATTCATACTCCGATAGATGAGCGGACGTCTTGCCCTTGCGCGTCCATCATGCCTTTGATTGACAGCTCGACGCACAGACAGGCAGGCAATCATCACACAACACATTATCCTCACACATTTCTGCTCACACAAAGCCAGTTGGGCTGTCAGAAGGGCAACCAGTGTGTCTGGTATTCTTTACAGTTAACAATTGCTTGCTTTCTGGCTGGACACTCTTGTGATTTGAATGCATTGCGACAGTTTCAATTTTTCGGCAAATTTGTAACTTTTATTTCGCCTTTTATTTGAACGGCTTGTTGATCTTGTCCAGTTGCTTGCAAGACAATAAATTTCATATTGTTCGATTTGGAAAAGCGCAATTTTTCAACAACTACCATTTCCAGCCTTTTTTGTGTTGCTTTGCTGATTTTTTGCAAAAATTTCTTGATTTGTTGTTCGTCATTGTGTGACGTCTCGAGGAGCGTTGCGAATTCGCAAGTGTGTCAGCTGCTTGATGCTGTCAAGCAAACGTCACATGTCACAACGAGTGTCGTCAGTCGTATGCATATTTAGCGAGCGAGCTGCATCAGGCGGAATTTGAACTCGTACTTCTTCACATGCTGTCATACGAGTACTTTGCTAGGGATTTTGTAAATGTTTCAAACTCAAACTCATACAAATTATATAGAATATGTAATAGAAAATTACTGTCTTTATTAGGTCAGTGTTTTTAAATTTCAATTCGGTTGGAATTTTTCTGAGCACACGGGTATAAAGTTCACTTGAAGCCTTGCCATAGACAATAACAGTTTTAAACGGTTATAGTCATGACTATATTTGAACAAAATGCAAATCATAAAAGATTAGAATATATTTTTAGACTGTCAAAAATCAAAATTATTTCTAAATAAACAAACAAAATTGACAAATAAAACTCCAGCAGAGAGTACTGCTGTCAAAGCTGTCAAAAATGTTCTTACAAAGCTTTTACTTGTTAATGTCAGAGTTCTTTACTGCCTATTGTGGGCGGGCGCTAAGATATTGTTTATGTTATTAATGGCACATGCTTTCTATATAAACATATAATAAAAAAGCGAATTATACAAATTTAAGCGCGTGTAGTTTGTCAAAAGCATCAGCAGCGTACGCAGGCGTATAATAGTTGGTTTGTCCATAAAAGAGCAGCTTGTAAATCAGGTTGTCGCAATGGTGACGCATGCCCAAAGCCTAGTCAAATTGGCTGACATGCAGCAAGTTTGCCTATAAACGGCGGGTGTTACGGTGTATAACCTTCGGCGAGTCAATTTCATGGAGTTGTCAATGTCAACACAACCAGGCGATGCACACTATGGGTTTATTGACATGCAACAAACGCAGTGACAGCGTCACTTAGCAGCAGAAAAAGTCAACTTTTGTTTTCTTAAGCCATTCTAAAGCATCAAGCTTCGTTGATGCTTATTTGTATAATACTAAGTGGGTTGTATTAGCTAATTTAACTAGTATTTTGAGGACACCCAGAATAGCTCTAATTGCTTGAAAAGCTTTTGAGCTATAAATAAGCTTTAAGAAACCTCGCATATTTTTTGACTTTAACATATCTATAGTAAATTTTCGCATATTCTAGACCTTATAATCACAGAAATATGATAAATCACTTTTCGCAGCGTCACTCTTCAGCAGCTTTTTGCGTATAAAAAAGCTTTCGGTACAAACTGGGCGGCAACCAGCGCACAAAAGAACTTCACCACCAAAACAAATTAGCCAGCTCTCCCGGCATTAAACGGAAATAAAAAGTGATGCACATAAAGCAAAAATAAATAAACCGTGAATTTCAAGTTCTCCACACACTTCAGGGTTAATAACGAGCGATCAATTTCATAAGCCTGCCACTTAAGAAAATATTAGAAATATCAGCGGCAGTCAAAAGCAGCAACATCGGTAGCAAAGATTTCTGAAGTCTACAGCGAAACGGTCAGTTCGATTGTTATGCAAATCATTTAGGGGAGTGATATCTTTAAGAATGTAAAAAAGGCTTCCTCTTAAAATAACACAAGATGAACACAGTATGAAGAGAGCGCTTGGACAATGACTGACCAGATGGAAGGGCAAATTTGTTACTACATATGTACACTTAAAAGCAGCAATGAGTGGAAGGTAAAGCGCGGGGCCTACATAAAGCCGTGATAATCGGTAGTGAGAGGGTTAAGCTTGCAGACAAGTTTTTTTCGGTAACTGGATACGGACAGCTACACGTGAAAATTGCTGTATTATGAGTTGTTAAAATATCGTAAAGAATAAATTCATAAAAAAATGCTTAAAATGGGAAATCTGCGCCAAGCAATGACACAACAATAACAAGAAAAGGTAATTTATGTATGTGAGCTACTCCAGAAAACAGGAGGTGGTCAGTAGTAGAGACCACAAGGCGTTGTACGCCTTTGTAAACAATGAAGACAAGCAGCAAAGGGTGCAGGGAATCACAGTAAAATTGAAAGTACAATTATCATTTCATGATGTACATATTTCGCATTGTGTGAGTGTGTGTGTTTGTGTGCAAAAGGCGGTTTATACGCTCTTGCCTACAGGGGTCATCACAGTGATATACCAAAACCCTCGCATTGTATACTACATATGTACGAGTATGTACGTTTATTTAATGTTATTTTGTCTTTCGCCGCCTGGTTTGGCAGCCTTGAGCTGATCTTGTCGCAAAGGTTTGTGAATGTGTTGTTAATGTGTATTTGAAGAGCTCACTTGATTTCGATTTTTCTCTAGTACAACATTGGGGATCGCATTCGCTGGCAACACGTTTAACCAGTTCACCAAATGGCTTGAAATTGAATGTAAATGAATGTTGAAAAGGAACTATAATTGTATTGAAATCCGTGCAAGCTTTGCGAAATTTGTTTAAGAGTGGCAACAATGTATCCAGTCTTCCCTCGGACTTCCCAGTAAATGCAACTCATACTCGCATGCTAATCTTAATTAATAAACAGAGTCTATTTGATTTTAAAACCAGTTAAAGATACAGAATGAATGCTTTTGGAAAGTAAATGACAATTGTCTATAGTTTTTTTTTTTACTTAGCCTTATTAGCGCTTTCTTCTATAGTTAATTATGACTCTAAAATTCATATTCGAACCCACAACGAATCGCAAGTCAAATAGCTAATTTAACAACTGTCATATTAGTGAGCGAAAAAGTGCATTAGCTAAGCCTAGACAGCACAGAAAGCAGGATGCATGAAAGTGAAGCCATTGACCCAAAATGCAGATCGAAGAAGACCGATTAAACACGCCATTCGCTATACGATCCGCTAAGTATGTAAATTTTTATTAATTGCACTTTCTATGCTTTGATTTTTCTATAAATAAGCGAGGAAAAGAACACACTGGCAGACAGGATTAACTTCTGACACATGCATCGTAAGCGCTGACAGTTGACAAATGAAATGTCAAACCGAAGGTTATCATTAGCGAGCTGCAAACTTAAGCTACTTTCATGCATAATTACTTACTTACACACTTTTACTTAAGGAAAATGCAAGAAAACTCACTTTGCAGCGGGAAAAGGGTCGCCATGTTTTTGCGCTTAAATGTCAATTTGACAGATGAGCACAACACATGTCAAATGGAATGAAAACGAGAGTTCTAAAGGAAAAGAGGGTATATACTAGTTGAAAGTATATTAATGATGCATATGCAAAACATAACAGACATTAAAGTAAAAAAAGAACTCACACGAAGACAAACCGAGCAAATGGACAGCGCAGACCCGACGCTCTGCAAAGATTATGCAAACGAACGCTGCGGTAGAATTTACATATGTAACATAGCTGTATATTTCTATGCCGTCTTCTAACTAGCTCACCGTGAAAGGTGATAAATGCATGAAAGCAAAGCGGCGACTGACAAGCTTCTTGTGGAATTTCTAATTAGAGAACAAAAGCATGAAGCAAAAGAAAGTGAAAGAAATGCAGCTAAGGGTTACGTAAGGAGGTTACGTAAATGTGGAAATAGAAAACACGAAATAAATTCAAAAGAAAATCGTACAAAAGCGGAACGAGGAAGCATGCTTTCGAAATGCTCTATTTTCTATTTTACTTTTGTAAACAAAGCGAACCGGTTGAGTGTGTTGTATGTTTTTCTAGGCCGGCCCACGTTTGAATGGAAGGGTCAAGGATGCTAGAAATGTAAACAAGAGTGACTTGAATAAACAAATACAAAGGCTAAAGTACGTACTCGCTGTAAACAAAATAGAAACTAATTATATCTATTTTGACATTTGAGCAGCAATATATACATACGTGAGTACATATTTATATATATTCCAAAATTGTTGATGGATGAGTATATATAGCTGATAGTGAAAAACAGCTGTTAAATTATCTAAAGATAACAGAAATGATATCTTTGGGCGCTTCGAATGTGAACGCAAGTGATTTGAGGAGCGGGGATTACCTTTGATCGATTGGTTACTTATTGGTTGATAGTGATGGCAGTTGGTGTGTGGTGGCATTTATTTATTTAAAATCGGATTATTTATTTAGATTCGGAAATACAAACATTAAAACCGCCAAAAAAATTGTTGAATACACAAAAAAATAAAAAATGTGCGTCAATTTAAGACATAACGACAACAATAAAGGAAGGAAGTCCTAATAACTCAAAACATCTTTAGCGCTATTAGGCATATCATTCTGCTTCATTTGCTGTATTTTTCTGTATTTTATTTCTAACTAACATTTTGTGTGGCAATAAAATCGAATTTTATGATGATTGAGCAGCAGGAGCAGTGGCATTTTTGCTACCGAAATGGAAAACTATCGGGAAAACATTTACGGTTAACGTGTTATCACATTACCAGCTGTCAGTTCTACAACACTTTTACTACTCGACAACAAAAAAACAAAAACAAGTAGACCAAGATACAGAAGCTGAGGCGACATTGCAGTACCATTTCTTCATACGTTTATCTGCTAACTAACCGCATTATGTTTGGCTTCTAAGCGTCGTAAAATTTTAATGACCATGTCCACTTAATTTTTACGACAGTGTGACCAAAAAATATGCCTACTAGCACGTGCTACACAAACACACATATGTGAATATGTATATACAGGTAGAGTTCAGTGAACAAACCACAGATAATTTTGCACCTTTCAGTGGTTAGACATGTCTTTTTTTATAGCTGGACTTCTATGCCGACCGGCGCCTATAAAGTCGTATAAAACAAAAGTGTGTACTAGCTTACATATATACATATTAATATACCCGTGCAGTTTCTTCGATACCTCCACTTTGGGCCGCCTCTCCGACTTCCTGACATATTTAACACGGGGGAAACATGTGTATTTGTGCAAACGTACAAATATTTATAACTTCCTATCAAAGTGCCAGACATTCTTTGGGTCGGATAATACAATAATACTCCACTTCGTTTCAGTCGTTCCCGTCGTATGTGGCACGTGATGTGCTGTCACTCTCTTCGAACAGCTTGATACATGTTGTACATATGTTTGTCTACTCCTTTCCTTATCATCTAATGTTTTCCTTAATGTTCTCCACTCGTACGTGTGGCTTCTTTTGTTTCATGCCGTTTAATTTTATTTTACGACTTGTTTGCTGTTTTCCCTGGGTCTATCGGTCAGTGTAGGTATTCGACTTTTACGTTTATCTTTGTTCATATATGTTTGCTGTGTTTGCTCATAAGTGACATAGGAGCCTATTTAAGGCTTTTTCCTCATACAACAGTATAAGTGATTGCTTTTAATGAGCGCGTGTTCGATACTGTTCCTGCTCCAATGTGACTCATTAGAATTTCGGTAGTAGTAAAGAAACCTTTATGTGTGCTTGTAACGATAATTGTTAATACGATCTTCATTATAAATTATTATGTGATTCATAATAGTTATTGTTTATTGTAATGCAGAATGCTTTTACAATTTTAGAGTGAATTTAAACTTTATCACGACATAAATGTAAAGAACTTATTTCATATTTAAATTTTTATCATACCACCAAGGTTATTAGTATATGAAAAATCCATTCATATTACCATATCAGAATTTTATTTTTTTAAATGTAATATCGAGTAGTTTTTTTACACATTTCCTTTCGATTGTGTAACCATAATTTCCGCTTGAGTAACTAAATTGTTCAGCTTAATTAAATTGCAATTATTTACGCTAACAATAACAACAACAACACGCTTGAAATTTATTAGAAACACTGTTTGGCCCTTCCTAATTGAGTACCAACATACACTCGAACATAAGTATGGATATAGTTTATATAGAAAAGTATGTGTACAAGCGTTGCACAATTGTTATCGGATATTCGCGTGCGGTTAATTGTTTTTTATTCACAATATGAGAACAAAATTAGAACATATGGCACATGCACTGGAGAGGTGTTTATGGAAGTGGAGTAAAATATATTTTTAAACCGAGGTATATGCTGTATAAATGTGGCATTTTTTGAAAAGATAACCATGAAAAATATAAGAGAATCTTACTGATTTGAAAACCAAATTTAAATACAATGATAATATACTATTTTTAGCTTTTTAAACCAATATTAACGAACTAAGAAAGTCACTTCGAACTCTTCTACTCCAACGCACAACTAACAGTAGAAGTGACACAACAACAGCTATATTCCGTTGCAACTGTGCGACAGCGTGCCAAAAGAATATTTTCCTCCTGCCCAGGTACATTGACCGTCGCAAAAAAGAATCTGATAAGCGCACGCCATTGTTGTTGTTTTGCCATTAGAATTGTAGCTAGACAACCAGCAGCGGCCTAATCGTGCGTTGGCGGAAAACCCAAACAACCAGTTGCAAGGAAGCACCTACAGAACAGGAAGAAATCGACTACCGAAAATAGACAAAAACAAAGAGCTGAAGGGAGAATGCGAGCAGCTGCTGGCAAATGTGGATTATCCGCTTTTGTTTAGTAGTTTTTTGCTGAAAAAATAATAGTAAAATGACAATGGGAATAGGCGTAAAAGAAATAACAACATCTCCTGAGATATATTGGATTTAAGGAGGACAACAAATAATCGCATTGCGTAAATAGGATTTGTGCATTAAAAAAGGTAATATTTGTAGGCAAAAGAAGAAAATATTTAGAAAATTGCACAAAAGCCAAGCAAATGCCTAAATGCAAAGGAATTACTTGTACTATAATCAGTGAGATTTCAGGGAATTGAAATGAAACTACAAACCGAAATATACTATTTGAGTATACCCAAAAAAATGCATTATAAATGAATAGGTGAATGTGGAAAATATTCTAAAAAAAACTGCCTCAACACTACTTTTCCCAATTCACTGCTGATAATTACGCTTGTGGCACTGTAATTATCTAATTTATCAGAGCATAATTACTGTTCGGTGATTGCATACTTTAATGATTAATTGATGACTTCATTAGCGAATGGATGGCGGACAGACAAATATCGCGGAAAATTGTTTTGCCGGCATTTTAATTGTAATATTTGCTGGCTTTCAATTAATCAATAATTAAAAGCGCAATTAAGTGATAATTAGATTCGGATGTTAGGGGTCGAGAGTAGACAAGGACAGTTTTAAGCACACTCCCACAACTATTATAATTACTTTTTGTGTTATTCTGCAAAGAGATACCAAAAATGTTTCCACTGAGAGCTACTAAGAGTCTTACTGAAATATTTAAAATAATTAAATTTAAATTAAATTGTTCAGGAATAATTTTTATAATATTTTTTTAGGTTAGGTTAACCTTTAAGGGTTAAGAGAACATCGAAAAAAAATACAAAATTTTAAAATAAACCTTTAAAAAGCCACTGGTAATTTTAAAATATATAAATGGTGAAAAAACATCGAGGTCACATGTGTTTTACAGTTGGCTAAAGTGAAGCCAAGGCGAAGATTAATTTCACAATGGATGTATTAATAGACTGGTTATTGCAAAAACTTCTAGAGAGGAAATATTTTTTTGTACAATAAAAAAGGTATTCAATAAGTCAACATACATTTATGGATCAAAGCAAAAAAGAATGGACTAAGTAAACAAAAAATAATATTGCCAAGAATATGGATAGGATTTTTTAAACCGCATATGGATTAATGAGCAAAGTAGTGTATGTTATGCTGTTGACATAAACATTTCAGATGATTAAAGGAGACCTTCACATTAAACAACAGTGAGTGCAAGCAAATGAATGAGTCCATGAATGGAAAAGGCAGCGAAACAGCAGCATGACAAGTGCACCGATAATTAAACAGCTACATATCGCACTCGGAGGGCCCCAAAGTCATGAGTCAAAAGCAAAAAATTATGTATGCAATGCGGGGCACATGTGTTGGCCTCATGTGAATTGGGTGTTTTATGGGAATTATGGGGCGATGAGTAGAGTATTCGCCAATGACGATGTTGGCTTATGGGAATGTGACAAATGAGGGACTTTTAAATACAAATGGATATATGTATGTAAACACGTACAAATGTGCAGACATAAATACATTTACACATCATAAAGAATTGTATTGCTATATAAATTAGAGGAAATGAGGTTAGTGGCGCAAATGAATTAAAAGCAGCAGACAGCGGATTTCTTAAAAGCAAAGCAAAAGGTGGCAACTTTTTGAAAGAGAAAAATTAAAAGTTTGTTGTTGTTGTTAAATTAATTATTTCAAAAGTAGAAAGCTCAAATTAGAGCATAATACTAAGAATATCCCTCACCCTCACCTTTTTTTCTGTTTATAGTAAAAAATATATATTTGTCAATAAGGGTTGCTCATTAAGGCCTCGCAACGCAATATTTTTATCAACATGCCAACAACATCTGGACTTATAAAAAGCGCATGCACTTGTCTTTATCTACAATAATTTATTAATTTATTGCCTGTGAGTTAATGACTTTTTGTTGCATTAAATTGATTTCCGATTGGAATGTAAGTTATTGATTGCGTGCAGTGTAAACAAACCGATTGCCTTTTAATCGATACTATTTCGACATAGCTCAGTGACTTACAACGTAAATATTGCAACCCCTCTAAACTCAATTACAACATTCGGGCAAGTGTTTCTGCTCGGCGCTGCTGCTGCCGCGATATCAAAGGTGGTAATAAAATGCATATGTTAGCGGGCGGGAATTAGCTGGCCTATTGTTGTTGTTGTAATTTTATTTTTATGTTTATGTACATAAGAGTATTACGTTATTGCATTGGAATATGCAATTGACACGCCTGATTTATTATTGAATTTCGAACAAACATGACTTTGCGGAAATCTTGAGGTTCGGGTAGGAATGTGAGGGTGTGTATGACTTTTTAATTGACTTTCGCCATAAATGAAAGCAAATAGTTGTAATAATAGGTTTATTATGCCGGCAAAACCTAAAAATAATAAAAAAATACATTTCTAAAAAAAATAATTTCACTAAATAAAATAAAGAGGTGAAAAACAGAGGAGATTTCATTGCCACCATAAGCATTTAAATATATAATAAAGCAATAAAATATGCAAAATATTTGATACATTAATGATTTCTTCCAAAAATAAAAAAAAAAAACACCCTTTGCGCTATCGCTTTATTTACTCTCACTTATCACTGCCTGATAATACTCACACGAGCACATTTACATTTCATAAATTATTAATATTCTCATATGTATAACCCCTAAAAAAGCAAACAAACAACTCCTAAAACTAACTTATTTAAATGCGAATAATAAAATAAATCAAATAAACTTCAAATATTGCTTATATTTACATAAACAATACCATCCCGTCATTAACGACTTTGTCAACTCTCCCGACAGTAAACACACTATTGCATCTCTAACCCATTAATTAAATCAAACAAAGCTATATGAAGGCTCGAAACTAGGAAGGAAAATGAGTTAAAAATCACAGGCTTCAACGATGCCTTTTTCATTTAAATTAAATGCATACATATTTAATTTAATATATACACACACGGGGCCACACACTGTAGTAGCAACGAACGAAGGCGCAATTTGCATAAATTTTATATAATTCACAAGGAAGTGGGATAGCAGCCAAGGTATGCTGCACGAAAGATGCAAATGCGAGAAATTGAATTGAAATAAAATGAAAACTGAAAAAAAGCAAAGAGAGAGTGAGAATACAGACTATCCAGACAACCACCAAAGGGAGTATTTCTTATATACTACATATCATATATTTTATATATGTATGTATACTTCTTAAAAAATCATCGCTGGCAATTATAACTACGAAGACATTGATCTGAAAACATGAAAATAACATTACCTATGATAAGCAGACTAAGAAGCCTTTAAGCAAACATCTACAATATACACCCTTCTTTGATCAATGCATAGAAGTTCAATATATGTATATATGTGTTGCAAGAGTGCGGTTGCAACGCATAAACTGTTGAGGGGTGGTTAGTGCAACCGCATGATCTTTCAATGAGAATTCTCATATTTGTTTACCCAGCACAAGAGGGTTGGCTTTTGATTTCATTGCTTGAACTTATCTTTTTTAATAATCAAGGTAGCAATCCAAAAAAAAAAACATTTGAAAGAAACTGATTTTTTTAGTGTGTTTGCATAGGTTGCATTGTAGTACATAGCGCGTAAAATTGGAAATCATATAATGTAACTCGCATCATATGTATTTTATATACACAGGGGAGTATATGATATAGTAAAACTATGCCTTTGAGATTAATAACGGCTGTAGTCAGGCAGCTTCCCTTGTAGAAGCCACACCCTTTCGGCAATACTTTCTTTGCATAACTTGCATTTCTTAAAGATTGACTTCCTTGCATTTTCTTCTTAGGATTCTCATTGGCTAATTTTCTTGACCACATCATGCACATGAATACTTACAGAATGCCTTTTATATACTTCAAGAAAGGGTTGTTTCTCATATATGATATAAATATTTAAAGATGTGACACATACCTGGAAAAGAATAGAAAGAATTTGATTAGTTTTTGAAGAGTTATGAATATTATTTATGAATAAAATGCGATTTTATTGAAAGAATGTTGGAAAAATATCAATCGTCTAATAAGAAGATTTTGAAGTCACGAGTTTCAAGACAAAATAGTCTTTTCTGTAGTATTTCTATATGAAATTTATTGCTATTTCTATAATTACTAGCACACTTTATTATAATTTTCAACATGTTTTTTCATGTTATCCATTAAGTTAACTCACAAACATAAACTTCAGAGATGACGAGGAAACCTTTTAAAATCATATATTTTTACACTTGTTAACTCTTTAGGCATACATATTTACATTACAGAACAGCGATAAAAGCTGGTCTATGTTTGCTAACTTTTTAACACAATTACACTTGTATATAAATTTACTAAATATTATGTTAAAGTATGTATGTATATATGTGAGTATGTCTGAAGTAAAGAATTTGCGCAACTCCAACCACAGTGGAAGAAATGGAAATGTATTACAAAGCATAAAAAACTAAACCAAAAAGATAATAAAATAACCTCAAGCAAAAACAAAAGTTATCTACAACAAAATAAACATAAGCGATTGTGAAAAACAGGCCAATATGACAGCTTATGCCAATTGATATGCTTAGAAACAAACATACATACATACATACATCATACAGTTGTATGCAGTCAAGTGCAGTGCTTAGCTTTTATAGTGAAACTAAAGAGCTATAAAGTACTAAATCGAGCACGACGCCGCTTATCAATAAAATTCCATAAAACGAACGTGTAAATATTTGTAAAATAAAAAAAATATATTTTTTTACTATATAAAAGCGAGTAAATATGGGCACGTACTTATACTATACTTTAGTTTAGAGAATCGTAAAGTTATATATTATATTTCTTTTCTTTATTGTTTAAGTGCTTTTAACAACAAATACCTTCATCAGTGACGTCATGAGGGACAGAAGAGAAAAGCTTTATTTACAATTACTATAGAAGTTTGACAGTTCGTTTCGTTGGAGATGTCAGAATCTTGTACTCTCTGATCAATAAAAATTGTCTTTGTACTTTATTAGCAATTTCTTAAGAATATTGTAATGTATTTAATATACTCGAAATATATGTACATATGTACAAATTATACATATTATAAAGCATTTAATTTTAGACCAGAGTGAAGAAGCTTTCAGCTGCGCATTTCTAAGGTCGTTCGCCGCTAGATGCGGAAGAATATTTGCAATTGATTACAAAAAAATATATACCAAATACCGCAAATGAATCAGCGGAAGTGCTCGCACACATCGCATGAGTAAGTAAGTATGCAACGTACATACTATAATTATTTATATTTTTAAACAAACAGACGTGGCTGCGCAATGGATCAGCGAACCTAGTCGTCTCCTTGTCACGTCTGTGAGATATGAGCAGCATGAATGAGCGAAAGCACCGTGTGCGATGACCTTCACGCAGCAACCGCCAGCCGCCAAAAGAGGTGCAGAGGAGATAATCGAGAGCGAGAAAGGGTTTGTCGTCACGGTTATTGGCCTGAAACCAAAACAAAAAAGTTTGCTCTTCCCACACACAAACACAATTAGTTTCGGCAGGTTGACGTGTAAAAAGTCTGTTTATTTGCGGTTTTTCTACCATAAAATAATATAACCGCCTAACTATATGTTTGCTGTTGTGCAGGGGTGTATGAAATTTGTGCGAAATATGCAAATGGCAACCTTGAACCTCGGCGGCACGCACACGGCGTTTTCCCAAGCACGCAAGTCAAATATTTGAGGCATTTTTGTGTGTGAATGCAGTGAAGGTAGTTTTCGCGTTTATTAGATAAAAATAAATGGGCAGCCAGCCATTGTGTGGCAGGCGTGAGCGCCAACTCTGCTCTGCGTGTATAAACAAAACCGCAAACAAATAGTTTTCGTATGTGTTGCCTTTTTTGCACTGAAAAAGCTTTTCATTTGTGAGAGATAAGCTAATTTTTTTGCGTTACAGGTTTTATGTGTATGTATGTATTTATGTATAGGTATGAGGTTGTTGCCCGTTAAGAATTTTATTTGTTGCTATTTTTTATTTTTTGCTAAAAAATAGATTTTTCACCTAGTTCCCTATTTTCTATTTTGTTTTGCGTACACTTTGCCTGAAAAAGTCACTGTCACTTTGCATTTACTTTTTATTTTAGCAACAAGTCAACTGTCAACTTTTTTGCTCTCTGCCAATCTGTCATTTCACCACTTTATATCTGTCAATTTTGACATTTCCCTGTAAAATATTTCAGTTCATTATGCTGTTTATGGTGTCAATGGACAGATTACTTTAGCCTAATAAAAATTTGGAACATTCTAAAAATTTAATTTAAGAATCAGAGTGCTGAAGAAGAGATAAAATCAGATGAATCGATCAATTCAGAAGAGATTTAATTGTCATTTAAATTGTTTTCTGTCAAGGTGAGATATTTTCATACTGTCCAAATGCTTCCATTAGCACTATTGAGAGTCGCAATTCGTGTTTTTCTTTTTTTAAAAATAAATAAAGTGAAATAGAGCTGTTACTTGTCCTGAGTACTGTCTTTTGACCTATTATGTCTTCTGTGACTTTTGCTCATTAATCGAAATTAAGCTACAAGTAGTGCCATTAAGCCAGTAAATGGATGGATAGAAAGTGTCTGCATTAATTGCTTGATGCGTAGTGAAAATGTTGAACTAAATTATAAATAGACTTTCGCATAAAAAATAAGTACAATATATGTATTTGTATAGAAATCATGGAAGGAATGATATCTTAATATGTAGTAGAAGGGATTAGCAAGTAATTTCTGTACAACTGAGAATAGTAAAAAAGTGTTCAAATATATCGTCACCTCAAATGTTGATAAAATTAAGAAAATTAATATTTTTTCACTTTATCAATTGCCCTACAATCTCTACTTAGCAAAAATTATTTGCAATAAAACAAGAGTCAAAAACTGCCTACTTTTCCAAAGTAAATGCATGTTCAACTCATATGCCTACAAATCTACACGCGTTCATAAATAAATATGTGACGTAGCAAAATGTCCAGTCAATCAAATATTGACAACGAAGTGCCTAGTTGTGGAAAGGTATAGCCCGAGCCAAGGTTTACACAGGCGAACACATAAATATATAAGTAAAAACGCAGTTGAGCATACAAAAGCATTTAAGAAGTCAGAGGCGCTGCTGGTACACTCTATTAATTTTTGACATGTTTATGAAGTGTGCAACAATAGTGACGTGCGATTTCCTTCATTCGACGCACCACACCCTACACAAGCGAACGTTTTTCTTACTTTCATTCGAGTATGTATGTGTGTGGCAGTGAAAGGAGCCTTTTTGAATCAGCGTTTACTTTGCTGGTGTCTTTGATTGCTGCACCTTTCTTTCATACTCGCATTGACATCTATGGAATATATAGACGTGTACTTGTGTATGTTTGTATGTATATTTTATTGTCATATGAGATAGTTTTCCCTCAATGTCAGCTGCGAAAATTGCAATCGCATTTTGATTTTTTTTTCCTTTCTTTCTTTTTTTTTTGTACTTTTAATTCGATGAAATTTTATGACATTTACGACTTTTTTCTGGGTTTATGAAGCACAAACACATATACACAAATAATTTTTTTATATATAATAATTTTGATATCTTTTGAGGGTCACAGTTTGAAGAAAGTCAGTTAGAAAGTGAAAAAACGAGGCGGCACGATGTGAATTTTTTGTTGTTGCAAAATATGAATATTAAAACTAAAGGACAGAAGCAACTGTACACCTTAATTACAGTTCATTATATTATTCATATGTCTATAATTGAAAATTGATTTAGTTCACCACATTATATAAATAACGTAAAAATAAATCAGTAAAACCACAAAATCAAAAGCCTGTTTCTACAACTTGTCTCGGCGACCTTTCAATGCAAATTACAAATGTAGCGCACTTCCTGCTTTTACACTAACATACATACATACATATATACAATTTATAAATTTCAACTCTTCATCCATTCTAAATTGAACGTTGTGTGTTTTTGATATGCTTTCATTATTTCATTGCTCACACAACTGTGCACAACTTTAATTAAGGCCCTTAACACAAAGGCGCATTTCCGTTATCACGAATCAACATGCGGCAGCCAGCAACATGCAATGCCGAAAGCTTTGTAAGCACAAACATACAGACAGGTGTGAATTTACATATATGTACATGCCTATGTTGCATGCAACAACAATAACAACAACAATATAAACAAAACTCCAAACAATAATAAATGCAGAAAAAAATCACACAGGTGTCTCGCACTCGAATGGAGCTGCAACATGCTGCTGCAACAATGAACATCAAAAGTGTAGACTCCAAAGCAACAACAACAAATAAAAATAAAAAAAATCGGTATAAATAAACATTGTGCATGGGTGGAAAAAAATCTGTCAACTGTAAAAAGCAACAACAACAATCACGAGTTTGTTTGGGCCGCTTCTGACCTTATGCGGTTGTCTGCCTTGCGCTCAGTCGGCTGGTGGATAATTCAGCTGGCCGATTGCTTGGTTAGCTAGCTGTTTTAGAGGCTGACAGGCAACCTAACATTTTTTTTGTTTTCTTTATTTTGTTTTGCTCGTTTTTAGCTGTGATTATTTTTTCGACATTTTGGATTTTTTTGCCATTGTAATAAGTCATTGACTCTTCGAAACACAAACATAGCCTCTTTTTATTTTTAGACGAGTATGATCAGAGTATAATCAGAGAGTATAATTTTACAGCAATCTGCAACTTTTTGGGTATACAGGAATAAATATATTTTATTCATCTCTTTTTGTTGAAAAAATATTATTTAATTACAAAAAAATATAATTTTTAGTTAATTATTTTTTGTTGTAAATCATAAAAGGATTTAATTTATAACTTCATATCTTTCACTTTACATTAAAAGGCAATAAATTGCACGCATTCGCATCAAAGTGAAAATACCAAGAAGAACAATAAAAAAGAGAATAAAATTAGAAAAAAGTGAAAAAATAAGAATTTTAGCTAACTTAGCCACTACCGACACCGGCTGCCGCATCTCGAATGTTTGCCAACCAAAGTGCGAGCCAAGGCAATAGAACCAGCTGTGCGCGCAGCTGTAAAGGTGAAATGTGTGCTGTTCCTTCTACGCCGTTGGTACAAGTACCCCGGGCACTTAAATATGCATGCCCACATAGCACATACTCGTACACACAATCTGCTAGCCCTCCTTTGCAGATGCAACTTGGCCACATTTCTTATGCAATCTTTGTTTTCGGCCACTTTAGTTAGTTGCGCCTTTGGAGGCAGCAACAGCCACTTTATCTTTCGCTTCAGAGGCGGAGAAATATACATACGGCGCACATTTATAGCAATTTGGCATTTGAATTAAATATTAACCATTTCCTGTAGGGAATTCTCGGCATTTCGCACTGTCAGCAGCAGCAGCGGTAGTATTGAGTAGCAGGAAGCAGCATTCCAAGTGAAGCAGTCGCGCGCCGAGGGGAATTACCAGTTGAAAAGAGTACAATGCTGCAGTGCAGTGGCCCGAAATGCGGGTGCTCGGCTGTTATAGTAGTGGATGTGAGCTAACCTAAGAAGTAGCTGAAATTTATGCTCTTCTACTGAAGGCGAGTATGATGTCCATAGACTAACACACATACATATAAACCCCAATATAAACCGGTATTGCATTACGAGCCAATCGTGCTGCCTCAAACAGTAGGAAAGTAGGAAGTTAAATGGCAACCTTCGATTCTCGATTGTACTTGAAGAGGTTGCAGTGAGTTTCAATAAGTTAGTATTGGTTCAAAGCTACTACGTGTCATAAAACTATTGAGGGATTGAGAGATTTGGAAGTGATATATTTTAAAACGAATCGTAAAATAATCGAATATTTTATTACCGTATATATGTATGTGGGTAAAGAGTCTTGCAACATTCAATGTGGCACCAGCAACATTTTTGCTCGAGAAATGACAAACAATAAAGTTATGACGGCCATTATTCCTCGGACCACTGGGTATTCAATATCAAAGACGTATTTATTTTCGAGTTTATTGCTGTATATGTATGTATGTATGACTGTCTGTGCATATTTCACGCGTTAGCGAGCTATTGAAATGCGAAGGCGCACAAAGCATGGTAACCAAGGATTATTGTTAGTGGGCAGCCGCTGCAAGAATAAAATGTAGAAATAATAGACTATACACATTGGGCTATTACTTTCTTATTTATGGGTTTGCTACGAGGATGAGACAATGTCACATAAACAAGCGGCAGTCAGCGCATGGCGGTCAGCAGCCATGTGGCATGTGGCATGATGCGTATTTACCTGTACACAGTTGCAGCGTGTCCATTCGAATTTTTGACCACACAGCATTTGCAGCAATATATTATCTTACTCTGAAGACATATGTACAAGACATATGTAGGAGGAAAGGTGTTCACGCTTGTTGCTTGAAATTGAATTATAAAGTAATTGGTGCTCCTTAAGGCTTGATAAATGCGTAAATATCATATTTTCGATAGAGAAATATGTATATAATAAATAATTAAAGCAGCATACGCTAATTAACGCTTCATTAGCTTACATGAGCGCGTTTCATGAACTAAAACAATATTAAGTTCTTAAGAATGATTTATTGAACTTTGACTACCGTTTGATTTGTTTATCTATTGTATAAGAAGTGTTGTTGTTTAAGCATTTACCTGAAAAAGTTAATAAAGCATGTAAAACAATCATATGGATGTAGCGCCAACAGCGCAGCTGGTAAAGCTTACGCATGTAAATCTACGCGCATGCGCGCAGTCATTGAACCTCACACAAATGCTTAGCGAAACTGCGCAGAATAATTTAACTGCGTATTTGCCAACAAACTTTGCATGGAAATGTAGCGAGGCGCTAAAAAAACCGAAAACTTCTGAGGCAATACTTGAGAAATGATTGTTGAATTGACGGAACAATAAATTTTATAAGAGCTTTAGGCAACGTTAAGCCAATTTAAAAGCAATGAGCAGAAGTAAAGCTAGCTGCCGAATATACTTACAAACAAACCTATTTATATATAGAACTAAGGCTATAAACACGTCTATAGATAAAAGAGAATATAACTACTTTATAAAAAATATAAAAAAACACTCTCGAGTGGAATAAAAATGCTTAACGATGTAAATTATGTATGAAAAAAATTGAATAAACTACGAAAACAAAAAAATTTCAATGATTTTGGAATTAAAGTATACATGACTGGCAAGATATGCTGTAACGACTGTGTTCAAGCTAGGTAAATTGGAAGTTAGTAAATTTTTTGAGACTTTTGATTTCAAAATCGTATACTTAATAACTTATAAATAACAATATTTTTTTATATGATATTTTTAGAGTTTCTAAATTTGATTTCAGCTGTTATTCCTTATCGAGATAGCTCAAGTGTTTTATTAAAAATACTTTGCTAAAAATAAAGAGCAAATGAACAAAATAAAATTCGAAATATTTCAACGATTGCTGATAACAAATACAACAACATTTATAATAGAATAAAAAGGTTGCCGCTACATTTAATCAGAATATGACCATAAATAAAAATATATTATACAAGGAATGTATACACATATGGCATTACTCAAGGCAAGTGCCAAATTGATTATTATTATTTACAGCTATACAGAATTTTTTGGCGAATTAAAATAATGTCAGAATTATTTCTAATGAAGCGCGGGGAAATGCAGAAATTGCAAAAAATCACATCACAGACAATAATAACATCCGGCAAAACAAGCGCTCGTGCCGAGATAAGGCAGACAGAATATGAGTACTACAGAGTATGCACTCACGCCTTTATATACATACAACCATCCAATTGTAGAAACCACTGACTACAAAATGTTGCCATTTATTTAATTCATTGAATTAGTTAGAGTGAACGAGCGTGCGAGTAAGCGAATGAGTGATGTGCTAAATGGTCGTTTGAATTAATTAAATATAGTCAGAGATGAAATTCCGCAGCGCACACGATTAGCTGGCTAACCTTTCCCAAGCATATGGTAGCCATGCAATGATGCTACGAGATAGACAAATAAACAACTGAAGAAGAAGAAGAATAAAATAAAAGCAAAACACAAAGCTTCAAATCCAACGAGATCGCCAACAATGTGAAGGTTCTGGCACAGTGTGTTGCCCATTAATGCTCGCAAACTTACAGCGTGAAGATTCAACATAGCCGAAGATATTATAGCCGAATGCTCGAAAGAATTCAAATGTACTAACAAGAAACTAGCCGGCACGTAGGCCATTGATGACCTGTAAAGTTTATAAATTTAAATTAGTTCGTTTATCTAACATTGAACGAGGCCATCACCGAAGCAGTCAAAACAGCTACAACACATCGTTACTTTAAGCACAACAAAGCATATCGATCTTGCGTAATCGAAATTCGTAAACAGATTGTGGTTATAAAAATTTAGAAAACCAGTTCTTTATGTTCGAAAGAATGCTCACTTTGTATGACACTAGTTGTAGAAGGTATAAGAATCTATAAAGGTACACACACCTACTCAAAGTAATCCACATTGACTTAAGAAGACTTGTAACTCGTATTAAAATCTTATTGCTCGTGAATTTATGTGATGATATTTTTTTACAACATAATATAGGAGAAGAGTTGCCTAGAAACCTCTGCTCTACTCCAATTTAAGTTTGGTTGTCAAGGTCGTGCTTAACCGCGTTGAAACTGATACTCAAACGTATTATAATTTCGTATATATATTTTATTTAACACGAATATCTTAAATTAATCGTGATATTTTTGGTCTCAGCTATCGCTACAAAACTTCCAACATTCCCTACTAAGTGCTAACTGAAAATTTATTACCGATTAATATGCAAATGAGCGTGAAAAGTCACACTCTACCCTTAGAACATTTATTCCAATCATTGAATACTACATACAAATATGCACTCCGTACAGTGTGACTAGATCTAACTGATAGACGATGTTTCTCACGTACAAAGACAACTACCATCTTAAGATTATATCCGAAGAATTTCTTATTCACTTTCCTGGCTCAATGTTTTCCAAATATTTTCTGTTAAGAAAGTGTTTCATCAGGTGTTCTTATAAGGGGTCTAAACGCCGTTATATTTTCACTGAGTAAATAATACTTGTAGCGTTTTATAAGCCTAATTTATCTTATTCCATTTTTGTCTTAAACTACTTAATAGTTTCTTAATGTTTGTGGTGTTTCTTACACACTTGTGATGTCTCGTTGAGGGAACCCCCGGAGCAACGTTCTTTCGTAGTAATTTATGCACTTTTCTAATGCAATCGGGGAGACTACTTGTCTTTATTGAATCCTATTAAAGTTGTAGGCAGTTTGAAAATACTTAGTTAACTGTTACGAAGCCGTCAACCAACGGATTCACACTCAAGTGAGTTGTTTGAGTAATTAGCTGAAGGACTATCTATGAAACATCTAAATATTTGTTAGAAATATTTATGCAAATATTACGCTGGAAATTGACCCTTCGAAACATTTTGAAACGCTCTCACGTATAAATAATAAACAAAAATATGTTAGAGATATGATTTATTGTCAGGCCTTAAAAATTAACCCAAAATAAATATTTTCTCAAAAGACTTTTTTTATTTAAGAATTAGTAGCTTGGGTAATCGTCGAATATTTTCTAATTTAATTTCTTGTTATAACTGTTATAATATATATAGAGAGTCTATTATAGATAAAAGATATCATCAAATAAATCGAGACCCTTGAATACTGTTTTACCATAACTCCTTGGCTTTGAGGTTTTTAACACCTACTTGGCCATTAATAAATATGCCACAACTGACTAACTGACACAGCTGATTGTCATGCATACAAATTTATTTTTATGTGGCCCTGAGTACACATACAGGTACCTATGTACTATATGTATGTGTGTATGTACTCTTATATAGAAGTTTGCGTGTTTTTGCGCCGCTTTGTAAGTGATGACGTCCATGTCGCCATTTGTGAAATGCGTGCCAAATATTGACTGACTTCTGCATGCAAAACACTTTTACGCCACGACAACATGCAAGACAGCAACAACTGTAAGTCAGCAGTCAGTCCATCAGTAGTCAACGGTTACCGGTTGTTTATTTCATTTGTTACTTGTAAAATAAAAATAAAAAATAATTTTATTTATGGTGAAATTTGCGTGACAGGATAAATACACTGAAGCAACAACTATAACTAACTTTTTTCTATGAATTTTTTTTGAGCACGCTGACTCTACTTATTCGCAAGTAATTCAATGCATTCGAAGGAATACAATTACAGCACCGCTGTGTGTTGTTGTTGTAAGTGTATATATGTAGAAGAATGTTATTATATTACTAAAGTTGTGCTAAAATATAGTGCGGTGTATTGGCGCCCAGAGTGGGTTAAGCTCCACAGTTCATGCTCGCGCATGCCAAATGAAGTTTGCTCATTTCGCTGCCAAATTGTTGGAAGGTCGAAAGGCCAAGGATGTTTCAGTGCAGTTATTCGTCTGTACGAGTGTGCATTAAAGTAAATTCAAATAGCGAATAAAGTTTTTAGTAATGAAAGCTTGCGATCATGGCCTTGACTGTAAACAAAGGGTGTGCCCTGGAAGCCTGTAAGCAGCAATGGGTGTGCTTTCCATGACCTTGGCATAAGCTGGCACTGCCTACAACTTTATATAACATTATTTTAATGAGAAAAAAACAAGTAACGAGTTGGAGTAGCGAAGTTATCAAATTACAACTGTAAGTCGTCTTCCAGCGCTAGCACTCACAAACAGTGGCAGCCGCGACGCATTCAATTAAAATAATTATTTGCACTTCCTCATTTAGGCGTGTTTGTTGTTTTCGCGCTTTATTTGGCCCGGTTTTTTTCGGTCGACTTTTGGCACTCCCTGAAACGAGTTTTCGCCTTAAAAGGCAAATTTATACGCACATATGAATTTGAGTTTATTTGTATGCCACCCATGCTCATACGGCTGCGCCTATTAATTAGCAATTAAGCGCGGCATCTTCAGCGCCAAACGCGCGCTGAGTCACACGCCGCCTCACGATGAGCTTGTGAACACTGTGAATTTTGATATGCTTCTCTGTCTGTGCTGGGCTTACAAATTGGCTGCACCAAAAACATCCTACGCCTTCCTCTGCGAGTATCTTAAAAAACGCCCACTTGTTTATCGCATTTTATTTCCTCTCACACTCGTAGCTTTCGTTAGTTAGTTAGTCGAAGCTGCTGACAATGAGACAATTAATGAGTCGTACGGTTTAGCAATAATATGCCGTTTTCCCACATTTATGCTATAAACTAGTTTATATGAAGAGGTGAATTGATAAGCCACTCAAGGTATGAAAGTTTGCAGCCAATCTAAATCGTAAAAGCTTGCATAATTAAGCTACCAAGGTAAAAGATTAGTTTAAGTAATGACCTTTGTGAAGTACTAAAATACAGTACTAAAATTTCAGCCTTTCCAAAAGTGTTGAGCTAATATTAATATAGAGTGTTGCAAAACATAGAATTCCATGGATATATTAAGAATCAGTACTCGGTCACCTCAAAAGAGTACCGTTAAAACTTACTCGCAGTAATTTGTGCTTAAATTATATGAATAAAGACAAAACGAACATACCTGAAAGAAAGAAGAAAGAATACAATTAGTTTTATTTTGTAGAGTGCGTAAAATAAGTAAGAATGAAATTGCAATTCTCAACTGGTTTATAAAATAGTTAAAATTGTTAATTTGCTTGATATGTTGTACTATTTTCTCGGTATAAACGAGTAAACTCAATAATTAAATATATCGGAATTGTCAATCACAGTTATTTAGCCATTTTAAGACCAGAGTTTTTCCAGAGTTGTAATTATATCCATATAAAAGCCATTAAACATCTATTACATGATATTAGGTCAAGCCTATAACATATATAGTGAACGAAATTGCCTTTAAGTTGGTCAATATGCACATTAACACCTGACAAACCATTTTGGGCGTCAAACATTTGATTAAACAATTAATTTTCCTGCAAATAAACACTTTTTAACGCATGTGCGGCCTCAAAACGAGCTAAGAGTTCGAAATTTTCTTCGAACTAAATAAAGTGCGTAACATTTAAATAACTGAAAACTAGTTTTAATAGCGTTTAATAGTAATTTTGTATGATTATGCGGCTTTTTAATGAAAATTTCTATTATGAAAGATTGTTGTGCTTAGGAGTTATGGAAAATGCGTGACCTTTTCGGACTTGAGAACGGCAATTAATATTCAGAATACACTGTCAACGTAGTAATTAATTATGGTCATAAAGCATAATAAACAAAGAACCCCCGATTTAATAATAAATGCATACATACCAACGAAATTGATTGGCATAAATAAATATTTTTATTTGAATATATAAATGCATACGCACATACATACATACAGAGGAGATTAGGCAACGCACCGATAAGCGGCTGTGACGCAAATTAGCAAGTTTTTGGAGTTGAAAAATTGTGGTGCGACATGCAACTTCAACTTCTCCCCGCTTCAAGCTATATGCCCACAGGTGTTAAGTAAATATTTACATATGTGCACGTATGTATGTTTATGACTGCGCTGGAGTGGCAGCGGTTCCATTGAAATCAGTCATTCATAGAATCTGCCTACTACTACTGTGTACGATGTACACCTCATATAACTTGCCCACTTATTTCCTTTGTTTGGCTGCGTGCGTTATTAGAATGACAATGCTTTGGGAGTTGCCTAACAGCAGCAACAACAAAAATATAGTAGAAAAAGCAACAAAAAAATGAAAGGGACAATTGAAGTCAATATGGCTTACGTTTAATAAATACCAACAAATGAGCATGCAGAAAGGTGGCATTAAGCGTGGCCATGTGTGTATCTCAGTATGAAAAGTTATATAGTACAGTGAGCATGCATGAATGACTTCCGCTGCATAGAAAACAACAAACAAACAATGCCCTTCCTATTATTAATAAGCGTATGCATGAGTGTAAAGCTTTATCAATACGATTCAAAGAAAAAAAAAATATACAAAGAAGGGTTAGTCCATTAGATCATTATATAGATTTTATTTGAAATAAATTTTAGATTCTCCATGTAGGTGAATCTGACCATGATTTTATAATGATAACCCGAAATTCGGTATCATCAAACACTCTCTTCTTGCATAACAAATTAAATATTATCGGTTTTAAAGAGTTCCTGAACTCAACTCTACCAGTTGATTCCCCTAAAGGGCTTATAACCATCATCAACAGATTATACAGCAAGTAAGGCTCCCTTGTTGGTTCTATTTTAACGCCCTTCGCTAAGCGCTATTGTTTGCGGTCAATCATTTGAATGGAGCTGACAGCGCAAATGTAGCATAAAAATTAAAATTTAAGTAAATTGTGACAAGTCTCTGAGCATATGGGGGATTACAGAGCGTTTTTGTGAAAGTGTATACCACGATAAATGACCAAAGGTTTATGTAAGAGCGTATGTAATTCTTATTTGTTGTTCTTTCTAATGTGTCATTCAACAGCGGAAGCATTTATATGGCTGCGGGAGACCTTTTATGGAGAATTTAAATGTATTGGGTATTTATTTTTGACAAATAAGCAGGTGAAAGGGGCGTGTTAGAAAAAAAAAATCGATTTCTTTAATTTAAATGGTATTCTAATGGAATGCAGAAGCTGGAATTCCAAGTAGTACTGACCTATGCTGGATTTTAGTATACATATACAAGTGAATTTCTCATTTCATTGACCCTCAAGCCCTCAAATTTATTATAACTGTTCATTTGCAAACTCAAATAATCAAATTCAAAATTCAAAAATTCTATACTTTTTGGTATTTCTGGGAAATTATTCAACATCAATTGATTTTTTAGAAAATAATTTTAAGAATTTCTTTAAAAAAATAAACCAATTAATTTGAAGAAATCTAAATATATCGTACCATCAAAGCCCGTATTTCAGCGCTACGGTCCACCTGTTGTTGAACAATGCGAATTCCTTCGAAAGCGCTTCAACACTTGGATATCACAGGCATCCACACCTGTATGGGCAACATAGTGTCTTACCAACCCCACATCGATCACTTTCCACATGCCAAAAGAATCCGCATTCTTGTCTAAGAATAACTTTTTCTTTAGAAAAATAGAAGAATACAAAAATAACAGCGAAGGAAAACAAACGCGCCACCAATAAGGAAAAGCACAAGAATGCTGCTGCACAAGTCAAACATATTGGCAATTTTCAATTTCTACAGCAGCAAACGGCAATTGACTATTTTTAAAACGCCACCAGCAACAAAGAAGGCGCGAGACGTGCCAGCGCACAAGAAAACAAGAAAACATCTATAATGAGTGCACATTTGTCGCAAAACGAACGGCGCTGCAACGAAGTATTGTTATGGGGGCTAACCTGCTCACGTCTGTCGTTCGAACGCGCCACACAAGCCACAACAACTAGGCGATTAGCGGTGATCGACAGCGATCTGTATAGATCGCGACGCGCATCTTTTATTGACGTCCGTGATTTGAGCGACGCGCCGCTACCTGTCGCTGCCTTGAAGGCCATTTATATTTCTCCGTTTGGTGCGCTTCGTAATTTGTACGCCTCTTTATCTAATTGAGCGGGCAGACGGCGCGCACACGGAAACTTCCTTTTGTTCGCTTGTGTTTAGATCGGTTGGCAGTTAAACGCTGTTTGCAGCTACTCGACTTGACTTGAAACGGCAGCTCAGACGGCGCGTAAAGAAATTAACTCTGTTTTGACTTTTCACAGCGAGCGCACAGCCACACACATTTGGGAGAGGCGTTGCGGCGCGCGAAATAAATCACCGGTCAGTGGCCGCAGCCGCGCGGCTGTCCGAATGCCTGTTAAATGTAGATTGTCTAATCTACAACAGTCACATTCATGGCAGAAACCTGCAGAGCTAGCTTTTCCAAAGCGCAGAAGCAGGCGCTTTTTCGCATATCGCCCATGAATCTGCTGTTTGCAGCTTTCAAGACACATATTTAGGTCTCGCATGGCGAATGCGTTGCTGGACATGAGCGCCAGTGCACCAGACATGCAGTTGCTGTTAACCTGTTGGATTTCCAGCGGCGCCAATCTGCTCGGCTACCGTTTACTGGCGGTTCCTTATTGCTGGTTACGCCACTCAAATGGCCTAGTGTAGGCCGATAGGCAGCTGATGGCTGATAGAGTGGGCGTGGCTGTTTTAAATTACAGTTTACAGCGCGTGCAGCGTCGCATGAGTTTACCGTAATTGTTGCATAAATGGCAGCTCATTTTGAGCAGGGAGCATGCAAAAAGCTAAACAAACTGAGTGCAGTTTCGAGAAGAATGTTATGTAGAGGTCAGTGATGTCAAGACTTCCAGTAGATAAGTCTTCAAAGTTTATAAGAGAAATACAAATAAATTAAAACACGACTTAGAGTTTAAAAAACTTGTTCTTAAATCAAAAAGAACGCCTGTGTGACCATTTCACGGTCACATTGCATGATTTATATTTCTTTGTTTACTTTTACATATTCCAAATCTACAAAAAGTGTATTTAATTGAAATTGATACACTATTTTGTGTCAATTATGTAAATACTTGGAGTCATGCCTTATATGGAGCAAGCAAATTGCTCGTAAATTCAGCATCCAACCAAAATCGTATGCAAAATCATCCATATTAGGTTAAATAATATTTATTTATTTGATTTTTCAACGCTTTATTCTTCTAAAGCTTTATGCTGCAGATTGAGAATAAAAGCTTAGAGAGATACTAAAGCTTTTAAATACTGAAACAAGTTTGAAATTTCTAGTAAAAAATTTAAAAAAATATTTTACGAAAAAATTTTATTCATCAATAATTTCCTTCACCAATAATACGATCTACAGTTATCTTACAATACAATTACGCAACTTACTGACGTCTGCCAATAAAAACAATTAATCACAAAAAAGTCAAGAAGGTTAAGATGTTACAAGCATTATCTGTTTGTTTTGATCAAAAGTACTCACTTACGCTACACTCACTACCCAACAATTTCACTCATGAGAAAGAAAGGGAAACTCGCGCATATACATACAATGATCCTCGGAACTTGAGTGGCGATCAGGGTCATTATTTCTGATATTGTTGATATTGCAGAGCATGACATGGCGATTTTTTCATGCAACAAAACAGAAAAATCAAATTGATGACAGTGTGAAAATGAAGTTGTTAAAAGCGTTGAAAAAGGCTACTAAAGAAATTATGATCTTTTGAGAAATGAATGTGTAAGAAAGTGATCGCCAAAGAAAAAAGAAAAGCTGATCAAAAAAACTGCACGTCATGCCCCCTGGTTTTTTGCACCTTTACACAATATAACGGATGTTAAAGTAGAAGCGTATAATAAAAAAAGTATGATAGACCTTTTATAAATTTTTTAGACATTATTTTTTTCGCAACTAGTTTTTGGACGACTTCATTAATTTCATGTAGAATGACTGGCGTTTTCAAGAGCGTGGCGCAAGCTAATAATGAAGTGAGAGAAAAGTTTCAAATAAGGAAAGAACCGGAGAAGGTGTGTAGTTGATTATTGAACATATATATCTTATGTAGACAACAATGAGATACGATCTCTACATGAATAACAAGAAAACATGATCATCTGTACATTTTTACTTGGGCAAGCGTGTCCAGCTGGAGGCAAGCGCTGCGCATTATTGTAAAAATAGATTAATCTTTTTTTTTGTACATTTAACATTTTATACCAAATATTAATAATCGCACAAAGCTTTATGACGCACAGCCATTTAAATATATTATTTATGTGTGAGGGGGTGTGTGTGGGCAAATATCTCATCTCATCATCGCATGTATCTGCTTGTTTCAGCTGCACAAAATGATCGCATTCGACGCTGATATTCCATTAAAGCAAGCGAAATACCAAAAGTTGGCAAAACGTTTTTATAAATCTTCCGAGTGTACGAAATGGAGTGATCTCATCATCTATGATATTGCGTTGTGACTGGCGGGTCTCCGACACATCGGTATGAAATTGTAATTACTTTCGCACGAACAAAAGTAAAGATAAAAATTTGAAACAAGAAAAAAAAGAAATGACAAATTGAAACAACAAAGCGCGAGAACATCTGAAATAATCAGCAAGTCTGTTGAAATTTGTGTAAAAATTTTTAAATTGATTTTGAACATTTGCTGGCAATTATGGCGGCGACGCAATTCGTGCGCGGTGATAACTTCCATGTACGATTGTGTCTACAAGTGTTAGGGAAATAGACAGTCGTGTTTTCTTATAACGAGAAAAACACATTTTTGTTTTTATAAAAATTAAATGTATTAAAATTTAAAATTATATAGAGCTCTACGGCTAATTTAAGTATTTCATTGAAACTAATTATTGATCCAACCACACTCTGAGTATGAAAATCATTTTTATAATAAAACTCAGTGAAATAAATTTATTCATGTGACCCGCTGAACTACAAAAACATTTATAAAATGCAAAAAATGTATAATAATTTTTAATTATTCAGTTTGGCATGCCATTTGGCACACTTGAATCACAATTTGTTTCACTTGTGTCACTCAACGTTTGCTTGAAATTATCGCGACAAATTTTAGAAATGTATTCGCAAGCCTTTTTTATACCATAAACTTGACACTCAATTCTGCTAATTGTTTTGGCATATAAATGCGGCAATGATGTCATTTAACGAAATTTTTACATTTTTGAAAAGTATCTGCGACCGGTTGAAATGTATCTGAAATGTGCAAATTAGCCACGAAACAGGTTAATAATAAATAATTTTGCATTTATTTTCATGTATAAAGGCTTTGTGTACACAAATGAGCGCTACAGCGAGTCAACAAAAGAGTTATCTGAAGGAAATGAGACAAATGGAATGTGCGAGCACAATGAATGAAAATAAAAAATATTGAAAATTAAATAAAGCTAATTAAGCAAAATTGCGTAGCTCGGAATGGGTTGTGAAAAATTCTGTTTCAAAGATTGCTTGCTCTCTCGCACTACAATTACTCATTTCGAAACGGATTTTACGGAAAATGTATGTATAATTTATATATGTGTAACCAGCGCTGTATAACTAAAAAAACTAAAAAATATTTTCAAAATAAAAATAAAGAATTTTCGCTATTTTTATTGTTGCGCCAACGTTTGCATACAGATTTTATTAAGCGCTCGATAGATAGTGGCAGTAAACAGTAAACAAACCAAAGAGCCACCACACTCCCACTTCCCTACCCGCTCCACACTCTGCCACCACTCAGCAGGCGAACACAACAAAAAAAGTCATTTGAGTAAATAAATGATATCTAAATACTAGCTAGTGCTCAGCAAACTGCAGTTAGATAAGGCGATGGCGTTGCCGATAAGAACTGCCGTGTTTTGTTTAGCAAAATTACAAAAATAATAATAAATTATTTGCAAAATAAATGCCGTTTCTACGTCGCGACGATTGTGTGGATTGCACATGCGGCTTATGGCCGGTGATTTATGAGCGGTTGAATGCCCGTGTGGCTAGCAGAAAAATCAAGGTGAGTGGACTAAGCCAACTAGTGGGCACCTTATATAGAATGAAGCGCACAACTGGCATTAAAATGCTAAATAAATACAGATATAATTTCGTTCTAATGAATAAAAAAATATATCAAATATGTATATATATATTATAAGAACTAAATACATGGCAACTTTTAAGTGGCAACAATTCTGCTTTGCATATTCTTTAATCTAATCAATTAGAGCAATTAAGCTATTTGACAATTAAAATAATCAAAATGAATTAAATGCAATAAACTAGTTTCGAGAAAGACTTTTTATAAAAAAAAGTGAGCTGAGCGCTCAGTAAGTGACGAACTGATAACCGACAAGTGTAAAATATTTAAATATAATGCAAGATAAGCCATGCAGTGACTGAAATAAACTACTCTGTGCTGAGAGACAATAGTGTGAGTTCAAGAGGACAGTAAACTAAGTTGAGCGACAATTAAAAATGCATTTTACTGTGACGTTAATTACTCGGCATTCAAGATACTAAAAATAATTATGTAAATAGACTTGCTAATAAACGTTGTTAGACCTTGCAGCACGGGCTTAAACACTTTAGATGAAGTGTTTATTTAAGAAAACTAAAGATTTTTTAGTTTTAAAAATTTTTCCGAAAAAAAAAAAATAAATTTTTATGGATAAACATAATGGTCAATATTCAACTCAAAAATAAATATTTGTTAAATTTTTATATAGAAACCAATTTGCCATTCTTCAAGTGATAGTAAAGCTCATATTGAAACTCTGTCGTAACTGTAATAGAGGTGAAAGCACTTTATCCAGCAATATCATCACACGTTTTTTTCGCAAATTTAATAATTATTTAAATTATAAACAGACATATACATAACAATAGAGATGAAAATGCAAAATTATGTAAAAATAGTTGCGCAATAATTGATGTCGTTTGATGTCGCAAATTAAAGCTTTATTGAAGCACATAATTGAGACATTTAAAAAAATATGCAAAATATGCAAGCTTGCTAAAGAGCCAGCGCTAAAGAGATTGTTAGTTTGTTGTCGAAGCGCAATTATTTCGGCCAACGCTTCGGTCACATTTATCATTTAACATGTTATTGTTGTTGCCGTTTTATTTTATTAATAATTTTCGGCATTTACCAAGCAAAAAGTGATGTTGGCAAAACTCAAATGTCATAACAGAGCTTGCCTTAAGGCCTTGATAGTAAAGGGTGATTTTTTAAGAGCTTGATAACTTTAAAAAAAAAAAAAACGCATAAAATTTGCAAAATCTCATCGGTTCTTTATTTGAAACGTTAGATTGGTTCATGACATTTACTTTTTGAAGATAATTTCATTTAAATGTTGACCGCGGCTGCGTTTTAGGTGGTCCATTCGGAAAGTCCAATTTTGGGCAACTTTTTCGAGCATTTCGGCCGGAATAGCCCGAATTTCTTCGGAAATGTTGTCTTCCAAAGCTGGAATAGTTGCTGGCTTATTTCTGTAGACTTTAGACTTGACGTAGCCCCACAAAAAATAGTCTAAAGGCGTTAAATCGCATGATCTTGGTGGCCAACTTACGGGTCCATTTCTTGAGATGAATTGTTCTCCGAAGTTTTCCCTCAAAATGGCCATAGAATCGCGAGCTGTGTGGCATGTAGCGCCATCTTGTTGAAACCACATGTCAACCAAGTTCAGTTCTTCCATTTTTGGCAACAAAAAGTTTGTTAGCATCGAACGATAGCGATCGCCATTCACCGTAACGTTGCGTCCAACAGCATCTTTGAAAAAATACGGTCCAATGATTCCACCAGCGTACAAACCACACCAAACAGTGCATTTTTCGGGATGCATGGGCAGTTCTTGAACGGCTTCTGGTTGCTCTTCACCCCAAATGCGGCAATTTTGCTTATTTACGTAGCCATTCAACCAGAAATGAGCCTCATCGCTGAACAAAATTTGTCGATAAAACACATTTCGAACCGAACACTGATTTTGGTAATAAAATTCAATGATTTGCAAGCGTTGCTCGTTAGTAAGTCTATTCATGATGAAATGTCAAAGCATACTGAGCATCTTTCTCTTTGACACCATGTCTGAAATCCCACGTGATCTGTCAAATACTAATGCATGAAAATCCTAACCTCAAAAAAATCACCCGTTATTTGTACAACATTTGACGAGCAGCGCGCACGTGGAGCGCCAACTCAAAAGAGGTTGCACTGAAATAATGGCGCATTTCAACACTTTGGTTTTCGGTAAAAGTTGCTGCAACACACGGCGCGCACTATTATTAAAATCATTATTATGAATATGAGCACTCATGAAAGACGAAAGAGGCAGCGATTGAAAGACGCTGAGACACGCTATGAGGGGCTGACCCGCTAAATCAATAATGCGGAAACGCGCCAATGCAGGTGATGTCGTCGCGATGTTTGATGCCGACGTCAAATATAATATATAAAATATAGATGATTATTTACATATGTACTATACTTACTTATATACATATGAGGGTATGTGAGTACAATAGTTGGTGTGCACTAAAATAGCTTATTGAGTTATGTCGTTATGAAGCCAGACAATAGTGACCAATCGTATAATGTAATAACAGTGTTTATTTTAAAAGCCACACACACACACATACAGATACTTACAAACCTATTACATTGTATGCTTATATGCATGGCTGGACTGCACCACAATGAATCGCAATTTTTGCATGACAAAAAGTTCAAAAGCAACAACAACAAAGTAACGCAGCTATGCTTGCTGTCCAATGTTGCATTGTGTTTATTTACAAGTATTAGTTGAATTTTTATTTTAATTTTAATTTTTATATTTTTTATTTTACTTGAATTTTTTTATTTTATTTTTATTTTACTTAGTTTGCTAGTTGGCAATTTTGAAAGTTTGCCGGAACTTTTACTTTTCGACTGTCCAAATGGAATTACTGTTATTACAAGCACTGGCATTTTCACACATTAATGACGCCAATTTTTTTCAATTAAATTACAAGGTAACACAACAACAACAACAAAGCAATTTCATATTTGCAGTGTGCGCACAGCATTTGGACACATGGACGTGTGTTATTATGTGAAAATGAAAAACAAAAAGCAAGAAAAAACAACAACAAAGAGAAGATTAGCTAATCTGAGAAAACAGAGATGTGTGGTGATTTATGAAATTTCCAAGCGAATAATTATAATTACTTAATTACATGTTTGCGCTGAAATATGATATTACGTTCGCACGTACGAAGTTGTTTTTGCTTTTCAGGCAAGACAATTTTTATAATTTTGTATGATTATGAGATTGTTAGTTTTCAATGTTTTTTTAGAATTTCTCTGCAGTTTTTTATTTATAAAAAAAAATTAAAAATAAAAAAATAAAAAATAAAAAATAAAAAAATTTAAAATAAAAAAATTAAAATAAAAAAAATTAAAAATTAAAAATTAAAAAATAAAAAAATATTTGATGAAATTTTTTAATTATTATTTTTTGTCTAATTTTTAAGTTTCACTAAACTTTTTCTTAATAATATACTTTCTATTTTAGAGCGTGTTTCATCGTATATACATATATTATTACCTTGAAATAAGAAAATGAAAATTTGGTAGATTTTAATTAATTTTTCACTATTTTTTTATAATTTTTTATAAGTTTTTGAGAATAAATAAAGTGAGAATTTTCGTAGCACTTATCATAGAAATAAACATGAGCGCTTTTAAATATATACCAACTCATTTCGCAAATTAAAATGCACACAGGAAATAACTTCCATGCTACCCATTTTGCATGCTAAAATTTAGAGCTCTTCTTTCGCATCACTACCAAATCCAGCGATCACACAAAAAACTCTGCATGAATGCGCAATGTGAAGCGTTTAGCACTTACTGCTGCTGAACGAGCATATAGGTCGGTTGTGCTTACTAATGCTTAGACAAATATTGTCATTCGGCCGAGCGCGCGCATTTATTCGACCCATTTTCAATTGCTCGCACACGGTATGCCCATCATAAATTCCAACACATTAGAGTCACTAAATACATAAATTCCACGTCACTGCAGGGGGGGGCCAACAGCAGCAACAACAACAACACTTCGTACAATTTGTCATAGCACATTTGCAAATGTAAAATACCAAATAGTTACAGTTTATAATTTTTCTATGCGAATGTGAGGGAGTGAGTGTGTGTGTCATCAACATGTGGGTTGAAGTGGCGTGCGCAGGCAGAAGATGTGCGCGAATTTCCAACACTTAAACGCATTTTCCTCATTTTTGCTTTTCACACACACACACTAACAAATATCTGAGTGTGTATTCTTTTTTATTAATTTAGCGAAAATGTTGTTGACAACTATCACTGACTGCTTGTTGTCCGTCATTACATGTAACACTGTCAGCAATCGTTGCTGAACACTCTACACACTTGCAGAGAAAGACACATACATATGTACTCGTACATATGTATATGTATGTAGATGTCTAAAATTTATATATGTCAGTTGCTTGTCCGACAGTTCTCGCTGCTGCTATCTATGCCACGTTAGTTGCTCGCTTCTTGACATAATTTACTTGAAAGTGTGACTTTTTGTTGCAGTTGTTGTTGCATTTGGCATTTCTTAATCGATGTCAATTGCAATTTTAGCGCACACTTGAGTGAACAGAGAAATATTTTAATGGAATTGAAAAGGAAGGTGGCAATTAACGGTTTCACAATCAAAGAAAATTATCTATTACTTCAAGCGAGATTAGCCAGGATAAGGCAATTAGGAACGGATATTGAAATAACTTTTTTAGTACGACATCAGTAAATATGCACAAGCATTACTAAGCGGTAATTTTCCGCGGATTATTGATGCGATCAACTAGCTGATAAAACTAACAAGGGAAAAGTACGCGAAATTTTTTACATAATCAAAGTGAAAAGTTTGCGAGAAAAGCAAATAAAATTATTTCCGCTTTTTACACTTCCGAGCAAGCTTGGATTTCAAAGCACCAACCAACACTGCGCTTAAAGTGAACATTGTAAAGTCAATAGCGATAAAAATCAAAAAACAAACAAGCAACAACAACAACAGCAAACACAACAAGTGGCGTAACAGTAGCAACTAAGCAGTTAAAGTGGCAATGAATAACGGTAAAAAAGAAATAAAACCAATGCCATTAATACCAGCTTTAAACGCCATTTCCAATTGCAATAATAACAACAACAAAAACAAAACAGACATGCATTCAATTGAATTACAAGTAAAATCAATGTTCACCGCCAAACCAACGCGCTGCTGCAATGGCAAGCTTGTGGCTGCAGCCGCGGAAAATCGCTACTGAAATACATTACGGTGTGCATTACATTTCATCAGCTCTTCGAAGCTGATGAAGCCAACCTGAAGTCATTAAAAGCGAAATGGATACATATAGCAAAAACAGCAATTAACCAGCTATTAACAACAACAACAACAAATATGAAGGCATTAGGTTGCATGCAACCGATGAAATGAAAAACGGGTCAAGTGTTTCGTAACCAAAAATAAAAACAAAAAACAAAAGTGAAAATAAAAACAAAACCAAAAATAAACCTTTCAAAATTGAAATTAAACATAGCCAAAGTCGGTAGTTGGTGGCTAATTGAATGAGTTAACAAGTTCAAACTTCAAAAGAAATTATAAAATAAATCACTGTGCGCACTGAAAGCCACTTAGCCACATTCATATTCTCATACATTTCAAATCAACTTGGTAGCCGCCGTCTGCCGATCGCCGTCAAGTGCTTAGAGCGCATGCGACTGTTTAATTGCCCGGCAGTTAACACCGAAGTGCTAAAAGTTAAGCATTGTCAACTACTTTACGTTGTCTTTGTTGCCATTGTTGTTGTTGTTGATCTCTCAAGCAATTATTGTCTAAGCAGTAGCGGCCTAAAGCACTTGTTTGCCCAGTAATAATGCCAGCAAAGACAGAGCAATTCGCCAATTATGTTTAAAGTCTAAATGTTCTAAATCATTTCAGCTTTTTTCTGAGACTAACTCAGTGGCGCAATCTGTGACAAACAACTTAAAATTATTGACTATTTGCAGCTGGTATGCAAATTTGATTTAATGAAAGATTTGCAATACAGCTATGTAAGTCGAAATAGTGGAAGCTTTAAGCTTAGTTGAGAGCTTTCACACAGAATTAAGCTCTGAACTTAGTGTGAAAGCTTTGTTGACAAACAAATAGTGTAGTATATTTTATTAAAAACTCATAAAAACTACGTGTTGGTCTATCTTTTTATGCTTCTTAAGAAATCTTATAATTGTATTCTTTTTAATTATCTTCTATTTATAGAAAACTCTTTATGTTGATGTTAAGCTTCTCTTTCCCCCCGTACTGCTCACACTCAAAGTGACAACACGCTACCTCACCTGATTTCCGCTTCTCGCGATCGGGCACCACCAAGCTTTTGGCGCGTTTTACACGCAACGAACGCCGTCGTATGGAACGTAGAAAAGCTTCAGGCATGCGTGAAAAACGTTGTGGAGTTTCGGGCGGCTTAGCGGCCGCAGTGCGTTCCGGCAAAAAGAAATTCTTTACGGCCAACATGTTGCACTAATTTGGCGAAAAGTATTTAATATGTTGGAGTAGTACACCAATTTAATCCGAGTGTATGTGCGATTTTAGTTTTTGCACACTTTTTCACAAATTTCTAAAACACTTATTTCACAAAATGTAAACACTTTTTTGACACACTTTTTGCTTTAAAACTTGTCAACACTTTATATGTCGTTATGCCCAGTTTTGTGGTTTTCAAGTGATTTCATGGCATTTTCAAGTTTCGTAAGCATGTTGTTAAATTATGAATTTTATATTTTTCAATTTTTGTTTTGCAAAATAATTTGCATGTGTAAATATTTAGTGATTTGTGACTAAGACGTCTTAATTCTGCATAACACTTGATGCTCTTTGGTGGTTTTTGTTAGCTTTTGCTGTGCTTTAGTCACCTGCTTATAGTGATGAGTTGTATAATAAACATTTTTGCATAAATTTATTTTGTGGTTTTCGTTTTTTTTTTGCTTTTTTTGTTTTTGCAAAATTCAAATTCACTTTGTCGCCTTGTATGATTATGATATAAGCAACACGGTCATGATGAAATCCGTTTAGAGGTTTATACAAATTCGATAGGAAATCACTTCCGATCTGTTCGTAGTTTTTACTTTTTTTATAACTAATTTATTCTCACAATTATGTAAACAAAAACAAATATTTTTTCACTGTTTCATAGTTTCATAATTAACAAATATTTTATACATTTGCGAAATAATTTCGCTGTTCACAAAATACACTTCGCTGCTTTTAATATTTCACATTCATTTCATTTGAATTTATTATTCGAAAAAATCCGCACAAATAATTTATTATTATTGTTTGTTTGTGCACACCGTTCACTACGCGTTACGTGCGCGTGTATTTCCGATTGTGTACGATGAAAGAAACGCGCTACGAACGCACAACGATCCACTCAAATACGCAGTCTATCTAACACTGAGGGATATTTCGTTGCGACAACAGCGTTTAACCGGCAAAAGCAATAACATGTGACTAAGCGAGCAGGCGACGACCGGTAAACGACCACACGAGCCACACAGGCGAACCAGTTTCTGCTGCAGTTCAAACGACGCATGTTAACTCGGAGGTAAACAAAATGTAAAAGAGGGACAATGTGCTGTTAAAGAAACTGTTAATGGAATATCATTAACATTTCGCTGTTAAAATAATTAACATTTGGCTGTTAAAATAATTAACATTGTCTGTTATAGCTAATTACATGGCGCTGTTAATGCTGTTTGCTGGCGCTGTTAATTAGTTAAAGGGAATTTTAGCGCTGTTAGCGCTTACTATCTTAACAGCGGAGGTGTATTGAGGCTGTTAGCATTTACTAAGTTAACATTTGGCAATTTGCAAAATTTAATACAACAAATTTATTGTCCCCTCCCCTGCACAGTTAACAAACACACTGCACTTATGGTACTAAGTGACGGCGTACAAATTCATAATAAATAGTCAAACACGTAAAAGTATATTTTTAATGGCGTACGTCAGCGTTGATTACGCGAAACACTTTGTTTGTTGTTGTTAAACGTTAAACGCAGGTAATTTGATTCATTTGTTGTTGACCAAGGTATGCATGAATAGAGGCTGGCGGTTTGGAAATTAGTTAGCTTTTAATACGCGCGGTATTAGGCCATATGAAAGTATGTGTGTTTATAGGCGCTTTAATGTTTGCTGGAAGAATACATATATATAGTACATTCACGAACGTATGTATGTATGTTCCACGCGCAGTCAGGTGCTTTACTTTTACGTACTAGCCGTAAAGCTGCATGAAATGGGTCAGCTAAAGCATATGCCAAAGCGACGTTTTGTTAGCCAACTCGTTAAAGAAAGCTTTGCTTGTATGTAGAGCTGTATAGCTATGAGTCAACCAGCGTCAGTCAGCGTGTGAAGCCAAGTGAAAGGGAGCTGAGGTCATGGTCGTGATACCTAATATACATATGTAGATATATTCATATAAAATCTTTATATATTAGCGTAAAAAAAATTTAAAATTATTGTATAAACAGCAACAATGTTTATTAAAACATTATTTGCATGGCTCATTAGCTACGCGTTGACGTGGCTTGAGTTGTAGATAAAAATGACATGAAGGCAAACACGTGCGGCGCGCGATCACGCAAGCAACTGCGAAATTACGTAAAATATAATGAATAAATATTTGCTATTCAAGCAACAACAATATAACGGGTGATTTTTTTGAGGTTAGGATTTTCATGCATTAGTATTTGACAGATCACGTGGGATTTCAGACATGGTGTCAAAGAGAAAGATGCTCAGTATGCTTTGACATTTCATCATGAATAGACTTACTAACGAGCAACGCTTGCAAATCATTGAATTTTATTACCAAAATCAGTGTTCGGTTCGAAATTTTTTTATCGACAAATTTTGTTCAGCGATGAGGCTCATTTCTGGTTGAATGGCTACGTAAATAAGCAAAATTGCCGCATTTGGGGTGAAGAGCAACCAGAAGCCGTTCAAGAACTGCCCATGCATCCCGAAAAATGCACTGTTTGGTGTGGTTTGTACGCTGGTGGAATCATTGGACCGTATTTTTTCAAAGATGCTGTTGGACGCAACGTTACGGTGAATGGCGATCGCTATCGTTCGATGCTAACAAACTTTTTGTTGCCAAAAATGGAAGAACTGAACTTGGTTGACATGTGGTTTCAACAAGATGGCGCTACATGCCACACAGCTCGCGATTCTATGGCCATTTTGAGGGAAAACTTCGGAGAACAATTCATCTCAAGAAATGGACCCGTAAGTTGGCCACCAAGATCATGCGATTTAACGCCTTTAGACTATTTTTTGTGGGGCTACGTCAAGTCTAAAGTCTACAGAAATAAGCCAGCAACTATTCCAGCTTTGGAAGACAACATTTCCGAAGAAATTCGGGCTATTCCGGCCGAAATGCTCGAAAAAGTTGCCCAAAATTGGACTTTCCGAATGGACCACCTAAGACGCAGCCGCGGTCAACATTTAAATGAAATTATCTTCAAAAAGTAAATGTCATGAACCAATCTAACGTTTCAAATAAAGAACCGATGAGATTTTGCAAATTGTATGCGTTTTTTTTTTAAAAAAAGTTATCAAGCTCTTAAAAAATCACCCTTTATTTCTAGTGTTATCAAATAATAGTTGCTTATTTTAGATTTATTTATAGAAATTTGTATACTTGTCTATAAATACACACGCAAATATATTTAAGGCAATTTATAATAAAATTATGAAATTAAAATAATTTAAAACAATTTCAGTAATCATTATTGTCCCTTTTTTCAAATATTCTTGCTTAAATTGCTGCTAATTTTCCTTTAAAATGTCAACAATGTTATTAGTTTAACAGTTGTTTAGCATTCTGTTACTCTGTTACCTAACAGTTGCAACATGTTCGATGTTCGGTGGGGTGGCAAATAATTTCCCTTCAAAATTCCCACATCAATTGGATTACCTAGCCGCTAAGGTAAATGATTGACGCCACTCTTGCAACATGCAGCATATCAATGTTATTGTTGTTTTTGGTGCATTACTAACATTTGAAAATACGCAGATTCATACATACTCACTTACTACTAACATATTTAAGTGCACTCGCGTATGTATGATGGTAATAAAAATTCCGCCAGAACAAGTTGAAATGTTAAGGCAATAACTCTCACTATGCAGCAGTGCAGCACACACACATACATACATACAAATGCATATAAAGTTTTTTTCAAGCTTAACCAACTACACACATGGCAACTCTAAGTATGTAACACTCACTCTGCATGTTCGTGTGTGAGTGTTGCATGTGGTTGGTATGATTATTGAGCCAGATTATGTCATCGCAAAGCCAGCGTCAGAACGATGAACTGCAGTAATGGCTCCATTTAGAAGCGCGCAAAAGGAGAGAAAATTGGCTGACGCGCACTTGCACTGCCAAGCTTATGTAATCACGGAATACACTAAAGCATGTGCGCGTGTGTGTGTTGGAAGAAAGTGTGTCAGGTTGCTGGTTGGCAAGGATTGCTGGAGCTAACCTAACAACCGGATTGATTAGTTGATTGACGTGAGTGAGTGAGTGAGTTGCGAAAGGGATTTTGCTGCGGATCTGTGATGATCAAATTCAAATGATAAATTAATGCTATTAAAGTGGATTGCGATTGCAATGGAGGATTGCGATTGGTTCATTAATATGCTTAAGGGATAGATGACAAATGTGACGAAGTGGGAGGTTGATGCAGTGAACATAAGGACAATATTAATGTAAAATTATTTAGTGAGGCAATTAGAGAGGAAATAGTTGAAAAAAAAAACAATGTTACTGTAAAACAATATATTCCAAGATTGTATCCTTCATATAGGCATTTGGGATTACTAGTTTTTGAAAATATATTTTATTGATTGCGATTTGATTTTAACCTATACTAGCGTTATTTATATGTAGGAGGGGATGATCGTACAGAAACCAACTAAGTTTTAAGCAATATTAGCAAACCAATGAAAGAAGCTATAACAGCATTCTATGGGTTGACAGAGGCTTTATATTATGAAAACGACTTTGACATGGTCCCAGCGATAACTTTCAATGATTTGCATTAAATTTGTACAATATAACCCCACCGAAACTACAAATTTTTTTTTTAATTTGCGCCACTTGCACAGACACAACTGTTCACTGATTCATATATAATATGCAACAACTGTCGCTTCCGCTCCAACAGAAATGCAACAACACATTTGTTGTAAGGGCAATCGCTAAATGAAATTAAATAAAAGGATATACATATACATTTATCTGTCAGTCTTTCACCCCTTAAGGCACTGGCATTTTAGCTGTCATTTTTGACACTTTAGACGCAATTTGGGGCTGTAATTAAAGCGAAAGCTCTCTGTGCATGAGTAAAATATTCGATTATATGAATGACATTACAAGTGTATGTATGTATGTTTGTTGTATGTGTATAACACCCCCAGAGCGCGAATAATGCCAAGTGGGTGTGGCTGAGTGTTGAAACGCAGCTGTGAAAACTTTCACTTTCTTTACAAAGCGGAAATGAGTTAACTTTCTGTGCCGTCTCGGTTTATTTGAATGAAAAAGGAATATTTGACTTTTACACTTCGCTGCATTAATGCTGTCAACATATTGTCGTGCTCTATTAAGACATTAATAGTCTCATCTTCGGCTCTATTGCTAATAATAAAATATTTTACAGGATCTACCTAAAAAAATTGTCAGGAAATTTAATAAAGCTTTTAATAATTATTTTTTGAGTTGTCTGGAAAATATTGATAACGGTATATCCAGTGAAAGCGCTAATTTCATAATTTTAGCGCCAAAATTAACGTAAATAAATTTTTTTACCATTAAACATAAGAAAAAATATTATATTTTGTATTTTTAATTTATATAACACCGGTCAACAAAAAAAATATTTTTTTGTTTCTGTTCTCATGCTTGAATTCTGTCTATTGTCATTGAAAAATATTTAAATATTAATCTTTAGTTCTTTAAGTTTGCTGTGGGATGATCTACATCGATAAGTATATTTTAATTTATTTCATAAATCAAAGATGGCAGCACTTTGATTAACCCGAAAGTAAACAGTATTATTATTTGTAAGAGGCACAGTAGTGAATGTTAACCTGTTTATTATAGCTGTAACAACAATATTAGTGTATTGCTCAGTTAAAAAATGGCATCAAGTCAGTGTAAAAATAATGTTGATTCATTCTGTTTTATTTGCAGTGAATTTATTAAAGTTAGAAGTAAAAAATTTGCTTTATCAACAAATTTTAAACTTTTCGAAGACTATGAAGCCTATTTTAATCTAAAAGTCAGTAATCAAAATAATCTATAGTGAAATTGTAGCAAAAAATATAAAAATCAGTCATTTCTGCTTAAAAATTGAAAAATTGCTCTAATTTCAACGAAAGCAAACTTTAGCCGTAAAAAAAATGTTTCCTTTATTTTAGCCATAGGAGAAACTAAAAATTAACAAGTAGATGTCAGACCCAAAAATCGTGTTGACCGCCGATGAGTTCACACTTCTTCACCTTCCGATTAAAATCTGCAAACTATCGCAGCTGGTGGTGAGAACGGTAGGTGATCACAGGTGATTATAATCAAACGAAATCATCACAAGCAAAATTTCTAATTTCTTGTTAATAGCCATTCCATTCACACTACACTTACGCTACACACTACTTATTTCTAAATATGATAATTATTATTTGTATTTTTTTAAAGGAAATGTTAAAGAGCTATAAATAAACTACACATAAATGTTAAAGCCATCCATATAGAAAAAACATTCTGAAAACATGCGCGTATTTTCGCAAACTCACAGAATCCACACGTTTTCATCAAGCCATTATAGCAGTGCAAGACCAAAAATATTCAACTTTTCTTACTGGACACTAGGAAAAAATCTGTTCTACATGCATATGTAGTTAGTTACACGAATTCGAACATATTTTTCGCCAGCAAACATGTGCAACATCTGCACTCTTACTGTACAAAAATAGCAGAAGAGCTGGTCATTTGGAAGGAAGCGTATTTGAAAAAATTTTGAAATTCAATGGTTGGCTTAATTAACACATTAATATTAGCAAGAACAATATTGAGAGATCTTAAAATATAAATAGTTTAATTACACAATACTGATGAGTTATACTCGTATATATTACATACTACACAATTTTGCAACCGCATATACACAACTATTTCACTTCAAACAGCTCTTCTTCTCCAGAAACGGTTTTTGGTTCTTTTTCACAAAAGAACACATTTTTCGTCATCTTTTAGTGTCCAACACTTGTATGTGACAAAACGTCATCAATCTTCCGATCTCAACCTAGATGCGGTAGACAAGGTGCAGACATGTGGCATGCGGCGTACGAGTGCACATGATGCATTTGAGCACAACAAACACACACATGCATACATATATAATAGGCGAACATCTCCAACAGAACTCACTTACATCTCCACTACATGCCGCAGTTCTCCCCCTGCTGGCCCAGCCCATGTATACCCGGAAAAATAAATTTTCGCTAACTATTAAAAATTATGCAACACATACTTTGTTGCATATTATGTTGCAAACATACACAACAACAACAACAATAAATGTTGCTGACTGCTGACAGCAAACGTGCTGCCGCCAACACGAGCGCTGGGCAGTAGTGCCGGTGCTAATGAGGCGCTGCAGCCCGAGCGCAATGCGAAATTAACCAAATCGTGCGAAAATGGCTGAACAGCGCGAGACCGCGAGTTTTATATGCTTGTGCGGCGTCAACTGCGAATTGCCAAAAGCGGCTAAAATTAGAACGCAAGTCAATGGGAAATTTCAAGTGAAATTCAAAAATCTACAAAATAATAATAACAAAAAAAACATATATCTAGCCCCCCTCATTCATATGAGCTCACACGTGACTCAGCTACGCGCCGTCAGCCGGCAGCCGCAGCAATAATCATCGATGATCGCCTAAAACAGCTAATGCTCGCTGCGCCGGCAGAGATATTGCGATGATTTGAATGCTTGTAAATCCGTGCGAATAAATGGCAACTGTTAATGATGACCAAGTGCGCCGTACAGATAAAAACAGATAAAAACAACAACAAACATTTCGTTAGCACTTTACATCAAATACAATTTTGGTCTGACGCAGTTTGCCATAGCACTCATGAGGCCTCAATGTAGCCAGATACTCTATGGCTCATCGCTGTGCTGCAATGCAATAATGTCGGCCATGTAAAGGGAGCAGTGAGATGTGCTTTAATGTACAAAAATTAATTTTAGCCAATGCACAGAGGCAACGGTTTAATTTGCTTTTCGATTTGCTATTAACGCTGCGCCATTGAATGGCAACCCAAAAGGTTATTACTTTTTCAGTCGGCCGGTTGTGGCTGTGGTATTTATTAATGAAATTTTAATTGCAGACAGGGATTATAAATTTGAATATTTATAGTTATAAATTTAAATGATTAATTTCACAAAACCCAATGTTATAGAGAGAGTCCTCTAAGGTTCTTTTTATTTTTGGAAACAGAAAAGAGTCATATCTGGCGAATATGAAGGCAGGAGTCCCTTATTAAAATATTTAAAAAAATACAATTGTACTTTTGAACCATGGAGATTTAACAATTCCCGTTATTTTTTGAACACACTTCTTATACCATAAGATACTGATTACTTATAATCAACGCTATATATGTAGTAAAATTACCATACATCTTCTCTATACTTTCCTCCTCCAATAGGGTTAAACTATACAAAACTTTCTAATTAAAGCACAAAACTTAATGAGGTCGCACTTAAAAGCCGATGTCTGCCCATCAGTGTTGCCTTTAAAAACCCTGCATTGAATCAAGTTTTTGGTCCCACTGCTTAATTAGCTACAAATGCAGCCACTTTGCGTATAACGCACCCTCAAAAAGCACCACGCTTGCGATAACCCCAAACCCTGCAAATTATAAATTATTGCCACATGTGGCACTTTGATTACCACGACCCCGTTTAATTAACGTTCATTGATTTACAAATTAGAAATTATTGCAACTCTAGCGGAAACGGAGGCGTGCAAAAAGTGAAAACAAATTGTCGCAAACAGCGGCTGACCAACGGAAACGGTGTCGCATTACCTCTAAATGAAGCAAGTGCTGTAGTTGTTGTTGTTGTTGCTGGTGGTCAAGCGACCCTCACTAAATGTTGTTTCTGTAGCATCGTCTGTAATTGTAGCTCGTGTCCGGCATTCGGTGACCGAATTAATAGCATTCCATGCAACAAATTACGATTATTGCCACAGAAGAGCAGACGATAGTGGGTGTGTGCCTAAGGGGGCGTAGAATTGCTCGCATTGCGCGGCCGAAGCCTTGGCAATCGCGAGTGCTTATTGACTTTTGTGTGGCATGCGCTTAACCGTTTTTGTGTGCAAAACAAATGAACTCCGGCAGCGCAAGTGACGTGACGTGGCGATTAAAATCTTATCGTGGCTTTTAAAGTCAACATAGTGCAACAAGGCTGGGCTGGCTGCGGGGTGTGTGTGGGCGCGCAGCAAACAACCCCTTCTGGGCTGCCGCTGTGCTTTGTAACGCTTTGCACCACCTTTTCTTCTCGTGCTGCGAAGGGTAATTGGGTCGCATTTTTCGGCCGTCTCAAATTGCATTGCAGTGAATGATAACGTTGGTGTTGCTTTTGTTGCGCTCAAAGTTGCAATTCATTTATTATAACTGCGCAAAACAGTGGCAACATCCATCAAACTGCTTAGGGTGCATACCAAATGGAGCTTTCTCAAACCACCCTCGGGACAAAGCATGCGAGCTCACATGGAAAACGGAATAACGGAATGCCGGTGGTAGAAATGAAAAAAAAAAACACATTTTATGACGTTTTATTTTCGTTTACTATTAGGTAATGATTGCTTGGCTTTGAGCGAAGGTGTGTCTGCGGAGTGCAATGCAGCACGCAAAGTCGGCCAAATCGCAGTGATAAGCTGAAGAAGTGAAAGTTCATACGCACAAACACACAAACAAATGTGTATAAAAATGTGTTTTTTGTTATAACAAGTGCAAGCCTGAGGGTGGCAAGAAACACCCGCCGCTCATATCACAACTCAATTTGACCAAACCTTTTTCATTTTCTGCGTCTCGAATTTCATTTGTGAAATTGCATTTTTATGTTGTTTAATCTGACTAATATGAAGTTACCCACTGCTTCATACAACGTTTCTGCGCTGCATGTGGATTGTGAACGTGTTTTTTTTTGAAATCCACTCATATAAGCGCTTATTGTGTTGCTAATGACGTCTCATACACTCTCATACACAAAATACCTCCAAAAATGCCTCTCCACTTTCAAAATACCTTCACCTCAAATACGAAATACTTTTGTGGATGGATTGTATTAAAAGTACGCGTGTGGCCCTTTCATGAATTTTTTAACAATGTGGTTAACCTGTGGCATATTGACTGATGGCAGATGAGCTTTACAAGAGATTTTTTTTTTTTTTTTTTTTGAAAAATGGTCATATGATTATTATTTGTGGTTTTGTTTTGGATTTTTGAATCTAATGGGTCAGCATTCTTTTATATGTATGTATATCAAATGTTCGTTTGGTCAAAAAAAACTTCCTTCTTTTTATTTGAAATATTCCTACTCTCTTTCATCCAGAATTATGAACCTAACCTCATTTATTTGTTATATGAATATGAGTCAATTTTTTGTTTAAGCTCCAAAATATTCAGCACAATTCCACAAATAGACAAAAAACCGTTAACAATCCTTTATGGCTTTTGCTCTTCAATGTCCTAGTTTTCAAATTATTTTTACAAAATGTCAATGTTGGCAGTGCAATTTAATGGAACTGCTGCTAAAACTAACCTAAGTGCACCGAATGAAATGGAAGTGGAAACTCTGATAATCTGCGTCAATGTTGGACACAACGAGCAATGAAGGGAAAATTTCAAATATGTAACAACAGCGGTGCTGCAAAGAGTAGAGCTCTAATGCAAACAAGTTGGCAAAACTTTAGAACTAGGCCAACGTGCAACAAAACATACATAAATATAGATACAGTGGAACTTCCATAAATCGAACTTCTATAACTCGAAGATCTCCATAACTCGAACACTTGAATTGGCAATAGTGTTTAGATTTCATACAAATTTGCTTCCCTAATTCGAACTTCTATAACTCGAAGATCTCCATAACTTGCCACTTCAAGTGGGCAAAGAAGGCAATTTTCTTTTCTTCTTTTAAAATTTTACTACCGAGGCAGAATTTTGAGAGAGTCCCTCTATATCATATGGAGGCGAACAAAAAATATAATATTACATTTATGGATTGCATAAATCATCTAACAAAGGCATAAGATATATACGTCAAGAGCCAAAAAACAGCAAAATGCAACGAAGAAAATTACAGAAAACATCTTTTAACGTATGTTCACAAAATTTTTTAGGAAGTAAATAACTAAAACTGTGGGTAAATCTATAATTTAAAGCTTTTTGAAATATTACATGTGTTAATGAAAATTCTGTAACTCGAAGTCTCTCTAACTCGAAGTTTTTGTGTGGATTATGGTGATTCGAGTTAGAGGAGTTCCACTGTATTAAGTTGGATTCCTATTATGTAAGCGAAGTAAAAGGGATTGTGATGGGTATTGTTTGCTATTCCTCTAACGTAGCTTGGTAGCGTTCATAGATTTATATATACCGTAATATTTGCTTATATTATATATTATGTAACTGAATATAATAATAATAATAATATCGAAAAATCGGAACATTAAAAAATTGGTGGAGAGAAACTAAAGCACTTAAATTTTTAAAACAAAATTTTCTAAAAAGCCAGTTTTCCGAAGTTTCCTATACGTGCCCGAATTGGTTTCTTATTCAAAGTCAGTTGAATCAAAAGCAATAATCGAGGGTATAAGCACCTGTCAATGATGTAGACTACTCATTTCGAAAATTATTCGCAAATCAATGAATAATTATAACGTACAAATCAGAAATTACCCCAACAATTTAGTCAAAATATGAATAAAACACATGACAAAATCACTTGAACAAAAATCGTGAATAAATTTGCAATTATCTGAGCACTTTTAAATACAGTAATTCACAACGCCATTAATAGCAAATTGTTAATGCAAATATGCTAAAAAAAATCCAATTCAAGCTTCATAATATTTAATGACGCTTTCTACATACGTTGAGTACCGTAATAAGTGCACACTGAATTATGACTAACAGCGAGAATAAAATAGAAAAAACAACGAAAATAAAAAATAATTTGTGTTTAACCCATTTTCAGTTTGAACAACCCGCCGGTACACCCGCTGATGTCATGTGCTTAGTATGTAGCCACATCGCCACATTGTCTCTGCGGTCACAGCGAACCGCCGCGGAGTCATACATAAGTGATGTCAGTCCATCATAAGGCACGAACTCAGCGGTAATGAATACGAGTAGAGAGGCGACAAAGCAATACGTAAGTAATTAAATTATGCAAATTTTTCTAAAACAGACAGGTGCGCAATAAAAAAATATAATGCATGTTTTTAATTCGTGATGACATATCGCAGGTGCACAGACACATACATGCAATCATAAATATGTGGTTATAAGATAATGCTTGGAGAGAGTATAGAAAGTGGGACAGCAGTTAAATTGAAAAACTTCTTAGATATGAAATAAATCTTAATAAATCTCAAAAAACAAAAAAAATATTGAAAAATTAAGTGGCACAACTTAAATCCCACATTTCAACTGCCGCGGCCATCAATTGCTTAAACTAAATTATTTGCACTTTAACTCTCGCATTTAAGCGCAAAGTGTTATTATTATTTCTGCGGAGACTGAGCGACCGATAACCTTTTGAAACGATTTTCAATTTAATTTGCATTTTTATTGAATCAATAAAGCATTGCAGGAAAAGTGCCGTGGACATACACAAAGCACACTGATCTTTCAGCAGCACAATGTAGGTGTCTGTGTCTGTGTTTGGCTGCGAGTAAATACTCGAGTAAAGGAGTTAATGAACACTTAAGTGCGAAACGCAATGATCAACAATGCAGAGATGCAGAGCAGACCAAAAAGAGAGTGTTGCAAAGCACATACAAGAAATAAATTGTAAACATATTTATTGCAAAGCAGAATAATGAAATATGGCAGACTGTGCCAGTAGCGCTGAAGAAAGAAGTGCCGAGAAATATGAGTAAATAGTAAAAAATAACATGTTTATAAATAAATGCATTTGACCTTTTGGCTTCTGTTTTAAAATGGAATGAGTGATAATTCCGTATGATGGGACTATATACAGGAGAGACAGTTAAGCGCGCAGTGGCTGAATGCTTATTGAACTGAATTTCTGAACGAATATATTCCAGAGTTGGGATTATTATATATTTGATACTATATCACATTTTGATAAGCATTAAAGCATACAGGTATCTTCAATAACCTACATCTTTCCTTTACAAACCAACCATAGATTATTTGAAACATTTTATCTATCATCAGAAGTTTTCAAAATAAACTTATCGTTTGTAAAAAATTCTAAAAATTTTAGTATTTCTCATAAAAAGTTATCTTTTTAATAAATATTAATTCTTCTTTATTCTCTTCATCTCAAACCGCTAAACACGTTTATACTTCCCTCATGGAGCTACAATAGAAAGTTATATAATTTGCAACTGTACTACACACGTGAGTTCAAGCAATTATTGCCAAAGTTTGAAAGCTGTCGAATATACTAGTCAGCTCAACTCCTCGACCAGTTTCTGTATTTGCTTTTGATAATTTTCTTTTCCCAACCAATAAACTACACCACAAAGGCAGCTTCCACGAACTTTCCTTTCCTTCCGCTCGCTGCTACACATTAAGCTGTGCAAAGTCAATAAACTTGAAACAATTTCAATTCGAAGCAAGTGCAAACACTGAAAATGAAACTAAAAAGAGAACTACAACAACAAAAACTCGGAAAATTATAGCCTTTGGTGTGTGCGAATATTAGTCTTCAAAACAAAAACCACTTCTATTTGTTGCTGTATCTTGATTTGTTTAATTTCATATGCACCTGAATAGTTGTCGGCTTTAGTTCAAACAATTACAACTTGTTTGTTGTTGCAAAGTTTGGATATGTGAGGTCGTAGGTTTGTATGGATGTAAATATGTATGTGTGTGGAAGCTGGACCTATATATTGCCTAGCGCCACAAAAAAAGAAAATCGATGAAATTATAAATAAAAGCTCAAAGCATTAAAAGCTCATGAATCAGTGAAGCGGCAACTTCAGTATAGCTCGACTCATATGCACATTTAATGGCTAATAATTACATGGAAGCTGAGAGCATTATCAAAGTTGCTTAGGCGATCTTACTGTTTATTAAAGCACTTTCAGATATCTATTTTTCGTTCGATTTCCCTTATATTCCTGTTAATAATCGGATGCTTTTAAACTTAACCTTATTCTATTATTTTTAAGAGTTTCTGAGAACTGTTAATTTGGTTTCTTAGGCAATCGATTCACTCTTATTTTGACCAATCAGCTAACATTGCTTAGTTTAGTAACTTTTATTTGGTTATTTCCTTAATATATTTTCTTTTGAAGATCACTAGCACTAATAAATATCTGATTCATGATACATTTCTTCTAACTGAGATCGAACTACGCAGAAAAGCTTCAGACCTGTCCCAAATACTCCAAAAATGCAGAATAGTCACGTTGACGACAATAAAGGTACAGAGAACCAGTATAGTACATATGTAAATCAAACTTCATGAATATATAGAACTAAAGGGTTAGGTCTACAACTTTGCTTCCGCCGTTTTCCAATAGATGTCTCTAGGGTCAAGTACTGGTCGATTAAATCTTTTTATATCGATCTTGGACATTTGTGCCAACAATAACCCAACAAAATATTTATAGAGATCTGTTTAAACTTATTCTCAACCGAAAATGTCACTTTTTGAGCCGAATTCTCGACATTTGCGAGAAATTTTGCTTTTCTTTTTTAATTCCAAGAAAAGTGCGGCTGAGGCTCATCGACATTTGTAACCGTTTTTACAAAAAAAAACTTAAATTTATAAAAAAAACGGCGGAAGCAAAGATGTAGACCTAGTAAAGGGTGATTTTTTAAGAGCTTGATAACTTTTTTTTAAAAAAAAAACGCATAAAATTTGCAAAATCTCATCGGTTCTTTATTTGAAACGTTAGATTGGTTCATGACATTTACTTTTTGAAGATAATTTCATTTAAATGTTGACCGCGGCTGCGTCTTAGGTGGTCCATTCGGAAAGTCCAATTTTGGGCAACTTTTTCGAGCATTTCGGCCGGAATAGCCCGAATTTCTTCGGAAATGTTGTCTTCCAAAGCTGGAATAGTTGCTGGCTTATTTCTGTAGACTTTAGACTTGACGTAGCCCCACAAAAAATAGTCTAAAGGCGTTAAATCGCATGATCTTGGTGGCCAACTTACGGGTCCATTTCTTGAGATGAATTGTTCTCCGAAGTTTTCCCTCAAAATGGCCATAGAATCGCGAGCTGTGTGGCATGTAGCGCCATCTTGTTGAAACCACATGTCAACCAAGTTCAGTTCTTCCATTTTTGGCAACAAAAAGTTTGTTAGCATCGAACGATAGCGATCGCCATTCACCGTAACGTTGCGTCCAACAGCATCTTTGAAAAAATACGGTCCAATGATTCCACCAGCGTACAAACCACACCAAACAGTGCATTTTTCGGGATGCATGGGCAGTTCTTGAACGGCTTCTGGTTGCTCTTCACCCCAAATGCGGCAATTTTGCTTATTTACGTAGCCATTCAACCAGAAATGAGCCTCATCGCTGAACAAAATTTGTCGATAAAAAAGCGAACCGATAAAAAGCGAACCGAACACTGATTTTGGTAATAAAATTCAATGATTTGCAAGCGTTGCTCGTTAGTAAGTCTATTCATGATGAAATGTCAAAGCATACTGAGCATCTTTCTCTTTGACACCATGTCTGAAATCCCACGTGATCTGTCAAATACTAATGCATGAAAATCCTAACCTCAAAAAAATCACCCGTTATAAAACTAAATATATCTGATTGAACAGTTGACAACTCCTAGAACGTCGAAACGTCTCCTAGATTTTGTATTTCTAATAACCTAAGCGTTTATGAAATCTATAGCTTCATCCTTTGTATAATGGATATGTGTATTGAATGAGTAATACTAAACCTTAAATCTAGAAATCTTAGATGCTCTCTCATTTCAACATGTTTGTAAATACGAAATTTATATTACCTAGTGAAAAAACAAAAAAGCTTATTTTAAGTAAATGACGGATGACGGACCGAAACGTGTTATTAATCAAAACATTATTCCTCAATATATAATATATAGGCGCCGACATGCACATAAAAGTGGCGAGGAAAGCCCAAATATAAATAAATCTCACTCGCATTTCGCATAAACAAATTTCGTTTCGTATTTATGTACGCCAAGAAATTGTGTTTCAAGGATGCACTTTCCCAAAATTAAATATTTGTTTACAAGCGAAGCATACACCTGCTCGCCATACACCCCGCACTCCACACCGAAAAAATTAATATGCAAATCAGAAGAAAGTATAAATTCGCATGTTTCTTTGACGGAGTGAGTTCGCTACAATATTTCATTTTGATTTGTAAACAATTGCTGATCTTTGCTGATAATCTGTGAAATTGCATTGTCTGCTGTCTTGTAATTGTTGCTTATTTTAGCGATGAAATCGATAATGAAGTCATGAACACACGACCTTAACGGCAAGCACGATTGACGTCATTTTCCACTGGAGACGTTGCCCAGCAGCTAGAGGTCTCTTCAGTACATTATGTAAATATTAAGATTACTTAGTCATTAGGTAGATTTTTTTCTGTTTTTATTTTGGTTTTGAGATTGCTGAAAGCATTGGGTATGACTAAATCAATGACTAACTTTTGTTTAGTATATATTAGCAATATTTTCACTTGAATTTTAGTTTATGATAATTAATATTTCAAATAAACAAAAAACAAAACGCATGAGTATTCTGCCAGACATAATATAAACAGGGCGCATGAGATTTAATGATTTCTTTTATATATATTTGCGGAAATATTTTGAGAGAAACTCATATTTCCGAATATCTATTTTGATCGATGTTTATTTCCGATTGCATGTGTTATATAAAGGGGTTTTGAAAGATGTATTGGTTTCGCCCGGCTATAAACGGCTAAACGATTTCAGTGATTCAAGGTCGGTCGGATTCAGTGGATCAAGTTCTAAACAGTAGTTTTGTCTGCTTTTAGGCGCGCTGATATGATTTGAGGTACTTTCCAATCTTTAAAACCTGGTCATAATGTGTTTCCGCTACGAAAGAGTGAATTTTCATATTCTACACTTACTTACATAAGCTCTAAAGCGGTCGCTGAATAGATTTCGAAAATTCACAAGTGAAATTCTAGGCTGCAAACCTCAACTGACTGAAAATCACAATTTCGTTGAATGCTGCCATTTCTGCACCCAATCCATGTCCGTACTTGTCTAAGTAAACTGCAAACTTTCGCTGCTGTAATTTTAAATCAATAAAGTCAATTGGAGCCGTTGCCTGCGGGCAGGGATTCAGCAGACATGAAGTAAATTGATTACTTTTTCCTGCGGTTATCTCTTACGATTTGCAAGGAATGGCAATTTGGCAATTTGCCTGATTGCCGAATTGTTGTTTGGTTGCCAGTTTTACTGCTGTATAGGCAGTTAACGTGGCTGACTGACTTGCACCGCATTCATACAACTCATCAGCGCGCGCTCCACCATTCACATATGCGGCATGCCGCAGGACATATGACAAATTGCATAGGCGAAGACAGTAGAGGAAAGCGACTGCCTTGTTTTGGCTTTTCTCAATTGGTGTGACTTCATAAGTAAATATGTATGTATGAATAATATGGTAGGTGGAGATCGCATTGCTAGGTTATAAAGGGTGATTTTTTAAGAGCTTGATAACTTTTTTAAAAAAAAAAACGCATGACATTTACTTTTTGAAGATAATTTCATTTTAATGTTGACCGCGGCTGCGTCTTAGGTGGTCCATTCGGAAAGTCCAATTTTGGGCAACTTTTTCGAGCATTTCGGCCGGAATAGCCCGAATTTCTTCGGAAATGTTGTCTTCCAAAGCTGGAATAGTTGCTGGCTTATTTCTGTAGACTTTAGACTTGACGTAGCCCCACAAAAAATAGTCTAAAGGCGTTAAATCGCATGATCTTGGTGGCCAACTTACGGGTCCATTTCTTGAGATGAATTGTTCTCCGAAGTTTTCCCTCAAAATGGCCATAGAATCGCGAGCCGTGTGGCATGTAGCGCCATCTTGTTGAAACCACATGTCAACCAAGTTCAGTTCTTCCATTTTTGGCAACAAAAAGTTTGTTAGCATCGAACGATAGCGATCGCCATTCACCGTAACGTTGCGTCCAACAGCATCTTTGAAAAAATACGGTCCAATGATTCCACCAGCGTACAAACCACACCAAACAGTGCATTTTTCGGGATGCATGGGCAGTTCTTGAACGGCTTCTGGTTGTTCTTCACCCCAAATGCGGCAATTTTGCTTATTTACGTAGCCATTCAACGAGAAATGAGCCTCATCGCTGAACAAAATTTGTCGATAAAAAATTTTCGAACCGAACACTGATTTTGGTAATAAAATTCAATGATTTGCAAGCGTTGCTCGTTAGTAAGTCTATTCATGATGAAATGTCAAAGCATACTGAGCATCTTTCTCTTTGACACCATGTCTGAAATCCCACGTGATCTGTCAAATACTAATGCATGAAAATCCTAACCTCAAAAAAATCACCCGTTATAAATATACATATATCAATCGATGTTGTTGCTTATAATCTTATTTATTATGGATACGTTTAGCTGTCAGTCTCGCGAGGATTAGGAATTGTACTATTTTATTATATCCGTTATTTTGTTTTCTATAAGCATATGAGTATATAAAAATTGGTTCTGGAATATAATATGAATGTTGACTTCCATTTGTTGAACTTAGAGAGTAGCAAATAGAACAAACTACTAGTATAAACTAAATAGGTCAGCATTAGTAAAGAGTAATGGAGTATCCTATACTTTTTCATATTGTATTATGATTATGCTTTTGTAAAAAATACACTCAAACAGCAAACCCAATTTTAGGTGTTATTTACATTTGCAAATATTTTTATCTTTTCTTTAGGAGCTCATAATTTCTGCTCGTAATAATTTGCTATGTTTTATTTTTCTATGCAATTGATATGTGTAATCATATTTTCTTACATTTTCTCTGCAAAAATTAAAACATGACCGCATAAATTTCGGCGATAATTGCAAGTATTGACAAGCGTTGCGAATACAACACATTTTCATTTGCAGGACTCATGTAGTAGGTAGGTATTTGAGAATTCTCAGCTATTTTTGTTCTTTTGTTGTAAGAAATACATGTAATAAAGTTGCCAAAATTACATATGTCAAAGTGTCACAAACAATTTTTAAGGCACAGTAGGAGAAATGGTGTAAAAACCAAGCTGAAAATGTGGCTTGGAAAGTGGAATTGAAGCAGCGAGATGGAAGTGTGACGATTCAGGGTAGTTTTGGGTTGAATACTTGTTATACTGTCTTTAAAACTGACAAGGTCTACTTGTTCCTTTTATATGATTTTGTTAAATTTTTATGCACTTTTCTGATTGAAATCAAGATATCTAATTTGAACTATTTTGAACTGATATAAAAACATTAATTTTGAATAAAATTTAATAAATATTTTTTTTTTGATTTGATTGCTTTGATTTAGTAGAAAAATGTTTAAAATTAAGAAAATAAAATATTCTTTCTTTTTTTTATTTATTTTGGTTCAATTTGTAATTTTCATTTTATTTTAATAATATTTATGCATTTTTAAACAATATTTATTTCATACGAGTTGCTTTTCTCTTCTTTTCTACATTTCTTTACCCAAAACCACAATAAATACAACCATAGAGGATATCTGATTAAACAGCGAAATTTCCCTTTCTTTCTTCTTTTGTGCGAATTCAAATCAAAATTTACTTAACCACAAACAAATATGGAGAAGAATGAATATTATTTGCTTGTGGTAGGTATTGCATATGCAAATATCGAAAATTGCCTCCAGCAAATCGAAGAGTAGGGGTTGCAATGGCATAAGCAGACCACAGAAAATCTTTTCACCGAACAATCCTTAAGGCTAAGACAAATAAACCGAAATTGAAATTATTACATTTGAATACAATATTTGCAGCAATAATGCTTGCCTTCAATCTGAAACACAATTCCATGTTTAATAAACAATTATGGATAAACTCATTCAGGTAATCACCAACCACACACACACATATACAAATGCATACGAATCCTTAAGAAAATTCTAAGGTTCGTAGACTACAAACAGCTGCCATACAATTCGCATTTAATTGAAATTATTTTCCTCAAAGCCATGCCATTTTCTCAGCAGCATGCAGCATGTATTGCCGAAACTCACGCTCGCAGCATATTGCATTATATTTAATTACACGCAAATCGCCGCGCAAAGCCCTCCATTTTACTCACAGTTCGTGAATTCATAATTCATATTTGCCAACAAAAGCCGAGAGCTGTGCATTTATATATATTTCTTGTATCGAAACTGAAAGGTTGTGAAATTCTGTGCGAAAACTCGCTCGCTGACACGCAGAGAATTGCGAAATTTCTGCGAATTCTGTGCAATTTGCGCCAATCAAGCGTGAAAGGATTATGAGTTGGCGCGAAATTGCTGCGAACATGGCAAAGGTTCGTGTCTTGTAATGCATTTCATGCTGCATGACATAATTATTAGTGGCGCTGTGAGCATAAACAAAAGGCAGTTAAACCCCTTCACGCTCTCGAAATTGTGCGACAATTTGTTTCACAATTCTGCCATTTTTTTAATTGGGTGAAAGTAAGAACTCCTTGTTGCTCTAGAAAATCCGCCAAATTGTCTTGTCATACACAAATAAATTGCTGCCATAATTTCTGTGCGAATTCGTTGCGCTTTTTGTGATATAAACCTTTTTAAAGTGTGTTGTTGTAATCGTAAATGAAAATTGGAAATTTTAAAGAAAGGATTACTTCAGTTTACTGTACGAACTGGGATGCTTCTGGGGTGGTATGAGGCTCTGCTTTAAAGACCAAAATGAAAAGTTTGCTATTTTTTGATTAAAGTATACAATAGATCATATTTTAGTTCGCAAAATTACTTGAAACGTCTGTTGTTATATAATATAGAATATATAATTCTTTGCAACATTACATAAGTAATTCAAATAAATTAAAAATTTAGAAAAATTTTAAAGTGGAAAAAATTTCTAAGAACAAAATCCTCGGATTGAAAAAATATTACTGAAAATATATTTTTATTTTTTTTTTTCAAACTTCGCTACTTACTACTACGATTCTACTTAAAGTGAGTAGAGATTTTTCCAAAAATTTTAAGTTTCGATAGTAATGGTTGGTTATAAAGCAGAAATTATCAGATTATATTCGAAATAAATGTATGACACATACCCCCTGGCATTGTGGGGTGTTCCAGTGCGGTTATGGAACAGTAGGAAATACCCAGAGTTTACCAAGTTCAAATACCGAATAACAAATTGTTACAATTTTATAATTTTGAACACACACACACTCATACGAATATGTACCTACCAGAGGCGCAATGTGTTAATCCATTCTACAATCATTAATCAATGCGAAATTCGTGCTGCTCAGTGAACTTACCTGAAAAAAAGAAGACAGAAATGTAATTAATAAAGAGAAAGAAAGGATCTTACTTGTTAGCTGCTTAAAGAAAAGTCTTACGAACTACAAATGGAAGATTAATTTGTTACAAATACGCGTTCCCTTACTTAAAGAGGGAGCAGAATCGTTTAGTTCGACATGAATGAATAATTGCGCTCATTTATCACTGAAAACGCACAAATATGCGAACGAGGAAGATCATATTTCCTCTGCGAGTATCGTTTTTTAATACTATTTGAGATCAAGTAAACTGGCGCTTGTTAAAGATAAAAAAGAGATAAAAAAATATAAGAAATGCTCGGCAACAAGACGAGGACAGTCGCATTCGGCAATTGTCCTTCAGTTTGAAGGCTGACCAAAGCGATTTTTCCGACTGACCGTGCGACAAACTGTAATTAAACTGTAAAAACGAAGAAGAGACTCGGACGCAAAGTCATTAGCGAGTACAAACTAACCCGAAAGGTACAAAAGAGTATTTAAATAATATAAACTAACGCCTAATTCGGCTCCATGCATGCACAGAACGTATTTATAGTACTATTTTCAAAAACCCCAACTCAGACGAAATTATTTCATTAACTTTAATGTGGCACGGCAGCAAGCCGCCACAATTACCACTGAGTTGCCCACACGCATACAGACACACATGTATTTGCTGCACCGCCTTTATTTCCATTTCATTTGTGTTAATTTCTGTTAAATTTTTCTCATTTTATGTTGCCGGCACAGTGTTGGCCAAAAGTATGCGCACACAAGTGCTACTGTGTTGGTGGCGAGTGCCCACGACGATGGTGGCACGTGTGGAACAAAGCGTGTAATGACAACAACGTCACATTAACTGCACTCACTTGCCGCGTGTGGCGCGTCTTCGTCGGCTGCCTTGCAAGTAGCTGCGTCGGTTTGTTTGCCTGTCAATCCCTTGGCTAAGCATATAATTATCCTGCCAAGTAAGCTATTTGTCTGTTGCCAAGCCACGAGTTGCATGGCCAGTCTTCTAATTGGTTTCTCTTTATGTTTCGTCTGCCGAAGTGCACCTGAACATTAGGAGAAATGAGCGGATCGCACGCACATGTGAGCAACTAGTTACTAGTTCTATACTTGTTTTTAGAGCGAAGAGAAGTAACTCGCGAAGATATTATATTTTAGAAATGCTTAAAGAAGCTTTAGTTTCTGTAATAATTATGTGTATTATATCTGTATTTGGTACCTATTTTCCTAAAGCTCTATAAAACGTTTCGAATACTTTATTTATACAACATTTAAAGATAATATTTATCATAATTTATATAGCATCTAGGGTGTACATAAAAATGTGCAAAATCACACGTGGATCACCGATAATATAATATGATAAGATAAACAAACTATATCAAGTATCGATATACATAGATATAGATAGCAAATATGTACATATATATGGACGAGTATATAATAATGGAGTATTCATAATTAATAAACAAAACATAAATAATGTTTTTTCAAAATCCATATTTATACCAAACGATAGCTTTTATTAGATACAACTTTCATAAACTAACAGTATCAGTCAGTTAGGCGATTTTTGTTTAGATAGTGTCGCCTTTTCTGTAAACCAGATAATCCATAAAACTTGTGAGCGATTTTGAAAAGAAATTTCTCAACATATTTCGCTTACATTAAAATAATTTAATACGAAATTATCAACTCAATGTCAATGACACTTGAAGGTCTAGTGGTCTGTGTGGATTTCACGTGTTATTTTAGGCGAGAGAAGATCAACCGGTTCTATGGTGTAATGGTTAGCACTCTGGACTTTGAATCCAGCGATCCGAGTTCAAATCTCGGTAGAACCTTGAAATATTTTTTTTATTATTTTATTTTATTTTCATTAAAAATTTATGAGAAGAAGTATTTTAATTTTTTATGTATAAGGACACTAAATATATGGGTGGTTGTTACTATATTTCCACATATCAGTATATGAGTTCTAAATGAGATCGTCTATTTTTTGTTTGTTAGCTGGCAAAAATTGAAAATTCATGTGAAATTTGAAAAATTAATTGAAAAAGGGTGCTTTGATGTCATATGAGGTTATAAAGATACTACTATGCTCCCATCGTTAATATATTTTCTAACAGATTGAGTCCTTGTTGACGTGCGAAGCCACTTGTAAGGTGAATCTGAATCTGTACCAATAATTATGATAAAAATGAGCCCAATATGAAATACAAAATGAGCAATCAGAACACCGAAGTGCTTCAGTGTCGAGTTCTGGATCGTCCGCTGGAAATTTTAGAATACAACTAATTTACGAAATCCACCCGAAGTAAAATGTGTCGCTCGTTGAACAACTGTACCATAATATTATTCAGTCATCGTGCCTTTTCAACGGCGAGCGAAATATTGCACTTTTGACCGTTGCCACACTTCACTAAAAGCGCAACCACTTAAGCGGAATGACCAGCACTTTTCAGCCGCTCGGCAATATTAACGACGCTGTAAAGCTGTCCCACTTGAGGGGCTCGATAAAACCGACCCTTCGCACATACACACATAGTATATACACACGTCAGTTTGACAGCAATAAAAATCATTACATCACTTTTGCATGCGACTACTCACTCGTCGCGGCCTGCTGTCCGAGTAGGACACGCGGTGGTGGTGGTGGTGGTGATGGTGGGCTGCTACTTGTCTTACTTGCATGCGGCGCAAGGCGTGTTAATAAAGCGTTAAGTGGTTGCGCATGCGCCACACTGACCAGCCAGTCAACCAGTCAGGCGAACTGCATAAATAATATATATAAATGATGGTTGGTGGCCGGCTGGCGCGTGCATTCGTTTAAAATGCGAAATTCGTTATGAAAGCGTTGAATAAAAAGCGGAGACGAAGTGAAAAATGACGTGGAAATTGGACAGTTGTGGAAATTGCACGCGACTTGCAACATTTCAATTATGCAGGACATGCAAACCAATTATCCTGCACAAGTTGTATGCGCCGCTGCTGCCTAGAGACTGGAGTTGCTTGCTGGGCCGGTCGTTTGGCGTGTGTTGCAAGTCCACGTGCAGGACTAACGGGTGTAGTACAATTTGCACCTTGACTTTTTGTGAGCTAAATTTATGCGCGTAACTATTAAAATGATAAATCGAGAGTAAAAGATGAAAAAAAAAAAAAAAATTAAATATGGCGAGCAGTTTTCATAACAATGTGGAATGGTTTGAGTTCTAGGAATATACAGTGAATAGTGCAGCAAACGAATTATTTCGGTTATTAAAAAGTAAAATTAAAAAAAAAAACTCTGATTTTCTCTCTAAATATTTATGTAAATGTATATAACAGCCTGAAAGGATTTACATGTGCGATTATAACCTTACGGATTACAAGCGTGCAATTTGCGCATTTGCCGAAAACACGGCAATCATTATGGAATATTAACACAAAAAATGCAGAACGTGCTTTTACAATGCCCAACAAGGATAACACGCTTCACGCACTCGTATAAACACACACACGAACACACGTACGAACATAGATACATATATACCTTTTCGGGGCATAATGCGCGCTTGAGCGAATCTCATTAAAGCTGAAAGTCATAACGCCGTCAAACAACTTTCATCCCCCCCACACGCAAACACAGCGCTAAGCTAAGCGAGCGCGCGCATTGAAATGTCCAGCCAGAGAACGACCGTTGAAAATTCGCTTAGAAAATCCTTTTTAATTTATATTTGAATGCGAAAGGGCAACAACAAAAAATGCGGATAAAAACAGATTAGATGCGCTACCTTGAGTATGAGTATTATGAAAGGATCAGTGGCTGTCGGCATCAGTTACACGCGCTTGTGCCCAACTCCCCTTCGCGCTGCCAGCGCTTGTGCTCTGTTTATGCTTTCATGCTGTTGCAGCGTTTATGGCGCGTTTTGTTTAATGCGCGCATGACAACTTCGTACCATAAATGTCAAATAAAATAGTAATGTTTATGAGGCTATTTGAGGTTAGAGTGAAAGTGCGCTCATTGTTAGCGATACAATAGGAGCTGGTTGGCATTTAGATTGGGTAACATGGTGCGACGTGATTTCGATGGAGACATACTCTCTGACTCTATGAATGAGGCTCTCTAACAAAAAGATTTATAATTAATTTTCATACACAATTATTTTGTATTTATTATTAAATATATTATCAGATTTTTTTGAAAATATTTTCTTAATTAATATTGTTTTTTTTTCGTATAATTTAACAAGTAATGGCAATTTACTTTTTGATCGCATTTTATCGACGAGCGTTACAAGCTTTCAATAGCCGTGATCGTCTAGTGGTTAGGACCCTACGTTGTGGCCGTAGTAACCCAGGTTCGAATCCTGGTCACGGCAATGTTTCACTCAAACATTGTCACGGAGAAAGCATTTATTTTATAATTCAAAATTTAGTAACTAGGAGATTTTTAAAAAACAATTTAATTAAAATTTAAATTAAAAATACTTTATAAACTGATATTGGGGTTATGTGTTCATATATGTATTATTAAACTAATGTAGAGCATTTGTTTGGCAACATTTCAAGTTTTCCACGCCAGTGTACTGCTTTGCATATATACATACATAAATATGTTGTATTATATCATTTGAGCACTAAATTAGAAGAAAAAATTAAAAAATATTTCAGCACACGATTTCTCAAACCATTTTGTTTTGATCTCACACAATTAAAAATATGATTTTTTTCGTTAGATACTCTCATTTGTTATCTCTTTCATTGCCACATTTTATTTTTATTGCTCACACTGATTTCTTATGTCGTACCTATTGCACTGTGCGCTTTGAATCTATATTCGTTTATTATTTTTCTGTAACTAATTCAAAGTGAAAGTCATTTTTCGGGTATTATTGGTATACATTCCAAAACAATTCAGTATTTGTGCGTTGTTTTCCACGAAATTGGCACGCTTTCAGTAGCCGTGATCGTCTAGTGGTTAGGACCCTACGTTGTGGCCGTAGTAACCCAGGTTCGAATCCTGGTCACGGCAATGTTTCCCAGTAAACATTGTCACGGAGAAAGCTTTACTTTTTGGAAAAAATATTTTTTTTAATTGAAAATTTAAAAAATGTCAGAGTAGAATGTATTTGCGTGGTAATTTTCATATATTATTCTAATCTGCAACTTTTTTTCTTTTCCTCGGAAAATTTATTTTTCTTTAACTTATTAAAATATATAAAAAAATATTTAAAAAATTTTAAAACAGTTTCTCATAATGGAAAACTATAATATAATTTTTCAAAATTTGTTGATTTCTATTATATTTGATTTTCTCTTTGAAACTAACTTTTATTCCAAATTCACAAAACAAACCAGAAAAGCACTTTATCCCTTCAGCAAAATGCTTAAATAAATAAGCAATTCGAATTAAATGCGACCAATACAGGCTTTTAGACGGCCGACACCTAAAAACACACCAACCAGATTAACTAAAGCTAAAAAAACTAAAAAAATCGGATTGTTTCCACTCCACACATGAATGAGAGAGCCCTTTGAGCGTAAACAAAGTTTAAAATAATAAACATGAAAATAAGTAAAACAAAGTAGTAACAAATCACAACCCTTTCGTCTGAGCGCATTTAAAATCCTTGTTATCCTTGTACACATGTGTTTTCGCTTCAATTATTTAATTTCCTGTTTAATTTATTTTTTGTTTTAATTTTTTTTTTTATATTTCTATTTCAATTAAAACAAAGAATAGCGCGCTGAATGCGGAACCTTCATCACCGCCAACAACAACTAATTTGGTAATTAATGAGCGCAAATGTGCAGCGATGCAGCGAATATCCAGCCATCCCATTTAGCGCACATGTCCTGTCTGTCAACCGGCTCGCGGACCACTTTAAATGTGCCGCGCGCAGCAACCCCCGAAAGCGCAGTGTCAAAGGTCGGCGACGCGAAAGCAAACGGCCACTGACAGTCAGTCACTCAACACAACTCACTCAGTCAAATAGTCGTCAACGCCAGAACCCACCATCAACAGCACCAGCGCCACCACCACTGCCACCAACGTGCACAACCGAACTTCGTCAGCAAAGGAAAATAAAGGCCGCTTTGTTGATTTTACTTTCATTGCAGTTCGCTGCGTTATTTATTCGGCGTTTTTTTATGCAGCAGCATAATTTTTATGAATATTTCAGCTGGACGCGCGGTTGCCCGACTGCAGAATGCATCGTTTGACACATGATTGGGAAACGAACGCAGCCTCATTAGCAGAGCGGAAGCTCGACTGCCGTCCAACCCCCCGCGTTAAACCACGTTTTTTGTTTTTGTCCTTTCAACGATTGTGCTGCATCAGTGGTCCGTCGACTGCTTGTTTACTTTGCATTCGGTCCGGTGCTTGGACGCTGTGCTGTCAGCTCACCATCAACCTCACTCAGCTACCCTGTTGAAATGGCTGACAAATTTGGCATAACGGCGGTTGGAAATTACCGATGCTCGACACGTTCCAAAATAATTACGACGCATCGCGTCCAAAGCTCTCACTTGCTGCTCGAAGCAGCTTCTGGTTTGTTTTCCATTTGCTCTCGTGTTTGTTTAGTTTTCAGTTTTGATGTTTTCATCAGTTAGCGGACGATCATCCCGACTGAACCCCATTTGCGTAGTAGTGGATTAGGGCAAGTGGGTAAAACAAACAAGACAAAACAATATTTATTCGTATTTTTTGGGAAAAATAATGAAAATATTGAATACACGAACATCTGTCGAATTAATATCTCTGGTTAATAACTTCTTCCCCAGCAAATGTCCAGGGAAGCTGTGAGTAGGTTGATAACAACGACTAGATACATGTTTTATATAAATATTGAATCAATTTATAAAATGCTAAAAGAGCTTTTAAGGAAGCTATCTTGTTTCGAAGAGCTATTTCAGTTAGAGAACTAGTGGAAGAAACCCAAAGAGTTCTTGACTTTGCCCACATAAAACTTGGGAATAAGCGGATGGTTTATTTGAGACTGGGATCTGTCCTTTTCCTAAAGGGTAGCTGGAGATTTAAAAGAAATGTGGGATAAACTCGATCATAGAGTTTGCGAATCTAGTCATTACTTTTAACGAATATAGACGAATTTTTCGAGGCAAGAGAGTAGGCGTAGTTGGAGGTAGATGGTGACTTGTGTTACTATCGACTCCTACAATGACTCTATTTCCTATCGATAGTCTCAAATTTCTTCAAAGATAATATTATGGTATTTATTGAAAATTGAGAGAGACTGTGTAGTTGGGAAGGCAGAAATAAAAAATGCGAAAGTTCCCAATTGGTCGCAAGAAAGCAAAGAAGAAATAAGCAAATATTAGTTCTCCTTACCATAATCTTGCGCACTTATTCTACTTTTTCGAATCGATAATTGCCAGCTGTCACACGTGTTGCTAATCTTCACTCCACCGCAGACTTCATGACTTCATTACTGGCTCAGCAGATGAACACAATACAATTTCTATGCCATGGCTATTATGGCAAACAGAGTTGCTTCGACGTTTTTAAACACATTGTTGTAAGTGAATTGCAACTGCAATAACATGTGTCAACGGCGACAATGGAACCGATATCCTGCAGCGAGCATAATGCGTACAGCGTGCAACAATGCGCCGCAGGAGCGCCGGACTCGGACAACTGGACAAACACGAGAGCCATGCCAATCTCTCGTGCGCACACACACAAACAGAACAATGACACGCAAATTTGCGAGGCGAGCAACATGACAAGTTACACAGAAACCGACTGTCGAGCCACGTTGCAAGCGCTTGGCATGTTGCACAAACGCAGAATGCCAAGGCTGGACTGCAGTGAAGAGTGAAGAAAGTTGGAAGAGCGGCGCAGTGGCAGAAGGAAAGGGGTAATGCGCAGCATGTGCACAGCAGTTAAACGCGCAAATGCAGTCAATTTCCAATTCTAGTGACATGTGCCGCAGCAACAACAGTACAGCCACCGCAAAAAGTTGACACTTCACGCGCGTAATGGCGCAACAGTCAGCCAGCAAGCGAAATGACCATAACTGCACATATTATATGCAGCCGGTGGGCAGCCTGTCGAGCGTGCCGGCTGTCATAATTGAAAAACGATGCGTGTCCTGCGCACGAAATGCTGGTTGCCAGCGCTTGCAAAGGTGCACGGCCACTCGATGTGCGCTATGTTGCAACCATGTGTGGCAAATGCAGCGCTCCGGCAAGTGCTGGTCTTTTTGGCAATTGCACGTAACTTCTAAACTAAGCGAGTGCAGTTTGCATTTATTATTGTCGACATTAGTTGAATTGCTTTGGCGCTTGGTGCAAAATGTTCAAAGTCATTAAAACTAAGTGCAGCTAATATGCGGCAGTTGTACGAGTTTTAAGTGACACTACATACATACACATGCGCATATAAATATTAAAATTTGTTGCACAAATAATGACTTGATTAAGAAAGTTTTGTTCCGCATTTGGTATTAAAATCTCATTTACTTGCAACGAGTTGGCAAGGACATTTTTGTGCTCAAAAGAGTTGTGACTTTAAAATTAGGAGAGCTCTTAAAGCTGTAATATGCAAGAAAGCAATGAGAAATTATTGCCGTCATCGATTCGCCACATCTCTACTCGCTAAGTGCACTGAATTGAATTCGATACAAGAAAATATGCGGTGACCTCATTAAGTTGAAGAGGTTTATAAAATCAGAAAACTCGTCAAAAAAATTCCAAAAATCATTTTGTTGTTTCCCAAGCATGTCATCTTAGATTAAGAAAAAAACAATAATAAGCTTTCATGAAAAGCAAAAAAGCAAACGCCCAAAATATAAACATAAGAGATTTTGCATTGAAAATCCAAGCGGAAGAAAAAAGAGAGGCATAATGGATATAATGGAGCAAAGAAATATGAAAATATTTCGGCTTTCAAAATTGAGAAAGTCCTGTGAAGACACATGCAAAATCAGCCACATATGAAACCAGGTAATGCCAGCATATGTGCGAACACTTAATGCAGATGACAAGAACCGAGAATCAACAGGAAGCAGCCTGTGAGCAAATTTGTAATACAAAAACGGGCAAAAAATTTGCACAAGTCTACAAGGAGTAAACGGTGAGGACATTTAATCCTTTCACTTTGGCAGCAAAGGCGACCGCCAACTGTGCAGCAAACGACGATTAGCACTTAAGAGCCTCTGACACTGTCGCCGCCAGTGTCGACGCTGTTGCACTATTGACACTCGGACGCAACACACGCAAAGACACACACACCAGAGCACAATAGAGGTTCGCCTGCAGATCGGCACACAAGTGTTGTTGGCATTTGGTACCGCAAGAACCGGAAGGATATGGGCACAATGCGGTCGAAGTTGAATTACATGCGCGCTCGCATGTCTTCCGAGCACTGAGCAGGGGCGTGCAGACGCGGAGGGACAAGACAATGCGGTGCCCTCCAGTTAGATTGCTCCATATTTGCTGCCTGCGGCGTACGCATATCCCTGCCACGGCACTTAAGGAAGTTAAACACATTAAGTGCGTTGTTGTTGCTTCTTCTTTTTCTGCGTTTTGTAGTTGTGCGCATTTAAGTTTTGTGTGCATTTTTTTACAGTTTGCTGTTATTGTTTCGCCTTAGCGCTGCCTTCTTACGGCGCAGTACCCAAAATCCTTTTAAGCGTTGGCAGCAGAAAGGTAAATATAATATTTAGGGTATGTCTTCGATGCGCAGACGCATTTTATTTTTTTAATTCGCTCAAATTGTCACAGGCTGAAATCCTGCGCCCGCAGCGGGATATCCTTTTTTTATCACGCAGCTAAGACGCTGCACTCTGAGCGGGTCTAAGAAAGTGAAATTTCCTTGCACATTTGTGTGTTTACTAAACTGTTGTCAAATGCAATGCGAATTTGTTTTGATTGACTGGGATTTGCCGTCGGCTGCAATCCTTTTGCGAAAGGACATTTTGACAAATTCACAAATATGTTCGGGCGTTGTTGGTGTTTTTTCTACAAAATCCTTTACCGCTTTTTTAATTTCGCAACCTTGTAAAGGATTAGTCTGCTTTTCAATTTGCGACATTTTACAAATTGGAAAATATTTATTTACTTGCGCTTTGTGGAGCCAATCAAGGATTCACCTAATCCTGTTTAGCTGATTGTGTGCCTGAAAGCGGATGTTTGTGATTTTTCTTCAATATTTCGCTCGGAATTCGTACCGATTGCGTCTGGCGATAAGGTCTGCTGGAAGCAAAAATAATCCTCTACTCTTTTTGTGGTCTAGAAAATTAAATGGGATTTACTTACGTGTAGTATTTGTTGTTGCAATTGTTTCTTAAAGAAATTGCTTACGGTATAGTTCATTAAAGACAAAATACAGTTTTTAGCGTAATGAAAGAGCGGCTGTAGCCAATTGGGTAGAACCAACAGTTCATCCATCTATCAGAGGCTATCTACCTTGCAGTAGACACTGAGACTCAAATCTAGTTCAGTCTAATATTTCAGCGCTTGGTTTTGATGCTGACTATAGGGCTCTAAACACATTTCAACTTCGTTCACATCACTTTCTTTTAGTTACCGTTGAATGTCCTTGTTAGCGTCCTTCGACACTCTATCGCCGCACTGTCATGAAAATCACTTTACCTTAGCTGACCCAAATTTCAGTGAAATGCATGAGTGAAATGACTTCAATTGGCTATTTAGACTGCTTGTTTGTTTTATGTCCCTCACAGCCAGCAGACACACACACTCACACACACCTATTGGAATTACATTTTAAATTAAAATCTCTCAGCAATGTTTGTTTTTCATCTCTTCATCTCTATCAATGCGCTTCATTTCAAAGCAAGTACCACATAGGTATCTCTGTGTGTGTGTGCTTCGCAAAATCAACACACACCCATTCGTATGGATGGTAGGGAAAGTCCTTGCTTTCAATAAATTGCAATTTACGATGCTGCATGCCCCTAAGAAAGTGAAATTTATGTATTCATCTAAAATGGGGGCATATTTTGTACTCCTTTGTTGTTGTTGTATTCACTGAGAAGAAAAGTGTCATTAATTTGCCTGCCATTCCTTCTATACAGTGGTCAGTGCAAGAATGTGTCCTTTCAACTGCGGGAAAATGCTTAAGGTAAGCAAACTGCTTCATTCTGTCTCTACGAAAGCGAAAGTTAGCGATTCTTCGCAAAGTAGGTCTCTCTTGTTTTCAATGTGTATCAAAATCGCCTTTCATCTACTTAGGGAAATTCGTATGAATAGAACAGTACAATGGAGAACAATGGGCGCTAACTAGCGCTGACCGAATTAAAAATACGATAATGAATTAGAATTGGCTGGTTTTGGAGAGTAAAGTGATAAATAAGACTTTATTTATAATAAGCATTTGAAATATTGGTTACCCGAGTACGAAAGTCTTCTTTATTGGTTGATGATTTTCGTTAGAAAAATGTAAATTCAGATGTCTTAACTTGTTGAATTTTCTCTCTCTAAAATTTTCTAACTCTCTAAATTATATTGTCATCTTCTATACAATAAATCAAACTTTATAAAATAGTAGTTTTTTAAACTTCGTGTCACTTCGGCAGATATTATATACACTCAGCGCTCCCAAATTTGTAATCCCTTTATAGATCCTCCAAGAAGTGAAGAAGTGATTCTTCTTACGCTTGCAATATAGTATATTTAACGGTCGTAAATTACCTTATAAATATAAAATTTTACTGAGTAAACGGTATTTCTCCAAACAATTCATAAAAATTGCGATCATTAATAATAAAAACTGTAGCAAAACCGCCGTGTCATGTAGCGCCCCATTATATTGCTTGAGATCACGCATGCGATCATGCTGCTGGAAAAACAGGATTTTTGCGGTTTCTAAGGTTTTATGCCTTAAATTTTGTCCATCATAATAGCCGTGTTCAAAAGTGAATGCAAAAAAGAAGCAAAGACAGAAGAAGTTAGCGGAGAATACAAACCACGGTGACATAATTATAACAGATCGAGTCAGGCTAGTATGATTAATGACAGACGCAGATGACAGTGCAAAGAACAATTACGGACGTAAAACACTTCAAGCGAGCGTAATCGGTGGGGAGAAGTTAAAGCGATATGAATTATTGTGGTAACCAGAGAGCACGGTAGCGTGCGACAAACGATCTCGAGGCGTTTTTTAAGACTATAGAAAGTCATTGAATCGTTTTTGATTGATCGCTATTTGATAACAGTTTCATTCATAACTCCAGGCCAGATAACTGCTACTTCAAACGGTGTACGAATGATATGATCTATGGGTTTTCTTTAAGTGGTGGAAGCTGGACAAAGATTAGGAAGTCGTCGTCTCGACGTCTTCTGTAAATGGTGACAATAAAGCAGCAATTCGAAGTAGCTAGCGGTGATATATAATACTTTTTCCATGTGGGATAGTGAAAAAAGATCAATTACCTGCAGTAATTTGAAGTGCACTTAGGCGCTGACAAAGGAATCTTCAATTTGATGAAGGCTCAAATAAAAAAGTTACAATAACTTACAATAAAGCAAAAGAATACACGGGCATAGTTTTAAACGTCTTAATGCAACCATTAGTGAACGCCCAAAATGGAATGTTTCAGCATAAAAAACGCAACTGTAATTTGGAAGAGCACCTTTTTAAGCACTTTCTCACATTCTTGTGGCGCGTGATGTGCCAAGCTAGGACCAGGTTCTTTTTCTACTCAAAAGATGCAATTATTGAAAATAATTATTCGAGCATAACAGAAGCTGATTTGACGAGACAGCAGATGACTCGCAGGAACAAGCAGATCATTGCCGCCAAGCAGATTTCAGGATTAGACACATTTGTGCACTACATTTCGGTGCATAAAAAATCCAGAGCATGTAATTGTAGAAAATATGTAGAAAATGTAGGAAAAACCGCAAAACCCAAAGGTAACACACACCATGAAACACCATTAAGAGAAAAAGAGAGAAAAAAATTCGTCGAAGACAAACAGCCAGCCAGTCAGCTAGACAGCGGAGCGGCACAGCATCCTTATGAGATTAAGAATGCAAATCAGTGTTGCCAAGCAAGCTAATTCCCCTTTGTGTGCTGCGCATGCACCCAGTGTACACAGACACACATACAATAATCATACATATGCATAAATACAATGTATTACTTGGCGATTGTTTGCTCAAACATGACAGCTACATGTCACAGGATAACGTATTTTCCTGCGGCAAGAAGTCCTCTCTTTATGCAGCAAGAAATGGGGCAGCTGCAGTGAGTTCTGTTACTCTCGTATGGATGTGTATATAAAGATGCCTGTGGTTGTTGTGGGTTACAAGCATGTGAGAATGGAAATTACGCGCGCATTATGACGTTGAACGGGATTTGACTTTCTTCTAAAACATTTTGATTGTCTTCCAGTTTTTTTTCCGGATTTAATTAACTGGAGCAAACGATGATTTGACACTATTTTATGCAGGAAACAATCGGAAATGCTGTTTTGTGTTGTTTTTGTTAGTGTTTTGTTCTGTATACAAGAGAAAATCCTATTCTAATAGAAATACTTAAGAAGTAAGATGCTAAGATTTTGGTCAATTAAATTTTTGTGGATGTTCTCAGTTCCTAGCTGGATCCAAATTCACCATAGTAGAATCCAGATTTGCAAAATTTACGGATTTATAATTGACTCAAAACACTTTCACATTATATTATTGCATTTTGATCCATATTAAAAATTTTTTCTGGTATCACATACCAATCGGTGTTTCAAGCGCTCCAATGTGTTCTCCGTGATCTTCGAAATCAACAATGAAATTTAACCTATTTATATAGCAATCTTTAACTAAAGCTTATCCATAATATGTATCTAAAAAGTATCTCGTACCAACTCCTGATCTATTTTCTCGTTCTCTCATAACTCCCACACGGTGTCTTTTTTCACAAAAGTTATCTTAGATCAAGAACTCCTGGCAGGAAAACCAAAGTGTGATAAGCGGAAACCAATTGTAATGGTATTAAGATACAAAAGCGATCCCATCTTTTTGGTTCTCAAAACTACATAAGTATAACCAGAGAAAACCGGCAACATATGAACAGCGATAAAATCTAAAATACTAGAAGCACTTGCGCTCAGAGTGCAAAGGTTACAAAGCAACGATTAAAGGATAATAGAATTCGAGTAGTTGGCATTAGCATATATTACATCGATCTAATAAAGGATAAGCGCCATATTTTTATCCATGTAACCCTTTGACATAAATTTGTAACTTACAAAAAATGAAAAATAAAATCTCAGCCAAGAATCTAGTAACCTTACATCGTATCACGAAAATTACCACAATAAATATTGTCAATGACAAAGCAGAGGTAGATAAATAGAGAGCAAAATAAACAAACACAGCTAATTAAACAGCGAAATAAACACAGAAACCGGTCTATGCAATTAAAGATACAAATGAATTGAATTGCGCTTAAGAAGTACCGAAGGAGATAAGGCCAATAGACAACGACAAAAATACTTGTGTAATTGAAAGCGAGTTTCTACAGTGGCAATTTCGGCGAACAATGGAGAAGAAATAGAAAAAATAAAAAATGAGGAAAAGGGTTTCTTCGAGAAAACTAAAAGAAACATAAATGTCATTGTACAACAAAAACATGAAAGCAACAAAGGTGAAAACATTTGACAAAAATGTCAAAGGATAACGGCCAGACAGCGGTTGATAGATAGCTTACACAAGGGTTAGATAGATAGTAGATTGTGGGGTAGAAATTATAACAGGACTATAAAAAATATGTAGCTGGTAAATATTTATGATTTTTTTTTCAAATCACAACTTTTAGAGTGATCCGTAGTGCTGGCAGCTGGCTAATGTGACATTATAGAAACATATGGTATATGAAAATATATTTTATAAAGAATATACAACTACTAAGACCTCATTAATAAATGTTAGAGGCAGGACCGTATTAGCTCTTCATATGTGGCTAAATCTACAGTCAAGAGCTTAATTTCAAAGCTTATAGAACTTTAAAAGTTTTTCAAAAAACAGGGATTGTACTTGTATGTCGCCCATATACAAAACATTCTATGAAGAGACTATAATAACCGTCTGTTTCTGAATCAATTTGACATGCATATCATAAGTGTAACATAATATTATCGATATTCAAGAGTTGTATGAAACTGGTAACTGGTATTTCACATATGCAAAGTCATGTTTCATAATTTAATTTTCAATGAATCATTCATCTGCCTATGCACTATTCATTAATTTCAATATAAAAAATATCAAATTCAAGCTTAGAATAATGCATCTGCAGCGCCTGAATATATGCAAATATCATACATTAAATTTAGCACATTTCCACTCCACTGCGCGGTTAAGGATATCTTACTCTGGCTAATCAATCAACTTTGTATTGACTACCTTTATAAAGAAATAGTCATTATGTTCACTTTCTTCTGCTCAGACAAGAAGAATGTTGCTGTCAAAATGCGAACCACATGTTTATGCATAAAACCGATATGCAAAATCGAAACGTTTGTGCGCATCAAATCAAAATCAATAATTCATTTTATCACGCATGCGATTGTATGAGAACTTTTTCGCTAACACTGATTGACAGCTGTCAAACTTCTAATCAGTCAGTATTGAAAATGAACGCATGCAAATTTAAACCCTTTTCTCACAAACTGGAGAGTGTGGAATAATAAATTGAGAGGCACTTTGCTCCATTTGTAAATGAAAAATATTTAAGGTTCCCAATTTGATTGGCTGGGGAGTTAAATTTTTTAGTAGAAGAGTTGAAATTTTGAAATATTGCATTTTTTCTTTATGCTTAACTGTAGCCAATAAAATGCGAAATAACAGTACTCTTTAATGGAAATTTGCAAGTTATGAGTATTCGCGCCTAAAGTGAGTTGTGTGAAAATTTGAAGGCCAACATTAAAATATGAAATTCCATTCGACACGCTTTTATAAAAAATTATTTCTTAACCCTCACTAAGTACATGCAATTTTCAAAAATTAAAAAAAAAATCTCTTTCTCTCATTAATGGTTTCAAATTAAAATTTAATCTGCGAAAAATTGACGCTGATTAATGATATTGATGCTTCGTATAAAGTGTTTCCAAAGTCACCGAAGAATTAAAATTAAATGGAGAACGTTTGTGGCTAATGAGGTTTCACAAATAGAATGTGTCAAAAATCAAACGATTGATTTAAATCGAAAATTGCAAATAACAAAAACAACAATTTTGCGGAAAACAAGAAAAGTCATTAGCGCCCGATTCAACGCCTGCACACATACAAACATTCAAACATATGTGCGGTATTTACAAGTAAACGACCACCTTTGACACTCGTGCCGTTATTTAGCGAGTTTGTTTGCCATTTGTTGAACAGCGGTTTAAGCGTTAATGAGCACGCGACAAAAACACATGCAACCAACCACGCACCACACTGACATTATTGGAATTCCATTTGCCTTGCTTTGTTAGTTAAATTCTAACCTTTTAGGTTAGTGAAGCGCGCAGCACCAACACCACACAAACCACCCCTTACGCTTACTCATATCAAGTTCCATCAATCAATTTATTGATAACATCAAACGCATTAGTGGCACAAACACGATCAACAAAAATACAACCACCACCACCACCACAACCACTGTTCAACATCGCCAACAGCAATCACCAGCTCTCTGATAGCAATCGGAGCTTATGGTGAATGCAAAAAAGAGGGAAAATTAATAACTGCACCTTTGTTGTACGCTTCGCAGTCATTAGATCGCCATTATGCGAGTGCCATCATAATGTGCCACTGATTGGATGCATTTCGTGTTACTAAAACGCTTTAATTCGCAGAATTTCGGTGGCATTTTCGAACGCTAAAATGTTTTTTTTAGAAAACTGTCACATTTAGCCTCGCGACCTGTGTCAGCGCTGTGAAGTGCGCTTAATTGAATGTGTATGTAATGATTTTTCTACTTGATTACATTGAAAAAGTAAGTGAATTTGCTCACAAATGAGGTGAAATGGTTTTCTAAGTGACGTCAGAGCATTTTATACTTAATTAGAAGTGCTTTGAGTTTAGTGATCAACCTGCAAAGTCGCTGTGTAAAATATGTAGATCTATTTTAAAATTAATTGAAAAATATATTAAACAAAATTGGTCTAAAAACAAGTAAAAATCGGAGAAATGCCTAATAATCACTTTATTTAAGTGGCATGCTCGTAACCCAGCAAATATGGCCAAAAATTTGTAAGGCTGAGTTGAAGTGGTTCGAAGCTGACACTACCAATGTTTGTTTATTATTATTTTAATTTTATTTTGATTTTCAAAATTTTAATAAAAAATAATCTATGTATATATATAAAAGAAAGTCGTGTTAGTTACACCACTTATAACTCAAGAACGGCAGAACAGATTTGGCTGAAAATTGGTAGGGAGGTAGCTTAGAGCCAGGAGACGGACATAGGATACTTTTTATTCCATACCAGTGACGAGACTATTCACGATCTGTGGTATAAAAAACGCAATTGACATTTCATATAAAATACAAATTTATTGTTCAAAACATCTGAGTAGGCTTTCTTTTCATAAAATTTAAAACAAAACTGAAAACCGAAAAAAATATCAATCACAACATCAATTTGATAAAAAAAATAAACAAACATAATAATGTTGCATGATGAAAATAAAAATATGCACAAATGACAACAAACTTAATGTTGTCTGTGACTGATTATACAAAATTGGGTAAGTAAATAGATTTCTCACTCTTTTGGGTGTTAATGTTTTTCTATTATTATATTCAAAAAACCGTTCAAAAAGTTTTATATGGTAGCAGATATACCAATACCATTTCTTATACCTTGGAACCGTGTTTTTAATTACCTTATTCAGTTGTATATATTGAAATGCTGATCTCTTTACTTCACGTAATGGATTTCAAATATGTACGATTGAAGAAAACTAAACCACAGTCCAAAAGAAATTGCGAGAACGTGTTTAAAGACACCAAATAAAACAGTTGTAGTAGATAATCGGTCCAAGTCATCCTAAATGTAATCAGTCAACATTTTGTATCCATTGACCTAACATTCCTTGCCCTCTAATTGTAGCGAAAGCATAATCTTTAGACCAAATTCTGAAAGACCAATCAGTTTGTAGATGTCTGATGATTTATTATAAAAGTTTAATACTAATTTACGACAATAAAATTAAATGTTTGAGTCTGTCTTACCATCGCACAATTTACGACTAAAGATTGGCTCCGTAGTAGTCATGCTTCGAAACTTAAACCAACTAAAACTGGCTAACTGAACGCGTTTAGTGGTACAAAAAAATGTAAGAACAATGTGATCTATGCCATGATCTCAAAGGAAATTTCGAAGGTGAAGAAGTTTTCATTCCGGTGATACCAACCGATTTGCCGTTTGAGTTTAAACAACTTCAATTTCTGATTTGTCTTGCATTATCTATGACCGGACCGTTAACAAATGAGAAGGTTACTTCTTGAAAGTATGTGGTCTGATTTTATTAAATTCATGTTTTTCCAATGGTCAATTATATGTATGTGGCATGTTCACGGGACAGAAGACCTTCTGCGATACTTATTCTTTCGCCTGATTATAAAATGAAAAAGGTCTGATTATAAGTTACAAGGTGCTTCACTAACCATGCAACCCTTGCACCAAAATACATAGCTAATAAAGGATCATTAAAATACTTGATTTTTTTATTATCCTAATCCATGTATGAAAATGGACTTAATAAGATCAAAAATCTGCCTCTAAGGCGGAAGAAACTTCTCCGCTGGGCCAGCTAGTTATTTATAAATCGCTTTTCACATTCTATTATATATCAGGAAACTAAAATATACGAATATATTATTTTTAAATATATACATATTTATATACAAATGAATGTAATGATGTAAGTATTCCTCGAACTTTATTTATTTTTAATTAATTTAAATATTATAAATATTTTTATTTTGACATTAAACATCATTATTATCGAATGTGTATCTACTTTTCACCGCAATTGTCAATGTGTCAGGATGGCCGAGCGGTCTAAGGCGCCAGACTCAAGTGTAATAACTTGCCTGTAACAATACGGGTTGTTTCGGAGCATTCTGGTCCTCTCTGAGGGCGTGGGTTCGAATCCCACTTCTGACAAGAAATTTTTTATATTTCTTGAATTAAAAATTTCGATAATTTTAGGCAGCATTTCACGTAACACATATTTAGAATAGCATAGAAAACCAAAGCATACTATAAATAGAATACAGAAATTTGGGAAAGTAAGAAATTCAGAAACATGGGACATCGGAATTATATTATAAATTGTGTATCGCTAAGAACACGTATGATGGAGCTCTGTATGTGCGAATAAAGAAGTAATTGTGGTCGAAATACATATATGTACATTAGGGTGGCCCTTATTTTCCAAAGTATTCCGATTCTCGATCGCACCCCCTAGAAATATGCGAATAGCCCAAAAACTAGTATATACAAAGTTTTGGGTCAATCAAAAAAGGTTTAGAGGTTGCGCAAGGAGCTTGAAATCCTGAAAAAATACGAATTTTTGCCTAATTTATGTCTCCATATTTCAAAGCCACACTATCTGGTTTCCATACCGTAATAAGATCTGCATTTTATTACATTTCCAAAATTACCACAATTTTAAAAATCGGTCGATTGATGATAGAGTTACAGAAATACATACAAATATGAAAGTAAATTAAATGTGGTGCATTCTCAAGCGTCGCATGCTCGTGATATACCGTTATAACGGTTCTAATGTTATTCTTATTATCTTATTATGGTATGGAAAACCAGTAAGGGATAGTGTGACTTTGAAATATGGAAGTCTGAGACATAAAAATTCTTATTATTTTCAGGATTTCAAGCTCCTTGCGCAACCTCTAAACCTTTTTTGATTGACCCAAAACTTTGTATATACTAGTTTTTGGGCTATTCGCATATTTCTAGGGGGTGCGATCGAGTATCCAGAAACTTTTTTTATCCTCCATACAACTAAGGGCCACCCTAATGTATATACATACAAACTTAGCTACCCAAATCACAATAAAAAAATGAATTTAGGTAAAAATCGCTTTATCATAATTAAAGGGAATATGACACATTCGATTTATGACATTTAACATTATGACACGGCGCGCAGACATAAGGACAACCACAAACAAAGTCCACGGCATTCTAAACCGCAAGGATATTTCGCAAAAATCATAATCGGCGCGAAGTCATATTTCAAAAATTTTATGATTTCAATGAGTGAGTGAGAAATTAAACAAGGGATCAACATGAAAATTATTGTACTTAAGTAAGGGCTAGGCAATTGAAATTGAAGGAAATTAAAGGAGAATGGAGAAAATAGCAATTTCGCACATTAATACAATTTGCGATGGATTGCAAATAAATCAAAAAATTAAAAAAAAAAGAAACATTAAAAAGAACAACGTATAAATATAAAATACAAGTTGAGATACATAAGTTTCATGACTTGTCTATAAAGAAATATGTATGAGCAGGCCCTTTGCCGCTTTAAGAAAGAAAGAAAAGACTAACTAACAGTAAATCTAAATGATTTTTAATTTGAGTAATCATCACAGCAATACTATTGGAATATGAAACAGTTAGCTTTAATGCCATTCTGCTTGCCAAGTCAAATAGAAAAATTTCTTGTTACCCAAAAAGGGTAAATAACGCATGAGAGTTGTAAATGGGTAGGTTAGAAATAAATACAAACAAAAGAAGTCCGCGGAATATGCAGTGAAATATAAGTAATTGATATGTGTAGCTATTAATAGGAAAGTAAGAAATATCAAGAAACACCGCAGCATCCAAGTAAAGACTAAAGAAAAGGCTGCAAAAGCGCATTCGCGATTAGGCTAACAGTGGGAAATGAAATTAGAACATTTGTTGGATTATCACGAAATGACGAACAAATATCTAGTGAAGTGGAAATTCGCCGATCCCAAAAAGATGACAACAAGTTTAGATTGCACAAGGTTTAGTTAGTCTTCGCAAGCTGAAAAAGGATACGCAGCGGAAGTTGACAAACACTGTGTGGACAAGAGTAGCAGAGGGTAAATCAAGATTGACACTTTAGTAGAAAGGCAGAATACATTAAAGGCTGAAAATAAAAGTGCTGCATAGTAAATTAGAAATATTTACAATGATGATGCCGAAGAAATATCTTACAACAACTTATATTTCTTATTTACTATCATCAAGAGGGTATCTTAGATATTTACGTATTTCCATAATGAAGCTCTCAGTTGTCAAATATTTCGCATTGTATTCTTGACAGACAACGTAACACGCTTATCATACCCCACTCAAACCTTTTTCAATATTAAAATGTCAATGAGAAGACTGTTTTATAGTTCCACTTATAGAATAGAAATATCATTCATTAAGCATTAAGTCAAGGCAAAATGCACATAAATATTTTTCAATTCCGAAGCAAATGGCAGTTCAATGTAATTTTTTAATTGGCTGAGAATAAGACGTGAGTCCAACAGAACGTCGGCTGTACACAATCGCTTACAATTCTTAGACTTCATGAGTTTCATTACATTAGCAAAATCTTCTTCTGGTCTTCCACTATTTTTGCTGAAATTTTACAAACTGCTTGTTCTATTCCCCACTTTCCTAGTTCTTGTCTAATATAAAAAATACTAAAATAATATATTGTAGACTACTTTTTGGCGCCTACAAAGCTTCATAGAACAAGTAAGGAAGGGCTAAGTTCGGGTGTAACCGAACATTTTATACTCTCGCAATTTATTTATTTAACTTTATTAATATTATATAATACACAATTTGACCCACATATTCGTCATATATATTGTATAAAGTCCTTTGAAAGTTGGAAACCCTAATATTAGGTTAGAAGTACCGAGGTCCTCATGTTCGATATATGGGGCCTTGACAACCTATGGTCCGATTTCGGTGATTTTTAGAATGGGGCTGCCACACTATAAACGTAGTATTTATGCAAAGTTCTGCATCGATATCTTCACTAGTGCTTACTTTATATATTGTAAAGTAAGCGATTCAGATATTCTTCATAGCTCTGGTATATAGGAAGTAGGCGTGGTTGTGAAGCGATTTGGCCTATTTTCACAACATATCATTGGAATGTAAGGAAACTATTACAAACGAAGTTTCATTTAAATCGGTCAAGTAGTTCCTGAGATATGGTTTTTGACCCATAAGTGGGCGACGCCACGCCCATTTTCCATTTTGTAAAAAAATCTGAGTGTAGCTTCCATCTGCCATTTCCTATGTGAAATTTAGTGTTTCTGACGTTTTTGGTTAGTGAGCTAACCCACTTTTAGTAATTTTCAACCTAACCTTTGTATGGAAGGGGGGCGTGGTTATTATCCGATTTCTGTAATTTTTGGACTGTATAAGGAAACGGGTAAAAGAAACGACTGCAGAAAGTTTGGTTTATATAGCTTTATTGGTTTGCAAGATATGTACAAAAAACATATTTGGGGGCGGGGTCACGCCCACTTTTCCAAAAAAATTACATTCAAATGTGCCCCTTCCTAATGCGATCCTATGTTCCAAATTTTATTTTCATAACTTTGTTTATGGCTTAGTTATAGCTCTTTATGTGTTTTTGGTTATCGCCATTTTGTGGGCGTGGCAGTGGTCCGATTCCGCCCATCTTCGAACTTAACCTTCTTATGGTGCCAAGGAACACGTGTTCCAAGTTTCATTAAGATATCTCAATTTTTACTCAAGTTACAGCTTGCACGGACGGACAGACGGACAGACGGACAGACGGACGGACGGACAGACAGACATCCGGATTTGAACTTTACTCGTCACCCTGATCACTTTGGTATATATAACCCTATATCTAACTCGTTTAGTTTTAGGACTTACAAACAACCGTTATGTGGACAAAACTATTATACTCTCTTTAGCAACTTTTGTTGCGAGAGTATAAAAACATAAAATCAGTAGTCAATAAGGATATGTATGCAAGATATTAATCTCCAGTACATTGATCAACTTCTCCGCTAAGTATAGTATATATGTATGACTTTTCGCCATAAATCGTAATTAAAGCAGCAATCTAATAGGATTAGTATATGAAACAAAAATGTGTACCGAAAATACAGACGTCAAAACGCAAACAGACTTTGAAAGAGTGGAAGTAGAAGCAAGAACCTAAACTGCCAGCGGGATGTCCAAGGATTTTGACACACACAACAATCACACCTTTGTTGCCGCAATATTTGTACTTATGGTAACAGCCTGCATTTCGGGCAGAACCGCGCACTGGGCTGGTTTCAGCACTCTCGAAATAAATTGAGGAAATAGCGAAAACACAACGAAAGTGCTGGACCGTGCGCACAGCGTGTGGTCTAGGCAGCCTGATTTGGTCGACTCAATTATTGCTGCCGACCGCTGTCTGCAGTCTGCTGTCCGTGTACAGTTCGTTTGACTTTGACAGTAATACCGACAACAGAAGCTGCTTAGCAAACGCGGAGAATGTGACATAACCGTCGGGAGAAAACAGTGACAACTAACTACAGTTGCAATTGAAGTGAAATCCTCCTGTCTAACATTGAAAGGCCAACTCGTACATACTCGTATTCCATTTCATCTCTCATAGACTTTCTATAGTTATCGATTTTTTAAATTATTACACATTGTTTATATTCAATTTATGTGGTTTCTCATTCTAATACATTTTGTACGACCTTTCTATTTTAAGACACTCATAAAACTGCCAATAACTAATAGTTCTCCGTTTAGTGCTCGTTGGAAATCAATTCATTCACTCATTAAATTATGGCATCAGCTCAGTTGGCTACCTTGTTTGCCATTCATAAATGTCATATAAAATATGAAATGCCCAGCTCTTCAGTAGCTCAAAGTCGTAAAACCATAGGACATTTTCATCGCCTCAAAGAGCGCCAAAGAAAACCAACCGCTTGATTTGCAACAATCGGGTAACCTTTTTATGATCCGTCTTTCTTGGCAAGGTGTTCATTCTTCAGCCACATATGTATGTATTCGTCTACAATACATATTTTACTTTTATTTTGCGGCATTTTAACCCTCAGAAAGCAGACGGCACGCCGCTGCCACAGTAACTGCCCATATTGGCCCATAAATTGCAAATGAAATGAGTCAAGACGAATCAGTGCAAGCTGTTGCCGCGTCAGAAGGAATTCTTCTTCATTCAATTCTTCAAATTCGTTTGGTTACACTTTTATGAATCTATTTAGCGAAGACGAGTCTTTTTTGTGTGTTAAATGACGCAATTGTTGGCAGTTATTAAGATGACTACTTTATGATTCGCGTACATTTCATACTGAATTAGGAGCCAATGTGGGTGATCCATTGTTTGAAGCTGATTCTAGAAAGCCGCTACAATAAAATTTACAGAGTTGGAGAGTACATATGGTACATACCAGCTGTTTATTCCTCTAGTATAGTCGCAATTTTGTGGATCACTTACCTGAAAGTAGAAAAAAAATTTTTTTTTTTAATTTTTAATGAAAATGTAAATGGTTTAAGATGGTATGTATCATCATAAAATGAACAAATTGAGAACTTTATGAGTTTCTTATTTATTACGATGAAACTTTGAAAAGATTTTGTTCAAAAGGAACCCCTTTCTTAGAGCTCCATACTGATTCCAAGAGAAGCCAAGTCTTTGATCCCACAGTCATTACATAGCAGACCAAGCCTATCTATCCTATCCTATACCTATCATTGCGCCAACAAGAAAATCAGCTTTACAATGAGCACAGTTCTTTAGACTACTATTTAATTAATACTAAGCGTTCAAGTGACCATGAGTACAACAAATTTATTAAAATCTTTATAATAAACAAATTTATAAAGTTAAATTACTATTTAAACACAAAATTCTCTAACAGAGTGGCTCCTGTGGCAATGAGCCGTCGACAATGCCAAATATCAGTGCCAGAACTCCTATAATTGGCACTTTATCCAGCGCTTGATTTGCCGGTGGCACAACCCAATTCTTCAGCGCTGCATTTACATCTTCCTGACTGTCGTTGAATGTCAGATTTATGAACTCTTCAATCCAAGCGTTGATCAGCTTCGTCTTCAAAGGACTATCCATGATACCAGTCAGTTTGGACTCCACAGCGCCCAACTCCGATTTCACTTTGAATCTGGTCATCCTTACGCTACCCGTTAGCTTGGGACGCAAGATGAAACTGCCATAAATGCGCAAATTCTTCAAAGTCAAATGAAGGTCACCATCACCATACACACGCACCGAGGGACCTAAAATCTTAGTTATTATATCGGCTTTATAGAGACCGGTAAATAGTATTTCGGGGAAAAACAAGTCGTATTTCACTTTTTGTAGCACGTTGTTGAAACCAAGCGCACTCACATCGAAATCGTCGAGACCGGTGATGCTGAGATTGGTCACATTGCCACGTATGCTGTTGGGGGAAAAACAAATCAGTATATTTATGAGCTGTATTCTTGAGTAATCTTCAACTTACGCAGCATTGTCGGTGGTCAACTCCACAGCTCGGTAGCCGGCTTGTAACGGTGCCAATGGTGGTATGCCTGCTGGCTCATAACCACAAGGCATTTGCAAGCGCAAAAATTCAACGAACTCACGTAGATCATCGTCGAACACGCTGCGCCCCTCGATTTCAAGCTCCTCGGACGATTCACTATCCTGCAAAGCCTGACCCCCCTGGAGGAGCAAAAGCGCGCAGAAAACGAAAATAAACCTGTACATTTCGAACGACTATGTTGGATTAACTGATTATTCATAAAAACTACGAATTTGCTAATATATGATATTTGGAACACCTGTTCTTTGGCTTATCGCGAGTTGAAAGTATTAAAGCGATAACGGAAAAAATTCGCGATAAATTGGTTTATGCTTAGTGATAACGAGACAATAAAGTTTGGATTACCGATAATTTCAAAACAATACTAATTTTAAATAGTAAGTCCTATAAATCATACATATAAAGAACGTCGAGGGGTGTAAGAAAGCTCTGTTTTCGCAGAAAAAGCTCTACAGCTTTGGTTCTAGAATCTGAGCGAAGAATAAATAAACATTAAAAAAATGGGAGGCACGTTTGGAGAAGTGCTCTTATTTTTTAAGAGCTTCGTATCAGCGAGTAGCGTTTGTTTTGTGAGAGCAACCGTTAAAACTTTAGATGAATATAGATCGTATAATTTTGGATGATTAAACTTCATCACAAGTATCTTCGGCCTACATGGCCTTAGTTGGTTTTTAGTTTAAGAAAAGCGAATTTAAAATATTTCTCAATGACGGATCTAGATTTCTTATGCCTAATTTTTCCGTAAATCGAAAGATTAATTAAACACGTATATTTCTATTATTCACACAATTTTATCATTTATTGAAACTCATTAAAACATATTTAAGCCCAAGGATCTGCTGGTGGCACACATTTGGTCACAATGGGATCATCTTCACTGGCACCATCGTCGCCGGACAAAATTAAATCGATGAGAGTCCAGAAATCATTGCCCTTCAGCATTTTGTTCACACGTGGCACCAAAGTGTTTTCAATGGTCTCCGAGATCAATTGTTGGTTGTCGTTAATGCCGGATTCGATGAAACCAGCGAGTTTGTCATTAAGTAGCCTGTTCAATTTGCCTTCACCAAGGATACCGGTGATTTCGGAATTGCAGCTCTCCAAGGAGATGGTAGTCTTTAGCGAGGTAATTTTGATGGATCCCCACAAAATGGGAATCTTGTATTTCAAAGTACCAGCAACGCGCAAATTCTTCAAACCAAAGTCCAGTGTACCGTCACCTTCGTATTGCACGGAGAGACCCAATTGACGCAATGCATCCAAAATGGTGTTGGTGTCATAGTGTGGCGCAGAAGCACGAATGTTTCTGAAGGTGAAGTCGAAAGTGACCTTGGACAAAATTATATTCAACTTGAATCTGTTGATTTTGAAATCATCTAAGCCATCCAGACGGAAACGAGTGAGCTGATCAAAGGTTCTGGAGTTGACAAGAAAATGAATAGGGCAAATGTAGAAACTATTTTTGTTCAAACTTTTCTTTGTTCACTACACTTACTCTACGATTCCACGTTCGAGATGTACATCAACTTCGCTCTTCTTCAATGGCGCTAGTGGAGGAATGCCGTATTGTGGGAAGCCGCAAGGCATCTCCTTCTGCAGTCTGCGAATCATGCGACGTGCTTGCCATGACAAGATGAACGAAGGAGCAACTGTCGTGGCAAAATGAGGTTATTGGATCAGTGATATTTAAAATGTGAAACGGTAATGCTATTGGACTTACTTTCTTGTGTACCATCTTCATTCTCGTAGATCACCTCAATTTCACTGTCTGCATCTATGGGCGATGGCCTGAAATCAGGACTTTTTATTGTGGCCGCAAAGGCGACGGCTGCGAAAGCCAAAACCAAGAAATATTTCATTATTGACTGATTGTTAAACCTTTAAGACGGTAAGTTAGCAATCGATCGACTGATTTCTGTACAGCTGCAACACTAACTTTTATATGTTTGAATTTGGTAGACCGACATTTCGAAAGCTAAACATCGGTAGTTGACGACTGTTTTTTTATTTAATGGATTTACGCCGTTATCAGATTTGACTGATTAAGTGGCGAAGTCAGATTTATGACCCCCTTTATTAATATGGTCAATTTTATAATTGTTGAAGAATTATTATGTTTTGTTGTTTGTTTGTTGAATTCAATTTGCAGGTGATGATCGCAATAGAGCAATCCCTTGTGATAAATAGAACAGCTGACTATTGAAGTTTTGATTTTTTTTTAAACTTTATGTGACGGCTCAACTTTATTAGAAAATCTAATTTAGAAACTTATATGTTTTGATAATAATGTTGACCTTGGATGGTAATGCAGGGGAAGTATTATTAACACAACAAGTAAGGAAGGGCTAAGTTCGGGTGTAACCGAACATTTTATACTCTCGCAATTTATTGATGTAATTTTATAAAGATAACACAAGTCGAACCATATATTTGGTATAAAGTTCAATAGAATAACGAAAATCATCATAAATAGTATATGGGGACCGAGGTAATTCCTAAACCGATTTTACTCGTTTTCACCACCAAGATACAATGTATCGAAGACTATACGCTCACTTAATTTAATATTACTTATAATTAGGTATATGGGATCTGGGGGAAGTTATGACCCGATTTTTACCATTTCAGGTACAGAGAGAAACTGTTATAAGAAAAAAATTCAGAGGGAATGAATTACATTAAAATATCTGAGGGATTTACCTATATTTTCGGTGAAAAATTAACCTTCGATATCAGGGGCCTTGAAAAGTCATGGTCCGATTTTGACAATTTTGTTACAAGTGATGTCACAGCTCAAATACAGTATTTGTGTAAAGTTTTATTCCGCTAGCTTCATTGGTTCCTTATGAATACATTATAAAGTGAAAGAATCAGATGGAATTAAAAATTGAGTTATATGGGAAGTAGACGTAGTTGTGAACCGATTTCGCCCATATTCCACCCGTGTTATCAGGGTGTCAAGAAAGTGTTATATACCGAATTTCATTGAAATCGGTCGAATAGTTTTTGAGATATGGTTTTTGACCCATAAGTGGGCGACGGCACGCCCATTTTCCATTTTGTAAAAAAATCTCAGTGCAGCTTCCTTCTGCAATTTCTTATGTAAAATTTGGTGTTTCTGACGTTTTTCGTTAGGGAGTTAACCCACTTTTAGTAATTTTCAACCTAACCTTTGTATGGGAGGTGGGCGTGGTTATTATCCGATTTCTTTCATTTTTGGACTGTATAAGGAAATGGCTAAATGAAACCACTGCAGAAAGTTTGGCTTATATAGCTTTATTGGTTTGCGAGTTATATACAAAAAACTTATTTGAGGGCGGAGTCACGCCCACTTTTCCAAAAAAATTACATCCAAATGTGCCCCTCCCTAATGGGATCCTATGTTCCAAATTTTATTTTCATAACTTTATTTATGGCTTAGTTATGACACTGTATAGGTTTTCGGTTTCCACCATTTTGTGGGCGTGGCAGTGGACCGATTTTGCCCAACCTCCTCAGGGTGCCAAGGAACATGTGTTCCAAGTTTCATTAAGATATCTTAATTTTTACTCAAGTTATCGCTTGCACGGACAGACGGACGGACAGACATCCGGATTTCAAATCTACTCGTCATCCTGATCATTTATGTATATATAACCCCATATCTAACTCTTATATTTCTTGGTGACACAAACAACCGTTATGTGAACAAAACTATTATACTCTGTGCAACAGGTTGCGAGAGTATAAAAACAAATCAATAATTTTCTAATTTCTTTATTTTTCATCACATTTTCACAAAATCATAGACAGCATGTCCTACTCCAGAGCCAACCATGGAGCTGGGGTTGGGTAACACTTGTTGGTGGAACCAATCATTTGACCCAACAACCACCAAACTTTATGGCCCTTCAGGTAGGCATTAAGACGTGGCACAATAATGTTCTCGATGTGGTCGCTAATTTCCTTTTGATTTCCATTGATGAAGTTGGGAATGATATCTTCGATCTTGTCGTTAAGGAAGCGATTCAATTTGCCACTACCCAAGATGCCGCCAATATTTGAGCGTACACCACCAAGTGAGACCTTAGCTTCGAACTTGTAGATCTTGATGGAGCCCCAGAAGAGTGGCATCTTATATTTGAATTGTCCCTCAATGGAGAGATCCTGTAAGGCGAATTGCAATGGACCCGAACCCTCATAACGCACTGACATGCCCAAACTGCGCATCATGTCAAGGAATGTGTCTGTGTTGTAAACGTGTGCGGTGGCCTTCAACTCCCTGAAGTTGAAATGGAAGACAACCTTCTTTTTGAATGTATAGCTCACTTTCATTTTCTTGATGTCCATGCGATCCAAACCATCGAAACGGAAACGGATGAACTGGAGTATGGAGCTATAAGTGATTGAATTGGTTACATGCTGCAATAACAAGCTAAGCTCAGTTTCAAACGAACGATACTTACTCTACGACTGATCTGGATAGGTGAAGGTTCAGGTCGGCATTAGTGTAAGGTGCTAGTGGTGGAACGCCTAGATCAGGCCAACCACAAGGCATTTGCTCCATAAAGTTACGCACAGCCTTTTTAGCTTGCGAGTTGAGGATCAAGCCACGATCCTGTCCTGCTTAGAGATATCATATAGTTAAATTAAGAGAGAGAGATAGATGGAGAGATTGTTGCTTAGTGTTTAAAGTTTTAACCAAAGTCACAGCAATTGTACGTACCTTCATGCCACGAGATATCCCACTCATTTTCACTCGCGTCTTCAGCTTCATTGGCGGCAGCCAAGGCAAGGCAGCCGAACAAGAGAAAGAAAACTATACGCATTTTCTTTTTGGAAAATTTAAAAACTGCTTCTACACCAAAACTATGTAGACCGATAATGAAAAAGTTCCAGGTGCTTTGGTTTATATAGCGCACGAAAACTGCGTATAAACAACAACAAAACCGAGCCAGATACCCGAAAGCTTTCAGCTACATACATATAGTTATATTTTCCTTGAAGAATTCAACGGTTGTCTTCATAAATTACTTTTATAACGCTTAACGGAAATCTAATCCTCAACGGTATTGCTTGATTAGCTTTGGTATAGTGTCACTCTCAGAGTTCAAGACTTCGTTGAAATTTTCATATCATGATTTAGTAGAAACAAAATACGCAAATGTCAACGAAACTCATATCTTCAAAATACGACTCTTATTATTACTCAATACCCCCCATAACCATATCACGAAAATGATAAAGATTGCAATTGACATTTGATTTATAGTAAGATTTATAAAAATACACCCAGGTAAGAAAGTGCAAAAACAGTTAAGTAAGACCGTACACACAAAATGCGCGGCCTCAGGGAAGAACTGTATGTAAATATAATATGTCCTTAATGCTGTCACTTAAATGGAGGAATCAACTACCCTTTATCAGAAAAGACTTTATAGAATATATCACACATTCTCCAAGAGAATATATTACTATTAATATTTGTTAAATTGTTTATTTATATTTTTCAAGAACCTTCGTTCAATATACCTTATACAACATCATGCAATGAAGGGTATAGAGTAAATATTTCATGATAAGAGGGATTAAGCACATGCCATTCTTAACTGATCGATTTATTCAAAACAACCTCATCGGAGAATGCAACTTAGTAAGATAGTATAAATACTTTTGACTTAAATTACTTTATTGAAACTGCGGCGCAATATATTAAAAATAATGAAATGCATTTTACGCAAAAATAGCAATAAATTTTTGATTAAGATTAGGTGTTTATATTTGCGGATTATGAAGGTTATATTTTTGTGTGTATGTTTGCGTTGGTAGCTATTTTATTGTGTTTTCAAGCTATTTACAAACTTTGTTTTATTTATTGGGTGTATTGTGATCTTATCAATCTGTTTTTTCACAGATAATTATTTAATATACTTTTAAGTACAATCCTTATAGCTTGTATTTTCTCAAGGGTTTTTAAACGAAGTTCTCGTCCTTACTGAGTATTTTCATGGAACATATTTTTTAAATACATATATATGTATATGCTACTAAATATCTGTCTATATTACTTCTATCAAAGAATATATTAAGAAATTAACTCTGACGTCTCTGTTTGGATTGCGAACAGGAGATCTTGATATTAAGCTCAAGTAATAGTAATAGTCGCTGCGGTCGATGGGATCGAAATCTTAAACAAGTCACTTTCAAGTAACCATATTTATGTCAAACCTCTATGTTCTATGATTATAGTCTCTCAGACTTAAGCGCTCTTGGATTGCATATTTCGAATAGAATTTATGTAATTTATAGGTTAGAAGGTTTTCTGGGCTCCAAAAAATCAAGAATATTAATTAAGCCCATCTGAGTTTTAGAGATACAGTCTGAAGAAGTTGCGCGCTCCAGAGTAGCTGGTATTGTCACTTAAAGTTTAAACGCTTTTTTCTCAAAACTGTGGTTTAAAAGCCGATTGTCATGATTTCTCAAGAACTACTCAAACGATCTTGTAAGACAGGTCTGCGAAAGACAATTTACAAGGATTTGTACGAAAGCTAAGAACAAATAAAAATGTGATATAATGGATATATCCGGATATTCAATCACATTTCAAAATTTACTTAGTCCATGTTCTAGTTTAAATTCTTAACTAAAAACGTATTCATTTTCACTTCAAATGAGCATGCTAGGAGTTACTTTCCTCGAGGCAAAATTTCAGTAAGCACTCATTAAATGTGTATCTTTAAGACAGTGAAAAGTTGGATCTAAATAATTAATATTTTAAACCAAAAATTAAATATACAGTGGAACTTCTTTAACTCGAATCACCATAATCCTCAAAAAAACTTCGAGTTAGAGAGATGATTTAGATCTCTTAGATGATTTATGCAATCCATATGCATAATATTATCGTTTTTGTTTGCCTCCGTACAATATAGAGGGACTCTTTTAAAATTCTGCCTCGATACTAAAATCTTAAATTTTGTATTATGCCCTGACCAAAAAGTTCGATTTATGGAAGGAAATTTGTATGAAAGTTGCACTCTATTGCCTCTTCAAGCGTTCGAGTTATGGAGAACTTCGAGTTATAGAAATTCGGGTTATGGAAGTTCCACTGTACTAATAATAAAATATTGTAACCCTTAAAATTGAAATTTTATCATAGATGAATCATAGTTCAGTTGTCACTTATTGGGGTGTTCAATTTCTCTAGTGCTTTTCCTTAAATTCGCAATCCCCTGACTATTGGAAGTATATATATTTAGAACTTTCAATTATCATGGTATTTGGTTGATATATAATCTCTATTAGAAGGATTCTTTAAAACTTTGCTTAGTTTAGCATCAAGATTAGACAGAATTAAGCGAAATCATATTCAATGCAATCTATTTTAGTATTCTCATATCAATTTTAGCATTCTAGACACATGACCCATTGTTGTCTAATACTGAACACCTGCCGTAATTTGCAAAGAAATTACCAAACTAGTGTAATCACACACCTGCGTTACTTTCAGTGCAAAGAGGAGCAGGTGTTTTCAGCTTTTAATAACATTCATTCATTTTATATGAAACATAATTTATAACGGTATTACATTTATGTTTTACAAAAAGATTGCAGAAATCTAGCTAATCCTTAAAGTTATTACCACACCCAATACTGACATTCTTCAACAAATTGATACTGAATTCTTTTACTCTTGTTTTTATACACTTTTCATAGAGTCCTTCCCTCCTACAATTTTAGTATGGCCTTGGCCATCTTATGATCAATTTTCCGGTGAGAATTTGAGTTTGAGGAAATAATGGGTTACCAATTTTCCTTGTGCTTCATTGCAAGCGACTTTAAATCGACAATATTTTTATAAAACTAGGCGATTTCTGGTTCGAATCTGGGTATTTCAAACTCAACCATGAAACAAACTACATATGTTGAGGAGACCCATAAGAGATATTCCGTGTTTCAGATCTCGTTCTTACGTTATCACTTCAAGTTATGGGCATAATTTTTCAGATCAATATCAATTTATCAATATGAGATCTTGATCCAGAACTCGTATTAGATTAAATAATTTCAATACTGTTCTCGACTAAAATTGTATCGTAACATAAAATTTCTGTCGTTCTATAGATATCGCATATCAATTATGTTTGTGGTCTCAGTTTAAATGGATCAGTCCAGATCATTCGAACTAGATCTATAAATTTCATTTTTGAAACGGTGTTGCCACCAATTTAAAAAAAATAAATTATATCAAGTCTGAAGTAAATGAATGATTAATACTCTACTGCAAATGTTCTACAAATTTTAAGCATTCTAATAGCTAATTCGATTCGAATTTTCTCGATACGCAGACACTAATTAATTTTCATCAATAGACCGAGTTTCCTTTTTTTGAAATAAATCATGGTAAAATTTTACGCAGTAAAATTGTGAAGTAAATATTTGAAAATATGCTCGCGTATAAAAAGCAAAGCATAGCCCTTGTCCACTTCAAATCAAGTGTGATTGTATATCAAACTAAATTTAAAGCTTTTATTGCTTCGATTCATTGTCAGATAAGGAAAATCTCACACTTGCAGTTAATTGAGATAATAAAGTGTAGCACAGTACCGTTAATAGATTTGGTGAGTTATCATAAGCAGGTGCACGATGAAGAACATATTATTTTTTATTGTTCGATTTCTGATTTGTTATTTCTGTTGTATTTGTATGGGATTTAGTTTTATGACCGATTAGCAATTTTTCGGGCTTTGGAAACTTCGTTAAATTCTATAAAAACCCATTGCCGTGTCTGAAGAAATGGTAGTTAAACAACTGTTAGTCGTGTGAGCAGTTAATATTAACAATGAAAATCGCTTTAGTCCTCTTGGCCGTCGTTGGTCTAGCGTCAGCCACACAAGTCGCTGATACTTATGGTAAGCACACATAGCTTTTTGAATACCATTTACGATGAGATGATGACCAATCTGTTTAATTTATCTTTATATCCTTTTATATTCCAGCCTCCCGTTCCATCTCCAGCGTAGCTATCGATGCTATCGAGAACCTCCGTGATGAGATGCCTTGCGGTTTCCCCGCACTTGGCATTCCCCCACTCGCTCCATTGAAGATCCCACACAAGGAAGTCAACATCGACACCGAAGCCTTGCAATTGCAGGGTGTTGTTGACAACTTCCGCTTGAACGGTCTGAACGATTTCGATATTGATGAGATGAAGATCAATGCGATCACCAGCAAAGTGAACTTCCGTTTCATTTTCCGCAATGTGAATGTCGACACACAATACGATTTGCGTTTGCTGTTGAAGAAAGCCGGTTTCACCATCAACATGGTCGGCAGTGGTCCAGCCAAATTCGCTATTAAAAATATGGATATCAAGGGTGTACTCAAGTATTCATTGGGTATTGTGAGCGGTAAATTGAAGTTGAAGACCTTGAACATTCGTACACACATCGGTGAGGTCGAATCCGATATTGAGGGTATCATGGGTGAGGGTGGCATCAACGAAAAGATGAACGAAGCTTTGGCTGAAATTGTCGAGGTTGCTGTCAATGAGAATGAGGATCTGATTGCCGAGACCATCGAATCACTTGCTGTACCAATGGTAAACGACGCCTTGGCCGATATGACTTTGGGCGATATGATTGGTGCCGTGGGCGGCGGTGGTGATGACGGCGAAAAGGAGAAATGTATACCACCAACAGATTAAACGATGTGAATAATTTTCGTGATTGAAATAAATTGTCTTATTTAAAATAAAAGCTTTTTGAATTTTTGGGAAAGTGCTCTAGGGCTATAAAGGTGATTTGATACGCAGTGATGGATATAAAAAATGCTGGTGATATGGGTCGGTATACTTTAGTAGAAATCTTAAAGGTTTTGGGAAATAACTGTAGATATTTTGATTACTTTATTTTATTGAACTAGCTCAAGAGGTTAAACTTATGGAGAGCGATATTCATACAGTACAAGTATACAGCAATGTTTACTGTTAGATCATTACCAAAGAACTAACTACCTAATATACTTAAAATATTAGCTTTAATAGGTTATCAAGCTTTCCTCAGTTCAGGGAAGAAATAAATGAAGCTTTTCAGAAGCTTTTTGTTTGTAAGAGATAACAGTCTCTTAAAAAGTTAAATATAGAGAATAATTTGGCCTAGATTTCACTGCATTATCATAAATGGGGTTCTTTAAATAATGAGTATAGCTGTTTTGACATAGGCAAGGTTAAGCGCTCGACAGATGAACCACATATTCGCCAATGGTTTTTGCAAATTTATGCATAAAGTAAGTTAAATAACTGATCTTTAATGAAAGCTTTCGAGCTTCAGAGCTTTCGTGCTTCTGTTACTATACGTTTTTTTGTATTTAAAAGAGAACAAATATTTTTATTGCGGCATTGAAATTTTCCCCTAATCCACATGCCCAATTAGTTTCCTTATCAGGCGTTATCGTCGACTTGCAAGAGTTTCACGCGATAATCCACGAGCTTTGCGGATGTTTATCGGCCAGCAATCAATAACTTTATAAAACATACGATTGGATTGAATTGTATTATGGCTTTGTTTATTTTAGAATTTGCACCTGTTGATCTTGAAGACATTGGACCAACAATAACACAATATCATACGAGTTATCAGCTAAGCAGAAAGCTTAGCGCTACTGATAAACCGTTAATAACATGAACACAATATTGATTACAAAAAGCGTATAAAAAATTTGGAAGCAATGAGTTTATCTTTGGCTCTAACTGTGCTGCGTATAAAATCAAGTGGGCCACCAGCTTTGCCGCTTAGTCTCCTTGCTGAATTCGAGGCAAACGCACAGCGACAAAGTGTTATTCAAGATGAAGTTCCTGTTGGTGTTATTGGCGTTTGTGGCCGCTGCGAATAGTTACGAGTTTCAGGAGCGTTTGAGCAGTGAGTTTTCTTTACAATAACACAACACCAACTATCGGTGATCGGAAACTTGAACTTGTTACAGTAGGAAGTTTATGTGGGCAAATGTTTTGTGAAAGTGAAGGCGCTAAGCTTTCCGTGTTTTTCTAAATTAATACATAAATTGTGGCATAAATTTGATCTACAGTTGTTACTAAACAATTTGCAAGCATTAAATAATGGAGAGAGGGAGGGATTTTCCCGGAAATGTTGCAAAGGATAAGGAAACAAGTTCCGCTTTTGGGAAACAAATAATATAGGGTTTAGGAACGTTATGTGTAAGACCTTTCTTAAATATAGCTCATGAATATTGACAAGCTTTGATCCTTCTTGAGATCATTTCTTATAAGCAGGAGAGTTGGGTTCCTAGCTACATACGCCGCATATTTTCTGGTTAGGTTTCAATATCATTCTGGAATAATGCATAAAAAATATACAAAGAAAGACCGTCACAACAACAACGACATAGTTGTTATTTATAATTGTGGGCCCATAGCGAAGTTCGAGATAAGACACATTCCACAGTTTTTTCCAAGCATTATCGGTTGTTCAATAAATCATACAAGTGGCAATATGACTTTAGTAATCGTTTTGAAGATTACCGTTTCAATAAAGTTAATAAACCATTTAGTTAATAAATTTTCCATATTTACAACTTTTTGTTCCTTCCAACAGTTTACGATCGCTCCGTATCCAGCCAAATAAACGATTATATCGAGAGTCTGCGCAAGCAAATGCCATGCGGTTTTCCTGGCCTCGGTCTGGGACCTCTATCACCAGCACGTTTGTCACACCGTGATGTGGCGCTCAACTCAAGTGGTTTAGTCTTGGCTGGAGAAATCGACGATTTCATACTCTACGGACTGGACGACTTCGATTTCTTGGTTAAGATCAATCTTGTGCTCAGCAGAGTCAACTTCAATTTCCACTGGAAGAAAGTGCATTTCGACACCAAATACAAAATGGACATGAACACCAACAACAGGCTGAATGCGGGACGCAATGGTGGCGCCAAGTTTGCCATCGAGGATTTGAAGGTTGTCGGCTCGGCCAAATACAACATCATCGGCAAACTGCGTTTGAAGGAGTTCAAGATCAGCGCCACCATTGGTGACGTCAATTCGGAGATTGAAAATTTGTCCAAAATCAAAATTGTTAACAAGAAATTGAACCAGATCATTGAGGAGTGGATTTTGTTGGCGGTGAATGAGAACACCAGCGAAATGGAGCAGATGGCGAACAGCTTTGTGGTGCCATTTGTTAATGACTTGATAGGAGATGCGACGTTGACTGACATTATTGCGATTATCGCTGGTGGTGGCGGTGGTGGTAGTGGCGGTGAGCCAGAGGAATGTGTGCCGCCAGTAGCTCCACTGACTGACGAAATGTAAAATTGCATGAACCAAAGATATACTAACGTAGAAATATTTAAGGCTGCTCAGGAGGGCGAGTAGGAGAACTGAAATTTTTTGAAAACCTTTCTGTTGTTTTTGATAAAAAAAAATAAAAGAAATTCGCATTTAAAACTAAATTAAAATGGAAAACTAATGAAATGTATTACAAAAAAAAATAATAAACTTTATTTATATAAAAAATATATGATATAAAATATTTACTATTATAATTGCAAAAAAACCACATAACCTCGATAAGCACCACTTAGCGAGTACAACAACCGTTATATGCACATTTCTGCAAAATACTTTCCTATCAGAATTACCTAGCATAGGGCGACCGACACGTATTTTTCTCTATTGTGAACTGGTGGATGACTCGACTAAGCTAGCACACCAACCGCCAAATATGTTGTGTACAGAATTTCCCCCGAGTACAGGGTGTAAGTAAGATAAGAAATAACTTCTCGAGGATATATTTTTACGGTCATAACGGAGAGCGTATACGGTCTCGAGTCAAAGACGAACCATAGAAAGTGCTCTTTGTATTATAAACGAAGGTGCTGAAGGCACTTTGAACGGAGCTGAGTTTTGAGGGAAAATTTTGTTCTGCGGATGGCACCTATTCAATTTGCTCTGATGAAGACTTCGAAATGAACAGAACAGTACAGGACAGGAGGACAGTTATTTTTAAATTTCCAAATATTTTTTAGTGTGATTTTTTTTTCTTCATGATTTTTCGAAAGTTTTCTAGGGTCACATTATTCATTATCCTATCTTAATAACCAGGAGACATCAGTGCTTTTAGTTTTACTGTAGACATCTTTAAGTTATTTAATAAATACTTAAATACTAGTTCTTAATAAACAATTCTTAAATATCTTGATTTCAATACAAACAGCTCTTTTTCCATACTTCAAGTATTTCTTTTCTCCCTTTTTAACTGCTTGTCCGCTTTAAGGCGCCCTTAACGTCTTCTCTCATTTTATTAGCTGAATATTTGCTAAAAGAATTGCGTTTTTCAAATGGTCAACCGGGCTGCTGCATTGCTGGACGCGGAGATAATATAAAGTGAAGAGTAAAACAAGTAGAGCTTGCTTCTTCCGCGTTTCTTAAAGGACTTCTGCTCCAGTTGGTCAACTCTTCTTTGTTTTTGTGCTTTTTGTGGTTTCAAACTTAAAGTGTTCAATATAAAAAAGTTTAAAGACAACGCAGTAACCGAAAGCGACTGCAGAGACAGAAGAATATTTCCAGACATTTTGTAGGGTACTTGAGCTTTTGTGTGAAGTGCATTCAGGTATGAAATATTTCAGGGAAATTCATATTTAATGACAACGAAATGGATATATATTTTTAAATCTTTGAGTTAGAACGAGTTGCATACATTTTTTTTATAATTAAGACAAGCTTGATTGTATTGTATATTACTATTTTTTTAAATTTTGTCATGAAAGCCGTAATAATCCCTACCTACTTGTAACACTGAAGTCATGAAGTTTGTAACATATGCTCAGTCATAATTGAAATGTTAAATGGCAGTTAGTCAAAATGCGCCCGAGGCCAACAAAGCTTCGCCCGCTTTGTTGGCCTATGAAATTATTTCCTGTGAAAGAGTGTGGACCGCTGAACAGACCCTGATAAAATGTCTGGCAATAAAAGGTGAAACTTTGATTGAATGAGAAAGTGAGGCATATGAGTAAGCAGAGGCCCAAGCACATACAGAGGGAATTTTGCTCAAGTAAATCTTTTCTGCATACTTTCATGTAAATTTCGAGGCATTCACATGTGATTGGGCTTAACAGGGAAAGGGAAGGTAGCTTCATGCAATATGCCTGAGTTTACAAAAGAATATTTTTGATTGGGTAAAAACATTTTAATACACGAAATACTGTAGAATCAAGCGCAAAGTAGACGGCGGTGCAAACTGAAAGCCTTTCTTCGAAGAAAAGTAGAATTTTAAAAGGTTCGAGCTTGAGTGAGGCAATTGTGGATAAAATGTTGTTGTGGAGTGATGAGAGGTGTAATGAGGGAAAACTCAAGCTCTTCTTGCTGACAAATCTCGTGGTCTCCTGAAAATTTACGAAACTTTTGAAGAGTTAGTGCATATTAAAGAACAGGCTTATTGAAAAAATATAAATTTTAACTAGACTTATTTATCTACCCCCTTTGAATGTGGGCGAAAACTTGGGCAACCAAGAAATAACACTCCAACAAATAGAAGGAGTAAAGGGGGTAGCAAGCCTTTGGACAAAAGCAAGTTAAGTGCGAAAGGAATATCAGAATTGCAACGAAAATGAAATCAAAACGAGCTCAAGTGCCGTCGTATATTTTATTAGCTGCAACTGAAGTGACAATAGTCTCAGCCACACTCCAGTTTTAGTGGGAATGCCGTTACTCTCGAACAGTTGCTTTCATTCCCGGCAGCACAGACAAATAGACAGAGTCGCCGAAGACAACGACATCCGGCGTGAGGCTGCCAGAAGATGGCGGCATGCCACCAACACCTAAGACGCCGCCACGTCGCCACGTCGGATCGGTGTTGGCTAATATATCTGTATGTATATATAGTCTATGCGTCGCCAAATTCCAGGAAATGAAATGAATATTTATTTGCAGTTGAACTTTGGCTGCGAAGGAGTAAGGCAAAACAAGAAAAACAATAAAAACGATTTAAATAGAATGTTAGTGTTTTTTTTCTCCTTTCTTCAAATTTGCGACGCGTCACCAAATTGAAATTTATTGCCATACGCATTAAGACTCTGCTGTCGGCAGGCTTGTCTGTCTTTGGCCGCCTTCAGCGAGTCCTTTTGGTAGTAAATGATGGAAATAATATTTCCGGATGATATTTGAGGTTATGTATCTAAATATAATATTGTATTTAAAACACAAATTTAAAATGGAAGTAAATTTTGGAAAAAAAATTATTTTTTTTTTGTTTATTAGTTTTAATATTTTTTTCGAATTTAAATCCGCAAAATTTTATGCATTTCTAATCTATCTTTCAATAAAAGGCATTATATTGAAATAACGGTAATTTCCAGTTTTTGTATAATTTTCCCACAGTGCAAATCCTCTCAAAAATCAATTTCCCCATATGCTCTCACCCCTCTCGCACTTTAATCACTCCTTTCTGTCTGCGTGTAAAGCACGCCTACTCGAAATTTCACTTTCTTTTTCATTGGTCACGAACACAAAGGCCAACAGACGGCACCACTCGGCAGGTGAAAAAAATTCTCGCTCACACTTCTCCTCTGGGGGAAAGTGAATTTCTGTCTAACACGCGCTGTTCTTACTTGCCGCGCGCCAGTTTTCGAACTTCCGAAAGTGCATGCAGATTTATTAAAACCACGTACTGCGCTCTCCATGGCAAGGTTAGTGGCAGGTGGCAGTGTTGCATGTAGTGGTAGTAGTAGGGAATTTGGCAGTCAAGAGTAGTGCTTAATACTTAGTGACAATAACTTATGATCCAATAAAAGTGTCTCGCTTCTTGCTTTCTTCGATTTTCACTCTTTTTTTTATAGATTTCTCTCTTTGTTAGCTGACGGCATTGAATTGCCGGAAGCCGTTCAAATTGAAATATTAATCTCTTACCGAGACTTACTGGTGATGGTAAAGTCGATAAGCCTTTATGTGTGTCGGATTTTAATATTATTTGCAGATTTACACTTTCCCTCTACGAAAAGTTGGTAATATTGTAGTGTGTGGGTCGGTTTTCTATAGCTCACGATTTCTTACGACGGAATACAACAAGCACTTGGGTCAAAGGTCACGAGACTTCGTATTCTAATAAAGAGGAGTATGTATTTTCTTTGTTTGTGGAGTGATCCCGACCTGACGAGAGGCTAAAGACTTCTCAGCCATTTGTTTTTTATTTTTTTTTTTTTGAAATTATCATTTATATGATTCAATTCGATGATTTATAAAATTTTATGGAATATTGAATTCTTAAATTTTATATTTTTTTTTAAATATTCTCTACTAAAAGTATAATCGTTATATTGATTATGGAACAATATATCATTCATGACGAAGAAATCCCATTTATTCCCGAAATATTGAAGTGAAATTTATTATTTTGTAACAAAACAACAACAACAAGCTAGAATAGGAGAAAGAAAACCAGACGCAGTGGTCACTAAAAATAAGTATGTGCTTAGTGTCCAAGACCACACACTCGTGAGCAACACTGGAGGGCAGAACCCGCATAAGTGGAGCTGGAGTGTTCTGTGCTCCGAACCCTTGAAGTTGACTTAAGAAAAGTTGAAAATGCATTGAAAAGCAGCAAAAAGTCACATGATGGCAGCAGACGACAAGCGTTTCACGCTGATTTATGCCTCGACTAGCGCAAAACTATTGAACCGAGAACACGCCAGAGGAATAAAATCGAACAAAGGATGAGTGGATGAGAAATTTGTTGGCGAAATTGATGGAAAGCTGCAAAAATGTTTGCATTCATCGACTCAATAGCGATTTCATGAGCTTTCCATTGTGCGACCGTTAGCTGGACATATTTACAAATACATAAACAGCACGAATGACAAGTAACACCAGTCCGTATTTATATAGATTTCATCCCACAGAAATGTGTTAGTTTCCTTCCACTCCCTTGCGGATCGCGCACTTGCTCTTCTCTCTCTCACCCACCGCTAACCCTTAAGCATAGTTTGAAAATTTATGAGAATTTGTTTTGTAAACTTGAAACTTTGACCCTCGAAAAGGCAACAGTTTTGTGTGGCGGCCAAGTAATACCAATGGGTATGTGTTCCCCTCAACACAATTGAGCGTGTTGTTGTTGTATGTAGAGTGCACATGATTTGTTATTCAACGGAACTTTTTTTTTCGCTAACAGCACACAACTACCGAAAATGTAGCGAAAAAGGTATCGAAAAGCAAAGTAATAGGGATTTTCAATAGTGTATAGTGACTTCACTCTGCATCCACTTCTATACTACGAAGGAGTCTAAATGTCTAAAATGTCAGTGGCACGTAGAATTAATGTATTGCATGCAATAAAAATGCCAAAACTATTTGAAAGTAAATATTTATAATAGTTTCGCAGTAGAATGCAAGCGATTGTGGAATGCTTTGAAATTAATACGAGTACAGTGTTAACTCGATAAATGTGACATGGACTACCGTTAAGCATGAAATTAAGGCAAACAAGTTTCAAGGATTTATAGACATAGGAGAAAGAAATAAAAATAATGGCATAACAACATTCCAACAACAACTTTGTTCCTAGAATTATATATGTATACATGCCTTTGCCGCTCATTTCTACCAAAGAATCTCCAACTGTGCTAAAACTTGTTTTCTAATTCAACAGCATAGTCTTTTTAAGTGCACTTGCAGCACATCTAATTCAAAGTTTTCCTTTTAACACAATCTTTAACTAATTAGCGCAGTCCAGGTAACGCTGACAATCTAGTTCATTACACCCATTCGCTCTCCACCCGCCTGAACTTGTACAGCACTTGTTGGCAGTTCAACGCTCACTACTTTTCACTACTCACTACACTCACCTACTTACGTAGTTGCACGAGTAGAGTACCGCTTCAAGTGGCTGCACTCGCTTTTATGCCTCAGCCCAATTAGCGTCACGCTAGCGACTACAATGTAATTACCGACCGCAATTGCCACTCGGCGTCGCGAATGTCAGTGAGCAAGTCAAACTCGCAAACAAATCCGACAAATATGCAGTTAAATGTGCGCTTGTGTGTGTGCGGTGTGTTCGTTGGCATAAGCGCCAAAATGTATACTACAAATTAATGACATTGGTGTGATTTTTGCGCATTCGGCGAGCACGCAGCGCAAACAAACTTAAGCGCCAATTATGTATGCATTTGGAATAAATGAATATTTTTTATAGGTGTCATTAGGGGAATTTTACTGCATTACATCAAGTAGGGAGAAAATATTTAATGCACACCAATTCCTGCGGTCTCACATGTCTCATATGCGTCTAGGCATCCAAATAGCAGCAGAAATTTCTAGTGCCGATAGAAGAAGTGAGGCGAATTTCTAGCGACCCTGTAGGGAGACATGCGAATGTATTCAACAGCAAATCAAGAGGGAGATCAAGATCGAGTTGGGTGGATGAACGAATGAAATGAAGATCTGAAGAAACTGCAACTGGAAAACTGGAGAGAGACATCAAAAGTCAGTGTAACATAGGAAGCATATCGTTCAGCAGACCAAAGCTCTCCAAGAACTTTAGAACCAAATGATAATGGTGATGAATTCTAAATAGTATTAGTGTGCATAATAATTTAAGAAGCTGATTCTCTATGGACCATAGCAATACTCCAAGAATTGTATATTGTTTGTAGGATATCCAATGAGTACAAAGTAGTTGTAAACCGATGAGTCCCAATATGAATTATGAATTGGAATATGAAAATACTACACAGTCCGTGTGTCTGTCGTAACAGAAATAGTAAAAGATTAAGGCAGTGATATCAGAAGCTCAAACATTAAATTTCTTTCATTGTAGAATAACGTATTTTTCTTCCTTTTGATAGATAAGGATAGTTTCAAGAACAAAATCTGTTGAAAATTAGCAAGAACTCTAACCTACAAGCCTCAGAACACTAGGATGTAGTTTCTTAAACTCTTCGAAGTCAATTTCGAACAGAATTTTCCACTGGGTAGTTCTTGCTGTTGGCTACATGTGTGTGAACTTGAACGGCAGCAGTAGCAGCCAAAATGCGGCATTTGCGAATTTCGCCGTAGCGTTGCATACTTACAGGCGCACTTGACTTGTACGCTGGTTATGTGGTAATTTGAATTTGTTGTCCTTCGGTTTACTACACGCTTCTGCACTCACGCCAGCCGACACGTTGGAGCTTTGCTCATTTTTCAGTGTATTTTGTGGTTTTGGTGGCATGTCAAACTGTAAATATGTGGCAATGCCCAACCATTTACCCAAAGAATTTGTTGTGAGGTATGAATATGCGAACATGTGCAGTTCCCGGTGGCTTTTGAATGCAGAACTTTTCTTGTTATAATAAAAGCGCAGTCATTACCATGCAACCGGCAAATATTGTGGCTTTCGAAAGTTTAGTAATAAAAGCAGTCGTGTGGTAGTTAAAGCTGCCTTAGACCTTGTTAAAACAACAGTGTCATAAAACTGATTAACTCCAAATAATAATCAAATTACCTAAAATGCCCCTGCTCCTTATACAAAGAGTTTACAAAATATGATAATCACTCACTTTGAGGTTATATGTAACACCTAAACACCCTTGCAACACTACTCTTGAGTAGCGCGAAGCACTTCGACACTTCAACACAATGGCCACTTATCATTATGGCCATTTTATTAATTTCCTGACTAAACGGACACGTTCCGTTACTTTGTAAAAAAATGCATAAACTATTGCAAGTATTTACATGTGGACAAGCATACACAAACAAATCAGCGCAGAAAAAAAAGTACCAGAGCGGATGTACGGATAGTCCAATACACATCCGGTCGAGGCGAGCCATTCAAAGCTGGCTGTGTAATGTTGCGATACGTCCTGCAAACGAAGCAGCGCCTGTTCTCCCAATTCCTGGGAGTAGTTCGGTGTTTTTGTGTGTGATTGACTCGGTCCTAGTCGCTGCTCGCTTTTTCGTCGATTATCAATTCATATCACGCCAAGAAACGTTTCAGCACGCAGCGCTGATGAACGCGCCGCAAAATCTAAGCTGTTGCCTGCCAAGCAAAACAGAGTTGCAATGAATGACAATAACAATATATAACGGTAGAGGGAGCTAGCGAAGAATTTGGCGTACAAAGAAAGGATCGCCACTTCTTTACTTACAAAGTACATATTTGCTTGAGCTGACAGTTCGGCTGGCCACTGCAGACAGCAATGAAACAGCCTTTCAATCGGTTGATTGAAAACGAAAAACAACAAAAACAGCAGTGGTGTGCTAAGATAACGGACAAAGTTTACAGACGCCGCCAGACAAGCCCACGCCAGTAGTCAGTTTGCGCTGTTTTTTGTTTCTTTTTTTTTGGTTAGTTAGCGGTGTTTAGCGAAGTGTAGCTATGTATGCGTTTCATTGAGGCAGGTTGAGTTGCTATAGAATCGCAAGGAAAGCTCGAATAAGAGGAGCAAAACCGAAATTGCGAAAATTGTATAAAATTGAGGTCGACATTTAAGGGTCGGTCGTTCGCTTGCCATTTTTCTGCTTGAAATTTATTTCAATTTCTGCCCCAACTGCCATTTCTATATGCACTCGTTTGTTTGTATTGACCCGGTTCGGTGCGCGGAGCAGACGGGGTAAACGTTTAGTACACGTTCGCTCCTCGCAAAATGTATTAGAAAGAAGCAGAAATGAAAAAAAAAGTTCGCTTTGGGAATATGCAAGGACGCAAATGTGTTGTGCATACGCGCTCCTGTGTTGCAAAGCTAATAATTTTCAAAGTGAAATTGTGAAAGTGGAGCATTGTAGAGACGGTAAAATGTATTTTCGCAATTACGCCATATTTTTCCAGGCCAGTAGGTGCGCACAATGCACGGCTGTGGCGCAGTTCATTAGAGCGTTGTCTAAAAGGCTTTCTTATTTGAATGCGACGGCGGAGAACACTACTTTTTTGGGTGAAACAGAGACTTTTATAAAATATTATTACACAAATCGTGTGAGCTCGTGTTCAAGTGTGAGTGAGTAATATTAATAAATATAAATGTTTACCTTTTTATGGATATTACGTTCATAAAAAACCTTGCAACTGATTCGAGATAGTTGGAAAGGAAAGTAGAAATAGTAGAAGCTAATGGTTTAAAAAATTTAAATGTACTCCAGATGAGATTAGAATCCTTAATCGAATAATTTAAGAATAAAACTCTGTATCGCTAGAAAAATCGCAGTAGGGGACAAAACTTTAAACTGGTTTTTCTCGAAACGGTGAACAAGATTTCTCAGAAACGGCTGAACCGATCGGTCTGAAATTTTTACACAAGCTTCTTAACTATATTTTTTAGTACTTAATCGATGGATTTCCCCATCTGATGAAAATTTATTATTTTTATAAACAATTAAAGACCCGAATTTTGGTCGAAAATCGAACCTTTTGCTTTGAGTAGCCGCCATTTTGTCAAAAAAATTTTTGCTAATTCCTTCGATCAATCACTAGATTATTTATTATATTAATGAAATGTATTTGGTTATTGAATTTTAGATGATCCAGTCCAAAGATATCGTGCTCACCGCAAGAGGCCTTTTTTTGCGGACAATATCAACGTTCTCGATAATTATTATTGGCAATAAAAAAATATGTGAATGTAGTTTAAGGTTGTCATAATATACCTGCCAAGTTTCAAATCAATAAACCAAATAGTTTGCTTAGAAAAAATTCTGGAAAAATGCCTATTTTAGACCTCCTAACTGTATATAACCCCTTAAATTTGAAGAACCGAAATCAGAATTTCAAAAATGGATCGAAGCAATCGAGTGAAGTGTAGCATTGGTGCGAAAATTTGTCAATGCAATTTACATAAACCGTAAAGCGATGATGACAGCCATCAACACGACGAATATAATCAAGTTTAAGAAAGCGTGAAAGGAAATATTTCAGATGCATTGAAAATGCAATTGAGTAGACGCAAATTGCTTGAACATTAACGGCAAATCGCAATGGAGTCTTCTGAATACAATGCAATGGAGCAGTGACTAAAATGCTAGCAGCGAGCGCTCGGAAGCGAAAAGACAAGGCGAAATGGAGCGAAATCGTTAATGGAGTTTCGAAAGAATTTACTCACAAAAAAAAATAATAACAAACAACAAAGAATAAATAGTTTTCGTCAAAATATCTACTACATGAAGATGAAGATTTTAAGTTTAAGCTCTCTTAAAGATTTAAAATGGCTACGTATAAAAGCGTGTTCCATTGAAAAAAAAATCAAAAACTTTAATTTCAAACAGCATAGTAAGAGAGAACATTGCCCAAAGGAAGAAATTCAGAAGCAAGTCACAAAAAAAGCGAAGAAAAACTAAACCTCTGGGCTTTGAGAGCCCATGGCGTATAGAGAAATTAAGTAGAAGGAAATAAAATCTTCAATGTGATGCCAAGCAGAAGCTAAGAATAGCAAATTGTTATCCTTACGAGAGCAGGTGAGCATTCGCAATAAAGCGCTGGCGGCTGGAGGACGAAGAAAACAAGCATACAATAACAAAGGTTTGCAGTGGAGGAATGTTTGAAAACTTAACAACGTTCCGGTAATAACAAGTTTAATGCCAAATTAAAAACGAAGCGAAGCTACGTGAGCGAAAACTTAATAGGAAGCAAATAAATTAAAATGTTGAAGGTACTTAGAAATAAGGAGCAAAGGAGAAGGAGATGTACGATGGTTGAAGAATCAGATGCGTATAATATAAGTTACACAAATGTAGAGTATACTCTAGAAATTGCATAAAATCGCGAAAAATCGAGATAAATCATTTTCATTCTCACCTCGAAGCTTAACGGTTAATGTGCTCTAGCTAAGTGTCTTACAACACTTTACTATGTGCTTATTATTGCTTCCGCTTTTAATTGTCACAATTTTTTGTTATTTTTCGGAGTCGCGGAATCAGCTTTACAGCAGAAGAAGCAAGTAAATTTTATTTTTTTTTGCCTCAACATAATGACGCGAAAGTTTAAATAAACCGAAAAAGTATAAAAGAAATTTCCAAGTGCACAAAAGCGACGGAAGTAAACGAATTTCCATTCAAATTGCTCGCAAATTCGCTGTTGCTATTAGTTTTTCATGTTGACATTCGACTTCCGCGGAAGCTGTTTTGCTGCACAAGAAGCGCCAGCGATGCAATGGAATAAAATTATAGACTTTACTTGTTGTTACCCGACACACACAAAAAGACAACAAAAAACAGCAGCAACGGCATTTCGGGCTTGTCAAGTGCAACAACAACTACATACAACAACAAGCGCGCTTATTTCGAGAATCAACAAGCCAACACCCAACAACAAGTACACCACTGGCATAAGGTCTCGCGACAACGTCAGTACTCGAAAATTCCGCGCGCGTTTTCGTTTATTATGTCTTGTGAGGTCATGTTCAACTTTTAATAAACCAAAGCATACTTTAAGGCGCCAGAGCAGCGAAAAGCAAAATGCACTTGGATTGCTTAGCAAATGAAGCACAAGCTGAAGTAGTGGAAGGAGCAGCAACAGCAAGAAAATGCCAGCGCTCAAATTTAGCGTCGTTAAATATTAAATAACGGCACTTTCAGTGTTTTTTTTTCGGAGACTTGAATATTTGAAACCATGTACAACCTTTTTTTGTTGATTTTTGAAATTTATTTATTAGCTTTAGCTTTCTCTTGCAATTGGAAGACAGCAACTTCTTGTTGCCATCATAAATTAATTGGTGATAATTTTTCGAACAACAACATAAATATTTTTAGGTGTTAATACTACCGAATGCCAGCTGAAGTAAGTTATATCATAAAACTATTTTCTTTATATTTTTATTACAGCTTTAACCTTGATTTTGTCTGTCTTTTTTTCATTTTCTTCAAATTATTTTATGTTTCACTCAAATTTGCATCGCCACCTAAAAGTAATGAAACTGCACTTAACCTCAACATCCAGGAGACTTCACTTGCCGCAGCAGTTGCTACTGCACTTCCACCACCTCAGTGGCCTCAAATACCCAACAAACTTTGAGCACTGTGTTGTTGGGAGCCTTGCTTTCTTCGACCCCAGCTCGTCGTTGCGGTGACGGTGTCTGCCACTTGTGGCACAATAACGTCTACGCCACATCGACATCATAAATATTCAACGCGCATTTCATCACACGCGTCACTACGACGGTGCTTTGCCATGAAGCTTGCTTCTGCTTCGTCCGTCTGTCACTTTGCTTGCAATACAACAACACAACTATTAAAGGATGATGTCGGTTAATGTTGGCAATTACTTGTGTTGTTTTAGTTGTGCGAGGTGTGTCAAACGGGTTATGTTGTTGTGGCAGCCAGTAATAAGGTCTTTAGAGGTGTAGGTAATACCAGAATTTGTATAAATATTGTGAGGTTGTGGTTTTTGGGGTCTTAAGCTGAATGAATTTGGTGGTATGTTAATGCTTAAGTTTAATTAGAAAATAAAATATTGAGGAGCTGCATTTTAAAGGAATCTAAGTTGAAGTTGGAAGAATGCGACTCCTTCAAAACATATGATAAACATCTCATCTCTTAGAACATCCACAGAACACAGACTGTCATTTAATGAAATTTACTTTTAAAGTTCTTCAAATGCATTCCACGTGACCAGACAACTACTCCATCACCACATAGAAAGAAATTAAACTTTTAACTAGTTAGTTACTTATGCGCGATGTACCGTTAAATCCTTTAGGAGAACAATACGAACAAGCGGCTGCAAAATGGCAACTTGCAACAGTTGTTTCAGCAAACTGCGACGATAACTGTGAATCCTATCAACAACTAACAGTACCTACAATGCGAAATTCCAACAGTTTTTGACTGTTTCTAAAACACACTGGCTTTTCATTGCGACGCAGCAGCAGACTGATATGAATCAACGGTAGAGACTTATAGTTGGCGAATTTTCATCAGATTTATATATATACAGACATCTACACAGATATTTCTACATTTTGGGGGGTCTGAGGAGCGCACAAACTTTTTGATGAATTTCAGCAACTTTTGACGCCGCGGCGTTGCGAATTTGTGGCAGCGCGAAATAAGCTTAAAGGGGAGTGAAGGGAGTCGGCTGAAAGAAAAGCTTAATTCATAAAGTTTTGCTGGCGCGAGCGAACTTCAATTGTTCGCTGCGCGACTGAATGCCTTCAACTGGTGAAGTGAGTGAGCGAATAGTGAATTGAAATGAGAGTGAGGAAGGCGATACAGGGTGGGTGGAACGTGCGGTTAATGCAAGAATGATGATAAAAATTCAAAGTTAATTTGCTAAAGCAGTGGAGAGAGTAATATAAATTTGATTTGCTCAAGCAAAGAAATTGGGATTTCGTGCTCACAAAAAATTAAAAATGAAGTTTAAACGCCTTAGGATGATTTCTTTGCAACTTGCAATATTTTTCTCAGATAAATATACTTCGCAAGTTTCGTTCACGGCAGAAAAGAAAGATGCCATACCACTTCACGTTACCCCATACAAAATATAGTTGTGCTATTTTTTATAATGCCAGGAGCTTCTTTTATATACCCTTACCAATTCTAATTTAAAGACTTATGTATGCCTAAACAGGATTTTAATTTCGTTCTACTGTTCATTATGCTCTTCTTCCTTACTATATGTTCTCACATAATTGATCGAAAATTATTTAATCCCATTAAATTTTATTTGCTGAAATTCCGCATGGAAGGAAATATACGAAATTTGTCGAAAAATGTCAAAAAATGCCGCAAATTCATGGCTTGTTGCAGCAACAAAGCCATATAAATTCATTACTTTCACTACAGAGAGGTCCTTGCCATGGCATATGTGAAGCTCCTGCCAAGGCGTTTGCTGCTCGTGTATGAATTTAAATTTGCCATGTAGTTGAGAACTCGTATTAAAATCATATGAAATACCAACTGATTTGCATTCATTGTCCAAGTGTTGGATTACAAGAAAAGCGTTTGCTGCACCTGTGGCAGCACGAAACCACCGTTGCTTGTGTGCTGCATATCCTGGCAACCGGTGGCCCATAGTGTCCTCGGCAGTCTATTCAGTCGTCTACAGTGTAGTTACTGTGAACGTAACGTGTTAATGCAAATTGCCACAACAGCCACCAGCTTGTACGAGCAGCATATTATATTGTTACGAGGATATGAGCAACACGTATGTAGTATATATTGGAGTGGAGTGGAGCGGCAAAAGCACAACAAAAATGCTCAGCTGTCATGGCAATTCACACCAGCATAAACTAACCTAGCTCCTTGCCAATATACCAAGTCTGAGCATGGAACTATACTTATGGTTGTGTTGCTACTCGCAAGCTGGCTACAAATTTTCTGCTTCTTCTTTTTCCACTTTGCTTCGTAAGTTGCCAATGATTGTTCGATACACTTTTTGCCACAAATGACATCCTGTCGCAGCAGTTAAGCTTTCTGCCATTACACACTACAGCTGCAGATTGTCATTGTTATGGTCTGTTATTGTAATTGTTGTTGTAATCGTATGAATTTACTACTAACAACAATACAATAGCACTGAGCAATCGCCTGCAGCACTCGAGTGTGTCTGAAAAATTTTCCAACATACAATGGCGCACCCTTTCTGTAACAGATCCTTCCTTCATTTATGGCGTGTGTGGAGGGCGTAGAGACTCCTACGAACTGTAGGAGCAAAACGAAGTAACTGTTGTAACTGCTTCTCCGTCTCAGGAGGCAACTTTTTGCTGTGCCCTTTTTTCAACTTTTTCTTGTTGTTGTGTTTTCTGATACTCTCAAGTGATTGATGCGATTGTGTTTTAGGCGGAGTGTTCAACGGTTGCGCAATTCGTGTAAATTCGAGTAGCTCCCCACACGGCTGGAGCGAGAAGCTCAAACCGCTGGGCAATCAGGTGGCATCCAAGCAACAATACAATTCTCAATGGACGTAATTAACTGGAGTGGTGTTGTAAGGCCATGAATATCAATTCAGCGTGCTTGAAGCGCATTAGTGCAATCAGATTTCGGGAAATTTGAGACAGTTAAAAAGCATAAATATTGGATTGATAAGGAAGCTTCTAATTCCAGTGCCAATTGGATTGGGTTTTCAGAAAGTTTAGATAAGCTTCACGTCCTTCTCAATCTAAAGTCATAACAAAGAAGACTGCCGTTTTTATTTATCGAGAAGAAGATCATTTCTATAAGACTTCTCCAAAAATATAATTTGTCGAGTTTTAAGCATGTGAGAGACGAGATCCGAGTAGTAAAACCTGATCCTTAGGTCATATATGATCTAAGTTTTAAAAAAAAAAAAACGGGTATTAAACTTCAGAGAAGAAAGAGAGCTTGGTCATTGGCGAATCTAAGCTACATAATATTGGTAATATCTTTAAAAAATATTATCCGAAAAACGTGGGCTGCTTTTAAGGTCAAACCATCAAGCACCGAAAACTGTTCAAAACAAAATTTGAGCTTTTGCCGAATTTCGACTGCTTTAAATTCGCTCCGTTAACATCGCTCAGATCAACTTTAAAATTTCGAGTCTACCAATCATCCTTATCCTCAACTGCTCAACATATTCTAGCCATAAATTTTATTTACAACTCACAAAACCACGCCCATCAAAGGTCATTAAGTGCCGTACTTAGGCACAAAAGCCGACCCGTTTTACGGTATGCAAATAAAATGGCAACAACAATGCGGCAATAACATAAATAGCCGGCAATTCCAAAAACCAACTGTCAACGACAGGTACGAGCAGGCATCTCACTTTTACCCACAGACACTCACTTTATGTTCATTGTAAAGTGGAATGGAAGCGCCAGTGGTGGCGGATATATACAGAATGGACGTAATGTGGCAGTGAAGTGCGTCCAGGATAGCCCAATTTGCCAACTTTGCAATTTAATTGCGTTCCGGTAGCATTTACAAGTAGATACAGCAAATCATGGACTCAAACTGGCTACGTTCACCAGAGATTCACCGTTACGATTGCGCCAAATGCTACCAGTCAATTGACGAACAGTGGACGGCCGATGATGACAGCGACTGCCGGGGAGGCGAAGAGGCTGCTGAGTGGTGAGCAGCAGTGTCAGCTCAAATGGTGGTCTGTATGGAAATGGTGGGGTTTGTATGTGATTTACTGAAACATTTTCAACCCCCGCTCCCTTGTACTTCACTCCCCTTCCATTGATGGCTGGATGACTGCTTGCGCGTAAAAATAGAAATGCGTAGCTATTAGTAATCAGACACACCAAGGACAACAGGCAGCATGAAGGCAAAGCCTATGTTGGAGACGAATGCCTGGGGGAGTATAAAAATAAAATGAGTCTTATTGATTTTCTCGAGTGATGATTCTTTTATGCAATTCCATGCGCTTCATTTACGCTTTGTTTTAAATGCTGGCATTGCATGGCCATCGTCCATGGTCGGCTGAGATGACAAATAGGCGTAAAGTGCGCGCACTCGATACGGTTGACCAAGCGAAAGCGCATGAATTTATGCCATACAATTCAATTGAATTGTTGATTAGCGGAAACGGAAGCGGCGCGGCAAAGGAAATAAAACAACGATGACAACAAAAGCGAAGATGCGAAACAGACAGGAAATTGAAAATATTTCATGAGCCTTGTTGTTGTTGTTTTATGAAGGAACGCAGCAAAAGCAAGCGCAATAAAAATAAACCAAAATTGCTATTAAATGCTTAAAGTGAGTCGGGTAAGATTTCCATTCCCTTATTGGTTGCCCGGAAAGCGCAACGCACGCCGGTATTAAGAAGGAAATCGCAAAGACACTCGCGAAGATACCGGAAAGAAATATGACCGGGATTATGCACGGTTGCTGAGCGCGCAGAAATCTTTCGGTATCCCGGTTGCCTTGCATGAGTAGGCAATTAAGTGTTGCGCCCGTACGCCTTAAGCTCAGGGGATGAAAATGCAATTTGAATTGCCGCTTATGGTGAAAATGTGATTGTATTAAGATAGAAGATGCTAGCAAATAAATATTAAAAAAAACTTTAAAGCACAAAGCGGTAAATTTCTGGCGTTAAAAGGCATAATTGTAAATTTAATTGGTTATAACTGGGGGGTAAATCAAATTTAGCAATAAAATAAGGGTTAAATAATTCTTGGGGTTTTTTATAATTAAGTGCCTTAACAAGTGAGTGTTTACTAATGAATTTAAATTAGATTTTCTCGTCTGTAACAATTCTCTGAATTTAAGTTATTCTTAATTTATTCTCGATTAAAAATATTAGGTTTTTATGCTCTCGCAAAAAAGTTGCTACGAGAGTATAATAGTTTTGTTCACATAACGGTTGTTTGTAACACCTAAAACTAGACGAGTTAGATATAGAGTCATATATACCAAAATGATCAGGGTGACGAGTAGATTTGAAATCCGGATGTCTGTCCGTCCGTCTGTCCGTCTGTGCAAGCTGTAACTTGAGTAAAAATTAAGATATCTTAATGAAACCTGGAACAGATGTTCCTTGGGGCAGTGAGAGAGTTGCTTTCGAAATCGGACCATTGCCACGTTCACAAAATGGCGAAAACCGAAAACATATAAAGTGTCATAACTAAGCCATAAATAAAGTTATAAAAGTAAAATTTGGAATAAGGGATCGCACTAGGAAGGGGCATATTTGGGTGTAGCTTTTTTGGGGAAGTGGGCGAGGCCCCGCCCACAAATCGATTATTTATATATAACTCGCAAATCAATATATATAAACCAAACTTTCTGCAGTCGGTTCTCTTACGTACCCCACCACACACCATGAAAATAGTTAAAATCGGATAATAACCACGCCCACCTCCCATACAAATGTTAGGTTGAAAATGTGGGTTAATTAACTAACGAAAAACGACAGAAACACTAAATTTCACAGAAATAATAGTAGAAAGAAGCTGCACTCAGATTTTTTTACAAAATGAAAAATGGGCGTGGCATCGCTTACTTATGGGTCAAAAACCATATCTCAGGAACTACTCGACAGATTTCAATGAAATTCGGTATATAACATTTTCTTTACACCCTGATAACACGGATAAAAAATCGGTTCACAACCACGACTTCTTTCCTTATAACTTAAATTTGAATTCCATCTGATTCCTTCACTTTATCATGTATACATAAGGAACCAATGAAGATAGCGAAATAAAACTCTACACAAATAGTACATATCATCTCTGACTTCACTCGTAAAAAAATTGTAGAAAACGGACTATAACTTTTCAAGGCCCCAGATATCGAACATGTTGAACTCAGCACCTAAGGGTAAATTTTAACCGAAAACTTGGGTAAATCTCTCAGATATCTCAATTTAATTCAGAGGAAATTGTTTTCTTCTAATAGTGTTCTGTTAAAAAAATTATTAAAATTGGGTCATAACAACTCCTAGCTCCCATATACCGAATTATAGGTTTTTCAAAAATACGGTGGGCTTTATTCCGCATATATGTATTGGTTAATATGTGAGAAATCTTAGCAAAATTAAGTGAGCGAGTTAGTCTTGGATATAGTGTACCCTGCTGGTGAAAATTTAAGTGTTACCTCAGCCCTCATATAGTATATATTACGATTTTCGTTATTTTATTAAACTTTATGCCGAATTTATGGATAAATTTTGTATGTTTGTAAGTTGCTTCAATAAATTGCGAGAGTATAAAATGTTCGGTTGCACCCGAACTTAGCCTTTCCTTACTTGTTTTAAACTCAATTTACTGTGGCTTGTGGTAAAATAAATATAGTAATTGCATATATTTTTACTATTTCCCACTTTATCTACTTACATATAACCGCAAAATAAATAATTCCCCTGCAATTCGTCTCCAATGCGCACAACTCATGTATAAATAAACATTTCTAAATCGTTATTTACTCGCAATTAAATATTTGCCCCATTACTCAGTGCCCACACATTTATCGCTTAATAATTTAAACTTAGCTACGCCACATCACGTGATTACAACTGCTTCTTCTTCTTCTTACACCTAACACCCACTGCATTCCGCTGCAACAAAAGCATTTACAACAAATACACTTACAACAATAACATTTACACACTCATTTGGTCTAATGCGCGGCATAAAAGAGTAATTTTAGAAAATTTTTATGCGGCACACACGTACTCGGTTTGAGTCATAAATTTCAGTTTTTGCACGCAGCAGCATAAATTTATTTATAACAATTGCTGATTCCACAATTTTTTTGCGTGTGCGCCCGTCTCACTATAAATACCCCTGGTGGAGTACTGACTGAAGCGCTTGTCTCTGCGAGCATAAATTCATGCGAATATATGTTTGTGTGGGTCCAAGGGATCCTTTTAAAAATCCGTTAAGCCGAAATTTATGCGTCGCATAAATGACAAATGAAACATTACCGTTGGCGAAATGAATGTGTGGATTTTATTAATGGGCTACTTAAAAATTGTGGAATTCCATTCCGCTAAAGTACGCTGTATGAGTGCAGTGTTGTCAGAAGTTTAAGAATTTTTACACCGATAATATATGACAATCATTTATTTTAACATGGCACTAAGTGTCTATGAAAATTTAAATTAATAACGCTTACCAACGGTGTTTTCACACAGAAGTAAATAATGCGGCAAATAAATGACAATTCGAACATACCTGAAATGAGAAGAGAGAAGCAATTAATTTAATATTTAATTATGAAAATAAGAATAATAAGATAATAAGACATTATAGAGATCAACAATAAAAGAATGAGGTTAAGCAATCAAAATCTTAATGCGAATGAGTTTTCAAATGCACTCCTAATTGAGCAAATTAGGAAAATTTTCGCAAATTAACCTTTAATTTTTCTCAATATACCTTAAAATGAATCAATTAGTATTTAATTTACAGCAATTTGCTATAAAATACCTTTGGTCATCTTAAATTGCGAATATATGATGTTAAACACTAATTTTATGATTTAAATTGAGTATGTCTGAACACCAATGTCGGCGACTCAATTAATAGCCTTTTCGCACAGGAGTTAATTGATCAATTAACCATTACCCATTGTTCGATTAAAGCGCTGATTTAGATCGATTTACCATACAAAAGAAAATTTTTATTTGACTACATTAATTTTTAATCGAATACAAATCGAGTTGAAACTGGAATGTAACTTTACTTTGGTCCACTTTGGAAATTTGGTTGTGGTTATTGATAAAATAGCAATCAGCTGATGAAACTTGTCAGTGCGAAAAGTCCATAACAGCTCCATTGATTTGTTTGAATCTGTGCTAATTTTCCAATGATATTATTTCGTTGAGCGAGAGTTGTACCCATCAGCTCTTGATATTGAAAGTATTCACAAAAATTATGTGAAAACTTACAATAAAGACTAGAAGTGACAACATGATTAGCAATAAGATCACCCACAATTTTCTGATTCTACTTCGTTACAAAGCACTCTTTACCGCCACACACACTCCAAAGCATAACACAACGCATATTATTTAAATCATATGAAAATGTGATGTCGCAAACTTGTCAACACAATAATTGGATTAAAATAAAATTCATGTAAATAATAATACTAAAGTGTCGAGCATGAACTCACATAGGAATAATACACATATTATATATGTGAATTCCTCATATTCATGTGTGGCAGCCATTATACGTCAGCTTGAACACTTAACCAGCGCTTTGCGGTATAGCAAAGAAAGCAACAACAACTACAAATATGTGTAGCGGGTGACAACTTCTCTATTTACTATTATGTCACAGACACAAGCCATGTCGCTGTGTGTGCACATGCAACCATGCAAGTTGAAATATGAGTGTCAGTGCAGAAATAAAGTACGAGCTGGAATAAAAAGTCAAGTGGCAATAAACTGCTTAAAAAGTAACGACAAAAGTTACAAAAACCCTACTGAGTATAATGGGGGAACTCATAAATACGGCTGGGATACAGACTGACAGACATATGTATGTACATATATACACACATGTGAAAAGAGATATTAGAGCGAACTTGAAAATTCGCTTTGGCCACCAGAGAAGGTTAAGGTTGTAGAGCACACACATATGAACACGTACAAATGCATAAAAGTTGTTTTTGTTGTACTCGTAAGTGTAGAAAAGCTTCTTAAGTGGTAGAATGGTGATTTCAAAGTGATAATGACTGGCTATACAAAAGAGAAAGCTTAGCAAAAGCAAAAAGAAGAGGAAATATTTTAGATGTCAAGCACAGCTTAAATATGAAGGAACATTATTGGAATATACATATGTATGGATGTCTGCATGTGCCTGCATATTTAGCCAACAAGTTGCAGTTGCAAACTCGCCACCGTGGAATTAAATCTCTTAGCCACTGCATACTTTTGTGCGCCAACAAAGCCATACGATAATGAAATGCTATACCCTCGAGCGCAGCGATTTCTAAGTTCTGAAACAAACTTGAACATAAGACACATACGAACTGTGGGTGAATATGAGTTTAGTAGCTTCTTAAGATGATTAAATTTTCAGTCTCCATAAAATTCTGTGGAGCTTATATGCTTACTTGCGTAGGAATACCCATAAAATGTGGTTCTTTGTGTATATTAAGCGGAAAATGTGATATTTAAATGGCTGAGTGTACCATAAGACTAACTAAAGTAACTGAAAAATAGTTCGCCGAACAATTTCCGAAAGGATTATGCCACTTGATAGAACATAAAACATTTGCGACGGCACACTAGCAACTTCGTAGATGAGAAATTGGTGTAAAATTTTCTGCGCTCATAATGAAGAAAAGATAAATCAGTGTAGATCTTTGTATATAAGTCCTTACGTTATAAAAATACTTGTTGAAACATTTATTGTGATAGATCCAAGGGACCGAGATCTATAAATAAACTTGCAGTGAAGTTCATTTCATACAATGAAGAAATCGCCTTAAATCTCATTTCGTTACTTTTCTCTTTCAAGTTCATAAGCAGTTATTTTTTTAGCTAAGGAATACGAAATCACTCAAAATAATGAAAGCTAATGAAATAGTAATACCCACCAACCAATGCTAATATCATCGAGAAACCGCTATATCACCACAACAAAAGCCGAACCGAATGCTCTAAATCACAAAAATGGAAAATGGAAGCATTAAAAAAGCTTTCATCAAACGCATAGAGCTTTGTCATACACTGTGATCTCTGATGAGGCAGTAGAAGCTGTAGTATAAAGTAATATTTAACAGTAAGATGCTACGATTACAATGAAAAGAATAAGCAAGAAAATAGACGCAATGAACATATCGCTTTCTGCAAGCTCTAGAAGTAACGGATGTGAAAAGGATTTAACTGGCTGCCTCTCGTTGTTGTGGCCTTTCATCAACAAGACCAAAGAAAACAAAACTGCCATTCGTTTTAGTGTTACATAAACCAAGATATGAATAGAATAAAATGTAGAAAATGAATATGATAGCTACAATAAACTGACACACAAATGACAAACTGACTGACATGACTTAGTAAGTCTTAGCCAGCAGCACAATGATGCTTTCACGTTGCACTCACAGTCAGCGGGCGAAATCCACTCCGCCTTCTGTGACATTTAGACTTCTTCATAGAAGACAGTTCGAAGGCAGAGAATATTTACGAAGGTATAAGTAACATAATATATATAATGGGAGCACATTGTCATTATCACGTGTAAGGAGACTGCCAGTTGGATAAATGAGAGTAGCAAACATAAGGCAAAATGGATAGAATGAGACGCGGCGAATGGCCGCGTTTAAATGAGTTGAATTGGCGCAAAGGAAACAGGAAAGCTTGCTGTTGTCAACGTCGACATTGCAAAAACAGACAGATATCCAACCTGAATACTCACGCCACCGGCCGCTCGTCTCCTGTCACAATGGCGCACGCAACCACTGTCCTGTTGGCTTTACGTTTTTGCGGCATTGTGCTTGACGTAACGGTGTAAAGGACACGGATAATAATAAGGCTCGTTTGTTTGAATGGCTCTAGAGCGGCGCTGGGTTAACGCGCGGGTGGTGGTCTGCCAGGGAGGGCATATCATTGTTGCATTGTGTGTGTGTTTGTGGCGCCTTTCATGGCAATACAAATGCTGTGATGAGTGTGGTTTTAGTTGGCAACTGGCAATGAAAGCTTGTTAAAGCAAAGGACAGTGGCTGATATGGTTGGACACACCGCGGACGCAGCGACAGGAAGTTAGACAGAAATATGATGGGCAATTAAGGACAATAAAAGCTTTGAACTTACTACAATAAAGGTGCAACATTACGCATGAATTCATTTGTTGCGAGTGTGTGCGTGTGGCATTGTTGAGGTGTTGGAAAGTTAATAAAATGCTCGTAAACCGAATGGTTGTTAGAGACATAATTCTCATTGAAGACAATTTGTGGAATGGTGAGCAATAACTTAAAGGTGTTAAATTGTGAGTGGAACAAAACAAGTGTAGCTAGAAAATTAATACTAATAAATTCTAACTCAAATATGTTTCAAAATTAACGCTTGCTTGTTTTTCGGAATAAATTAAAATATATAGAAATATGCGAATAAAAATAAATTCACACATTTCAAGTTTTTTCCAACGTCACTAGGGTTATATGTTAACGAACTTGCAGCTGTCGGGCAAAAAATATTATGTTTGGCCCACTTCTGTCGCGCTTAATTTCGTATGCAAATAACTTGTCTCTGCTTGCTGTGCAACAGGTAATTGAACTTAAATCAGCTTCATCAATGGCAAATGCCAGTGATTCATTTCGTTTTATTATTTAGCGCTTATAAAGAATTTTTTTCAATAAAACAGCAACAACAACACCGTTTCAGTAAACCGGTTTAGCTGCGATTTTTTGCCTTCTCATGTCATTGTATAATGTTATATGGGCTTTTGCGCCTGACTTTGACATACGGACGACTGATTAAGGTGTTAACAAGCGCATTGAATGGGAATGCTGTCAAAAATCAGAAGAAAAATGCTAACAATGGCAAACGATTCAATTGAAAATCAAATAAAATACTAAAGAATAAATATTTGACAGTTTAAAACAGACATCAATAAGACATGTTAGCTCTTCTTTGTTGACTTTCAGCTTTAAATAAACAAATCGTTTATTAAAGCTGCATAATATTATGTAAATAAGTTTGAGTTTGACTATAACTATGTTAATTTGACGATATGCTCATACCCATTTCAATCGCTCACTTTGTTTGTTTTTTGAAGAAAAACTCGTGCAAACAGCAATTCAAGTATTCAAGTTCATTGACAAGCGACCGCGTGTCGCCATATTGGCTGTCATGTCGCACACGAACAAACGCCACATGCCGCTCCCCTCCCACTCGCCAACATAGCTCGACATATGTATTCACACAAGCCGACCTGCATGCAGTCAGACAGTCAGTAATTTACTGCTTGAAATCGCCATTCACTGATCAGCACCAAATTTGGACACACGCCAATTGCTGTGAACAGCCCAGCCGGTTTTGGTAGCTTGTCCCCCGTATCAAAAACAACAACACCGCTATGACTTAATTCATCAATGCGCGTTGACAAATTCTACTGCGTTGCGGCTTTTACGCATTTTAGTTTCGGCACAATACAAATTTTTAAAATAATAAAAAAAAAATTTAAAAGCTGGTTTAGTAAGTTTATGATTTTTGTGAAAAAAAAAATTATGACTTCATAAATAATAAATCCAATAATAAATAAAAATCAAAATAAGCATCTCACTGCCACTTAGTACTTTTTATATTTTTACCTCTTTTATACTACAAATAAATATTATATATTTTTTTCATGCCTCACTAGGCATTTTAACAAATTTAGCAGCCTATTTTGTAAATATTTGCTGTGTGTATTTTTGGTATATTCTAATTTTATGTGCATACAAATTCTTTGTAGTTTTTGGTATGCAAATATGCTTTAGTTGACAGAAAACATCTGTGGAAGCTTTGTGTGCTCTTCTACAATAACTTGTAGTATAATGCTCGTCTGTCTTTCATAACAAAATCTTTTGTTGAATTTTTACTTAGGCAGGAAATCTCTTTTGAAGACAATTGCTTTTTGGCATGACATTCAAAGCAGAAAAAATTGCTGATTTCTATTATATAGAGTATAGTAAGCATTGGAAATATATCTGTTCTGGGTTTTATTTGTAAACTTGTGTCGCCAAATAATAAAAATAGAAAATTATAATGAAATTCATCATTATTGTATTGAGAAAATTAAAGATAGCGTTACTTCCGACACATCGCCCTCAGCATGGTTCCATGTTCCGCAATCGGTTTCCTCGTGGTTAAGTTAAAAACTTTTCCGGATGGGAATTGTAGAAGTCGTTTCGACAAAGCCGAGATAAAATCATATCAAGGATTACTTTTAGACTGCTCCGCCATTGCGAGATCTAGGCTAGAAGACCTTAGATCTCACACCGTCAGTGCAGTCCAATTGAAAATCGGGAATGTAAAAGCAGATTTCTAATGAATTCAAGGTACATTAGAACCAACTATAATAGTTGTATGGTTTCAATATGGACTGTCCTCAGAACAACAACCCCATCTTGGGATCAGATAGAGAGCATAATCTAACCTACATTCATCACAATTCCTAGTAAAAATATTTTATTGATAATTCTGAGCCAATTTACTTATAAAAACTTTGAAATAAAATATTATTAAATATAGCTGATTTCAGTGTTAAATTATTATCTGATAAATGTACATAAAGCAATAATATTTACTTAAAAATAATTCCAAGCCACTCTCTGTCATAACAATTAAAAAAGTGACTACATTGTGTATACTGGAAATTACCGACTGTGGCCACAGAGTGTATTTATTTGTCGTTTGTTGATGTTTTATTATTGAATATAAATATTATTTTGGTTGGCGGTCGAATTGCCGCGCTTCTGATTTTCCGCACCGTTGGAAAGGCGACCAGTAAAAAGTATTCGAACAATTTCATTCCGCATGAATTTTTCGCCAGCCCTAGCTTGCCTGGCTGCAGCTGAAAAAATTTGTCATCGCTGATGGGTTTTTAATAATGTTTTATTGCGACAGCCAAGTGAAAAAGCGGTATGGGCATATGTTATGTTGTTACAACGAATTTATTGGCTCGATGGACCACAGCCTAAAGGGGCGAACGGACAGAATTGATTGAGTTTTTATTTAATATAAAGTAGGCGTGTGGATTGCACTTTTTGTGCGATGATTCACAAACGTTTCATTAATGAATATGCATATAAATGAATACATATTTGCGTTGCAATTCGCTCCATTTAGTAATTGTTTGCATTTAAGCTTCATTTTATGATTAACGACTTCCATTTAAAGATAAAAATCCGTAGCGTACTCATAATTGAATTTTAGAATAAATTATTATTATTTATTATTCAGAAATACCTATCTAAACATAAAAATATATTTTGTGGTTGTTTAAATATATAATTTTATTTAATTAATAAATATAAAAATTAAAAAATATCAAAAAAAATTCTTGTCAGAAGTGGGATTCGAACCCACGCCCTCAGAGAGGACCAGAACGCTCCGTATAACTCGCATTGCGAGCAAGTTTATTCACTTGAGTCTGGCGCCTTAGACCGCTCGGCCATCCTGACATGTTATTCACACACAACCAATGAGCCAACCAATAGTGAATACTCGCTTCTAATGTGCTAAGAGAGTGAGAACAGTGGCGATAAAAAATGAGTACTTACTCAGAGAGAAAAAGAGCGAGAGAACGCAGAATAGAAAGCAAAGTGGGAAGAGAATTACAACGATAAACTACTGATCGAAGCAAAATATTCTAACAAACGATTTATTTATAAACCGAGCCATATGTAAAGACGAACATAGGTAGCCATAAGTAATTGAATAATCTGAGTGGATTACTGATGAGTTTTGTGAGTGTTTGTACGCATTAAAATATGAGCATACTAATCGTAAATTTGTAAATTTATTTGTTTATATGTATATTTTGCTATAAATTAACATTATGAGCTTTCATATATTCATTATTTTATAGATAAATTATGTTTGCCTTTAGGTGAATTTCAACAACTTTGGATTAATGTGAATTATTTATTTATGTATGTATGTCAGCTTAACTGCCTAAATTTACGATATGGAAATTTATTGCCTAAATTTACACTTCAATGGCTTCGCAGCACTACACGCCGCGTTTGATCACAATTTCCAGCAATTACACTAATCAATTATCGTAAAGCTTTTGAGCCGCTTATCTAATCACAGCTGGCAGCATCCATACCAATGCCTTTGTATGTATGTATGTACATGTATTGCTCGAAAGCAATGAATTTCTCGTAATGAAATGAATATCTAACGAAACCCACATGCAATTAAGAAAATTGCACACAATAAAAGATGACAAGAAGAAGCGGCAGCAGCAGCAAGACAGTAGCTATAGCAGTCGTTGAGATACAATGCTGTCTGGGGTAAATGATGAGTGAAATGAGGGCAAGCGCCTTGTTGAGCCGTAAAACAATTTAAAACGAGCGTAGTAATGTTTCGGAGTGGTTCATTGCAAGTGGAGCTGCTGCATTTGCCGTTGCAACATCGCTGAAAGACGCGCCCCAAATGCCTACAACTTTATCAGTTGTTTATACGAGTTGTCGACAAGCTCAAATTAATTACACAACGTTGCGTAAATAGCTGTAAATGGCAGAAAATGTGAGTGTCACAGTTTGAAACGGAGTTGAACATTTTTCTAATGAAGACTGGGACAAAAATTAAGACAAGTTCGAAGGGGAAGATCTCGATGGTCTGTTATATGACTCAGGGAGCGGTATTACAACAAGAAACACGGACGGATAAGTGAAGATCTGTATTGTTTATGGTATTTAAACCGATAAAATAGTCAGGAACTTGAGGAATATTAATTGTAGACGATTATAGATGACCTTTACTGATATAACGTCAAAGCCCGTGACAATTTAATTTTGTGGAAAAGATTGGTTACACGAATGAATTAACTTTTTTCTTTAATCACACATTATTGATGGAGAAGACGCAATGTTGCAGAAACTACTGAAATATATAAACAATAGATGCATTTTCGAAACTCAAAGTCAGCACTCATCCACTAAAAGCAACATTGCCTGCTAAAACAATACTGAATTGCCAATCAGATTGCGTTGGCAGCAAAATTAATAACAATAAACCATGTGTGGTGGAGAGCAGAGTAATCGCCTGCAACACTTGTCAGCAGCATTGTTTCGAACAGTTTCGATGATGCGGTACTTTAAGCTCAAGTCAGAGAAGACTAGGCGAAGCAGTCTGCTAAGCCTATGTCGTTGAAATGGTAAACGAAGTAATAAGTTGGTTAGTTAATAACAGCAACAAATGCCGTATGAGGTTGCTCAGTTCATGTTTGTGAGTCGGCAGAGATACATACTTGAGCTACTATTTCATAAGAGACTTCGAGCACATTGTTTGCAACAACTCACATATTATATTAAGATGCTTTTCCGCCTCAAAGAGCCTTGGTTACATTGTATTACCTAAGCAATTAGTTGAAGTCGGCAACTCGGCGTTGGCTGATAATCGAACTGCCACACTGTGTCTGATGCCAGGCTGCTGATAAGGCATGGCACAAAACGTTTTATTACAATGAAAATAGTTCATTACCGCAGAGCACTTGGTCGTACACCGTTAGCTGGTGCTACTAACTCTTACCGTTACACTGTCTGCCAAATGAGCTTCGAATTATGGGCGGTAGTGGGTTAATGGATGAGCTAACAAACAAACAAACCAACCTAGGAATTATGCATTCTTCGGGAGGTGGGCTTGTTCGGACAGACTGCTATTGGCTGTTTGCCTCTGCAATGGCAAAGTTTACTTAGTAATTAAGAAAATGACAATTAGTCAAGTGGACGTTTGTAGACGAAATGAAAGATTAGCAGCTCAGATAGCAGTTGCATGACCCGAGGACCGAGACACTTACTTACGTAAATTGCAAAACTCAACCATGCATATATTTATCTGTATAATCTGGCGTAAATGTTAAAAATTGCCTCAGGATAGTTTGCGCAATGAAGTGGAATATTAATAATTATTTGATATGTGCGCGCTCCAAAGCAGGAACATGGGTTTCTGGCTGGAGTAAAAGTTAGCTTTGACAAAAATTAGGAACAAGTAAGTGTCTGAGGCTCCACAGGACTTTGGATTGGCAAAGCAGTGCTTTGATTTAAGCATTCAGACATATAGTGAATTTCTGGAAGAGTTACCTAATTAAACCAAGAAATACCGTTACCTATGAAGCTGAATTGAACAGAAGGGTCAATCAAGTGGGAAATGAAGATACAAGCTTCAATAAAGTTCTCAAGGAAATAAAGTAATACAGCAAATAATTGTATAGGAAAACTGATTCTGAATTGTCAGGGGACTCAGTTATATAATCAACACAAAGCAAATTACTTCGGAGTCTGCTTTTCGGGCAACTTTTAACACCAGAGTCAATGAACATCGAAAGTATGGAACCATTTGTCAAAGCTCAAATGTTGGACATAATTATAAATTTTGTTTAAGAACAATATACTTGAATGTTCTAAAGTGAGAACTTATCATAGAAATAAAATATGGGACTAACAATCCCAATTTCAGAACCAAAAATGAAACAAGTTGACTCAAATCTTTTTAAGGTCTCGATTCATTTTATATTTTTAGAAGCTTTAAAACTTAAGCTGGAAGAAGAATATTTAAGGTTCTAATTTAATTTTGAAGTGACCTAAAACGCTTTGTAAACCAGTTAAAATTAATTTTCGTTGTGTGACTCCCAGCGCTCTGCATGCACTCCAGCAACACCTCAACAACAGCAGTCACGTGACCGCACAATAAATGCATTCAACCGTAAACGACAAAGAACCGAATAAATATTTAAAGCAAATATTTACAGTGTGCACAAGCAGTATGCATACTCAAATATGCAGGATGGGATTGAGTTGCGTGTAAAAAATATAAAATGCAAACGGGTTACATGAACCACACGAAAGGAACGCCTGAGGAACGCCTCCGCTGCGGATGCCACCTAAAACCCCGCACAGTGTTGTATTGTGCGTCGATGTATTTGCTTTAATTGAATGTTAGCCTACATCCATAGAGGCGGGCGGCGGCGCCAGCCATAGAAGTGGCACTCCTTACGCTCCAGTACCGTTCGCATTTCAGCGGGTTCAGGGAGTTGCTTCATTTAATATTGCGGCGGCATGGTGTGCGTTGGGCTGTGTGAACATGTGCCTGAGTACTCAGCCAAGTGGCACAAGTGTTTCGATTTTGCACACATTCCACGCCGCTTATCCGCCTCCTTTTCTGTTCATAACCTTTTTCAATTTTTTTTTTTATTTTTTTCCTTTTACATTTGGGCCGCCTGCTTACAAGTGCTTGATATCCTTTTTGTGTTTTGAGGACTCTTCGCCGTTTTTTTTTGTTTCTTTGCATTTTATTCCATGCACTTGTACATGATTACACGATACTTTCGTGCTAGCCTTGCTCTTCATTTCGCTCGCCGGTTGAGGGTGTGTGTGTGTGTGTGTTTATGAACGTACCATATTGTACAAGTATTAGTTTGCGAACCACATACATGCCACTAACAAATGATGTGTTTGAATTTGCGCACAGGAGAGTGACACTATGATGTCACAACAACCACTGTACAACAGTAACAACAACAGCAACTACACACTTCAAGGATCCACTAAATGAAACCAGTACAAGCAGCCTCGGTTGTGTCACGAATATTATGTGTCGTTTGTTGTTGTTGTTAGTGAAGCCATTATGGTACGTGTAGCATGTGTGGCAAGGATAATCGCTTGTGTACTTACCAGCTAGCTTACATGGTAATTTAACAATTTAAGCAGCGATATACTGGTGCGAGGGAGAGGATAAGCGTGCGCTGGAATCGCTCTCAAATCGTAAAACTCAACTCAACTGTTAAAAGAAATGTGAGTACGGTAATTTAAAGTGCCATAAAATCGGATGTTGCAATTGGTTTTTGGCAGTGGTGCCAATGCGCAGCTTTCCCAACAGTTAATATACCATACCGAATTCAGGCGCTGATGAAGACATTACGAATTTTGGTGTATGGCAGACCTTTTACAAGGGTTTATGGTGCTCTGCCGTAGGGTGGAACACTATAAAATACATTACCCACAATAAAAAAATCTTTCTATTTTTTGCAGCTGATAGCATTTTCTGAATCGCCATATAACTTTGAATTAAAAACTCTTTTTGAAATATTTTTTCTTTAATAAGCAAGCGGAAGGGTTTCAGTTCGAGAAAAGTAATAATCTCACACCAAATCACGCAGAATATACACTGGCAAAAGTGTAATAGTGAAGGCGCAAGTAATAATCTCTCATATCAAGCGCTACCATCTGCCGTCGCATTTCCAGCCAACATTATTTAATAAAGCTTGATATGGAAAATTTTACGGCAAACAGCGAGGAAAGTTTCAACTTACAAACTTTATTTGCAGCAGTCAATATCCTCGAGGCAAAAACAAAGTGAGAAACTAAAGACGACAACGGTGTTAGGGTGGGCGGCTAGTAAACGGACGACATCCCTTGCGGAAGAGCACTGCGAAGAAGCGCAGAAAGCGAGAGTTTTCAGGTGAGCATAAGGAAATCATGAAAAAGTAACGGCACTTCCGGCACAGGATGTGACAGGTGAGTAAGCGCGCAAGCAACGCTGAAAGTAACGCAAAAGTTTATGAGCAAAAGCGACGCTGCGAGGAGAATGGGTGAGGAAAGGCTGCAAGTGGCAAACGAAGAGTTATGTAAGTAAAAGCGCACTTGCGACAGGACAGCAGCCTGTCTTGAATTATGTCGCCGCAACGTGCACAATGTTAAATTAATAAAATTACAGTTACAAGCGAAAGCGCACGCACCGCACCACACCACGCACCGCACATACATACGCGCGTGAAGTGATAAAAATAAAAATGTGATTCAGGCGATGTCGCAAAGTTTTGCTTGCAGCGCGTGGAAATGCGGAAAATGTAACTGGTTAACCGTTGCGAGCGAGTGGCAGCATGAGTTGTGCGTCTGCTGGCTGTTGGCTGCTGCTCACAGCTGGTGCGTGCAAACTTTTGTCGAAAGTTGCTGCTTGGGAAGCCAAATAGCGACAGAGATTAGGTAGTCTAAGTGGCCGTTGAAGTCCGTAAAGTGTCAGTGCTTAAGGAGTTTGTGCGGAAAGAAACTTTTACACGAGAATATATGTAAGAAACGATGCATATATGAGCTTGAAGGATGTGTGTGCGTGATTTGAGCATTTTTGAAATTTTAATAACAGAAGCAGTAAAGCTGTGCTAACAAAACTTTAATTAAGCTGCTGCTTGGCATGGAGACGTCTGTATTCTAGAAAGCCATATTACGGCGGATTATTAACGTTATGAGCACATAAAAGCTTAGAAGATTAATTATTTAAAAAAGTTACTTTGCAAAGGAAGTCGAAAGGGAAGACTTATTCAGTTATTATTAATCATAAGAGTATATATGTATTTCTAATTCTCTTTCTATACTCTAATGTATGTATGTATGCGATTGACGTTGCAACCGTTACGTTACTCTAATACTCGTACGGGTATATATTTGAATTTTTCTAGAGTACAAACGTTTTTTTCTTTCAAAATGACGGCTAAGAATAATTTTAAGTCTGCTGCCTTCGACGCGAACTCCCAAACTGCTCTATTTATCACTCATTAACCATTGACCTGACACAAAGAAATTAAATATTTTTAGGATATAACGGAAAGGATAGCCATATAAAGCTTAAAAAATAGTAGAAAAGTCAATATATTAGGTCTACAACTTTGCTTTGTTTTTTGTATTAAAACGGTTACAAAAATGTTATTAAAAATATTGGCCGTCGCTAGCTACTACTTTTGACCATTTTTCTGGCAGCATGCATATTCCGTGACGAAAGAACTCCTCATCTTTCGAGTCGACCCAAGTATCAATCCAATTTTTGACTTCTTTATAAGAACTGAAGTGCTCGTTAGCTTGACCGTGTGTCATCGATCGGAACAAGTGGTAGTCAGATGGAGGAACGTCTGGAGAATACGGCGGTTGGGTAAGATCTCCCATTTCAGCGTCTCCAAATATTTTTTGACCACTTTTGTGACGTGAGGCCGAGCATTTTCATGCTGGAGAATGACTTTATCGTGTCTTTCCTCGTACTGTGGCTAAAAGAAAAACCTTTTAGTGCTCAGCTCAAATCAATTGCGTTCGGTATCGATCAGTCGAGTAATGCTTCCAATTCAGCATCTACGAAAATCTTATCCCTTTCACCACCTTGCCGGTCTTCCACTTCATAATCACCATTTTTAAAACGTTGAAACCATTCGCGACATGTTCTTTCACTTAGGACAGCCTCACCGTACGTATCCGAAAGCATTCGATGAGCCTCAGCCGCACTTTTCTTGGAATTAAAAAAGAAAAGAGAATTTTCCCGCAAATGTCGAGAATTCGGCTCAAAAAGTGACATTTTCAGTTGAGAATAAGTTTGGGATGCAAACAGATCTCTACAAATATTTTGTTGGGTTAATGTTGACACAAATGTCCAAAATCGATATAAAACGATTTAATCGACCAGTGCTTGACCCTAGGACATCTATTGGTAAACGGTGGAAGCAAAATTGTAGACCTAGCCTAAGCCTAAGCCTAAGTCAAAAATCAGAATTTAGTTTTATTTTTTAAATTTATGGCATTTTTATTTTTTGACATTGAAGGATTTTAAGTTAATCATTCCAATAGTAATGTTGAAAAAGACTTTACGAAATGTCGGACAAATCGGTTAATAACTCTTTGAGTTACAACACGAGCAGTTTTCTAAAATGCCGTTTAGAGACAATCGCATTTGAATTTATGCACTCTTTCGCACATTGATCCGCTCATTATAATAGCTATAATTTTGTAAATATACAGGATTGTTTTCTCTTGTTAGTACGCGCTCAACATACCACAGAAAAAAATCGAATTTTTGAAAATGAACATCCACTCTTCTAATACTGCCAGTTTATTTGGGCAGCTTGTATGGTTTGTTCGATTCTGTTCAATCTCTAAAGCTTGACGAACCGAAAACACCCGAATCTAAATATAATATATGATGTCATACGGAAAAAATACAGCTTATTAAACGAATATCACATATTGAACTCTGTGAGCCAACAACAAAAGAAAGAGATGTACAAACGTACATTTCGATTTACCATTGATATCGACTTGACCCATTTCACTCAACCGACAATGCCGTGAATACAAATTTACAGTTTTGCTGAAAACCTAAAAACGAATTCTGCTAATCATACTCGGTCACTGAGCGCATGACCACAAACTCGTATTAATACTCGTATGTGGCCCACAATTATATGGAATGATATGCACATATAATTCAAATAATAAAAGTCTTGCCTCAATCTGTCAGCTACACGTTTTGGCACAAATTGAAAAGTTAGTTATGAGCATTAAAACGGCAATGAAACCGCAGATATGCAACAGACCGCAAATGAACGGAAGACCAATACAAAGAAGAAAAAAAAGCGCAAATGGAAAAATAATAACAAAAGGAGAAAAACTTGAAAATGCTCGTGTGGTAGGAAGTGGGGAAAATTGAGATGTGCAAAAAAATAGTAAAATGAAAAATCGCTAAGCAAGTGGCCACTCAGTCAACGAATAATAAAAGGCCAGTGAAACCAAACAGCTGGCCAACGCGAATGATACAGAGTAGATAAATAAATAACGGAGAAGAGCTCGCCAGACAAGCAGGCAGTAGGCAGCAGCCAGATACATTGAGACAGACACCAATATGTATCTCTCAACATGTGTGCCTACGAATGACTCGGAAAGCCTCCGATATAACTGCGCACTGTGAGCTTCTGTGTCGTTTTGCTAGTTTTGCGCGCGCCCATTCAGGTGTCAATGAACGCGTTTGCGAAAAAAATGCGATAAAATTTATTAAACTAAAAATAGAAGAATACATTCAAAAAGAGTTGGGGACAGGTAGTGTTGATGTTGAGATAGACAAACGGGCACAAAGATGAGCTTAGATAACAAATAATAACAAATTTGAGCAAAAAACACAGCAAAAAGTAACTGATTTTCAGTAGCAAGCAATATGTGGGTACATATATGCATATACATATATTTATATATATTATAATTGTAGATATATGCTGACTTGTCGGTTATTCGTTACTGAAGTTATTTGGAAATCGCATATTGATTTTTTTTTTGTAAATAAAAGCTTGAATATCATAAAAAACACAGCTCGTCGTATGTGAGTGTGTGTGTTGCTTTCGGCAGCCCGTTGATTTGTTAGACCGCCACACTGATGTGCGTAACTGTTTGGAGCGCTACTCTTGGATGTGTAACCAAACGCATTTTTCAGATACCGTTCCGCGTTGTTGGCTATGTGGTGAATCATTGGAGCGCAACTGGAATTTTTCGTATACAGACATACATACAAACATACACACGTATATGTAAATGAAGCATTATTTGTTGTTAGTTAAAGTAATTAATTCAGTTTCATTTGCCATATATTTATTTGCTGCGGTTTGCATTTATATTATTTTACTTTTATCTTAAAAAAAAATTTTCATATTATGAAGTAATAATTAATGAATTTTATTATTTTTTGTTATCTCTAATTTTAGCATTTTTAGCGCTTTAAGTTAGAGCTACCTAACAGTAAATACATAATAAAGAAAAAATAATTTCTAAATAATTAATTTTTATATAAAAAAAATTAATATGCACATATTTACAGTTATAACAAACACTACTCGGCACACGTCATTTGCTCGCAATAATATACAATTTATGTGCATATTGCTCATACTAAAAGCAACAACACTTACCAGCACATTCAACTGACTGAGTTAAAAATAGCAAATAAGCGCTTGAAAACAACAGGCCTCTGCCATAAATAAAAAATAAAGAAATACCCGAGATATTGCAGTAGGCATAATAAACATGAAGCGTTGGAAAATTGTAACAATAATAACAACTGCGAATAAGCAAATGTCAAAAACGTCAGCACAGCTACGCTCTGCGGCATGATTAATGTGGGGCACGAACGATTTTCTTGTGCGAAATGCTTATTTGCCAACAACTGAGGTGTTGTTGTTGTTTAGCGCTGCTCCACTTGCCAAAGCAGAGCACTCAGCAGCAATTTGTACTTTGTATTTCTAAGCGTTTCAAAGTAATAACTGCGGGCGATGGCTATGTTCCAGTTAGTTACAAATGTTTCAAATAGAAAATAATGCAGAATTATTCACTAATATTTTTTTATTTTGAAAACGAAAAATTTTTTATTTTAAATAAAAAAAATATTTAGTAAAAAAAATTGCATCGCCCGAGCAGGGACTTGAACCCTGGACCCTTGGATTAAAAGTCCAATGCTCTACCGACTGAGCTACCCGGGCACATACTTGCTCGTTGGTAAAGTGATCATAACAGAGCATGCGGCTGATTGCTGTGTGAAACGAATACACACACAATGACAATTTTCTGATTTGATTTTCTTGTTGGGAAAGAGATTCTAACTAGAATAAATCTATTTAAAAAATTGACACAAAATTTAATACATTTCTAAATAGAGTGAATTTATGCACTGCTGGTAAATGAGGCATAAGCTTAAGAGCTTTCTCAAATGCTACAAAGCTTTCATTTTAAAATTATGCTTTCATTTTAAAATTATGCTTTCATTTAAGATTGAGTTGAAGGTTTTAGTTATTTTCTGGATAAAATATTTGATTATTAGACTTTAAAATAATTATGATTTCCAAACCTCTTCAGGTAAGTTTTGGTCTTCGTACTGTACTCATCCATATTATTAAATTTTATATATCTGTGAATTACTATGCTTATATGTCTGTTGTGTTTGCAAATAGCAGCCCCGTGTTAGGCGCAAGTGAGCTAAAAGGTGCCAACAAACTGAAGAGATCAACGCTCGAAATCTGCTCCAGTTTTGTCGCTGCTGCTTTTCAAAGTTGGCTTTTGCGCTCGGTTGCACTGTCAAGTGACGTGTAACATCTGCAATGTTAACGATGACATTGTTGTTTATTAAGATTTTTTACACACATCAATACAAGTACAAGTGTAGGTATGTATTTGTTGCTGTTTTTGATGCCAGCATTATTGCTTTTATTGTTGAGGGTAAAACGAGCCAGGAAGATTTGTTGAGTACTAGAGGTTCATCGGAATTCACATCTATATTTATATGCAAGTATGTATGAATATAAGTATGAATAAGTAAATATTGAAGTAACTGCAATGCAACTCACTCCAATAACAACAAATGTATCTGGCGCTGCCGTGCTAACATCATAACTTCACCGTTTTACATACATATATTTGTTGTTGTTATTTTGCTGTTTTGTGAAAATTGCTGCAAATATGCTGCACAATACTTTTATTTGCTGCATATTTTGCCTCTTAATACAATGCCACCGATACAACCATTGACTCAGTCACACGGTGGAGATGTGAATAGTCGCATATATGACTGAGATGCCGAGAGCAGAGGGTGCTACACAGTTGCAAAAATACCCGCTTGGCAATGTGCCATGAAATTCAAATCTGCCTTCATTTCACTTATGTACATAGTTGCCGTTCATTTATTTATTTATTTGTATTTATATGTATTTATATCTCGATATATTTTTGTTATTACTGAAGCTCCCATTTATTTGCATTACAAAAATTTCAAAATACTCAACTGTCGCATTTATTTACTTTGATTGAAAGGTAGTAGACGGCAGTCTGTCGGCAATAAGAGTAACGAAGACTTCAACTAAGTGGTAACACTATACACAGAAATTTGAAATGTTAAAACGTTAGTGAACCCTTAAAGGTTTATTTAAGGTGGGCAGACGGTTTATAACATGCATTTCTAGTAATTTTTTTAAATGTAAATCACTCAATATTTTTGTTTCGATTTTTTTAAAAAAGGTAGAAATTCAAATTTGGAGGCGAGGCAAATTTCAGCGATGGAGACTTCTATAAAACAGATTCTCCAAAATTTGTAGGTAAATCGGTGAATTAGAACTTGAGGAATGTGGGTATTGTTTTGAAAAAGACAGTTCCTAGAAAACCGCGTTTAAAGTTTGCCCCGGTTAAAGAGTTTGGATGCAGTGCCAGAAAGCATTTTTTTATTTATTTTATTGAGAATAATTCAAGTTTTTTATTTCTACAGCAGAAGAGGGTATCAAAGGCCTAGAAATTATAATTTCTTAAGGGGTTAGGGGTACTCAGGATTTTCAAAATATCATGTTTTTTTCCATTTTCGTTAGGTGTAATATCTTAAAAATATACTCTGAAAATTTGTAGTTTATCCGATAATTGCTTTTAGATTTATTCGACAAATAACACCGACCCCTCGGGCACTCCAACACGCTAGTGTGAAACTTTAAATGCTTTTTTCTCAAAACTATGTTTTTTGAACCGCTCGGTAGATTTTAATGAAATTTCTACACCTTTTAGAATGCATAATAAATTCAGATCTGAACCAAAGATTTTTTTTCAAATTTCAATTTTTTAAGACTGTTGATTTTTTCCCGAAAATCTAGAAAAAAGTTCCTGAGACCGCCATTTTCTTAAATTTTTAATTTTTGAAAAAAAAAAATTTGGTTCAGGCTCAGGATTGTCTATTTATAAAACTATTTTTTTTATCCGATTGATTTTAGATGAATCTCCAAGGATTTATGATTGTCACCGCAAGGACCTTTTTTTGAAACTGGGTCAAGACAGCTATAACTTTGGAAATTAAAAATTTTTTTGTTTCAAATTTTCGTGACTTTAAGTCAAAACATTGTATAATAATGCCATATTATTACTTTTGTAATATAATATGATTTAATAGCAAAAAAAGATTACTGAAAATTCTAATTTTTTCGTGTCTCTGACTACCCCTAATCTCTTAAGGGTTTTGAACGTGAAACGTCGAATACTCATTCGTTCATTGTCGGAACTATAATTTTTGGTGGAGAATCTACAAATTAACACTTAATTACAACAATATACGCAAGAGTACCTTGATATAATTACGAAATTTTAAATTTCAACTTCTTCTTCTCCACTTTGCAATTTATTTTTAAAACTGTTTACGAAATTTTCGACGGCATGCGTTGCTAAAAATAACAGAAGCAAGTGAATTGCATTGTAAATATATACATACTAGCTGACCCGGCGAACTTTGTACCGCCTAACAGTCAATGAATGTGGTGTTACAGATAAGCAGAACTTTACGATTTTTTGAAAGCAATACAATGAATACATATAATATTTATAGCGGCCCGGTACGTGCTTCGCTACGTATAAAGTGAAATATAAAATATAACTAATTTATAAAAAAAAATATATTTAATTATTTGCTAGCTATCCAAAACATTTGGATAAACAATATTTTTTGTTTTTCCATTTTGATCATGAATAAACAAACGGCTGGGGGTACCGACTCTGGAACAGGCAACATAAAGTTGTCCATGTGAAAAACATGATTCCTCCAAATTCACACCACAAATGTGAAGTGTTTGCCCTTGAGCTTTGTTGATAGACATCGCAAATGATAAACGCACAGGATATTGTAATCGTTTGAATTCAAATGGCATATCAGTTGGAATCATAGGGATACGCGGTATTAAACAAACTTCTCCTTTTGATTTACCAGTTAAGATCGTAGCTCCAATCAAATTTGGCAATAAATTTTTCACTGCCAATCTGGTGCCATTACACAGTTTTGGTGGATTAATATTTCGCAATAATTCCACTTTCAGATTCAAGCAATGCGGTGGCATACCAGCCGGTTCTAATGAATTTAAAAATTCAGTTGGATAATTCATTGCCTCATTGCCATGTTTTGGCCTAGTTGGAAATTCGCTTTGCGCTATATTTATTTTTTTCACAAATTCACACAAACTTCAATAATTATTAAAAAAAAAAATATAATAACTAATAATTTTGCACCGCGGTAATTTCGGACACTACTGAACGTATGGGGCCAAAGAAAACGCTCCGGCGATGTTTACACTCCAATGTCATATATTCTCCTAATTTGAATTTTCTTAATGCTAAGAGTCAAAGTTCTATATACCTACAAAAAACAAAATATTCATGTATTTCTTTATGCAAAATAAATGCACCGTAATATAGTTCGATGTCTTTTCAAAGCCTACTTTGTTTGTCGATCTGCCTGCTACATACATACTTACATGTTGATATAAATATAATGCAGTAAGTTTGTAGGTGGGAATAATAAGTATGGTAGTTAAGACGAAAGTTCATAAATTTTGAGAGCGAAAGAGCGTAGCTAAGTAGGTAACAAATCGTTTAGTAAATGATTAAACTATTATTGATGTATGTATGCTAATATGAGCGCTTTTCAGCTTTCCAAGTAGGTACGAGTTAAATAAACAAAAATGTAACATATGTGTGGTGAAATTTTTGAAACATTTTGGCCGATATCTCGAGACCCTAGTCACGGAGCAGCATCAAAAATACTCTATACTATAGAAATCATCAACAGCTTCCATTTGTTACCCATATTGTACAAACACATCCTAGGGTTACCCGGGTCCACGTTTTGGCCTATTTCTCGGTACCCTGGTATCCGATTGATTGCCTGCTACATACGTACCTACATGTGTGGTGAAATTTTTGAAACATTTTGGCCGATATCTCGAGACCCTAGTCACGGAGCGTCATCAAAAATACTCTATCCTATAGATATCATCAACAGCTTCCATTTGCTACCCATATTGTACAAACACATCCTAGGGTTACCCGGGTCCAAGTTTTGGCCTATTTCTCGAGACCCTGGTATCCGATTGATTGTCGATTGATTGCCTGGTATCCGATTGATTGCCTGCTACATACATACCTACATGTGTGGTGAAATTTTTGAAACATTTTGGCCGATATCTCGAGACCCTAGTCACGGAGCGTCATCAAAAATACTCTATCCTATAGATATCATCAACAGCTTCCATTTGCTACCCATATTGTACAAACACATCCTAGGGTTACCCGGGTCCACGTTTTGGCCTATTTCTCGAGACCCTGGTATCCGATTCTTAAAATTTCAAAACACAAACCATCTACTGAATAGTCCAAACAAAGCCTAAAAATTTGGTTTGGATAGGTGAGCCCGTTCTTGAGTTATAAGATTACCAAGGAAATGTAACTTCTTTTTATATATATAGATATACATATATATGTATGAGGCAACGACGCGCAAGTCACGCTAGACCGAACGGATAATTAATGGTAAAATAAAAATAATTACAAACATATGTACACATGTCTATAAAATATATATATTTTTTACCCAAACTGCCGAAACCAATAAAATTAGAATGGACGTTTGTGTGTGCAGACATGTGTAAAAACTCTGCTAGCCAAATGGGTCAACAATTTGCGATTGCTTAAAATTCATATTTACACAACTCAAAATTTATGAAACAAAACAGTAGACAAATTTCATGAACTGTCAAAAACTATTTGTTTTTCTTCGTTTTACATTTGTCTATTCATTACTCGTATTTGTGCGCATCACACACTCACATGCCGTCTGAGTCAGCCGAATTTTTACTGGCTGCACAAAATAAACACCGTAAAACTACAATAAACCCGAATATGAACTGATGCGCCAACAACGAAACGCACAAATTTGAATTTGAATATTTGCCAACAAATTTCGAAAACATTTATTTTAGGTTTTATGTTTTCTTTTATTATTCATTACTTGTGCGCATAAAAATATGCATAAACAGAGAGGCGCTGAAAAAAGCAAGTGTCTGGTGGCAGACGCCGGTCCGCGGCAATGTCAACAAAGCGTAATTTTCGAAAATAAAATGTGATGATGCAATAAACAAACGATACAACAACAAAAGGGTTTGAAAAAATTGGCATCCAATTAATGGAATAATGTAAACTTTACACTTGGCGTAATATTTTTTTACAAATTGTATGATTTAATCTTCGATTTTTCGATAAAAATTATTTCAATTTCATAATTTTAAATTTGGGAGTTTTTGAAAATATAACCACACACTTTCTGCTTGCATGTCCTGTACCTAAATTGTAGCTTTAAAGCGAATCGCCGAAGTTGTTTTTGGAATATGATAGATGAAAGTTAGCAAAATATCGTTTTAATCAATTTCGAAAATATTTTTGAACATGAAATGAAGCAAACCAGCTTGATTCAATGTCAACATCCGGTGAGACGGCAGTAGGAGTTTTCGAGAGAAAGGTTTTGCGGAAGATTTATGGTCCCTTAAACATTGGCAAAGGCGACTCCGGCGGAAGATGGAATGATGAGCTGTATGTATTATTCGACGGCATAGACATAGTGCAGCGAATAAAAAGACAGCGGCTACGCTGGCTGGGTCATGTTGTTCGAATGGACGACAGTGCTCCAGCTCTGAAAGTGTTCGATGCAGTACCCGCTGGTGGAAGCCGAGGAAGAGGGAGACCTCCACTCCGATGGAAGGACCAGGTGGAGAGGGACTCGCTTCTGTTGTGGACTCGGCTATAACTGCGTAAGCGGTGTTTACGCCAGTCAAGAAGAAGAATTAGAAGAAGAAACCAGCTTAATTTTCCGTTTAATATTTGTATAAATTGACTATTTTGCTTTCCTTTTTTGAAAACCTTTCGCGCAAATATCAATAAATGTGTAAATAATGACGCAGCGTTCCACCATACCATACTTTAAGACACTTAAAATCACCTTTGAATTTTTAATAATCCAGCATACGTACCAGCGGCGAAAAGGGTTAAAAAGCGGCGATAAAATTTTATGCAAATTCGTAAATGTGCTGAACATCAAAGTGCAGCAAATTTTCACGCCGCGTTGGGCTGATTAAGTTTGCCGCTTAGACATGGGCGCAAGCAAGCAAGTAGGCCTTGTCTTTCCGGGCAGGAAGCGCGTTAAACACCGAGTTTGGCAGCCGCTGAGTTCGTGGCGAGGAAGCCTACACTTAGGCGCTGCACTACTAGCAAATTACATTTGCATATTAAATTATGCGCGAAATGATGTTGAGCATCGACTGTCTGCTATAGGCCTACAACTCGTGATTTCTTAACTCCCCTCGCGTCACCCGCACTCTTGCTGAATTTAAGAGAATGTCATTTGCGCGCTACAAAGATGATTGCTTGTTGGCAATCACTTCGGATGGAACTTCGCTTCTTATTAACCCTTGCCGAGCTGCAGACTGCTTGAGTATAACTGCTCATGTACCTTACATAACGGTATGTATATATGTATAACGGTATGTATATGTAAAGACACATGTATATGGGTGAGCGCGCAAATGTCAATTCAAATAAGAGCACCAATCACTCACACCCGTTACGCGGCTCGATGGCAAAGCCGACATTACGTTAATGCGCATATATGCGCCCAGACTATGGGGGTTACGAAAGGATTGTGTTGTGGGGACTTCGCAATCACTTTACTGCAACATATAACGGTAAACATGCGAGTGAGCGAAGTGAAGTGTGCTGTGGTGTTGGCCTTGATGTTGGTGGAGGCACGCAAATGCCGGAGCGCATAATGGCAGCCACATCAATGCCTACAACAACAACAACAACCACAGCAAAAGCTTGAACGACTTGCGCTACAATTACTATCACTGACAATGACATCGTCAAACAAATGATCCGCCACACCTCCTACGGCTACGTCAGCGCCGTAAAAACAAAAACAATAGCAAAGTGCCGCAGCGCTGCACAGCGCGTAACTAACCCAATGCAAACAATTGTACTTCCGGCCACAGTCAATTATGTCGTTTGATTGTTTTGAGTACATGCCCCAAACCGCAAACATATACATGTACATGAACGCCACATGCCACATGCTGCATGCCGCATGACACAGGTTAAAATAAGTAACATTTATAATGCGTTGTAAGCGTTGTGTCTGTCTGTCTGTCAAGACAACGACGCGAGATTGGGCCGATTTAAGTGCTGTCCGTGGCCTTTGAAAGCCACACAGACATGCAAACAGAGAAAGCTGTCCGGTACAAAGGACGAGCAGAAATGCGTTGTAATAGACACATGAGCGCTCATGATAAATGATCTTTGTAGCATACTTTTAGGCGCATAATAGCGTTTTTTATTTTTATAAGGAGAAGGACGTATAATTGGGATTTATTCCTATCAAAACTGAACTCATAGTTACGTGGAAATCAATTGAGAAAATGAAGAAATGAAAAGCTCACGAAGAAGAAAATGAATGCTTGTTTAAGACTCAAAGTAAGAGAAGAAACCTTTAGAGCATTACAGCATATATAGAAAATATATACCCAAATTATATACATATATCAAAATTTCTAGGTTAAACATAGGGCCTCAAAGAGCATTACAGCATAATATACGTAAAATCCCTCAATCATGTTCCCTTCTTGTTATTCAAGATATAGCAATGAAGCAAATTCTTCATTTAACCGCGGCGAATACTTAAATAACTACAGCATAATCCAGTCAGCTTTAAGATACCGCTTATAATCACATAGCTAAAGTCGAAAGCTTTACATAAAAGTATTCGAGGAATGTTATGCTTTCAAATTCAATGTGTCACTTTGCGTCTCCGCCACAGAACAACCACAAAACTCCAAACATTCAAATCTTTCAACAGCAAACTACCCTAAAGTCAATGTATCAATTCAAATTAATTGCCACACCAAAACACAAACAATAATCTAAGCGGGGACAACAAATCCACTCCAATTTATTTGTGTAATTAAATGAAGTTGTAATGGCAAAGAATCGATACGATACCAGGGGTCATAAATCAATGTGTACAAAACTTTACCGAATGTGTTTGGGCCGCTTTCAATTGGTGGTTGTTGTTCATTCGACAACAACTTAAATGCATGCTTTACAATATTTAGATTGCAATTTAATTAATAAAGACAGGGCTTACAGACAGAAAAAGTCAGACAGACTGGCAGACAGTCAGAAAGTCAGAGTACAAACAACAACTATGCGAGTCGACAATGTGTACACACACACCCTTTCCACTTCTGCCTGGCATGCGACAATGCAAATTCAATTAATCACAGCCTGAGCAGTGAAAACTCGGCCGAGCGCGGAGGAGAAGTGGCGACGCTTAAAAGCAAGCAACACGCACCGCGCAGCGCCTGGCATTCTTACATTTGTGTGAACGCGTTGCGCTGAACTCAACTAAGTTGTACATTTCCGCGAGGTAATTCCACTTGTAAGCCGACTTCCTTTCTGTGTTGTGTTTCTTATTTTTGTTGTTTTCATTTTTTGCCCCTTACATTTGTTGTTTGTTAGTGCGCAACGAAAGCACTTATATTGGAGTGTAATTTGTATTTAGTAGTGCGCCTAAAAGCATGCTACAGCACAATCACACACATACACTCCCACATGCCACATTTACATGCCAAGCGCAACACAAATAAATACAAGTGCAAGTGGAGAGCTCACAGCGTTGGCAAAAGGAGTACGCGCAACAAAAGAAAGGTAGAGTAAGCCAGCCAGCAGCAAGGACAGACAGCACGCAAGAGCATGTTCGAGCAATCGCTTATACATATATATGTATGTACGTATAAGGGGCATGTGTGTGGGTGTGCAAGTGTTGAGTGCGAACAAGAAAAATGGCATAAAATTTATTAAACTTCTACGTTTGTTTGCTAAACCGAGTGCCTCCGCTCCACATTGAGCGTGTAGTGCAGCATAGAAAGGGGGTTGCATATCACTGAGTGTGTGTGCTTAAGGCGTGCAACAGCTAGTACTGCGTCTTTTCGCATACTTTTCGCCGAGCACCACTGCTATTGAGGTTATGTTTATAGTCGATATTTCATTTAATATGCGCCGTAAATTGCAGTAAAGATAAATGCTCTTCGAGTTGGAGTGAGTGCAGCGCGTTGATAGAGATTTAAGTGGTAAAAATGGCATGGCGCAACAAAGCCTGCGTTCAGGGTTATTCAAACGGAATAACAAAGTAATATAAATTGCGAGCATACTCTAGACACTTAGAGACACTTAAGCGCCAAAGGAAAGGATGGAATTAGCATGCAAGTGATATTTTATTATAAACACGCTATTCGAAACACATTTAGGGGCGGAAAGAGGGTCATAGTAATACAGTTACTTAAGAGATCAAGAAGTTTGTTTGTTGTCAGCATGGAGTTTCTAATTCGATTTATTAAGTAGTTATATTTGGTTCAAGAGATTATAGCGTATACATGAGGGGCTTAATAGTTTCAGCATATTTTAGAATATTTTTTAACTGATTTAGGCGTCAATTAATAATCATATTACTTATAAACTGATTGTCATTTCACCAAATTCATAGCAACTTTTTATTTGTCTGCGTCAATAGAAATAGCTAAAGCAAAGCATATTTTAAGGCGTTTTAGCAAAACCACAGCCAGTATGCACGTTGTCAGAATATATACACTCATATACAGAAATACAGCATACACTTAGGCGCAGAGTAATTGTATACCGAAAGCCGATACACCACATGTTAATCTGATTAACACACAATAACTGGAAAATTACAGCAAGTAGGAGGCAAATGGTCAAGGAAGAAAGCAACAAGAGTTACATTCAAACAGTACACAATTTTTACTACATTAAAGCTAAGCTTCTTTGTACATACGGCAGCTACTACAACCTGATAAATGAAAGCAAATTGGTAAAATAGATAAGTTGAAAATATCCCTGGCAGTCATCAGTGTTGAGAGCTCAATACCACAAGTATCAATCCATATAAACAACATCTAGACACAAACATTACTAGAAGAGTGTCATAAGCGATACTTCGCAAACTAGTTACTAGAGACAATACTACAACTGGAATATCCAGAAAATAATCCTAAAAGACAAAACTTGTACCAATGTTACTAGATTTTTTGATCCTGACATATTTCTGGTCGAAATCTTATTCCAGAATATCTCTTCGTTCGGGTCTCATTAATTGAGATTCTGCTTCATACTGTTCCTAAAGTAGTTCGTAATTAATTAATTTCATTGGGGATAGCATTCTACATTAAGAAGAATCATCATAGATTTACATGTCCAACACAGTTGTAACATTTGACCACCGGCAGTCACGTGCCTTTTTACTCCACTCCACTCCACCCGTAGAATCGAATCAGCGAAGTAACAAACTAAATCACGAATCATGACAGAGCAGCAGCCACCCGACCCAGTTGTTCATACTGAGCAACGGAAGTACCATAAACTCATTTTATTTACCCAAAACTGTGTGTGTGTGCGTGTGGGTGTGCATTTCGTTACACGAGTAGTGGTCGGTCGTTGAATGGTTTGCAAAATGTAACACAAATTGCGACAAAATGCGCACGACAAGCGTAGCGAATCCACTGGACACTGAGAAAAATTTGATGGAGGTTGACTACTGCGAGCTGAGTCGATATAGATATACATAAATGGGGAAAATCTGGAGGAAAGCAACGAAAGGGTATGTATTTAACTGTGGTTGAGATTTGTTCGTCCAAGACACTCTTTGAGATGATTTCATCACCTAATTTTTTATGATCAACAGTTATTTCTATATTATTCTGAGTCGATATATATCAATAGATTTAGCTATGGGATCTCCTCTTTACTCAGAGAACCAAGATGACTGTTGTTCGTACCAGAATGAGAGGCCTTAATGTAAGTCCGTTTCGGTATCAACAGTGCCAAATCCAATACATCTTCCGATTTTATTTCTACCATTCTTATTCTAACATGCCATTATTTAGAATTGGTTTTTTGCGACGCCTTAGTTATTTCCACTTAATGGCATATCCAGCATCAGACCGAGACTTTCTATTGAAAACATATTTCAGGTCCATAATTTCTTTCAGTGTATGGAAAAAGCACTTTGTTCAACTAAATGAAATGGCGACGAAAGCAAATTGAAAATAGTGTTTCTGCCCTGCAGAGTATTTAATCCCAGCACCTACACACACAATCAGACAAGCACTCGACTAAATCACACTATGTGAAAGTGCTGCGCGCCATATTGGAACCCTCTTACTCGTTCACAGGGAGACAAATAAACCACCGCACCGTGCAAATATTAGCCTTGTTAGGTGTGGCGAGTGGCAAATGTAAATTTGCCAAATAATAAGCAGAGACAAAATATGGTTACCAACGACCGGCTCAATTCACTCAGACATACAAAGGAAGAGCAGGGCATTCAAGCTGGTTGCACGAGTACAATTCGCACCGCAGCTCCAATTGCAATTGTAGCTTAAATCAACAAAGGATGTTCGCCACTGTTTGGCGAAGAGGTTATCTCTGTTAGCACGGACATCATGCAGCAGAATGATGTTGCAAAAAATAAACACAGATCATTCATGTCTATCCTGTGCGGGTGTAGAGGAGCTGTACAAACAGCATTTTGCATTTAACGCAGTTGAGGAGTGTTCTCCTTCTTCTTGTTGTTGTTGTACCAATGTTACAATGGATTTGTTGCAAGCACAATAATACAGCGCTGCAAGTGTCGCGGTCAAATGAAAACAATGGCTGCGTAAAACAATTGTAAATTGCTATAATATTGGCATTTGGAGAGTTTGCTCATTGCATTAGTTGCAATTAAGCTGCCATAAATAGTTAGATAGCTGACTGCGTGTGCACTCATTATTTGCCTGAATTTGTAAAATATTACTTTATGGAAATTTTGCGTTTGTTTAGTGTCGTGTTTTGCAATACAATTTGCTTCGTATTTATTTAGTTTCGTGCTAATGCTCCATTTAGCGGTAGACCGCCTAAAAACAATTAATTTGTGGTCAATGCGGTCAGGTTTAATTGATGACATTACATTACCTGCAGCTGTTAAGCTGTTCACAAAGAGTCATAGAACATGAAATCGAACATACCTGAAATGAAAAGAGAGGAGTTGAGGTTAGTTTCTAACAATTTAAACACATTTACAGAGATATATTTCAGTGATAAACTAAAATTTAAAATAAAATATTTGTTGCCGCAAATAAATTCATAAAATGGGTGCTTTTTTAGAGGAATTGTATTTGAAAAACAAAAAGCTGTCAAATGCGTGCTTTTGACATTTATGGTGATTGTACGTATGTGATTGGCGTTGCAACCGTTTAGCCGGTTATAGCCGAATCGATGAGAGCGCGCAACTCCTCTCTTTCCTTCGCAGTTCGGCGCCAGTTAGAGATTCCAAGTGTAACCAGGTCGCTCTCCACCTGGTCCCTCCAACGGAGTGGAGGTCTTGCCCTTCCTGTGGGTATTGCATCGAACACTTTCAGGGCTGGAGTGTTTTCGTCCATTCGAACAACATGACCTAGCCAGCGCAGCCGCTGTCTTTTTATTCGCTGAACTATGTCTATGTCGTCGTATAACTCGTACAGCTCATCGTTTCATAGTCTGCGGTATTCGCCGTTGCCAATGTTCTGAGGACCATAAATCTTGCGCAAATTCCTCTCGAAAACTCCTAGTGTCATCTCATCTAATGTTGCAATCGTCCAAGCTTCTGCACCATAAAGCAGGATGGAAATGATAAGCGACTTGTAGAGTTTGATTTTGGTTCGTCGAGAAAGGACTACTCAGTCCAAAGTGGCACCTCTTGACAAGAGTGATCCTGCGCTGGATTTCGAGGCTGACATTGTTCGTATTGTTGATGCTGGTTCCCAGGTATACGAAATTATCTACTACTTCGAAGTTATGACTGTCAACATGTTGATTAGATATGAAAATTTGTCTTCTAAATTCCTGTGCTACGCTGCGAATTTTCATAGCTCGTAAATAATCCATATTGAGAGAGTGAATAATCCGCAGATATACTCCAGGCTCTCTTTCTCTCTGAAACAATTGAGTAACGGGGTGGTTTCCATGCTTGGGTTCCAACAGGATTATGGAACAAGTCATACAATGTGTGAAAATATGACTATGACTTGGTAAACCAATCATTTATAAAAAAAAGTACAAAATTGGACCTACAGGAGAGTCTTTACAAGTTGTAATCCCGAAGGATCTATGCTTGAATCTACGTTCAAGCATCAAATGTTATAAAACTTTATAAAAATTATTGACTATCCAAGTCTAATGAATAAACCTTCAATTTATTTATTTATTTTATTCCTTTTTTTAAATAAATCTCTACCTCTAAAACACCACCCTTTACATGTATAAACCTACAACTAATGAATGAAATGTGTCGCTGCAATTAAGAATTTATTATTATAAATTAAGAATAATTTCTACAAATAATATAGACGGTCACGTGCCAAACATGCAAAGAATTGAGAATGAATCCAGAGGCTAAGGGTTATCACTAATGTCATCAGAGAATCAGCTAAGCGTGTTGATACAAAACTAGGCATCACACCATTAGGACCACACAGTGAGCGAGTTGATAAATGAGGCAACATGATTAACGGCAAAGTAGATTGCAAAACATATACAACATAGATTTAACTGGTTCAGCATTGGCTCTCAAATTTGTGACACAATTTCTACTCGAGAAACGCAACGCTCGACTTCGCTAGAGAGCGTGAGAGTGTCTAATGATAATATAATAAGCAAATGATAAGAACGGACTAAGCTCAACATAAAATATGATGCAATTAGCATACAAATTGCAAAAGGCATTCAATTGGCACTAAATACGGCAGGTGAAGGGAATAAAATCAAAGAAGTGAAAGAGAAACCTTGAGGGTGAAATTTTTGCTTTTCTAAAAGTCATGGTTTGTTTAGTAAGCAGAAAAAGTGGTCAGTGTGAACCACTTACTTACGTAAAAACGTCGGCTATACAATTTGGCATCAAGCAGACAATTTATAAAATGGTCATCTACTAACCGGTGTAGGGACACAAAATGAAAACCTCATCATCTTCACCTCTTCGCAGCAAACGATTATTCCACAAAATGTGGACAACATGTTTTCTGGGCAGCTGTTCGACATGCCACAGCATTGAAGGATTTACATGTACCCGACCTCCATCAGCCGTTTAGCTCCCTTAAAATTGTTTTCGGAAACAGCTGAGCGCACACGAATGCGCGTTAATCGTTTGCGACGCCAAACTGGGACGAAAAAATGTCGTCTGCCATTCAGTGTGCACCACCCGTCCGTAGCCTTTGCTCGACCAGCGTCCATTTATGCCAAGACAGCGCTTCACCTCCCACCTGTGGCACCTTTGACAGCGGCTTATGTGCACTGTAATTTTTCGCTTGAAATCCATTTTTATTGCATAAGCATAGGCGCGCTCGCCGTCCGTGCATAATTTAAACACACACTCAATTCAATAGGATTTGCATGTGGCTGTTTGTGAACAGATTTTTTCCAGCCTTTGAGTGCTCAGCGCCGGCTACAGTTTTAATTATTTGCACAAAAATAAACGCATAAGCGGATTGAATTGAATTGAAATTGATTTAGCGCGACATGTTGGCGAATATGCACGAAGGACATTGCAGTAGCATACATGCGGGCGCTGTGTAAATATGCGAATAATTTAGGTTTATTCATTCTGCAGAGTGTTGTGCATTTTATTGTTGTTGAATTAAATTTGAAAATGAAATGTGTATTCGCTGGCATTAATCGCGATTGAATTAAATGTTAAAGTGATTGAAATTATTTATATTTAATCATATTGTATAGAGTTAAAGCGCTTTAGGTGATCTAGTTGAGGCATGTTTAAAACAATATTTGGTGGCGCAAAAATTACTAAAAATATTATATTATTTTCATAATTGTAAAAATTCAATTTCTTCTAAACATAGAAAGATGAAGGCAGTGAATCTTGTCAAGCAACAAGATCATCCTGTCTTTTATCATCTTTTATAACCGATCCAAATTATTGAGAACTGCTTAAAAAAGGATTCATACGAATGCATATAGATCAAATAAAATTCTGACATAGGGTTCCGTGTCTTACAAAAAAATTGAAAGAACATTTTACAATAAATCCAACTCAATAGAATCCATCAACGCGTTACTGATGTAATCCAGCTTTGATCTCTAAGAACTTTGTTAAGTTCAACATGAAACCCTTGTCATAACAGTATGGTATATAGTGTAAGCTTTACCAGATATATAGACTTTTTGCAAACGTATAAAGAAAATCACCCGAAACACGTGTCAGAAATTATCAAAGACATGTTCGCCTTGTATTATTGTAAATGTTTCGGAAATTGCAAGTGCCTCTTTAAAATACAATAGAAATGAAGTAATAACAGAGAGAAACGAATAACACTTCATAGCTAAATTTCCCCCATTTTCTTTACTTTTATTTTCGATACGTTTTTGCACCAAAGCCAGCCACTTCACAATATTGTGGCGCTTTTACCAGACTACTTTACACCTTTTCCATTGTACGATTTCACTTTGAATTGAAAATGTCGAACATGTGTGCGGATTCCCGCATACATTTCCAGCGAAGGGGGTTTATGGGACGTTTACGCTGATAAGCGCCGACATGAGAGAGTGATGTGGGGGAGCAGCGGCGCATAATGGAATATTTATTGGCGTTTGTGGGGGGTGAGAAAAGAAAGGCAAATCGGTGTGTACGAGAGAGAGAAAGAAAGAATGAGAAATAAGAACAGCAATCAGGAGGAATGAACGGACAGTTCACAGCTGTTTTCTATTGAAAAGGGTTCAATGACAGTTACTCCCCTTTAAATGGGCGCACACTGATGGGTCGCATATAGAAATTTGTACATGTAATTCATGGCAGTAGCGCCGCGCCGCGTCGGCTTTCGCAAAGTGTGACAGGAAGGTGATAACGGCGATAAGCCAGCAAATAACGCTACTTAAACGAGTGTTGAGACGCATAAAGCGGGCGCTGATACAGAAAAAAAATGTTAAAATTAGTGCGGCTTGTCAGCCGTTTCATTCAGCTTGAAGTCTCATTCAAACTAAATAAACAAATTTAGCACTTGTGCCCCACGTTTCGCTATCATCACTTAATTAATTTTATTTTATTTTTATTTTTTTGTTTTGTGGAATTTCATCTACATATATGTACTGTATTGTTTATTTAATAAAGTCGTTTCAATTTGCTTCGCAGATTCAATGTAAGCATTTAAAAATATCTGTGTTATCAGTCCAGCAAGCGAAGTGAAATGATTTCTCTCGGTTGTGTGGCAGTCGGTCCGCAGCGTCACATTGTGACAAAAGTTAGCTGATAAGACGTCAGCGCAATAAATAATATACACATTTCAATTGTCTTAGACAAAAATATTTACTTTCATAAAAATAAATCTTCAGTAGCAGTTTTATAGCATAAGGTGTCGCAGTCACTGCTGTGCTAACTGTATTAGAGCGAGTCCACGCAAAACCAATTGTGAAAGTGCATGAACAGACGAGAAATGACGCAAAAACTAGTTGTAATCATCTTTATTTGCCTGCTAAGTGCGGAGGTAAGACTCACTAATACTTAAACTAGTTTATCTAAACAATGATGATTCCCGTTACCCGCAGCACTACTTCTGCGCCCGCATCCCACGCGAGCCGCGCAGTGCCGAGAGTGTTGAGTCCTTCGAAACGGAGAGACCGGAAGATAACTCAGTGGAGAATACTCTCATTAGCAGCGCCACACGTGCGCAGTTCGAACGCGAGGCCTTGAATGAGACCAAACTCTTCCTCAACAACCTATTCCGCTCGCAAATTGACTATTTCAGCAAGGTAAAAGGGTTTCTGCCGGCCACAGTGAAGCGTGTCAGCGATATAAATACGTATATTGAGCGGCTGGAGCAAGCCATTTTGGCAGACTCTGTGCAGGAGAAGGACAAAATGTGGCGCGACACATTTGTCGAGGTAAGCGCTGAGAGTAAATATTTTGTAGAGACTTTTTTCTGATTTAATATTTCTTCATATTTACAGTTCAGCGAAAGCGCATTTCTGCTCAATAAGGAAAAGGATACCGGTGTTTCGAATGGCCGTTATATAGAAATACTGAACGAAGCTGGTTTGGAAGAGACGACTAAGAAATTCTTAAGCGATGTGACGGTATACTTTTGGAAAATGGCTAAAGCTAGCGGTAAAGTTGTGGAATCAACAATTGACGAACAAATTGAGAAATGGAAAAAGGAATGAAACCCAAAACCCCAAAAATGAGAAAATGTATGCGAAAAAAGTCTGAACTTTATAACTTTGTTGATCGAAGTACAAAAAAACCAAAAACAATTTTTAAAAATATACATTTATAGTGTTAAACTAATATTCAAATGGATTTCAATTATTCATGCCACATATTTGTGGAGCTTATAGCTCCTTAAAAGTGCTTGCTCAATAGTTAAATATTTGTTATTTAAGAACCAAATCCTTAAATCTCACATTAACCCTTGTTACTAAATGTCGCAAATATGACAGGTCCATACACATAGACCATATTATCCCAAGGGATAACTCGCATTAGCTTATTTTCAACATTTGTATACTCATTTAGTGCCCCGTACGTTTGAGGTCTCCGTAGCGCAATGGTTAGTGCGACTGACTGCCACGCGAGCACACCCAGGTTCAACGCGCGAAGCCAGGAGTATGTGTTTGAAGAGAAATCGTTCTAAGGTTTCTTGACAGGAGACCCGAATTAAGTGACTGCTAAATGAAACAAATTTAAGAGCAGAGAGAGCCAATCAAACCCCAGAAATTTACACAACTGCATCTTGCAATTATGTACTAGGGTATGAACGGAACTGAATCACGGTTGTAATAACTAGTTAAGCTTAGAAATAAATTAGGTTAAAATGATTACACTAAAAACAAAAAATAAATAAAATAATAAATCTAAAATATAATTTTTTAAATTTAATTTATATAGTCCCACTTGTGATGTATGGAAATACTCTGTTTGTTCGCCGCAAATTAACATGCCCGAAAATAGTATGAACCCACAAGCGGCCAGACAGCAGATAACTGTGCAAGATTGTGGCGAGTTGAATTTGTGGCGCTAACCAACTACACAGCCAACTAACTTTTTGTGGTAATAGAAAACCCTGAATAGTACGAGCGAACCGAATTGAAATGGCGCCGGTGAAGTGACACTTCACTGCCGCGCCGCCAGTGTCGGCCTTCCGCCGAACAAGCCAAAGGTTGTTTTAGATAAAATGCAGATATTTTCATAACATATGTAGACATAGGTATTCACATGAATGCATAAAATATACAAATTACGGTGTATAGTTCCCGTCGAGCTCGTACAAATGCTACCGACTACTGCTTCGGTGGGTAAGTGCCCTGTGTGTACACCGGTGAGTACGCCTCAATTAATGTAATTGAAGTTTCTGATTTTTTTTATCTGTCGCACGTATGATGTCGGCATTATTTAAATGAAAAAGTTGCAGAAATGTTTTTCATTTTGATTATTTTGAAATTTGTGTATAAAATACCAAAAATTAGGTAGAAGAAATGGAAGTTTTTATTATTTTACTGTGCAATTTTAAATATACTGTATGACAATGGAAAGAAATTGGGTATATTTTTATAACGGTTAAAACTGTAGAATTCTATATTTGAACTCGGAAATTTTAGAATCAGTAATTTTTTGTCAATTCTAGTTTATGAGCATCAGAGACTCCGCTCTGAAGAACACATTAACGACAACTCGGGTTGTTAAAGCTTCAGTTCCATGCAAATGATCGACGCATAAAAGTCTTCTGTTGGACCTTACTTTACACAAAACACAAGACCACTTTGGCGAACTCTCTAAATTTACGTATTTGAAAATTCGAGCTTTTCACTGTATGTAAGTATGTATATTCTGAGGACATAATACAATTTCTCAAAGTCTTAAATCTGGAAAATATAATGTGTGTATTTTTGAGAAACTTTACAGGTTGCCTTTAAAGTTTTTATATGCACATATATATTTACGAGCATATGTGTAACATAACCGTAAAAAATTTAGTTGCCGCATTGACTTTGAATGCCAAAAATATGTAGGTTCTGTTGCAATCCCATACTCCTAACTACACGTTTCGTTGCTGTCATAAAAGGTTTTGTTGTTGTCAATATAATTTCCCGTTATTTGGTTTCCTTTTCCTTCCTATGATATGCTAAGTCCCAGCACATACATATCAACCTTTGCAGCAGCACCTTCCGAGCTACTAAAGCTGGCTTTCATTATTAACGAATTTTTATAGTGCGCCCTGACTACCGTAGCATAAAAGAGGACTACACAAAATCGACTGCGTGTGGCGGACTCCTTGGAGTAATGCGTACGTGTGTTCGTTTACGGATATTGCAAATATATTTCATTTCAAACGCATACATGGACACATGATACTGCTTGCGAAGCTTCTACTTGTAAGTAAACAGTTTAGCACAAGAACGGGAGTATATTCTCTGGTATTTCGCCATTTTTTCACATAACTACTTTCAGGGCTTACTGCGGACTAAACGAAAAACAATGTGAATTGTGGAGGGAGTCCCACAGCATCGCTGCGAATTGTGGCTGCGACGATGTGGCATATCCTGCGGTCGCTTTGCCGCAGACATATCTTGCGAGGACAACACGCACAACACACAGGGATGCCACAGTCTGCCATTGTGCTGGTGAGTAAGTCAAGGCAGACAAGGTGCTCCTTCGGCTGATGCGTGTATACTTGGGAGACCTTCATATACGATACTTCATAACAGTAGCTTATAGGAACATTCTTACAACGATAGATATATGTACATGTCTTTTATTATTTTTATTTGTAGCTCTTTGGTCGTCGTCTTACTCGTTTAAGGCGCGCATAAATTTACTTTACTTCCTCGTTATGCTCTCACCTCCGCCAGTGCTGAGCGCCCTCAGTGAAATAAACTTGAAAGAAAGTTGTGCGGAAAGGTGAGTGAAAAGACATTTTTTCATACACCACTGCGTTGGCTCTTCCTTGGCATATTTTAATATTCGGTTGCCAAAAGCAGTAAAGCACTGCAAATGACGCATTCTCCATTGTTTATTTTAGCGATTAGTTCTCATTCCCCCAGATCGGAGTTGAAAGTGTGAGTTGTCGTTACATTCTGTGTAATCTTTATGTTTGGTTTAAAGCTGGCTGCAAGCATTGTGACAGATTGTGGATTTTTGTTTGTCTCGAAATATTATTTTTCTTGAATTATTGAAATAAGAATCGACTTTATAGTTTAAAGGACCATAATGGACCAGTGGGTGGGGAAAAGACTAAATTGATTTTAGCTCTGCTTCATGAGTTGTTGTTTAGTGATTAGCAAATTAAGTATAACAAGCAAAAATAATACCAATTTCCCCACAAACACCTCGGGTTAAGCCAAAATTGCCTGTCATTACGCTTTAATTACAATATAATGACAAGTATTTTGTTAAAAATCATTAACTTCGGAAATAGATGTCAGCAACACGCTTCACTCAAAATCTCCAGGCTAGTTAAAGGCTGCATGAAATTAAAGCTAACAGGCCTGCAAATACGCCACACAGTCCGAACCGTAAACCCTTTTACCATATAGACAATTGTATTCGAGAATTTTCAGCTGATACCCAAAGTTAATGTGAATCGATTTGACCCTACTTAAACACAGAAAACTCACACCAGCACCGAAAAGGGCACAGAAAGGATCAAAAGCTATACGAAGTGACCCAGTAAGGAAAATTTGTATAGGCAAGGTAGATGGAAACCCAAAATGTTTATTGCTAATGCGAAACTAAAACAACTCTTTACAGCCATATTGACTACTACAATATGTAAAGTATTGATGCGTAAAAGCTCCCACATTCAAATGCCTCCTCATCTACTTGCAACCGCTTTCGTATCAAAACCTCGGCTGACAGCTGTCAAATAAAGCTTTACAAATAACTATTCGTATTTGTTTGCCGTCATTGTTGGTTGTTGTGCTGTGCTGTGTGTGATTTCTCATTCAGGTAGACAAAACGAAAGGACGCCACAACCTTTGTAAACAACCAACATATGCATATGAGCGACCGTAATTTGTAGTTTTACGGATTAAATTATTGTCAACTAGGGAGTTGATTTGTTATAAGTTTCACTCAAATTGATTGCAGGAATTGAGTGACCCGGCCACAAGCACAAGCCATGGAAAGGATATCTCCGCATATCAACGAAGCTTTGCATTACAATGGGACATTTGCGCACCAAAATGCCGAATACTTTTTCGAAGAATGGGGTAAATGATGTTACACAATTGCAGACGTGATAGGAACATTCCCAAAAGTTTAAACCTATTGTGTCTAATACTATGTAGAGTGTGTGTGAGTACAGTTGAAAGACATATTCATTAAATTGTCAAAGAGTAATGAATTGTTCCATATTATCCCTTTTATGGCATGCCACAAATTTGTGTAGTTTATGGCTTAGGAACTTTTTGTGGAAACATTTGAAGAGGCGCTTTGATTAGAAAGCTATTTGAAAAGTGGTATGGAGGTCGCTATATGAATGAGGTTCAGGGGTTCTAGGAAAAGGATTTTCAATGAAATTTTACTAAAATTCAACGGAAATGTGATTCTCAACTGAAATAAAATAGCATATTTGGCTTTTTTGCTTATATAATGTGTGGTTATGAGTGCATTTTGGTCGAAAGTGAATAAGAGTTACTAAACTTTCCTTTTCATTTCTTCTCTCATTTCTTTTTTATTTTGACACGAGTTTTTTTGTTTGGCGAATTAATGAGCTAATTTTACTAATTGCCGTCTGGCTGCCAATGCAAACAAAGAATGTCTCATGAAATGTTTTTAAATAAATCTTTTCTGTGGTGTGGATTTACAATTCAAAAGATAAGAGACTTAAAAATTATATACAATATTATCTGTGTTTGTTTGTTATTATTTAGTTAGAACAGTCGAGGCTTTAAAAATTGCACCAGTATTAGACATTAGGGTACTGCCAATGTTAAAGGAAAAAGGTATGCGACCAAGGATATAGAAGAAGTAGTCGGACAAGAAATGTATGAGTTACTAAACATTATTTGGCGTAGAAAGAAGCATTTATCGATCAAAAAGACAAGCTTATCACAATAGCGCATGCGTCATATGACGTCGTACCGCAGATGCAGCCAGTTTAAAATAGCATGTTCGATTCGCTACTCTCTACCGCTTGGTGAGTCTAAACAGCTAATATACATATGAGTGCGGCATTCACCAATATCATAACAGAGAATTACCGTTGCTATGTGATATAATTAGTGTCCTAAAAAAGTTTCTCGGCTAAGCTAGATCACAAAGCTAGACAATAAATTATATTTGGCTAAAAATAGTTAACAATTGTGTCGCATTTTTACTGTTATAAAAAAATTTCAAAATTATACGCTTTATATGTCATTTCACTTATCTCTAGCACAAGTACGACATGTGTATTTGTGTAAATATCTTGGGTATTTGAGTTTATATTTTGTGAGCACACACTTAGGTACATATGGTAAATCCATTGGTTATGATTCTATTCTATATACATGGCGCAACAAGCTGTGTTTTTAGGCCAAAAAACATAGATCTATATATATATGTGGCACCCAATTGGCTGAAGTATTTAATGACCCATTCTAGTTCATATGTATCCCTTCTCTGATGACCTTTAGCCTTTATTTAAAAATAGGCATATTTAATGCAATATTAGTATAAGAATTTGAGCAATATTAGGTGTGTTCAAACAATCTTTTGGTGCATTTCTCGGTTATACATACTTTATTTCGTACATATTATTAAAATTGTCATTCTTTATCAGTGTTGCTATTTATTTTAATTTTTGCTACACAGAGAGAGAAACCCACCAAAACGCACGCTGCCAGCATGATAATTTCTATTTGCTTTGCATTTCGCTTCTGTTCTCTTGTTTGCTAATCAAACACGAAAGCATGTCTTCAACATGTGTGATTTCTTTACGTTTTATTCTTTTTGCATCAAACATAAGAATACGTCACAAACCAAATATTATACAAACACTTGGTGACATATGGAAATCTACATCTGCCCACTAAATACCTACTGTATATTTATAATTTCCTCGGGTTTGTGATGAAATGCGATGTGTGTCTAAGATAAGGCTAAGATGGAGATTCTGCAGCGTCAGCTTCACAAATGCGTAGAAAGCGTTTTTCGAATATAAAGGTGTTGGATTATTAGACAAGTCCGTCATTAGACGCTAGAGTTCGTCGCCGCCAGTGATACAGTGCGAAAATGAAATTAAAGTGAAAGATTTAATGAAAAGCTAAGTGCGCCGTGGATAGTGAAACTGATCCTTTGCGATAAGGATACAGAATTTGAGTGAAATTATTATTTTACTTTGTGAGTAGTTCGAAAGTTCAAAGAGTCTGCCGGGATTGGTTTTATATTTCTTCCAAAATAAGGATACCAACAAAATGCTTTTCAACTTTTGCAACAACTCAGAGGGCGTTTTCAACAGCGCCTATCGCATGCAATTATTGGCGGCAGCCAGTGGTAAGTTCTCAAGTGAAAAAGTGGGAATTTCCTCTTAAGAATATGGATATGTTATATAAAGTTACACTAAAGTGTAAATTAAGGTTATTATTATATAATAACATTTTTTTTACTCGTCTAGTTACCATCATAACATTTTGCAATGGCATCGGCATTGGCTGGTGCGCGCCCATGCTAGCTAAATTGCAATCGCCCATAGATAGTCCCCTTGATTTTACCGCTACGGTGCAGCAGACCTCATGGATCGGTTCACTGGTTTGCGTTGGCGGTATCACTGGAAATGTGCTCTTTGGTGTGCTGTTGGATCGGATCGGTCGCAAAGCCTGCATTTATCTACTAGCAATACCACATATGGTACGGAACCAATATAGACCTAAAGACTTCGAGATAATTTTAATTGCAATTATTTTTTAATTTAGTGTTTCTGGATATTAGTCTACGTCGCGCCATCCATTGAATACCTGTACGCTGCACGTTTCGCATCCGGTATAACTGGTGGTGGCACTTGGGTTGTAATACCGATTTTCATTTCAGAAATCGCAGATCCAACGTGAGTTCCAGCAATCCTTCTATCCCCTTTCGAGTTATCTATATTTATTAGTATTGATCTCACATTACAGCATACGCGGTCGTCTCACCTCATTGTTTACGCTCTTCCTAAACGGTGGCATGTTGACTGGTTATACCCTCTCATCATATGTGCCATATCACATTATACCAATGGCGGTGATATTGCTACCTCTGCTCTATCTAATAATCGAAACCTACTTCCCCGAAACACCCTCGTACCTGCTGCATTGCGGAAAAGAGGAGGAAGCAGAGAAATCGTTGAAATTCTACTTGAACTACAGAGATCCAAATAAACTGGAGATTGAACAATTCAATATCAAATATGCGGAATTGAAAAGCGCCGTAAAACAACAAAAATCTCAATCGGATGCGGTTACACTGCGCGATTTCTGTAAGACTATATACAAAGAGCATTCCTAAATAGAACATTTTGTAACTTTTATTTTTTTTTATAGTCACGAAGCGCGCTCTACGCGCCTTGACCATAGCCAATACGGTCATCTTAATTAACATAGTAACTGGCAGCTTCACATTGCTCAGCTACATGTCCACCATCTTTGTGGCTGTTAAAACCGATATTCATCCCGACACGAACACCGTCATCATCGGTATGGTTCAAATTCTAGGCGCCTATATTGCCATCATTTTGGTCGATCGCTTTGGGCGCAAAGTGTTACTCATGATCTCCACAGCTTCGACGGGCATTTGCTTGGCTGCTTTCGGTACGTACGCATTCTTCGTGGAAGAAACAAGTGTGGATCTAACACCATATCGCTCGTGGCTGCCACTCGTACTCATGGCGCTGATTATACTCACGGCAAATGTAGGCATTATACCAGTGCCTGCCGTCGTCATCGTGGAGATTTTGCCGCCAAAGGTAATGAGATATTCAATATTTCCAAAATCCACAAATATTCATATGCATTTTCGTTCTCCGTAGATTCGTGCAAAGGGTGTTTCGTTTTGTGTGACAATGCTCAGCTTCTTCGCTTTTGTCATGCTAAAAGTGTTCCCACCATGTATGGAAGCTTTCGGCTTGGCCACGACAGTTTGGGGGTTTGCGGTATTCTCGGCCTTAGGTCTATTATATATAACAATCTTTGTGCCAGAGACGAAAGGAAAGTCCATGAATGTAGACGAAGACTAATACGATAATAGTTCGTTACTGCTATCAGCTTATCATAACATATTTATTGTGTTTGTATAAGTTTAAGAAGTTTCAGCTAGTATTTCACCACTTTGTGTATTTAAAAAGAACATGACTTCTTTCTTTTTAATGTGATATTATATAATTTTAGGATTTAAGCTTTTTTAAGTTTATGTAGAATAATAAAAATTGCAAAAACAATAAAAATATTAGTAAATATTTTTTTTGCGGAGCTTTCAAATTGGTTTGTGGGTCGAAATTACGGTGTGTGTCTAGGATTTTCATTCACACTGATTCAGGTTGAACAAACTTTCCGGGATATGTTCTGTTATGAATGTAGTATAAAATCTGTTGGATCGGCTATCTATCTATTTATTAATTAAAAAGCTCGTAATTAGATGGGTTGTCCAATTATTGACTAATAAAAGCCTATTAGGGACAACGATCTCACAAGGAAGTTGTGCTGAATCAATCATTCTTGTAAATCATTTTCCATTGCAAGTCTAATCCGTCTAAAGGTAAAGCTTTCCCCATTATAAGATGAAAGATGATCATGGCGTCAAGTCAAATTGCAAGTGAAAATAAATCCAATATATTGAAAGGGTTCCGGTTTAGGCTTTGAACTTTGTCATAACTATGTACATCCATCGTGTAAATATTGGACTCTACTAGAAATCAAGAGGTTACTAAAATCTTATTTAGGGCGGAAAATAACATTTCTCCACCAAAGTGAAAAGCTTCAGAAGGCAACTTAGCGCCGCAAGTGCTGCCAATCCATTTAAACAACGTCGTTTCGCTATTCTCTAATGATTTGTGAATCTAAACTGTGAGTGTGGGTTTGACCAATTCTAAACTAGAGAATTAGCGTTTTCTATTGAAAAAAAATTGCTTTTATTCTGCCCTGTACTCGGGCTGTCAAATTGACGTGTTCTTTTCCCAATAGTATATCGGTGAAGTTTTTTTCTTTTCTGCAAGAGTGCAACATTTTCTGCACTTCCTAAAACGTTTGAGTGATAGTTGCCCAGCATGATACTGTGAAATTTTTTTGTTCTTTCGCCATGTTAAAAATGGAACATTTTAATTGAGAATTTCTATAATGTTGCCACATAATGAGGCAACATTAGCATTGAGAAAAGAAAACGTTCGAGCAAAAGTTCCTTAAAAGCTAGAACGCAAAACTGGTCAATAAATCACATTTGGTTTAAAATAGAAAACTGTTGAATCACGATTGTTTCGCAGTTTTGCCGTTATAAGAAGCTCCCAAAATTATACTTATTTATTTATCATTTTATCTCTAAACAAGTAAGGAAGGGTTAAGTTCGGGTGTAACCGAACATTTTATACTCTCGCAATTTATTTATTTAACTTTATTTTTATTATATAATATACAATTTAACCCACATATTCGTCATATATATTGTATAAAGTCCATTGAAAGTTGGAAACCATAATATTAGGTTAGAAGCACCGAGGTCCTCATGTTCGATTAATGGGGCCTTGAAAACCTATGGTCCGATTTCGGCGATTTTTAGAATGGGGCTGCCACACTATAAAGGTAGTATTTGTGCAAAGTTCTGTTCCGATATCTTCACTAGTGCTTACTTTATATATTGTAAAGTTAACGATTCAGATCGACTTCAAAGTTCTGGTATATAGGAAGTAGGCGTGGTTGTGAAGCGATTTGGCCTATTTTCACAACATATCATTGGGATGTACGGAAACCATTACAAACCAAGTTTCATTGAAATCGGTCGAGTAGTTCTTGAGATATGGTTTTTGACCCATAAGTGGGCGACGCCACGCCCATTTTTCATTTTGTAAAAAAACCTGAGTTCAGGTTCCATCTTCCATTTCTTATGTGAAATTTAGTGTTTCTGACGTTTTTCGTTAGTGAGTTAACCCACTTTTAGTAATTTTCAACCTAACCTTTGTATGGGAGGTGGGCGTGGTTATTATCCGATTTCTTTCATTTTTGGACTGTATTAGGAATTAGCAAAAAAAAACGACTGCAGAAAGTTTGGTTTATATACCTCTATGGGTTTCCGAGATATGTACAAAAAACTTAGTAGGGGGCGGGGCCACGCCCACTTCCCCAAAAAAATTACATCCAAATATGCCCCTTTATAGTGCGATCCTTCATACCAAATTTTATTTCCATAGCTTTATTTATGGCTTAGTTATGGCACTTTATGTGTTTTCGGTTTTCGCCATTTTGTGGGCGTGGCAGTGGTCCGATTTTGCTCATTTTCGAAAGCAACCTTCCTATGGTCCCAAGGAATATTTGTGCCAAGTTTCATCAAGATATCTTAATTTTTACTCAAGTTACAGCTTGCACAGACGGACGGACGGACGGACGGACAGACAGACATTGGGATTTGAACTCCACTCTTCACCCTGATCACTTTGGTATATATAACCCTATATCTAACTCGTTTAGTTTTGGGTGTTACAAACAACCGTTATGTGAACAAAACTATAATACTCTCTAGCAACTTTGTTGTTGCGAGAGTATAAAAAAGACACGAGTAAACATTAGTGTAATTACTTTGGATATTTATGCTTATAGTTTTATAGCACACGCTTAGGTACATAAGTTAAGCCCATTGCCGAAGATATATACCACGCGGTAAGATGAGCTTTTAACCAAATAAACAAAGACGCCAGCTGTGATCTGTTCGAATTCGGTATATGAATGGTTCTTTTATATTTCGGGACAAGAAAACAAAAATAATTATTTATCATCGAAATAGCTTTATTGTTTTCAAAATATTCTTCCTTAAGTTCTATACTGCTTTGCAAGCCTTTCAACCAATTTTCGCTGCATTTTTGCCACACTGGTTGGGTATCTCCAAAACTCAACAAAAAATCACTTGAGGTGTCGAAAGACGTTGACCTCTTAGTTAATTTTGTATAAGCGAGAATAAAAAGAAGTCCTTCGGTGCCAAGTCAGTACTATACTATAGATAAATATATACACAACATTCATGTCATTTGAAAGGAGAGCGCGATATCAAACGTGAAAACATCCTAACATCTAGAACGGCTAGATTGAATTTCTGCTAAAAATATTACAACAGCCATAAAGTCGTTTATAACGGTTGCTATATTTATTGTTTGTCACTAATGATTACAGTTATCTTAATCTCACGATACATCACATGACGAGCAGTTTGGTTACTTTGCGTAAACGTCAGTTTTCGGTTGTTGGAAGGCCTTCCAATTCGTCTGGGAGTGATCTACAACCTCGATTGAATTCACCACACCATCTATTGGGTTGCCAAATCTTTAATGCACTCGGCCCTTTCTCAGTGGGTTTTTGCTTTGTTTCGTATTGTTCAAATTATCATGCTTTATCAGTGTTGTTATTTTGCTAATTATTCTAAATTTTGCTTGGGTAAATATTAGACCACAACGCACCAAAACGCACGTTGATAGACTGATAATTTCTATTTACTTTATATTCTGTTTTTGATCCCCTGTTTATCTAATCAAACATGAGACCAGTGTGTCGACGTGTGTGGCGGTTTTACGTTTTATTTGCCCCTTTTTGAATCCAACAAAAGAATAAGTGAGAAACCAAATATTATATAGATACTTGGATACATAGGAATCTAGTAGGCAAATCTACATCTGCCCCCTAAATTCGTACAGTATATTTATCATTTCTCCGACTCTTTGATGAAATGCTATGTGTGTTTAAGATAAAGCTAAGATGGAGATTCTAAAGCGTATAAAGAGTTTTTTCGAATATAAGGTGTTGGCTCATTTGACAATTCCGTTATTAGCAGCTAGAGTTCGTCGCTGCCAGTAATAGAGTACGAAGAAAATGTAATTGAAATTAAAGTGAAGGAGCTACTGAAAAGCTAAGAGCGTCGCGGATAGTGATACTGATTCTTGGCGAAAAGGATACAGGGATTGGTGAAATTTATATTTCATTTAAAAAAATTAAAGGTGTCGGCCGCGACTGAGTTCATATCAAGGATATCAAAATAAGGACACCGCAAAATGATTTTCAACTCTTGCAAGAACTCGGAGGGCGTTTTTAATAGCGTCTATCGCATGCAGTTATTGGCGGCAGCCAGTGGTAAGTTCTGAAGTGGAAAAACTGGAAAGACTCACAAATGTTTCTACTCGTTACTAGTTACCATCATAACGTTTTGTAATGGCATTGGCCTAGGCTGGTTCGCGCCCATGATTGCCAAATTACAGTCGCCCACCGAAAGTCCCCTTGATTTTATCGCTACAGTGCAGGAAGCCTCATGGATCGGTTCATTAGTTTGCGTTGGTGGTTTCACTGGAAATGTACTCTTTGGTGTGTTGTTGGATCGGATCGGTCGAAAAGCCTGCATTTATCTTCTTGCAATACCACATATGGTAATTGATTACGAACAACACTTTGCATCTAATGCTAATTTCAATTAATTTCTTTGAAGTGCTTCTGGATATTAGTCTACGTCGCGCCATCCATTGAATACCTGTATGCTGCACGTTTCACTTCCGGTGTGACTGGCGGTGGCACTTGGGTTGTGTTACCGATTTACATCGGAGAAATCGCAGATCCAAAGTGAGTTGCTTTAATCCTTCTAGCCACTTTTTGATTTGTCCATATTTACTAGTATTTATTTCATACCACAGTATACGCGGTCGTCTCACCTCACTGTTTACGCTCTTCCTCAACGTTGGCATGTTGATTGGTTATACCCTTTCATCGTATGTACCCTATCACATTATACCCATTGCGGTAATATTGCTACCTCTGCTCTATCTACTAATCGAAATCTACTTTCCCGAAACCCCCTCGTACCTGCTGCATTGCGGAAAAGAGGAGGAAGCAAAGAAATCTTTGAAATTCTACTCTAACTATACAGCTTCAACCAAAGTGGAGATGGAGAAATTCAACGCTAAATATGAGGAATTAAAAACCGCCGTGAAACAACAAAAATCACAATCCGACGCGTTCACACTGCGCGATTTTTGTATGTCTTTATATAAGCATCACGTTTAATTTGAAAACTTTGTTACATTTACTTACGTAAATTTTATTTTCATTCTAGTCACGAAGCGCGCTCTACGCACCTTGGTCATTGCCAATATGGTCTTCCTCATCAGTCTATTAACCGGAAGCTATGCGTTGCTCAGCTACATGTCCACAGTTTTTGTGGCTGTTAAAACCGATATTCATCCCGACTCGAACACCGTCATCATCGGCGCAGTTCAAATTCTAGGCGCCTATATTGCTATTATTTTGGTCGATCTTTTTGGACGCAAAATGTTACTCATGGTCTCATCAGCTTCCACGGGCATTTGCTTGGCTGCTTTCGGTGCGTATGCTTTCTTCGTCGAGGAAACAAGTGTGGATCTAACATCATATAGCTCATGGCTGCCACTCGTACTCATGGCGATGATTATACTCACGGCAAATGTGGGCATGATACCAGTACCCGCAGTCGTTGTCGTGGAGATTTTGCCGCCAAAGGTAATAAGACATTTTTCCTATCAATAATCTGCATACATATTTATTTGAGCTTTCGACCTCCACAGATTCGAGCAAAGGGTGTATCGTTTAGCGTGGCAATGTTGAGCATATTCGCTTTTACCACGCTGAAAGTGTTCCCACCATGTATAGAAGCTTTCGGCTTGGCAACGACAGTTTGGGGATTTGCGGTATTCTCTGCCTTAGGTCTTTTATATATAACAATATTTGTGCCAGAGACGAAAGGAAGATCCATGAATGTAGACGAAGACTAATAGACAACTCAACTAACAACTGAACTCAGTTTCTGTTATCAACTTATCACATCATATTCATAGAAATATGATGGATATTATGTGTGTTTGTATAAATATAAAAGTTTCAACTGGTATTTCACCACTTTGTGGTATTGAAATGAACATGACTTCTTTATTTTTAATGTGATATTATATAATTTTATTATATAGTAATTTTTAAGTTTATGTAGAAAAATAAAAAAATTAAAAAAAAAATGTTATTATTTTTATTGTGAGTCGAAATTTCGGCGTGGGCATAGGATTTTCATAAAAAATACAGTGTTTTGTCTCTTTTGGAACCGCTGATGTAGGTTGACTACTCTTTGCACAATATGTTTTGATTGAAAATATTATATTATAATATTGTTAGTAGTCGACTTTCTATTTGATTGTTTAATAAAAAGCTGACATATGTTACTTTGCTTATTGACCAATAAAAGCCTTTATAGGTAACACTCTCACAAGGAAGTTCAGATATGAAACCATACAATGCATTCAACCAATCATAGCTTAAGAAAGAGCTTTACCCAACTCAAAGTTGAAAGATGATCACTTGACATCCACACTTCAAAAGTTGCAATCGATAATGAAACCAATATATTGACTTGTTTTCGGCTCAGGCTGTGAAATTTTACGTAATTTCGGAGTATTAAATACATGCTCCCGACGAGTGCCAAATACAGTGTCTAAGTTAAAATGTCTGATGACCCTCAGACTTACCGAATAATGGAGCAACAAAATCCGTATTTTATAGAATGCGTAAAGCTTGTATGCAACTCGAAACCAAGAAATAACAAGTAAGGAAGGGCTAAGTTCGGGTGTAACCGAACATTTTATACTCTCGCAATTTATTTATTTAACTTTATTTATATTATATAATACACAATTTGACCTACATATTCGTCATATATATTGTATACAGTCCATTGAAAGTTGGAAACCATAATATTAGGTTAGAAGCACCGAGGTCTTCGTGTTCGATATATGGGGCCTTGAAAACCTATGGTCCGATTTCGGCGATTTTTAGAATGGGGCTGCCACACTATTGACATTGTATTTGTGCAAAGTTCTGCACCGATATCTTCACTAGTACTTACTTTATCTATTGTAAAGTAAACGATTCAGATCGTCTTCAAAGTTCTGGTACATAGGAAGTAGGCGTGGTTGTGAAACGATTTGGCCAATTTTCACAACATATCATTGGGATGTAAGGAAACTATTACAAACGAAGTTTCATTGAAATCGGTCGAGTAGTTCCTGAGATATGGTTTTTGACCCATAAGTGGGCGACGCCACGCCCATTTTCCATTTTGTAAAAAAATCTGAGTGCAGCTTCCATCTGCTATTTCTTATGTGAAATTTAGTGTTTCTGACGTTTTTCGCTAGTGAGTTAACCCACTTTTAGTAATTTTCAACCTAACTTTTATATGGGAGGTGGGCGTGGTTATGATCCGATTTCTTTCATTTTTGGACTGTATTAGGAAGTGACTAAAAAAAAACGACTGCAGAAAGTTTGGTTTATATAGCTCTATTGGTTTGCGATATATGTACAAAAAACTTAGTAGAGGGCGGGGCCACGCCCACTTCCCCAAAAAAATTACGTCCAAATATGCCCCTTCATAGTGCGATCCTTCATACAAAATTTTATTTCCATAGCTTTATTTATGACTTAGTTATGGCACTTTATGTGTTTTCGGTTTTCGCCATTTTGTGGGCGTGGCAGTGGTCCGATTTTGCCCATTTTCGAAAGCAACCTTCCTATGGTGCCAAGAAACAAGTGTGCCAAGTTTCATTAAGATATCTTAATTTTTACTCAAGTTACAGCTTGCACAGACGGACGGACGGACGGACGGACAGACAGACATTCGGATTTGAACTCCACTCTTCACCTTGATCACTTTGGTATATATAACCCTATATCTAACTCGTTTAGTTTTGGGTGTTACAAACAACCGTTATGTGAACAAAACTATAATACTCTCTTTAGCAACATTGGTTGCGAGAGTATAAAAAGCATTTCTCCACTAAAGTGAAAAGCTTCAGGTGGCATCTTAGCGCCAGGTTCTATGGCAAATGCTGCTAATCTATTAAAACAACTGATATACTTTCTTCGATATGGTACTTCACGTTTTGTTACTTAAAGATATATATGATATGAGTGGGGATGGACCAATGCCAAGATTGAGAATTAGCGTTGCTATGTGCAATAAAATATAAGCGCTTTTCGACAAAGCTAGAACACAAAGCTGTTCAATAAATCATATTTGGCTAAAAATACTAAACGGTTGTGTCGCGATTTTACAGTTATAAAAAGTTTCCAAAATTAAACTTATTTATTTATCATCTTATCTCTCTAAAACACCGACAACTGTAAACATTTGTGTAAATATCTTAGGATATTTGAGCTTATATGATGAGAGCACACGCTTAGGTACATACAGCCATGAACAAATAATTAGAACAAATGCGAACAAAATATTCAATCTAATTTCCTAACACTAGATATACGGACACGAAACGCCACATCAAAACTCGACTGTTATTTACTAAGGCCCACAGAGATGGATGTAGATGTAGGTGGACAAACAATTGTGCGTCATCCATAAGTTCAAGCTCTTAACTCAAGGTGAACCAAAGAGGCCCTTAGCCTTAATGATTCCAAATTTTTGATGATTTAATGACTGTAGTTGGGGATGGGTGGTATTCAGTTCCAAAGCTGCGATCTCAAAAACTCGTGGAAAGCATTCAGCGATGATATGAACAGATAACTCGAAGTGGTAGATATAGTACAAAATACTGACCAAGTCAACAATCTTATACATTTTTTTAATAATTTGGATACCTTTTCGCTGTGAATCATTAAAAAAATAAAACTCATTTAAATCCTTGCCTGATAAACTTAATGCATAAATATACGATTTTGCCAAGTGTGCCAGTTATGTGTCCGTGGATGTATGTTAAATCCATTGTCAACGATAGTATTCTATATATACGACGCAGTAAGATTTGATTTGAGCTAAATAAATACATACAATGTTCATGATCGTGGTACCTTGTTGGATACAATATTTCTTAATCTCTTCTAATTTGGTATATGAGAATATGAATGTGATCTAGCCTTGATTTATCACTTGTTAAAACCAGCTCAGTGGGGTGTTACTTTATTTCGTATTACAAACACTGTTATACTTTGCGAATGTGAAAAAGTCAACCAACAAGCACCCCTAGCGTGATATTTTCTATTTACTTTGTATTTCGCTGCTGTGCTTTTGTATTGCCTTGTTTTACATCAAACAAAGGAATACGTCACAAACCAAATATTATACAGATACTTAGTAATATATTTAGATGAAAATCTCCAACTGCTCACAAAATTCGTACGGTATATTTATCATTTCTCCGGCTTTGGGATGAAATGCGATGTGTGTCAAGATAAATCTAAGATGGAAATTTTAAAGCTTTAACGCCACAAATAGGTAGAAGACTTTTTCGAATATAAGGTGTTGGATCATTTCGCAATTCCGTTGTTAGCCGCCAGAGTTCGTCGCCGCCAGTGATAGAGTACGAAAATGTAATTGAAATTAAAGTGAAGGAGCTACTGAAAAGCTAAGTGCGCCCAAATAGTCGTACTGTTCCTTAGCGAAAAGGATACAGATATTGGTGAAATTTATATTTCATTTTATGTGAAGTTCGAAAATTAAAAGTGTCGGCCGGGACTGAGTTCATATCAAGGATATCAAAATAAGGATACCAACAAAATGCTGTTCAACTCATGCAAGAACTCGGAGGGCGTTTTCAACAGCGCATATCGTATGCAATTATTGGCGGCAGCCAGTGGTAAGTTCAGAAGTGGAAAAAGAGTGATATTCTCACATAATAGGAATTTTTGCATGAAAAATATAGATTGAAAATAGGATATCCTCTATAAAGTTAGGTTAGGTTAGGTTTAAAGGCGGATCACTGTGTCAAAGAGATCTCACTTGGTCAGCTACAGTCACCAGTTTGTAATGCCACAAACTCCCAACAATGGTTGCCTGAGCTCCTTAAGTGAATACAAAACGCTTTAAGCTTTTTACGAATTTGTTAAGGCTACTAATTTGTATTCGAGACAGTTCAATTGGCTCCCCGAAGTTCGTCCTGCCTAGATGTTTGAACCGTATTCTAGTCTAGCTAGAAAGTGTCTCGAAGTCTCAGTTTTACCCTATTCCATGCAGTTTTGACATTTGAAACAAAATTCTGCAGTGATCTGTCTAAAAGTGTCCTTGGCGCCATTCACCGTCCTTCCTTTCTTCACCTCTAAATTTAGATCCATCCCTGAAAATGTCACCGCGCCTCTTCTTCATCGGCTACCTCCCACCCACATCTATTTCGTTAGAATGCGGTCAGAAAAGGAGTCAAGAACCAGGAGCCCCATGTAGTTACACTGATATAAAAATAATTATAGTAAATAGATTATACATTGCCAGGCTTATTGCGTGTATAATGTAAAGTCACCAATTTTTCTATTCATTACTAGTTACCATCATTACGTTTTGCAATGGCATCGCCCTTGGTTGGTGCTCGCCCATTTTGGCAAAATTACAGTCGCCCACCGAAAATCCCCTTGATTTTATCGCTACAGTACAGCAAGCCTCATGGATCGGTTCATTGATTAGCGCCGGCGGTGTGACTGGCAATCTGCTCTTTGGTGTGCTGTTGGATCTCATCGGTCGCAAAGCCTGCATTTATCTAATCGCAATACCGCATATGGTAAGTGATCCCCATAACCACAACGCCTTCCGAGATAATCTTAATTGCATTTTTTTTGTAGTGCTTCTGGGTGTTAGTCTATTTCGCGCCATCCATTGAATACCTGTACGCTGCACGTTTCGCTTCCGGCATGACTGGAGGTGGTACTTGGGTCGTAATACCGATTTTCATCGGGGAAATCGCAGATCCAACGTGAGTTGCAGGAATCCTTCTAGCCACTTTTTCGATTTGTCTCTATTTATTTGTGTTTCCTTCATACAACAGTATACGCGGTCGCCTTACCTCATTGTTCACGCTCTTCCTCAATGTTGGCATGTTGACTGGCTATAGCCTCTCTTCATATGTACCATATCATATTATACCAATTGTGGCGATTATGTTACCCCTGCTCTATTTACTAATCGTAACTTATTTCCCCGAATCGCCTTCGTACCTGCTGCATAGCGGAAAGGAGGAGGAAGCAGAAAAGTCATTGAAATTCTACTCGAACTATACAGCTTCAACTAAACTGGAGATTGAGAAATTTAATGTTAAATATGCGGAATTGAAAACTGCCGTACAACAACAAAAATCACAATCGGACGCGGTCACACTGCGCGATTTCTGTAAGTCTATCTATATAAACATATTTTTGTGACATATTAGTTACGCAACATTTTATTTGCCTTTTAGTCACGAAGCGCTCTTTACGCGCCTTGCTCATCGCCAATACGGTCTTCTTCATTAATGTAGCAACCGGCAGCTTTACGTTGCTCAGCTACATGTCCACCATCTTTGTGGCTGTTAAAACCGATATTCATCCCGACACGAATACCGTCATCATCGGTGTGGTTCAAATTCTAGGCGCCTATATTGCCATCATTTTGGTCGATCGTTTTGGGCGCAAAGTGTTACTCATGATCTCCTCAGCTTCCATCGGTATTTGCTTGGCTGCCTTCGGTACGTACGCATTTTTCGTGGAAGAAACAAGTGTGGATCTAACATCATTTAGCTCTTGGCTGCCACTCGTACTCATGGCGCTGATTATACTCACGGCAAATTTGGGCGTTATACCAATTCCTGCAGTTGTTGCCGTCGAGATTCTACCACCAAAAGTATCGTAATATGATATATAATATTTCCAAATCGATGCATATTCATATGAATTTTCGTTCTCCACAGATTCGTGCAAGGGGTATATCGTTTAGCGTAGCATTACTGAGTTTATTCTCTTTTGTCCAACTGAAGGTGTTCCCACCATGTATGGAGGCGTTCGGGTTGGCGGCGACTATTTGGGCTTGTGCGGCATTCGCCGCCTTAGGTCTTTTATATACAACAATATTTTTGCCAGAGACGAAGGGAAGATCCATGAACATAGACGAAGACTAATAGACAATACAACTATAGTCAGTTAGAGTTATCAACTTATCTTATCATATTATAGATATATGATGGATATTCTGTGTGGTAGTTTATAAGTATAGGAACTTTAAGAAGATATTTCATCATTTTGTACATTAAAAAAAATCATGACTTAGTTTGATTTAATACGTTATTTTGTATTCACACTTTTTTATGTAGAATAATAAAGATTAAAATAAGAAGTATTTATTAAATGATTGTCGCGGAGTTTTCAGTTTGATTTGTTGATAGAAGCTTCGGTATGTGTCTAAGATTTTCCTAGAGGTCGACGAACGTGTCGAAGTGTTGTTCAGCCCTAAATCATATCTTCTTCCAGACAAACTTACATTACAAGCATAATCCAACGTTACAAATAGCGTTATTTAACTCGAAGAAAGAAGCAGCACTTGGCGTCCACAAGTCAAAAATTGTATTCGAAAATAAATCAAACATATAGAAATGCTTTCGGCTTAGGCTGTGAACTTTGACATAACTTTATCCATTAGCTGCAGGCCATTAAAACCAGAGAAAATATACATGCTCGCAACGCGTGCCAAATACAGTGTCTAAGTGAAAATGTCTGATGACCCTCAGACCTACCGAACAACCGGAGCAACATGCAGCAACAAAAATACGACGCACGGAAGTGTACTTGAATGATTTTAAGTGGAAATGTAAACAAAAGGAACTTTTACGAAATTTCGTTGCTTTGTTTCCAGTTTGTGTATATATGTGTGTATGTATGTATATATAGGAGTACTGTTGTTGATATAGGACAACAATTGCAATGACTTCAAGTCAGCATTTATGTGAATATGTTTGTTTATAATACTCTTTGTTTTTGTTGCACTGAAAGTGGAAAGTTTTTCAATTGCATATTGTTGTTGTTGAGAGCTGAGCTAAACCAAAAGCGCTTATTTGAGCTCACACGCCAAAAGGGTCTGAGTGCTTGATTGCGGAAGAATGGCAGCTTAAATGAATTTTAGTTAACGTTGAAGGGGTTATAGTGTAAATGTACCTATCCTCATGTTCCATAGTTGCTGACTCATTTAACCGTGAACTTCGAATTGAAGTGATCATTGTTGTTATTTGAATGGTTCAGTGTTTTTGTTTTGGTTCTGTTTTCAGCAAATATACAATTGGGTTCAAAATAATATAATATTCATATATGTACATATGTATGTGGCTCTCCATAATTAGTTGTATTTCTATGGTTGCTTCCATTAAAAATATTCACGAATTTGACCAGAACCAAACAACTCGACTGGAATTGAATTACAGCATTTCTACACAAAATATTCGAAATTTTTTTTAAACAGAAAAAATTGATAGTTATTTTAACATTAATACTAATCAGATATGGATTCTTGGATTCAATGAATTACTTTTTGATACTATTTTAAATTATTTGAAAGTATATAAATTTAGGCAGAACTGTTTGAAACAGCTCTGTTTGCGAAATATCTTTCATCCTCGCTCACATTCTTCTACTCTTAATCTGACTCAGCCAAAAGTTGCGCCAAAAACGGTAAATTTCTTACTTTTGGTTTTTTCGAAAGTCAGCATCATTACTTGCCACAAATGACCACGAAAATTGTCTGCTCTGCACAGCAGAGGACCAAAAACAGATGTTGGAAGCAATGCCAGATACTCTGAGTTGTTTGGGTTTTGGTGTTTTCCCCCATTACAGGGTCACAAGATTGTTTACATTCACACAGTACAGCTAAGTACCTAAGAACACAATGTAAGTGTGCTGTGGAATATGATCGTGGATGCTGTTAACCGTATTTTTTTGTTGGCTTTGCGGTTGTTAAATTTGCGACGTGCCAAAAATCATAAATGTCAGAGAGGCAGAGCCGATAGTATAGGGCGTAGGTAGACAAAATGACTGCACGAAGAGAATACATAGAAACGTCAAATTGCAACAACGCCCTTGTGGCGTGCCACATGCCGTTGCTTAAGTACTTTTAAGTGGGCTAACGTTAGCAAGTACATACATACATGTATTCGCCGCTACGTGAGTCATAAGTGCACAACAACAACATTTACATGTATGAACACATAAGTGCGAAGCCCTTTCCCGATAACCAATCGTACGACACTCGCACGCGTCAAGAATTTATAATTTAGTTGCTCGCCAACGTCGGGTTTTTGTGAATTGTGTGAAATGCAAATTCGCCGATAATATAGTAATAGAGAGAATATAAAAAAATACTAAGCCCATGCAATCGTTGAGCAATAAACAATCAATTTTCGCAATTGAGGTGGCTGACCTCGTGAGTGAAACACCACTTGCCCGAAAGTAAGGTGCACCAGCAGTCACGTGCGTCGGTTTGAAGTGTTTACTCGTAGCAATAAAATTGCTTGAATAAAGTTAACCGTTACACACTATAAAATGATGTGTGGGTGTTTTTTGTGTGTGAGGAAAAAGTGTGAAAAGAGTAAAGATTTTGTGAGTTTGCTAAATGTTGAACCAAACCCCTTCCCTCTTTGAATATTATTAGACAAATGAAGGATCCAACCAATCCCAAACAGTCTCCGAAAAGGGTTTTATCTCGGAGAATACACTCATTTGTGCGTGTATGTTTCGTATTATCCGACGAATGGGCGACTGTTCTTAGCAAAACTAATTTTATAGTGCTAGTTTATGTCTCTACAAGTCTCTTATCATTCCCGTCCTACTTTACGTTGCAGAAGCGTGGACGATGTCAACATCCGATGAGACGGCACTAGGAATTTTCGAGAGAAATGTTTTGCGGAAGATTTATGGTCCCTTAAACATTGGCAACGGCGAATACCACAGACGATGGAACGATGAGCTGTATGTGTTATTCGACGACATAGACATAATCCAGCGAATAAAAAGACAGCGGCTACGCTGGCTAGGTCATGTTGTTCGAATGGATGAAAGTGCTCCAGCTCTGAAAGGGAGACCTCCACTCCAATGGAAGGACCAGGTGGAAAAGGACCTGGCTTCGCTTGGTATTACCAATTGGCGCCAAACTGCCAAAAGGAGGGATACGTAGCGCGCTGTTGTGGACTCGGCTATAACCGCGTAAGCGTTGTCTACGCCAGTCAAGAAGAAGAAGTTTATGTCTCGGTCAAGGTTCCAACCTAAAGAACCCAATTACAAAAATATAAAAATTCAATAACTCATTAGTATCGAAAGAAATACATCACATAGATTATAGATTTTATCATTATTCGAACTGAACTCTCTTAGCTCCAGCTGCAAACTTTCATCTGGTATATTTATGATAACTTAATTTGTGCGATTTTTAGTTTCATTTGTATACAAACATTTTTTTTTTATTTTTTTCCTAAATCCCTTGCAGAATGTATTTTTTTTTCTGTGCTCATCACACTTTTCTGAAGCTATTTTAAGTACATCAATGGTGAGTCCAAACACAAGCAGTGTTTTTGCGCCCGAATAACTTATGAGCTTCAGAACGCTGCTGGTTAAAACTTATGGAAAGACATAGGAAACTTTTTTTCTTAACTCTTGGCATCTGCCAGCAAAAGTGAATCTGTTACATTTCTTATGTTGTGGCATGGAATGCCAAACAGACAACCGCAACGATACGCAAGATTTAATATTTGATATGCAGCATGTGTCCATGACATTGCGCAGTTTGCGGATGAATGCGAAAATCTAAGATATGGTGCAGCAGTTGTAGACACTTTGGGAACACGAGTGAACTCATACATACTCATATGGAGATATGTATATCATAACGGGTGTTTGTGCAAGTCTTTTATTATCCACATTAACTCTTTAATTGCCCGCTGGAACCACTTGAAATTTTCTCACGCAGCAAAGTAACTTACAACAGCTGCCACATAACGTGCTTTATGAAAAAATCTAAGAACGTGCGAAGTGAAGCTTAATTAATTTTAATTGTTACAATAATTCTCCTTTCCTTTCCAAAGCAACCGAGCACTATTATAGCTCAGTTCTGAGTGGAAAGTGCTGCAGAAAGAGAGCGCACGAAAAAAATATTCAAACTTCGTAAGCGAACGTGATTTATGTGTAGCCATCACGCATAACTGGCGAACCACAAAAGGCTGTCGTGGTCAATGCAAAGAAAGTGAGGACCGCGGACTCAATGAAAGTCGAATAAACGAATAATTGGACGCTGACCTAATTAATTAAAGCTGGCTAAGTTTGAGCTATGACAGGAAATAAAATAAAATAAAAAGTTAAGGAGAGCTACACACGTCTGTTCCTATATCTGGACGCCTGAGATACATAAGCCAGAACAGATATTCGTCGTGCGATTTCTCAGAAAATACCCGAGTCTATCTATATATGTAACACTCGTCTGCTCACGTCAGTCAAACGTCAATTGTGGTACGAATACCTCGTAAAAGGTTCGCAAATTGGCTACACGTTCAAGTCGGTTAAAAATTTAATCACGTCCCACTTTCATTAGCTCGGGCGGTTAGGCGAACTAAGCAGTTTCGTTGGAAAAAGATGTATGACCAGTAAGCAACAGCAATACGTTTAGCACTTCGGGCGACTGTATGGTGACAATTAAGCCGGGCTGTCGGGCGACGTTAGACAGCTTATTACGTGTTAAATCCCAATAACAATATATTTAATTATTATCATGTGAATTAATTCTAGAATAAAACACGTATAGTAAAATGCATTACAATAAATAAAGGGTAAAGTAAGATCAATAAACCAAATATTCATTGGATATCTATTGCGACGTGATAAAAAAAAACAAAAGTCAACCACAACTCGCGCGGTTCATATATTATTTCATTGTCTCTTGCGCTCGAGCACTTCAAGTAGTACTTCATTCAACTTCACTCCACTCCACTTCACTTGGACTTCATGGAGCTTCCAAGCACTTAACGCGGAACACCTACGTTTCTCGTAAATTTTTTGCCAACTGACATTTTTGAGTAATTTGATTAATTAATTAAATGACATTTGTACGTGTCCGAACGTCAGGCGCGGATACCATCAAGCGTTTTTCATCGATGACAGCATCAACACTGCTGTCACTGCTGAATGCTGGCGCCACGGCTTTGTGTGCACTCAAGTTCGCCCGCGCAAGGAGCGCGTATGCGGGTAAGTAGCTCAATGAAGTTGAGCACGCGGCAGCAGCAACTGGTTCACATCACGTCACGTGTCAACACACAACAAGCACATACTCGTACGTCGTCTTGCCGTTCAGCCCAATGGCAGACGACCGGACGAACGACCGTCCACATGTCGCAACGTGTCAACAATGCGTGGCATCCACTAGCGCGTCTCAGAAGTTTTATTGTCATGGGTTCATGCCGCACTGGCAGTGGTCACCACTCGGCTTGCACCGCAGCGCTGTTGGTTTGAGGCAAGGCTTGGCGCCAAAGGTGAAATGCCAATGGTGCACGTAAGCTCTTACATATGTGCCACGTTCCAATGAGTGTAAGATCTTCTTTTATTCATGCGCTCCGACTCATATGTAGTTATGTGTATAATTTCTTATTCCACTCGTCCGCCTTTCGTTTAAGTAATTGAGTTAATGAGCGTCGGTGCATGTAGCAATTTGTACTTTAGGCGCCATATTGCGAAACTTGCGCGTCTTCGCCGATTACCGGTTGTGCGATTCGGTCGTCTGTCGTCTTAGCAGTATACCACATCAGTCTTCTGGCTAGATGCTAGAGCTTCAGCTTTTTACTTGGCGTTTATTTGTACAGCTTATGACCGGCTTTGCATTTGTTGTGGTCATTAATCTTCAATAGTCTGGCTGATTTAATCCAATGTGTCGGGTTGGTCCGTCAGTTTGGTTTACATTTGACAGATTGCAGACTTGTAGTTAGGGCATTTGCCCACAAATGCGGTTAACCAGAAGAATTCTTGGAGGATATACAATGTATGCTCCAAAATTATAGTTATAGGATGCAAACAACAGCCATTGGAAGGTGGGTAAACAGCTTAATTATAACTTCTTGATAATATTTGGAATCAATAAGGCTTATTTGATTGATCATACTTTACAGCATTTCAGCTCAGTCTTTAAAAGCGAGGTTTCAGATGTGAGTCCAATCTTAAATTACCGATAAATGTGGCATTTTGTCTTTTTTGGCATATTTTAATTTTAAATGGTTTCTAAACTAACCTAATTTTCGTATAAAATAATACACGTTGTTTTTCTCATACTCTGAGAACTTAAGATTTAATAACGAGTTGGAGCTCCGCTGAAATATTAATAAGAGCTGACGTTAAATGACATGAGCTCTACGGCCATTAAAGCTCTCCTGATATTTCATGGTGTAACCATGTGTGATTCGGGGTAAAAATAATATTTGCTACGTGCTGCGTCACTTGCTTTCAGTGCAGCTCGACAGCACCTCGTAGTGACAGCAAACAGAGGAGACGTCAAGTGTCAGATGTCAAATGCGAATATGATGAGAGTTGAAGGAAAAATAAACATAACAAGTAAGGAAGGGCTAAGTTCGGGTGTAACCGAACATTTTATACTCTCGCAATTTATTTATTTAACTTTATTTATATTACAGAATACAAATTTGACCCACATATTCATCATATATATTGTATAAAGTCCATCGAAAGTTGGAAACCCTAATATTAGGTTAGAAGCACCGAGGTCCTCATGTTCGATATATGGGGCCTTGAAAACCTATAGTCCGATTTCTGCGATTTTTAGAATGGGGCTCCAACACTATTAACATAGTATTTGTGCAAAGTTCTGCACCGATATCTTCACTAGTACTTACTTTATATATTGTAAAGTAAACGATTCAGACTGTCTTCAAAGTTCTGGTATATAGGAAGTAGGCGTGGTTGTGAAGCGATTTGGCCTATTTTCACAACATATCATTGGGATGTAAGGAAACTATTACAAACCAAGTTTCATTGAAATCGGTCGAGTAGTTCCTGAGATATGGTTTTTGACCCATAAGTGGGCGACGCCACGCCCATTTTCCATTTTGTAAAAAAATCTGAGTGCAGCTTCCATCTGCCATTTCTTATGTGAAATTCAGTGTTTCTGACGTTTTTCGTTAATGAGTTAACCCACTTTTAGTAATTTTCAACCTAACTTTTGTATGGGAGGTGGGCGTGGTTATTATCCGATTTCTTCCATTTTTGGACTGTATTAGGAAGTGGCTAAAAAAAACTACTGCAGAAAGTTTGGTTTATATAGCTCTATTGGTTTGCGAGATATGTACAAAAAACTTAGTAGGGGGCGGGGCCACGCCCACTTCCCCAAAAAAATTACATCCAAATATGCCCCTTCATAGTACGATCCTTCATACCAAATTTTATTTCCATAGCTTTATTTATGGCTTAGTTATGGCACTTTATGTGTTTTCGGTTTTCGCCATTTTGTGGGCGTGGCAGTGGTCCGATTTTGCTCATTTTCGAAAGCAACCTTCCTATGATGCCAAACAATAAGTGTGCCAAGTTTCATCAAGATATCTTAATTTTTACTCAAGTTACAGCTTGCACAGACGGACGGACGGACGGACGGACAGACAGACATTCGGATTTGAACTCCACTCTTCACCCTGATCACTTTGGTATATATAACCCTATATCTAACTCGTTTAGTTTTGGGTGTTACAAACAACCGTTATGTGAACAAAACTATAATACTCTCTTTAGCAACTTTAGTTGCGAGAGTATAAAAATTGTCAAAAAAGAAGTTAAGCGAAAGCGGTTGTTGTTAGTTTTTAATGTTACAAGCGGCAGTGGCGAGTTATCAAGCATTCTGGAGTTTTGCTGCTCTTTAAGCATTTTATGGGTTTCGGGAGTGTCTCTTTATTTTATTTTCACTTTATATGGTAGGGTGTGTGGGGAAAGGACTCACTTGTTTTATATGCGAGTGTGAGTAAGTGAGATAAAAATAGTCTGTTAGCCGTAGAATAGCACATGTGAAGCCACAGCCGCCAGTTGCTTTACTCAAGTGCGCAATTATTTAATGAAATTCGCAAAACGGCCGCGTCGACATGCATGCCACTCGACGTTATGGGTGACATGTTTTGACTGTATTTGAAATTTATGAATGGCATTAAGCTTCACTTGTGGCAGACTTTAACTTGCCTTGAAAATATCAATGTATGGCACAAAGTCACCACTGAAACGACAGTGAATGGATGCGCCTTTTGGAGTAGGAGCCTCGAAAGTAGTAGTAGTAGTAGAATGACAGTATTTCTTCAGAATAAAGTGAGACAAATTTTAAAAGGCTTTGTGAATCGGTTTTATTAAAAAGCTTCATTATAAAAATTTTGATTTCCACAGCAATTCCTTGGAGTCAAAATTGGCAGGCAAATGCATAAATTATCTAATTTACCACACAACATTAGCATTTTTATTCGCTCAGCCATTATTTAATTAAAAATATTGCAACTATCATTTATCAAATCAATTTGCATAGTTTGTTTAATTATAGCTGCAATGGCCGGACAGACTTAACCTCATTTGGCAACTACTTGACAACCGTTGGTATGAACCACAGCTCTTGCCTTGAACTGCAACTCAACTCAAATATTTTTTGTACCAAATGCTCGGCCAGCGATCATGGCCGATATACAAATTACGGTACAACTTGAAATTTGTGCAAACTTTGTTTTGGCGGTCGACCGCAAATATTGAGCTTTGCCAGCGCTTTCGAAGCAAAAAGCAAGTGCAATTTGTCAGCTGACAAAAATGGGGTTGCGTGTCCCTGCTGCCCTGTTGCGCTCTCTTCGGACAAACGTGTTAAATGACATTCTGTCCTTGTGCAATTCGGAAATGCACTGGCGTGTTTTACAAGCAGTAAATATAGAATGCATGCATATTTGTTATGGGCTAAGCACTGTTGACATGTGACCTGAGATGATGGTTGGGGGCAAACGAAAATTGGTTGTCAGCAGAAAATTGAGAAAAGGAGTAGAACAAAAGGTAAAAAGTGTCTGAGAGTGTGGTTTGAGTGGACGTACTGTTATTTCGTTTTGTGGTCACCGCACGAAATATTAAATTTTGTAACGGGATTTGCTTTTCAAACCGACTGCACAGAATGGGAAGCACTTAACTCATATTTCTAAAAGTCAGATTGAACGTTTTTTTATGAATATAATACTTCTCGAAGGTGCAATTCTTGGCCATGTCCGGCTGAAAATCTATTCGACTAAAAATTACGGTTTTAGATAGAAATTTATTGAATTTTCATGTTAATAAAGTGATAAATTGCTACCTGCATAAATTATAGAGAATTACCGCATTTAAAAGTGTTGGAAAACTCATTTCCTCAGATAATTTCCCCGAAGTGCAAGTGCGCGTTCGTTAACGAGTCGTAAAATTGTTCAACCGGCCGCCACTACAAGTTAGGCAGACCCAACCAGCAACCAGAGCTCAGCTAATTTATTAATATCATTATCGATTGACACGACAAAAATCATAAAACTTGATTTAATACACAATTCAATGCAAATGAAGCGACGAAGACGAATATACACGCGTAATAAAATATCTCAAAGTGACTGCAAATCACACACCGATTGGAGTTTGAGAGGAAGAGCGAGACAGAGAAAGGGCTAAGCCAAATAAGTGAATTGCTCATTCAAATTTCTAGGCACGTCGCAATTGCACTGTAGTTTTCTGTCTGTTTTACCGAGCCTCAAATGCGATTACATCGAAATGGACACTGGGGAGTTGCTGCAGGCCTTGGGGACGCAGGCAGGCACTTGCGCATTGTGAGCGTATAAATCAGACGCGGGGGAAGTATTGCGGAGTTGATAAGGAAGAGCGACAAAAACGTATTTATGTCATTTATTATATACACAAATAATAAATAAAATACCCAATCGATAAATTCAGGTGCGATGGCTGAGCAGAAATACAGATGTTTGCGTGCAGATATGTAAAAGTGAGTGGTTTAGGCAATGAGCGAGTAAATGAGAAAGACTGTGAATCGAACAGGTGAATTCTTGTTTTTTTTTTTAATAATTATAGATATGTATTTTTTCATATTCACAGAAATTATCATTCATCAAATCACCAATATTATTAATATCTCTGTGAAACCATTTATATTTCTCCATGTTCTACTGTTGCCTACATTTCGGCGTAGTGTGGAAAAATCTAAACCAATTCCAAATAATATAAATCTCAGTTGTTTCCAAATGAATATCAAATTTAATAAGTATTACTTTAATTTTAAGCCGAATTTTCAACAAAAAAGTATCTACCGTCGAGTTCGAGAAACCACGATGAAGAATTCTTCAAGCCAACACAAGCGCATAACGCTTGCTGGGTAAACACGAGAAACAATGCAGCAATTTTAAAAGCAAGCAAAACGTGAAAACAAAGCATATTAAGAGAAGAGCAATTAAATTACGTAAGTGGCAACAATTTTTTCGAAATTGAGGCAAATATACAGAAAGAATGCGAAAGGAAAATTATGTAAGAAAATTCGTGTGCATTTCATGGAGAAAAATTGAAAATAATGAAAATCAAAATAAACAGAAGTAAAGTGGTTTAAAAGTAGGCAATCAGAGAAATAAATTAAAAAACACCGGATATGAAAAAAATGAAGACAAATTGTGTAAATAAAGACGCCCAGGACGGCGCCTGCACTTGTTAACGACACGAGAAATAATATTTATAAAATGGATGACGTTGCAGATATTAAATTAAAAATCAACACATTATATTTGGTACATTCTGAACGGATGAGGAATAAAAGTGTCCAACAACAAGGAATAACAACAAGCACCACTTTTTCTGGAGGCTTCAAATGGATGAATTATATGTATGTAGTAGACAAGTATAGGGTGTCTTTAGAGGCAGAATTTCAAAACAAAATGGAAGGTACTACGAACCAAAAGATTCCACTGTCGAGCAATACGACATACTTTGTGTGGAAATATAATTTTGACCATTGGGAGCCGAATGATAACGAATTGGACTTGCCAATGTTCCAGTCAGTACATGTGAAATGAATCTCTTAGTGTGGTTTTGTGGAGCGCTGAGACGAAGATATGTAAACCTTGGGACTAATACCTTGATAACAAATATTCGATGCGGTATTGGCGAGTTAAGGCATCCAATAAGAAGTGCTTCATAATTGGATCGATAGAATGGTCTTTATACTAACGGTGGTTGCATACTCCAAATTATGTTTAAAAGCCCAGAAGCTACCAAAGCCAAAATATTAGCCAATTGATGATGTGGCTTATCTTACATTTGAATTTGAAGTTCTATATCACTGAAAAAACACCCTATACATACAATGTTTGAATATTTAACTTTACTTCAGCAATTCAACCTGTCTGTTGTTGGCTCACGTAATGCAATAAAAAATCATTTCAACATAAAATAAACATGCGCCAAAAAGTGTAGCATACTTTTCGGATTGCCTGCAAGAAAAGGCGCGTAAGCAGTCATTTATGGTATATATTATGAGGACAGCCATATTTCTGGGTGCATTTTCGGTAGTTATTAAGGCGCCTACACACATTACATAAAGATAAAATTTACATGCTCTCCAGGAACATCTCAATTTATATGTTTATGCAGATGTTGCTGTTGATTTGAGTGGAACTGGATGCCACATGCTTTGCATACTTTGCATAATTTAACGTCTGATGTATGTATATTAACACTATCTTTTAAAAATGGCTTAAAATTACCATAAATGCAGTAATGTCACAATTTTTCAACAAAGTCTCTTCTCCGCATTGTTGAAAATGTTGGATCCAAAAGGATTTGGATAAACACAGACGACAGCATTCACGATACACTCGGCTATACGCAGTGTTGTACTGCAGGAAAAGGACACGAAATACAATTTCGCGCCATTAATAAATAAAGATGAGTACACGAAGTTGGGTGCGAGTGTAATACAAGCTTTTGAAAAATTAATGTACATAAATCTCGCGAAAAATGGACATCAACAACACATATATCTATGTTGTTGTAGGTATATACATATATGTACCGTTGGTGATATATTGGGTTGAAAGTTTTGACCCTGGTCGTCGGAATTCCATTTAAATTACACACCACCAACGCATGCCCACACATATAATATGAGTCTGCATAGCACCACTCGGATGCCTTTAACGTGTGCAACTCGGTCTCAGCATGCAATTGAAGATGACTCTGTGTGTGTGTGTGTGAGTGTGCAACGGATATCCTTCGGGGCATCCTATTTGGCCACTCATGTCATATTTGCGCCATGATTTATTTATGTTAATCCTACGAGTTAGTCGCGTAGGTGGCGTGTCGTGTGTCAGGAGTGTTGTGCATGTACTGCATTAAACCGTTATACCTACTGCTTATGGATGTACGAGGGCTCCAGGCGCCTGTATTCGTACACACTCGCACAGACATGAACTTTTTATTAATACATTTCGCCGGGGAAGGATATTTTTTCATTTCGATATGACGTTGTTAATTCAGGTGAATGCTCAACTGAGTGAATTTAATTAAAAACACATATTTATTCACGAGCTTTTTAAAAGGAAATCTGTCAGCAATAATCGGTGATGGCGTGAAAACACGCAATTGCACAATAAGCGAATAATTGCAAAAAATCGATATTAAATTTTTATTGGAAGGAAAATAAAAAAGTTGGAATGTATAAAATATTTGGAATTAATTTATCTCAATAATGATGAGGAATGTCAGGGGGTTTAATGTATGGTGTTCGGGGGAGATGAGCACGTAACTTAAATTTAAACTTGTTCGAAGGTCATTGTGTGTTCCAATAGTGGAAGTCTTCAGTATCACGAATGCTCAGTTGCATTATTAGAACACTGGTGCATTCATAGAACCCTCGAATTGTTTCTTCATCTAGAGCAAATAAATCCTATGTTCTTTGAATCATTGATCCCTGTTCTTGAAAAATTATGTTAGGAATAATAATTTTAAGATCTTATAATGTAGAGATGGATGATTCAAGAACCCAAAACAAGGTAATGAACGCGAAAGCATTCATCGGCAGAGCAAGAGGAAGGCCAAGATCAATATGGAAGGACGAATTAAACGAAGATCTGGAGAAGCTCCGACTGGAAATCTGGGGAGAGACCGCAAAAGACAGAGTAGCTTGGAGGCGTATTGTTCAGCAGGCCAAAGCTCACAGGGAGCTGTAGAGCCAAATGATGATGCTGATAATATAGAGTATGTGCGATTTAAAAGCATCTATTTCATCATTAAAGTCAAATAAATCATAGCAAGATGTAGAGTTTCTATTTATATAATATGTGTAAGGTTGTCCACAAAAGTAATATTGTTCGTATGGTTAAGAGTTCAGTGACGACTGGACGACTCTTTAATCTTCACACCATGGAATGAGTAGATTTATTTAATAATTGCCATTTTAAACCCTTAATTTGTAGACTTTCTCTCAAGACAGTCAGTAGTATGGCGTAATTGTGTAATATTTGCCGGGTTACGATATCATAAAATTTAAAAATAAATCGTGAACAATGAAAACTGTTGCAATTATTGCATGCGTTGTTCAGAAATAAAATATATATACACTACGCTGATTTGCGTGTTCTATATACCCGATGTAGAGCTTATCTGCTCATCCAGATAAATTGCTAATTATCACGAATACTTTTATAAATAAATATTAATCACATAAATATTCAAGGAGGAAATAAAGATAATTTCGCAGCTGCCACCCCGCCACCCACCGCCACTTGGCACAAACCCCGGTCAGATAAGCCATTATTAGCTGCTGCATTGTCTTTTTACGCTTGTTTGCCATGCGATAACAGTAAAATAATACAATAGTGCACGTTGCTTTATCACATTTCGAATCGATAAGCATGCATACATATATATATGTATACACATACTCAAATTTACTCCATCAATATTTTATTGTTCACGTATGTTTAATTATTTCCGAAAACCACAGCAACATCCACAAGAAATTAATTAAGTTTGCCGCATGCGTACGAATATAGAGACAGTTTTGGCATTTTCCTGTCATCACTCAACATACGCAACATTGCAACAGCAGGCGCAAGACACTGCGTCCGGGCGACCAGGATGTGCGAGGGCGTTGTTGACTGTGGTGACGATGATGTCACAATTCCATCAGCCACAAGGCGACCAAGTTTATTAAGCTTTATTGTTTATGCCGCGTGCTGATGGCGCAGCAGGCGAGTGTTGATGGCATTGATGGCGCCATTATTAACAGCCCGGCCAGGCCATCAGCTCGGCTTGTATTTGCTTGACAATCAAACCGATAATATTAATAAAATCAGTGGAGCAGTGATAATTACATTTTGAGTGTGACTATTTTGCGCGTTTCATGTTGCAAGCTGTGTGTGGCAAGCTGAAATTTGCTCGCCTTGCAGGGGGCGGTAAGCTCACCACTGACATGGCAATTCATTTGAGAGATTTTTACGAGTAAACTCTTAAAGAACTGTTGGCAAAGCCATAATAACGTAATTTAGGCGTTGCAAATGAGTTCATCGGCGTTAAAGTAAACTGTATTCCCCTTTTGAACTTACAGCCACGAGGGAATACGCTTTATTGCAAGAAATCTGACAGCTGTCAGCATAATTTATAACCAGTATGTTGCAAATGTTTACGTACCTGCAAAGAAAAGAGAAAATCATTATTTTATTGATGTAAATGGAGAGCATTTAAAAGCTAAATAATTATGGATTTTTTTTTAATTTCTCGTTTGCATGTTCACTTTGTAGAAGAGCAGTCACGCAAGCGAGTGTCAAATTTGACACTTTTGTAGTTGACACTGACAAGTGTTGACATTTTCACATATGATGCGTGTAATTTTGTAAACTGATAAGAGTGGCGAAAATGGGGAGTTGGCGAAGAGCGTCGCTTGGAGTGGCAGTTAATTACGCTTATCAGTGTGTAAATATGTGAAATGTGAGTGGGAGGCAATAAAAATGCAGCATACTTGGTAAACAACACCAACGGGCAAAGGCCGAATGACGCTACGCAGTGGGAATTTTATAAGAACCGAAGCAAAGCAACCGCAGCAAGCTTGATTGAAAGCTCTCACTTTGTAGAGAAAGCAAATAAGGCGTGTCAGCAAATGTTCGAGTGAAGCAAATAGATTACGGGAGCGAAATACTTACGATTTTTTCAGTTTGAAGAACCAACGAAACCTAGCAATAATAATACCCTTACAAAATATAGGAGACTATGTCAAAATCATAATCACATTTCCTACTGGGTGTGATGCCACTCAACTTGTGACTCGACTAAAATGTCAGCAGTCATAACAGCGCCGATAACCATCGCTTAGTGTGTAAATAAACAAATTGGCACATAAAAAGCAGTCAGTGGCCGCAGCAGCAGAATAAACGGTCATAAAAAAGACAAACAAAATATAATTAAATACAATGAATAATAACACCTGTAAACAGCAAAGCTACTGCGGCCTGACAGCTGTCATCGTGCAAAAACTAAGTGCGGAAGGAAGTTGGCTGGGTGTGGCAATAGCGCGCGTTTAACACTTACATACGCACACATACAACAGTTATCAGCTAAATGTGCTGTTAATTGCATTGCAACATTTATAATTTATGGTATAAATATGGGACCAATTTTGAATATTCTGAGTAAGCTTTGCAAATAAGGTGGCAACTCGTTGCTGGAAGATTTTACTTTTGTCGAATTATTGCTGGATATTGGCTGCGGGCTTCATACTGCGGCGCTTTAGATGAAAAATCCTTCTTCTTCCTCCAAATGTTGAATTGGAAAGATACAAATTGGGCAGTACCATCAATGCGTTTTTGTTTTGGTCGATTGTGAGCTTGCACTGACTTTCCACAGAGCCTTGATGAACGATATCTCCTCTGCCTCTTTTGAAGTCATTGCGTTCATCTTCTTCGATGCTAATAAGTTATCTACGGATTTCTGCAAACCACTTACGAATGCCCGTTCCGCCTGGCCCGAGCCTGAGGCCACTTTTCCCTATCAGCTGCATTTTTTGCCACCAAAAATTTTCATTAACGCACGATATGACTTTTTATCTCTCTACCTCTCACTTTTGGTCAATCAGGTCTTGTCGAACATTAGTGGCCGAGTAGCTTCTCTGCAAATAATCTCAACAATGTCTTCGCACAGTAGCGAAAGTATAAAATCTCGTTCCACCTCAACTTTCGCATGAGTTGAAACCAATCGCCGCCATAAATTCAATTTGCATTCACAAATCGTGAAATAGCGCCATAATTCGCCGGCTAAAGAGTGCCAAACGTGCGATTATCCGACACTTTTCACAAAAACTAGAAAAATCTTTTGCCTATTTGTTTTTGTACAAATGCAAATGGAAAAGTCGTAAAATGGCGAAGAAAAAAAACAAATTAGCGCAAAAATACCGGTTCTACATTTATAGGTCAGCAAAACTGGTGGTAGCATCGTTGCAGCGCTGAACAAATAAAGCGAGTGCAAACGTGCTTACTATACATAGTAGATCTAACTTCTAGCGTTGCTTTATTTCGCCTTTTATGTGCATAGCGACGAGGTTGCCGCGTTGCCAAGCGAGAGGACAAAGTTGAGTCAAGCCTGATTGAAGCTAAATAGATGTTTATACAAGTATGTTGAATGCACGAAGTTGAACCTACTTACATATAGACAAACATATATATGTATATATATATATATGTATCAGGAGAGTGCATAAGTGGGGCTAATGCAAAGTGACAGTTCTTTCACCGAAAGGAGGTTATTGGATGCAATACAAGCTCGAAAAATGAAAGTCGCTAATGGAATGAGTGTTACGAAAATGCTTTAATTAAAGTAATTTGCTAAATATTTTAATATAATTAAACAAAATTGCGAAGTGGTGAGCAAAATTGAAAGTATATTTCGAGAAAGTATTATAAAACAACTAAAATCGAGTTAAAAGATCACAAGAATGGAAAATAATAAACTGAATTAAGTGGATGTGGATTTTGAAGCTTGAATGGACTACAGTAATTGCAAAAAGTCCATTTGATCTGAAAATTTTAGGTTAGAAAATCTCTCGGGATGATAAAGAAGATAGAAATACGATTACAGATGACAGATTAAAAGGTCGTTGGGAGGTTCTGGTACAATGTGTCCAATAAATTACTAATCAAAAAATTCAATCTCTAAACGATTCTTTGCTTATATTCTAATTAATTGACTAAAAATACAAATGTAATGTATATACATAACTACATTATCTGGTGTAACTTTATCTTAAGTGTGTAAATGTCGAGCTTTTGAACTAAAAATTCATAATAATGTTTTAAACTAATTATTTGCTACAATTAAACCATTTGTAATCTTAGTACGCTTTTAATTCAATGAACTTTTGGAACACCAACCTACTCACACTTACTCCGAGACTCCAAATTCGCGCATACTCCCACAAAGAGTAAAGTCGAAGCCACTTCACGCTTACTTATTTCTGCTATTTCCACGAGCACTTCTTGCTCTTCATCTTCTAATGGCATGTTTTAACTACAAAGCGTTTCGTGTAATTATTTTTACTGCCTCATCTGCGCATATTACAGCAATTAATAATGTCTAACATTTAATTATGGACATTTTTTTAAACCATTATTTATCTGCCTGGAAATTAGTGATGTAAAAAATGAAAGGAAATGAAATAAAAGTGCCGTCATCAACAACAACAGCAACAACAACTACAATAAAAACTTATGATAATAGAATTATTACAAAGTGAATTTCAAAAGCGGAGCCGCTTTATCATCTTAATTTGCGTTAAGTGTGTGGACGACCGTAGCTGATAGCGTGAATAATGGTTTTACTGCTACTTGAGTTATGTGCTCGCAGCAATTAATCCAAACTTGAAGTTAAAAAAAGAACAATAAGTAATCCAAATTGGAGGAACAACAACAGGAACGTTCTGACAACATGCGAACACAAATTTGATTCGGCAGAAAGTTATGAGTAAAAATCTCTGACCGTGTAACAATGACAAATAGAGTTGCTTCTCTTGATCACGGATAAGTTCTCTGGTGCAAAACTGACGTTAGAATTACGGAACGAACACGAGTAGCAATTCCAAGCCATGCAGTCCAGTGAAGTCCAAAAATTTATTTTGACAAAGATTTTTGGGAATTTCATAGTTGTATTACAGTATAGTCTAGGAACCTTGTGGCCTCCTTCAATAGAACTTTTACTTTCCAAGCTGTCAAATAATACTTTGACAACCTCCAACTGTCATTGGAGAAATCGTAGAGAATTAGACCATAAATGAAATAATAGGAAAGATCTATCTATTGAGCCATCAAAGCCTCTTTGTGAACGGTTGTTTAACTCGCCATTCATAGTCTAGTATGAGAGATCTTAGGTTGGCTAATGGACTTTGTGCAATGTGAAGAGGCAAAATGTTACTTCCGGGCAGGTATAATTTTGACGGAAGTCGGTACTCGAAATTCTGAAGACTTTAATTAGAGTAACAGACTTGTTTTAATGGTTAGGAACCTTTTTGAATAAAGAGACCTAAAATCATAATTTTTTAGTTCACAAAACAATTTATCTAAATACATGCCTTCCATATAATAATAATACATCTACTATAAATAGGTTAGCAACCTTCATTGTACTACGCCAGCCAATTTGTAATTACATTGACTGCCAATTGAAAATAATATTGGTCTTTCGCTACGTATATACACATCCAACCGATCCATTAGTACACTCAATCATCGGCCAATGACTTTAGGCCTGCCAGTTGATTAAAAATTATTACGCCAGCAACAAATGCCATACAATACTTGCCGATGTTTCGTGAGTGCTGAAAATCGATCAGTTCGAAGTTCGAACAGATCAAATGATAAATAGTCATCGAAAGAAACAACTGACAGCACAATAAAGCTACTGTTCCCTAAGTATACTCGTATTGCTTGGCGAACTAGCCATCGAATGAAATGAACGACTAGCCAGCGACAACGATTATATGGAGGAAAGGTATGTGCCACAGCGTGAGGTAACAGTGCTATGTCTCTGCATACCTTCAAGTCATACAGGGTGTGTTGCTTCGAAACCGTTTTGTTTTCACTGCCGTTTCAAGCGCATTTTGTTTCTTGCGCAATCATTGTCTTATAATTACACTGATGGCAGTTTAGCAAAATAAAGCTAAGCAATGAAAAACAAAAAAATTATAAAAAAATACCGTAAATGACTAGAAAAACGCGCAGAAAACAGTTGAGCAGCTAATCGTTGAAAAGTAAAATGAACCTTAATGGAAAAACAATATGTGGGCAAAAACAGCAAGGCTGCAATGAAAAAGGGGTCAGTCAAAGCAGCCAAAGCTTTTAGGCGCTCGTCACCTTTAAGAGACGCACTCTATACCCGTACTGAAAGTGAAAATCGTGTGCTTTGGTTCGCGTATTTATAAATTAGTTGGTTTCTTTTAGCCCAGCCTCGCTTGAAACAATGACAATTGTGAGTGACGGCTCATTAGGCGCCGTTACAGCGCGGAAATCGGACAAAGCGGTGCGGCACAAGTCGATGATGTGTTGAAATACGGTGGAGATTTATGTAAGAATTTGAAAAGGTGGGTTTAGTAAAACTATTTTCCTGTGTAGGAATCGTTTTTTTTTTTGGAAGCAAGCTTTGGAATGGTTTTTGAAAGTGAGAATATATGTATAACGGAATTGTTTTTAGAAACTGTATAATACTCCAAAGGAAGGAATACATTATGGTAAAGCACTATGAAAAGACCAAAAAACATGACAAAACATAAAAATTAGTATGTACAGTAGTGTGCAAAGGGGTACAGAATTTTTATATACCGACCGTTTGTCTGATGACGAAAGAGTAAAAATATACATATGTATATAAATAAATTAATACACAAAGTCGGCATTGTTATGCTAATTGCCGGAATTTGTATACAAAATTACCAAACAAAAGTGCGGCAACTCAGCGAGGGGATGCGGCAATGGACATTGCAAATGCGAGCAAATTCAAAAGCGAATTTAATGACAACTCTGCTGCGAACGCAAACTACGAACATTCGACACAAATATTTTGTTTGTATTGTTGTTGTTGTTGTTACTGTGGTAAACGGAGCATGCAAAAATTAGAATCAATTTAGTGGCATATTTTGCCTATCTTTTTCGTTGTTCGTTTGAAAATATTTCATGTCGCGTCGTACTCACTGCCTAATTAAGTGAATTACGAGTGAAACGGAATGTCAAGGCTTTTGGCATTGCATTCGTGAGTTTATGAATTGAAATTAATTAAGCAATTATGATGAGTTTCAGCGAAAATGTAAACCTTTTTGTGATGATTTTAGGCAGGAATATTTTGGGGAAAATGTAAAACGCTAAACCATATTAAAATAAGGTAAATTGCAGCACATAAATTAAGTGAAATTAAAATTAAGTTACAAAATTAGTTAAATTTAAGTTTAAATATTAAATAATTATAACGGGAATATTTACAATTTAAAAAATATTTTGAAAAAAAATTCTTGTCAGAAGTGGGATTCGAACCCACGCCCTCAGAGAGGACCAGAATGCTCCGAAACAACCCGTATAGCTACAGGCAAGTTATTACACTTGAGTCTGGCGCCTTAGACCGCTCGGCCATCCTGACATATATTTGTACGACAACCAAAACGCAAAGCGTATTTTTTTAAAATGACATAAGTAGATATATATATATTTACATATATACAACGAAATTTCCAAAGTACACACACAAAACATTATTGAGTGATTTCCGCGCTTTCTATTATCTATATTTACACCATATTTCTACATATAAGATAGCGAAGCGTGTCTGCCCACGCAACGACAGCACATAATTGATTTCCCCCGCGGCGATTTCTTTGATAAGATAATAAACTAGCCGCCTAATAGGACCACATTTCAAGAAACACTTTTTATTATGTGATAAAATCGAAAACTATTTTTGAAATTATATACAAATGCACATATCCAGCTGTTAAACGATTGGTGCGCTTATCTTAACGCCTACATACATATAACGGTCATTAGTAATTATAAAGTTATTAAAGCTATTAAACTACAATCTTCAGTAGTTGAGTACTAGGCTTGCTGCCACAAAAAGGCAATTAGTTTTGAGTGTTTTATGATTGCAAGTTGGTTGTTGAGCGTTACTTCAAGGGCTTTGTGTACTAGGGTGGGAAATCGACGGGTGGTTCGACCTAACCTGAGAACTATGAAGAGTAAAAGTAGGCTGTGCTCTAACTATGAAGTGGACTGTATAACTTTAATCTAATTTTATGGTAAGCGAGCACGAAAAGAACACTGGCTAAAATAATAGAGTACTGGTATAAAATTTTGAAAATTTCTCAAGGCATAAATGGAACATATGTTTGACATCAAAGATGTTACCAAATGTTGTGATACATGCATGTATCTTCAGGGAAATTTCATCTTCATCTGAAGCCCACTAACTACTAATGCTCTGGTTATTCGATATTCAAATTTTTTATCATAAAAGTGAGTATATTCAGTTAGCTTCACTTCATAAAAATACTCTGGTTAAATCTGTCTCACAAAGCGTTACACTTTCATGGTTTTATGACAAAAACGAGATCACGAGTAAATACATTAAAACACATTGTGAAATGTGAAATGCATTATTGTTGTAAAAAAGTATAAGCCACAAGGGTTCAACGCATGATAATATTGGTCCGCTTAATTAAATCGTGACAATGTTGTAATTCTATAACAACGAAAAAAATAATAAGTGAATGTAAATAAATCGATGAAGCGCACACGATTCACTTAGATGATGGTGAATTAGCTGAGGAATTAGGGGTCTGTTATACGATACGTAAAACAGCTGCAACGATCGTGGCAATAAACTTTGTGTTTGCCATGTGAAAACACTGCATGAAAAGACAATTAACTGCGAAAGCAAAAACAAGCTGTCTGTGTGGGCTGTAGAACGTCATAGAGAACATGGTCTTTTATTTTATATGAGTGCTGATAATAAGTAAACATGATAGCAGGAAATCCACTCTGTACAACACGACACACCATTTGGCCAAAAAAAAAATCTAAATAAAAAAGGGTCGGGGGCACAAAAGGTCATTAAAACAGCAATGGGTTACTTGAGTTACAGTGACGTATACTTGCAAACGAACGAGAGGAACACTGCCATACTTAAGTAAATTTGTATGTGGCCAAGTGTCTTCTCAAATACATTCTTATGAGGCGTAAGAGCAGTTGTAAGGTTTGTAGAATTTTAACATCCCAGCCAAATTCACATTATGATCTAGTTTTTAATGTGAATAAATCTCCTTATTTGACCTGCTTTCCACCATACTCACTCTGCTGGCCGGCTTTCGTGTAGTCTTAATAGAAAATAAATTAAGTGCGCCCGAAAAACTGAAACCAGTTTGGATTTCAGTTTCAGACAAACTTAAGACTCACACACACATTCAACGTGGAGCGTCTACCGCCGGTAAGGCGCTCAAATTACGCACAGAAACTGGTTTCTTCGGACAGTTTTTTCCTTGCATTTTCATGCAAAGCCGGCTTCATCATTTTTTGTGCACATATTTCCTGGTGAGGTTCGTGGAATGATGATTTTTTTATTATTTGCTTTGTTTCCCTTTCGAGTTTTTGTTTTTTTTTCTCTTCTTAGTTTCCCTTTCTTGATTCTTTTTCGGCTTTCATTGTGTTTTGCTTACGCTTGCGCGTGCGTTTGTTGTTTTCTTTGACGATTTGTTGATTTTTCAAACGCAATCTTAACCGCTAAGTAAGCATTCACGTTCCAGGTACAAAGGTAGCAGAAACTTATAACAAGAATGTGATGGAACTTATTGAAAGCCGGTCACGACATGCACAACTACAATTGCAAATGCCTAAAAGCGCTGACTACCCCTTCAGTTCGGCTCATTAGTGAAACACTAGTGAGTTCACTACTTACTGGTACCCACCACTGGTTACCCACCATAATACCGGCAATGCAATTCACTCATGAATTTAACACGGCGATGTCATTGGCGGTAACCGATTAACACTATTCACGAGTGATTTCACCGCCTATACTTCACTAGCTACTTCACCACATATCACTGACTATGTATCATTAGTTACCTCACAACTTACCGACTATTAAATTTCACTACTTTCTTCACTACCTCTCAACCTAGCTAGTTTATTCCAAACATAATTAAACACAAATTTTATTTAAATTTTATATAATTAACAATATTAATTTTTATTTAAAATTCCTTTGTTTACAATTATATTTACCATCTGAACCACAGAGTCGGTTAATATCAGTCAAAATTTTTGTGCACTTCGGCTGGATTCAAAAGCGACTTCGTTGAACATGTTATAAAGAAAGAATATAATTAAAAAGAAGTTGATATTAAAATTGTATTACAAATTACATACCGTATTTATCACTGCACTTATATCCCCAAGCCACATTTCTAGGTGTTCCATTAAAATTTGGTGTTGATCTTAAATGAGTAAAATAATTCGAAACAAGTATACATATAAGTAAGGTGTTAATAATTTAAATAAATGTACATACAATGATATTTATGCGTTCATAAATATGTACGTGCAAACACTTCCAAACAAAGCATATAATTATACAGCAATGTTGGAATTCTTACCTCTTTCCATTGTGCAGGGCAATCCATTTTTTTGCATACATATTTACATATAAAATATTTATGTTTTCTTTGTTTTTGATCACTATTATTTCATTCACCTTTTAATAACACTTTTAATAAACAATAAACGTATTAGAACTCGCGACGCGAGATCAATTGTACAAACTATTATGCGAAAAATTAAATATCAGATTTACAAAGAAAACGCTGATGCCTTTCTTTCTACTACAGTAAATCATGCTTTCAATGACCAACTTGTACGTAAATACTATAATGATTCAATAATTATTTGCAACTTGTACTTACTGTACGAGATGCTCTGCCGTTATTATTCTGCGTTATTTTTGCTTCGATCTCTCAAAATTGCATTCCCACCCTTATTTGTCGCTAATATTCTACTGAGAGTACATATTGAGCACAACGTTCTCTAGATCATGCTCTCTTCTCTCTCATGTACTATTGCTTCTCTGCATTACCTCGTTGTCGTGAATTCTCTAGTTACTTGTAACACAAGAATTCACTAGTGCAATTCTCCAATTCATACCAGCCGTACTGCAGGGACGTTCTCGACCTCGACCACAACAACACTTCCTCGATTGGCTGTGTGTCCACAAAAAAGGTTCTTGTGCTCATTCAATTACCTCACAATGGGTTTCCAGCCGACAGCCACTAAGCTGATTTATTGTAGAAAAAAATGAACAAAAACAAGTTATGCGGTTATTGTTGCTGGCTTTTGTCAAATTGACATTGCTAGGGATATCAAGCTATCCTACTCCACATATGCATGCAGACATCTTATTTTCCTAATTTTTTCAGTAAGCACTTTATTAACCGTCTGAAAGGACATGCTAACACATTTGTAATTTTCTCGTTTGTCAAGTGTGAAGCGGTGCAAATTTGCGTTTGTTCGGCGCCTCTCAACTGTCATATCGAGTCGGTGATAGTTCTACGCACAGAGTCATTTGCTTTATGGGCTGACTTTGACGCTTCTGCTTGTTGCTCTGACGGCTTTTTACTTCCGAGTCTTTATTACATTACTTGTTATTTGTTGTTCTTAACCGAAAGTTGTCACAATTCCTGGGAATGTGCAGACATTTAATAGGGTTTTAATGTCGCTCATGTGTTATGTCATACAATAGTCTTGTTGACGGGTTGTTATGCGCTCAAAGATATGGGTTGATGGGTAAGACTCAATTGAAAGAAATACATTTTAAGTTGACGAGATAAAATCTAGGACTGACAAGCGTATTTGAATAGCACGCAATTGTTACAATTTTTTCTTAATGTGGATACTGATTTCTATCAAGACTGATTGGCACCTAATCGAAGCTTCCAGAGGAAGAAGGTTGAGAAAGATGTTCTTATTTAAAAAATAACAATTCTCTCTGACATATTTAGTCCCATCTTTTCCTTAAACTTTTATTAGTGAGAGATTTTTTCATCCACTACAAATTGACGAGCTGTCCGAACCTTTCAAAACCAAAATGAAATGCCAACAATTGCTGGAATCTATGACATCTGCCATATTGCGCAATAAAAATGCAACAAATCGACACATTTGGTAATCCAAAAGTGAAATGAGCACAAACCAATCAGCAACAAAGCGAAAACCGAACAAAACACTTTTATCAAATGAAAATTGACGGCAAGTGCTGACCAGAAAAAAAGTAAAAGCCGAAAAAACAAACATATTCTCTACATTTGTCTGCTCGACGTTCCAAATAAAAGAACAACCAAAACTGACTAAGCAAAACAGCTGAACATACCGGAAAAGGAATGAAAGATATTCCTCGGTGTAAGGTGAGTGTATTGACCACACAAGGCGCAGGTATTACAAGTCTCACAAATATACAATTCATACATATATGTATATAAAGAACATGCCATTGAGGCAATCAACCAAACGAGATTACGTAATGTCAAAGCTTATACCGTTATTTCTTTCTTTGTAAGGATGTTTATGGGACTGTAGTGACCACTTGTCTTTGATTGTTGCCTTCTGCTGAGTATGAATGAAACAAGCAATGGTATGAAGGATATTGCATGATTTTATAAGAAAAAGGACAAGCAACATGAGGAGACTTTTATGGAGAACCACAAGTTGATAACGAAGCTTCAAATGCGGAAATACGAAGATTATTTCAAAAAACGGACTGCAGATCTTGAAAGACCTTACGAAATGAGCTACTTCTAAGGCATCAACCTAAACTTCTATGAAATCTGAAAACAATCTGTAATCTTTAGAACATTTTTAAAGATAAATTAAGACAAGCAATAGGTGAAGCTTAAACTTATTCTCGCTTCAACAACTTAAAAAGTCATAAACAAAGTAGCAGTCAATAGCAAATGGCGATGATAGCAGAAAAGTGAGAACAAATAAGAAGACAAAACACAAAAACTGACTGAATCAATAAAGTCAACAGCTTTTATGTTCAGCATAAATGAATTTTTAATATTTATTAGCAAATTTCTTGGCTGTCAAGCACCTACGAACAGCACAAGTAAGTACAAAATGCTGCAAATAAATAAAAAACAAGAAATAAATGGAAGCAACAACAATGTATTTATATGGTCTTACAGCAATAAATATGCGCCAGCCAACACCCGCACCCAACAGCCGGCCGGCCGGTGTTGCCAGCTAATTTGAATGCAAAACGCACTTCATCTTTCATTCATTCATTGAATTTAGCGCTTTAGCAGCCGCGTACATACACACACACACATATACACTAGCTTTTCGATTGCATTTTTAAAACGGAAGTTGCTGGCTGTCCATCTTCGCTTTGACGCTGCGCTGGCACCCCTTTAATTTTACACTTTTTTCCGCCTGAAACACGCTTTGCATGCAGCAATCGTACTTGCCACCAGTTTGCTTTTTCTCGATTTGGTTGCAATAAACGCTGGCAGAGTCGGCGCAAAAAATGTGACAAAATAAAGCCGGCACCGGCTGAACCGGCTGCCATTCATTATCAATGTCAACGCAGTCACTACTACTGCATGCTGTTGGTGGGCGTGTACACAATTTCACATACACATAGACTGACAGACACACACACCCACGCCACATGCAGTCAGTTTCCACTTGTTGTTGCTTTGTCTATTTCTGACCGGAAAATGGTGTTGCAGTGATTTTTTGCTCTCACACCAACAATAACAAAATTTGAATTTATTGTAAAAAATATGCAATTTTTACATAGTTTAGAATTCTTTGAGAGCAAGCAAGTGCTGTCAACACACCTTATACTTCTTTATATAGCACACCACCTATCCGTCTAAACTCTCTTTTCTCTCTTATGTGGGAGTTCCTGTCAAAAACAAATACACTTTTTTATGCATTCAAATGCATTTTGACATTGAAAAATTGTGAATTTTTCTTTTTACCGATTTTATGCTACGGTGTTTGCTGGTACTTTATCATCGTACTTATTCATCATTCTACGTTTTCTTCATTCTTATCATCCGCTCTTTAATCAGTTACTCTATTTTAGTCGATAAAATGATTTCACTGTCTTTGTCTGAGAATTATGATTTGATTTAGTGACTGCGACTTCATAAGTGAGTGATTTACTGGCAAGTGTCTACTGAATTTATAGCTGAAAATGTCAGGAGTCAACTTTTGAAAGGAAGTTTAGGAAAAATAGAGATCATTCTCTAGGGAATGCTTGATGTTCTCCAAATGGCTTTAAAATTGATGAAAATATATATGGAATACCTCTATATTCAGTTAATATTACAGATAAAAATGTATGAGGACAAACTACAATGTTAAGGTTTTTTCTACTGCTAATACCCGATATTACTTATTGTTTTCATATTTGTGAAGCAATGTTGTTTCTACTGCTAAAACCCTATATTTCTTATTGTTTTATATTTGTTAAGCAATGATGTTCATAAAGTGTTAACGTTAGTGCTTAACAATGATAAGGATAGTTTGAAATCATTTCTAAGTAATATGAAAGATCGATGGTTTACTCATGAGTCTTCCAAAACCGAATACTCACAATGAAAGATCAATCTATGTACCTTCTAATCTATTCGGGTTATATACATATATACATACGTATATAGAATATAGAGGGCATGATTCTTAAGATATTTTGTATCAATCTCCAAACAATTTCAGGATTTCAGTTCAAAATGCATCAAAAACGATGCTTGATGTTTATTCTCCGTTTTCCAATAGAATTCATAATGCCTCTGCCCCAGGAACTTTATATTAAATTGTCTATTTACGGTTTTTGCACTTATTTAAGCGCCGTTTAATAAAATTGTCAAATGAAAATTACAATTTGTTGCGATATTTTATTACATTCCCTGACGCTACGAAGCACCCATACAACGGAGTTACCCACAAAATGTTATTCGCATATACCCTTTGGACATACGAAAGTTTTTTGCTTCCAAAATAAGAGGTGAGTTGAGTTGTTTATATACAATTTCACACTTAATTCATGCTTTTGTATTATTTGACTAAAGAAATCATATTTTCGAAAATCCAATAAGGAGTAGTATTTGGTTTTAAGATCATTTAGTTATCCATTAAGATAGTTTTTCCATAAAAATTAAGTACTTTGACAAATTATAAGAAAAGTAACGAATGTTATAACCTCAAAATGAGCAAAGACAGCTTTCGGCACAAAATTAAAAAAAAAAAATTGGCAAATCTGAAATTTCCTCAGCGGTAGCTATAGTATAGTCTGAAACTTTCAACATTTTATTGGCGTTAAAGTGTGCAAGGTGGTGGGGGAGTAGCCGAGATCAAAAATTTATTTTATTGCCAAATCACGTATGTAGCGACTTTTATGGTGTTTTGTTTAATACAAAAATACATATGTATACATGTATATATATATGTATTTAGTCATGTTGTATTTCGCCAAAAAGGTCACAGCAAATCTGTTGCAATCACAGTGGTCACAATACCAGCGACAGGACACGAAACGAAGGGGAGCGCACGACAAGCGACAATACAGTTAGTATGCAACAAGCGAGCGAGTCCTGTCACATACCGACGCCTGTCCGACGACGCATTTCCGCTGAATAGACACGTGCCGCACAATGTGCCGACACCCGCTTACAAATGTACACACCTACACTCGTGTAATGTTAGACTGCGTACGATTACATACATATACTATATACACGCATACAAGTGTTTGTTGTGACATTATCACTTTGGAGATTTTTGGTCGAAAATGCAAGGCATGCAATTTGACGCAACCAACGTGTTGGGGCAACCAATGGTGGGAGTTAGACTAGCGAGGGGAGCGGCGTGGTAGCGAATGGAAACAATGGCTTATCGAATGCCAGGCAATCTACGTTGCCGCCGCCGCATAGTGTGGGGCTTCAACACGCGGCAATTGGAACAACTTGTTGGGTGGCAGAGGCTGCATGCACCAACAACAACAAAAAACAACAAAACAACCGCTTGTTGATGATTTGGAGCAGCAATTGCTGGTGCTGCTGCTTTTATTTGCTGCAACATTGCAGATGAAGTGTTAATGTTGTGAGTGTTGATGCCACGCATTGTTGCTGCCGAGCGAGCTGGTTTTTATTTTCGTGCTAAGAATCGTGTTATTGCCCCCAATGTTACAACTACACACACACGCGCGCTTGAGCGAAATATGTTCGCTTACATGAAATATAAGGTGGTCCAAGGTGTAAGCTGCGCGATGAAAAATGTAAGAATCAGCGAAAATGAAGATGAGGAGGTGTGTAATACAGCGACAATAAGGAGGAAAAATCTACGATAAAAAGCAATCTGCGAGGATGAACGGAAGTGCGAATGGGTGGCACACGTCTGCATGCCAACATGTAAACCAACCAACATGTACATGTAACCACCAACAATCCTTAACTGTTCACTATACTTCACCACTTTTGTGATTACTTTTTTCCTGCCTGCCTGCCTGGGTGTGCTCACCCCTTCTCGCCCTGAATAAAAGAAGCCCGGTAGACGCGGCTGAAAGGCAATTAAACGTGATTTATTGCCACCGATACTCTGTACTCAATGCAACAATTGTTGTTGTTTTCATTTTGGAGCTTTTTGGTAGTGTTGTTGTTTGTGTAGTATATGGCGCTGACACGTAATTCGAAATTGTAAAAATTTTTATTGCCACAAATGGCTTTTGCCGTGGCATTCCTTAACGCAATTGACTAAATTCCTGCCATATACAGTTATATATACCCACATATGTGTGTGAGATATTGCAAATTTTCGGTGGATTCAAATGTTAAAACAAAGAAAAAAAATTTGGGGCCCAGCTGTGACTTGGTCCCACGATTAATGTGAGTAATATTTTTCATTCAAATATTGGAATATTCACACATATTAACGTATAAAATGCTGACTGGGGAGCAACCCACACCACACATGAAGAATGTTCCGAAGCATATATCATTACTCATGTCACACGCCTTATTTTGAGTACGTAAAGAGAAGTTCCTAGGGCTCTTAAACTAAGTCTACCTTTGAAATGAAGAAATCTGCATTCTAAGCTCAAAGTTGTTCCTATCCCAGAAATCGGTTGTAATTCTTTCAGAAAACACCGAACACTTCCGCTTTAATTCTGTGCTCCATTTTTTACTTTTTTCTTATCATCCCTTCATCACATAACACACAAACATACATACAAATGGAGTGCTGAGTGTATTGAACTGAGCATTTTGCTGATGTATAAATATGTGCCCGGGTAGCTCAGTCGGTAGAGCATTGGACTTTTAATCCAAGGGTCCAGGGTTCAAGTCCCTGCTCGGGCGAGAATAAATTTTTTTTATAAATTTTTTTATTCATTCTTTGAGCGCAATTCTACAAACAATACAGTACATCGAAGTTAGATTTATTTAAAACAGAACATGAAATTGTTGTTGTATTATATACAAATTCTCTACTTTTGGAACTTAGTCATATGTATTGGAGTGTTTTCTCCTTTCAAACACAATATGCTTATAAAACCACAACACAACAGCAATTCTGCATAAAAATTTGTCACTTTCGGTTTTTCCATCAATTTTGACAAATTCATGACACATTTCTCATTTTCTTCGCACCAGCCAGACACCCAACCACCCACTGGCTCCCCTCATAACAAGAAAACATTATAATACTGCGGCAAATAATGGCAGGTGGATGGAATGTCTTAAGATGCTAAGTAAACTTCATTTATTCACTTCGCTTCATTTCGCGAAGCGCCCGCAAGCCCAAGTAATTGAATCTATTTGTTGCGGGCTTTACAGCCGCATGCACATAAACAAGACACTATTATCAGCATGAGCAGCAACACCTAAAAGCATACCAACACGTCTCCCCAAAACACCCTACATAACATATACAGTACGAACACACATCGGAATGGGTCCCAGCTGCCAGTCAATCAGTCCTCAGTCCTTGCCGTGCCGCAAACGAGCGCCATTGTTGCTGTTGTTGTTGCATTGATTTGTTGGCAAGCGTGAGACAGACATGACTAAACGCACAAAAGCTACTCATCACTGCTTCACACAAATACACCGCTGAGACCGACGACGACGACGACCCATTTCTTTCGTATTTCCACCCCACACCCCCCTTCCTCTTCGCATGGCAAAACAAAATTTCCTTTGTGTGCGCATACTTTCACTACTTTCTTTGCCGTGTAACTCGTGCTCGTAACTCACCCACTCCACTCTGGCACGCTGCAGAAGGCAACTCAGCTGGCAACTCGTCAAAATCATTTGTGGCAACTTTGCGCAAAAATCCCATTGTGCACTTACAGAGATAATTGCGAAATTCCATACCCTCACACACACACGCGCGGCTTCAAGCAGCGCAGCGTTATCCCCAACCACATATCTTTCAACATCCGCCGATAGAAATCTACCGAAAAATAGTCGGTTCTAAGCAGACTTGCTCGGCGCAGTTGCCACATTCAACGGACGGCTGGTGGCTCTTGGGGTGGCTTTAAGAAGTTCGTGGCTGCCGCTGCTTAATGTTGTCTTCTAGCGTGCATGTTGTCCTGGAAAGTCGGCTTTAGCCAACAACACCATGCGAATATATACGCCGTGACCACCCGCTGGCCACAAGCCATATGCACTGACTTAGTCAGCTTTATCACCCTCTACCCCAAAAGTGAGCCGTGTGTTTACAGTTTTTATTTTCTCTATTTCTATGTTAGTTTCCCAATTGGCATTTATCGATTCTCCGCATAACAATAAAGTTGACGGCAAATAACTTTTATTTGAAAGCGTTGCTGCAATTCGGTATTGAGCTCTGCAACTCTTAGGGTTTCTAAATGTTGCAAGGTAAGGGGCTCAGTCTCTTTTATTGTTCAAATAGAGGAAAATTACAATTTATCTCATGGGACTATTAGAATACGACACAAAATGTTTTCAAATGGCTTGGATATATTATTACAAATGCTCTTGTACCTTGGACTTATAAATCAATCTCAAAATTACTATTTGAATTCACAATTTTTAATAGTTTGGTGCCAAATAAAGTTTGCTTCGACGTTTGGAAATGTTTTAAAGGAACCTTGGAATATCTTTTATTTGGGTGAGGTTAGATATAATCAGAGTTCTCAATTTATGGTTTCGTAGGCAAATAAGAACTTACAGACTCTATTTGCAATGCTTTCAGGTACAGACTAGTCTTAGACGGAATCAGATTACGAAGAGGCAGCTTTCAGAATAGCTTTCCATTTCAAAATAAGTATATTTGAAGTCAAGAGATGGTTCAACATAACCTCAAAACATTCTCAGGAAATACTAAACACATCGAAAAGACTCTACAAATTAAGCGATAAAAACATAAACAAAAATATTTTAATTTAAAATAACGCTAAAAATAAGCAAATAAAGAAAAAATATCTAAAAATAAACGAAATGACGTCAAATTTGGTATTTGTGTATCATTAGGGCGCACAAGCGTTTTCTATCCGCCCTCGATGCGTAGTAATTGATGACACAACAACATTAAAAGATGCCGTCGAATTGAACACAACAAGTGTGCATCGACGCCCACCAAAAACAACAACAACTAGGCACAGTGATCAATACAGATTCAACTGTCAGCGGGCCGCATGTAGGCAGCAAAACACACGGAAACACAGACATCATATAACACATGCTACAAACAGAGAAACATATGAACATATTCATGAACACATACCCAACTCATTTAGACATTTCTCTCATGTATGCGATTGGGCAAACGAGCGTTCTTGACATGTTTTGGAAAACTTAACAATTTTCCGATTTTTCCCGCGACTGGGTTGTGTGAGCAGCACATATGTTCGTGTGACTGTGTGTGCCTGAGCATTGAAACATATTTTTCGTTTGTGTCAGTCATTGATTTGACAGTTCAAAAATTCGACAACCCGATTGAGCCACGAATTTCGTTGTAGTGCGTAAGTAAATGATTGATTTTCCATGTTCGCGAGGCAATTACAAGCAGATATGCCGTCAGATACTGCGCTGAAGTGAAGTGGCAGCCCGTATGATGGATGCATCGCCGTCTTACCGTCCATTTTTCATCGCTTATAAAGAAAAGTGTTGAGTTATATGTATGTAAATGTCGAGTAAAAAGTCTTGTAATGAAAGCGCATTGTGGCGGAAATGCGGAGATAATGTCTGTAAAAAGCGTGTAGTCATTCGCAAGGCAAACGCTTATCAGCGGCGCTTCAGTGTTGAGCGCTTTCGCTTTCACCGGCGCGTTAAGCAGAAATTCGATGCACTCGAGTAAGTAAATTCCATTAAGTTCGTAGGAACTTATTTTATTTACAAACTGTCAGATGGTTGTCAAATATTGACAATTGGCTGTCATTTTCGAGAAGCTGTCAGTCTTTCTGTTGTTAATACGTAGCACTTCGAAGTACTCTCGCAATTTTTTCATGCTACACAACAGTAGTTTAGTACCGTCCAACTTGAAACTGACTAAATTCCAATTTCAAGGTTCACAATAGAGTTTTTTATTTAACTCTAAGGCTTCATGGAAGTTTGTCAATCCAGTAAGAGCCCTCGAATGAGTAGTTCATTAACGTCCGACTTGAAACTGACTTCAATTCCTTTAAAGGTTCACAATATAGTTTCCCTAACTCCTAGACTTCATGGAAGCTTGTCAATCCAGTAAGAGTCGTCTAGTGGTGCCTCGTAGAAGCAGACCTAAGCTTTTCCAGTGAAAAGTAGCATCATTCCCAATAATAACTGGCTGGTATATATGCTCTGTTTCGCTCGCTGTTACATAATCAATGCCCTCTGCAGTTTATTTTTTCCGTTTTGCACACTTGCCTACACATTTAAATTGTAAACAAGTCATTTCTAGATAGCGCAACTCTTCCGCCGCTGCTTTCATTGCGCGCCCTGATGTCGCAACACATGACTTACATATGAACGTATGTATGTTATTGATTTCGTTACGTTGTGGTTTTCACGGTTTGTTTTATTATTTTTATAATGGAAAATATTATTTACATAAACACACACATATGCAGCGGGCCGATGATTTTACCAAGGCACAAATGTAAATAGTATGTGCTCAGTCCTCATAAATATGTATTTAAGTATGTTCACAGATAAATTTACATATACCATATGTTTGTATGTATGTAAGTTGAAATGTGTGTAAAGACTAAGAAAATATGAGTGTCTTATGGTTAGCACACAGAACCCAAGGTCGTTGCTAATCGAAGACGTTTACAAGGTTTCCCTCTTTCATGGAATTATTTATATGAATTATTTAAGCGACAAAAACTGGCGTTATTTCTAGCGATTTCATATAATGCCTTCGAAAATATATATGTATATTCAACATTTTTAAACAAATTTAAAATTATAAATCTTTCTAGGCCGTGTGGGCTTGAGACTTGCGCTACTTGATTTTGATTGACTCGTTGTTTTAGGCATCAGTTTTATAATTGCATCACAATTTTGTTTCATATTTGTACTCGCTATATCATGATTATTGTACTGATTTACTCGCCCACAGCAATTTATCTCGTTCGCATTCGAATAATCTTCTTTGGAGAAATTCCCGCAAATCTATTAAAAGCGCATTTGGTGATTATTTTTCCAAAACCACCTACAGCAAATCACATTTGTTTATTCCTATGCATGTACATACATATGTTTGTATGTATCCAGAACAAAATGAAATGAAACCGATTAGTAGTAATGACTTTGACTCACATAAAAACACGCAAAATGGTTGAATTAGTCATATATAAAGTATTTACGAGTTCATAACACATATAGATAGATATAGATAAGGATAGTATATACGAGAATTAATTTATACAGAGGAACTTCCATACCTTGAACTTCTATAACTCGAAGATCTTTATTACTCGAACTTTTGTATTGGCAATTGCGTTTAGAAATCAAATTTCATACAAATTTCCTTCCATAACTCAAACTTCCCTAACTCGAAGTTCTCCACAACTCGAACTCTTGAATTGGCAATAGAAGTCAATTTCATACAAATTTCCTTCCATAAGTCGAACTTTTCGACCAGGGCATAATACATAATTTAAAATTTTACTATCGAGGTAGAATTTTAAACGAGTCCCTCTATATTGTATGGAGACGAACAAAAAATATGATTTTACACTTATGAATTGCATAAATCTTGTAACAAAGACTTGGGAAACATCCGTCAAGAGCCAAACAATAGCAAACTGCAACAAACGAAATTACAGAATACATGTTTTAATGTATTTAAATAAAACTTTTTGCGAAGTAAATAACTAAAACTGTGGGTAAATCTATATTTTACAGCATTTTGAAAAATTTATGTTTTAATGAAAAATTCGATAACTCGAAGTCTCTCTAACTCGAAGTTTTTTTGTGGATTATGGCGATTCGAGTTAGAGAAGTTCCACTGTGAATCTTTTATGAAAGCCTCGTTGTTGTTGTTGTTGTTGTAGCTGCATAAAACATGCCCCAAGTAATTTTGAAGAATGCTGTCGATTTGACAGTCCGTGGACGAGTAAAAATCCGGGTCCGTTCCGGTTACATAGAACCGACTGTCGTGGGAACGGTCATATTAGGAAACCCTCGTCATCTTAGGTGGGTGGAAACCTAATGAAACTCTCGAAAATGTTGGTATTACAGTTTTAAGCTTTATTTTAACAGTTCTCTGGATCCAATGTCTCCCCATAAGAAACACATAGCCAGTAATTCTAAGATATAACAGCATAAGAACCGAATTGGGTTCTTAATATCAAACACATCGAAAATGACTAAAGTCAAAGAATATTGTTCGGACTAATTAGTAATTTTCAGCTTAGTATCGAACATTTTCAGGGTCAATAATATTTATACGAGATAAAAGCTAGCACAGATAAGTTTATGTGTGCAAATAATTGCGCACCAACATACACACACACATTATGTGCAACAGTAAATAAAAATGTATGTCTACAATTGGCTATCCGCTTGCCGTGTAATCAATTTCCAATTGCAAATGGACAACTGAGCGTTGTATACCGTTCGATTTAGCGCACACTCACTCACCTCTTCTCCCCCATTGATTTCACCGCACTTTTTCGCTATTTTTATGCATATTTTTGCGGTAAAATTCTCTGTGTGTGTGTATTAGTTAGTTGTGCACTCACCTTCAATACAAACGACGTGATCGCGTATCTGCTGGGCGATCTGTGCATCGGCGATTGGCAGCAAATCGATTAAATCGTAAATTGCATAAATCGATGGATGTACGCTTTCGAAACGTTGTATCTCCTGACGTATGGCCAGCGAATTGCTGATCAATGGTTGTGGCTGCTGCTGTTGTTGTTGCTGCTGCTGCTGCACATGTTGTTGCTGTTGTGATGGCAACAACGGCAGCGGAGGCTGCGGTTGCGACATCATTGATGGATGATGATGTGGCAGCGGCGGTGGCGGCGGCAAATGGTGGTGATGAAGCCGCGTTACAGGTGGCGGCGTTTGGTGTTGATAATTATTCATTTTAGAAATGATTTACACGCACAAAAACACCAGCGAAACTATACGATTTATTGTAGACGGTGAAGCACTGAGACACACACTTTTCTTTCACAATTTAAATTTTCTTAATTTTTTGTTTGCTTCAATTCAGAGATACACAAACATGTAATTATTTTTCACATTTTTTCACACTATGGAATACGAATGCTAATTGCGATTAAATATTTTTTATTTATTTTTCTGTAATTCAATCTTTAATTATATATTTTTTCACAATAATTTATATTGAGCGAATATTTAGATTATATATTTAGATCAAATTTGCCTGTAACAAAAAGCGGTATTTTGGTGATAGCGTAAAACACATACTGGATACAATATAAGAAATAAAAATTGAGCTTTCAATAAAAAATTAAAAATTCTTCATTTGCAATTTTGAGCATTAAATTTTTTCAACAAGCTTTTAGAGCTTATGTTGTTCCAAAATTAAAAAAATACTTCAACACATTGATATTAAAATTTTAACATTCATAATTTAAGGCACATAAAAAAGTCAATTCACTTTATCTCGAAATAAAATCACATAAAACGAAATAAACTCTTTAAAGAACTGAAGTAAAACACAATTTTATGCATTCAGCGGTCGTTAATACGAAATTTTCCAGTAATCAACTTTACAGATACACTTCTGACACAGAAACACTTCAGCAACAATAAACAGATCGACCGATGAAATAAATAAATAAATATGTATGTATATGTACACCAGAAAAATAGAATTAACTTTAAAGTCGCTAAATTAGATAATTAGAACAATCTTCGTGCAGCTGCGCCAGCATACGTATTATGCTCTGTATATAGATTTGTATGGATGTTAAAATCAGTTACACCCGCGCTCAAACTAACGTCTTTTCAGAGCAATTCATTAGATGCTTTTTCTTGTCTTTACATTCGGCCGCTTACGTATGCATGTGTGTATGTGCGTGCGTTCGTCTTTTTAAAGCCGCTTGTTTTGTTTATGTTGTTGTTGCTAGTTTAATTGCCGTTTTTTCATGTGTTCAACAGCACTTCATCTTGCTTTTATGCTGCTGCTTCGCATTTATTTTTGTTGCTATTGCTGATGCTTCTTTCAATTGGTGTGTTGCCAGTATTTCTTAAGTACTGGTATGGGTGTATGTGTGTTTTCTTAGAATGCTTTAGTGATTGTTTGGGCATAAATAAAATCGTGAATAGTTTATTTCGTTTTTGTTAGAGTTTCTTCGTTTATTTGTTATTTTTTTGTTTTTGCCTTATTGTCGAATGTTTATTGTATGAAGTGTAAATTGGAAATGGAGGAAGCACAAACGAAGGATGGTAGCAAGATGTTGATAGCTTTTGAGGTCGCGCCAGAATCGAAAATTTGAAATGGAATGTTAAGTGGACAATTACTAGGTAAATGCAATCAAATTAAAATTATTAAATTCGTATTCAACAAAAAAAAAAATATAATTATTTTAATAAAAGTTTTTTATAATTAGAAATGGTCTGATTTCTATAAGAATTTAATTGGAATTACGCCTTTATTATAAAACTTTAAGCAACACAATCAGTCAAATATTATTACAAGCACTTATTTTGCAAGTATTTATTAGTTTTTGATGCAATAGTTTGGCACTTCCACGAACTGCCACCGATACGTCGAAGCACCAATTCAACGCAATTCATTGAAGCAACACTGTCACAACGCACGCAAAATTTGGAGCGGTGCAATTCCACTTGCCTCCTTTACATGCCAATACACACACATACACACACGCACACAAAATATGGACGCAAATGTAAAGCCAATAAAATGCCACACATTTAACTATACTAATTTATAATTGCATAAATTGAACGCAAATATTACACTGATATTTTGCAACGAATTGTAGATAATCCGAGTTTTTTACATTAAATTCCCTTAGTACGCCGACAAATTAACACAAAACAAAACACTCAGCGACGGTAAATATTTGAAACGCACCCGACATAAATGAAATTAACTCAAACACGTCAAAGAACAAACTGACAAGAGCGAATCGGCTGAAATTCGCTTGAACTGCCGCTGTCAGTTTTGCTTTGCTCCGTTCGCTCGTGTGGGTATGCGTGTATTTGTTGATTTGCTATTGGAGTTGGAGCTTTGGATACAAAGCAGTGGTGGATGATTTTAATTCTACTGTGTGTGATAAAATGCAGCGGGCGGGTTAAAGAATAAACAAAAAACACCAATGCAAAACGGAATGTCAAAATGACAAGTGTCAATAAAGGGTACTCCCAGCGGTGAGTAGAGGCATTACAGCACAGGGTAACATGGCGAGAAAATATTTTAATTTATAATTTTAATAATATTAAACGATAAATATATTTACATATAATTGTATATATACATTATCTGCTCTTGATACGTCGTCTTGAACCCTAATAAATGTATATTATCAATATTATCCTTGTTCAGGTTCTGAGTGAGTATATTGAAACAGCTGTTTGTTACCGGCTTATTGAAAAAATAATAGCAACAACAAATTAACTTACAATTCATCTGCTCTTACTAACTCAGTGAGCTAACTGTTACTAATATTTTATGTATTAATACAATTAAATTATAATCACACATTATGGTAGCCTTATGTTGTCTGAACAAATCAATAATAATTGGCATCCCTTTAAAGGATCGATAATATAATGATTATGTGTTAAAAAAATCACTGAAAAGTAAACAAATATTCATTTTGAAGTCAAAATTTATGCAGTTAAAAAATTCGTAGAAAATAGAATTAATTTGATTCAAATGTACAGGTCTTATTAGCGAAGCAAGCATTCAATTATTAAGCATAAAATTACACCTGCACTGATAATTGCATTACAACATTGTAAAATTCCAAACCAAGTATTTCCAGATTCACTGTTAATTTCAATAGACTATTAAGCCGATTACAGAGCAATCACCACGAGAAAGCACGTCTTGACCCCGCCGATAGCAGCTGTCAACGGAATGTGCTTGTATATGGGTTTATAATTTACGAAGCAGTTTAGTCGTACTCGGCCAGTGGCGCGTTGCGAAAGTCTCAAACGGAACGGAGACAATTTAACATAATGAAGGCAAGGAATATAGTTTCAATACAAAATGTGTTGCTGCTCCAGGCACTATTTTTGTCAACGGTAAGTTGTTGATCAGGTTCTACGGGTTAGATTATATTTTATTTATTTACTTTTCTGAAAGTCGGTGCGTGCATATTCTGCTGCTGATTCAGCGGGCTCTTGCAGCAGTAATTCGCTAAAATCTGATGCGCGTGAATTTTTCGAGCGTGAAAATGAATTACTACGTCAACGTCGTCGTAATGAGTTCTTAACATCGTTTGCATATAACACAAATGTGACCGAGGAAAATCGTAAAGCAATGATTGCCGTGGCTACAGCGAATGCAGCCGCAAATAAGGAGATGACACGTAATGTAATTGCATCGGGGTATATTGACTCAACCGATAAGGATATAAAACGACAGGCAACTATACTTGGTGATCTGGGTATAGATGTTTTGCCGGAAAGTGATTATAAGGAACTACTTAATGCTGTTAGTTTAATGCAGTCAAATTATGCAACTGCAACTGTCTGTCCATACAACAAAGAGAGAGATTGTACGCTGCAACTGGAACCACATATACAAGAACGGCTCTCGAATAGTCGTGATCCAAAAGAGTTGAAATACTACTGGCGTCAGTGGTATGACAAAGCAGGCACACCGATGCGAGTGAATTTCAAAAAATATATTGAGCTGACCCGCAAGTCAGCGCGTCTGAACGGTAAGTTGCCGGCGTTTGTATGAAGATAAGAAACTATTTTTGTTTTTTGTTTATATGTACATTCACAGTAGTATGTGTGTACACAATATGATTATATATGCGCATGTTGTATGCGAATCAGATGTTGTTGTTACTGATTATAGACATTGGGTTGATAACAGTGAAAGTGCAACACCTAAATTCTTTAACTATATTCTTATTATATTTAATTTTTTATTTTGCGTGTCGAAAATAGCATCAAATCAGCTCTGTTATAAATACCATTAAATATTTATTTTAACCTTGTACCAGGTTACACCTCCTATGCTGACTATTGGATCCATTTCTATGAAGACCTCGATTTCGAAACTAACCTAGACAAGGTATACAAAGCAATATTGCCGCTATATCGTGAAATACACGGTTATGTTCGTTATCGTCTCCGCCAGTATTATGGCGATGGAATCGTGTCGGAAAATGGAAACATCCCAATGCATTTGTTGGGCAATATGTGGGGCCAACAATGGGACAATGCGTTGCCACTTTTTACACCTTTTCCAGAGAAACCATTCGTGGACGTGACCAGTGAGATGCAACGTCAAAACTACACAGTACGAAAACTCTTTGAGTTAGGCGATCAATTTTTCAAATCACTTGGCATGCGCGAGCTACCGCAAAGCTTTTGGGACTTGAGTGTGCTAACACGACCCACAGATAGAGAAATAGTTTGTCACGCCTCCGCATGGGACTTCTACCAGGATAGTGATGTGCGCATCAAAATGTGCACTGACGTCAACACTCACTATCTGTATGTAGTACACCATGAGCTGGGTCACATACAGTACTACTTGCAATATGAAGATCAACCGACAGTTTATCGTGCAGCGCCAAATCCTGGCTTCCATGAGGCCGTTGGTGATGTTATTGCACTTTCAGTCTCCACGCCCAAACACCTTCAATCGATCGGTCTCTCAAACGTGGGCAAACTGGATGAGGAAAGTCGCATCAATGAATTGTTTAAGAATGTGAGTAGAAAATGTTGCACTCTCCAATAGCACTATTTTAAAATATAATCTCTCATTTCAGGCACTCAAAAAAATCGTGTTTCTGCCTTTTGCCTACACTATGGATAAATATCGTTATGCCGTATTTCGCGGTGAGGTGGAAGAGTCGAAATGGAATTGTGCCTTCTGGCAAATGCGTTCGGAGTTTTCCGGCGTTGAGCCGCCCGTACGTCGCACAGATGCAGATTTCGATCCACCAGCAAAATATCACATTGACGCCGACGTTGAATACTTACGTTACTTTGCTGCGCATATTTTCCAATTTCAGTTCCTTAAAGCTATGTGCACCAAAGCTGGTCAATATGTGAAGGGAGATCCAGAAAAAACTTTAGATAATTGTGATATTTACAACAGCAAAGAAGCTGGCGAAGCGTTTTGGTAAGCTTTACTATATATTATACAGGTTTGTTAATTAAAAAGTCTTTTTTTATTTGAAATGCAGCGATTTCCTTTCATTGGGCGCTTCGGTGCACTGGAAAAAGGCGCTAAAGGAGTTTACTGGTGAAACTGAAATGGATCCAGCTGCGCTGTTGGAGTACTTTGAACCACTCAGTAAATGGCTGCGTGCCGAAAATCAACGTTTGAAAGTGCCAATCGGTTGGGGCGATACTGATAGTAAGCGCATATATTGAAAATACTTAAATATATATTTATGTTTTGTTTTTTGTTTATTTGCAGAAGTTGCAGGTGACTGTTGCCCAGCATTCAGTACCTAACATTTAATGAAACTCGGCGATAAAGCGAACTGTGAAAAGGCTAATGTTTGCTTTTGACAAATAAGAGATTTTCTTGCTTCCAAAGTATAGCAGTAGAAAGCCTTGATCGAATAAATATGTTAACACGAATACACGTATAAACATTTGTAAATGAAATCGAATTATTTTTTTAACAATTTACACTTTTTCATCCAAATTAGCCAGTGCTTTATAAACTAAAAAGCTGTATAAACATTAAATGAGACAATTCAAGTTTAATTTAATGAGGAAAACTTAATAAAGCCTTTGGTTTGCATTGCGTATGATACAAGAATTGTTTTTTTTTTAGTAATGCAAAAAGATTAAAAATTTATATTTTTAAAATTATTCTTCAATGGGGCAACTGAAATCAGAACAACACTTAAATTAATGATCGTAATTCCCCTAACGTGGGTCAAGTTTTGCGTATGTGGCGTCTTATTTCATAAAGGCTTCTACTTGAACAGTTTGAGCTAAACCTTTTCAAGCGAAAATTACTATCAAACATTCCACAAGGTAAAACTGGGTAGGCTAACATTTACTTGACAAAATCTGGAAATCACACTCAACACTAAGTGTATGAATACACTTTGACTCAACATAAAAATTGTTTGTGTTAAATAAACAAATAAGAAAATGTTTTCAACTACAAATATAATCATTTCGAGTTAACTAGATGAATATACGATTTTTATATAAATTTATAACCCACTTCAGGCGGAGCACAGAGAGTAAGTGGTCATCGCTATTTGTTTTATATTCTACAAGAGTTCCCAAATGTATTTACTCAGGTTGCGTCGGCTTAATCAATACTCAAGCGCAGTGTTATGCCTATCTCAATCGGATTCTCCATCTTTTTCGATATCTCACGCATATTTGGCTCGAACAATGTTGGCGATAACGACGATGAGCACTCGCATTGGCGACGACACGCTCAATACCTCAATTTGTTGATATTCACACTCATTTTTCTAACCACTTTGGTGCTGATACGTATTGACGACTATGCCACAGTGATTGAATAATTTACCGTCGTTGATCTTGCAGCGCTTAGCCAGTATAAAAGACAGCCTGCGACTGCCCAGCATCTTAGTTTACGTGCCGCGCTTTTCAAGCGCGTGAGTTTCTTTCAATAAGTTGTTTGGTTTGGTGAAAAGTGGGTGAGCATTCGATATTGTTTTAAAATTTAATTAGTTAATACGTTTACGGTAGTTATCAGCAAACGTTTTGGATGTTTAAGAGGTTAGGTGTGTTTCAGAGGTTGAAAATAAGGGTATTTTTCGAGATATATCAAAGATACATATTTAAATAGTATTTTGTGAAATTTTTATTTACAAATTCCTAAAATTCAGCTATTGGTACCTCATCTGCCATGAGCTGTCCTAAAAACAAGCTCTTGTCGTGGACAGCAAAACTCATTATTGGTTCATCTAAAATCAATAAACCAAAAATATTTCGATAGTACATGGATAAATCTAGTTAATGAACGACGGAAATTTTAATTTGAAATTTGACAGATTTTTAACAAGAAATTGACTTTTTTGGTAAGTTTTCGCCATATATTGGCTCTAAAAAAAAAGTTGTAATAAAAAAAAATTATTCGTTCATTAACTAGCTATTGTTATTTCAAAGATCTGTATAAAATTTAAACAAAATCACTTCATAACTTTTCGAGAAATCGTGTCCACCGACTTAAAAAATTGGAGTTTTGAGATAAACGCGTTTAAAGTTTGGCATTCAAACTGACGTGGCCTGATGGGTAGAACTTGGTAAGGGTTTATTTCTCGATTTTATTCGGATTGATTTGATATTTTTGAATAAAATTGTATGCAAATTGTACTATTTAATAAGACAACACTTTTCAATTGAACCTCTCCAATTGAATTTTTGATGCGTTTTGAGTTAAAAAATTGATGAACAACGTGATGTACGTGAAGATACTCAAAGGAAAGTTTGAAGGTGAGGAAGTTGCTATTCCGAGGAACCAATATACCGTTTGAGTTTAAACGACTTCAATATCCGATCCGTCTTGCTTTCGCTATGACCGTTAACAAATGACAAGGTCAATCCTTGAAATTCGCAAGACCAACTGCGTTATTTGTTCTAGCGCCTGATTATAAAGATTAGCTAATAACGATTAATTAAAATACTTGATTTTTTTTAGAATATCCTAATTAAAAAACGAACTCAATAAAATCAAAAATCTGCGAATTTATTGCCTCTAAGGCGGAAGAAAGTTCGCCATCAGTCAGCTAGCGACCGGTTTTTTCAACAAATTCCATAAAAAAATTTAAATCACGTGCGAATAACAGCTTTGTCGAACCCGTATTATAATTAGATGCTGTAGAAATGCCGAAAAACAAATAATCAAGAATAAAATAATAATATATTATAATAAATACAGAAAAAAGTTTATGTTTATTTTGGCGACACCAACCTGTGAGAGCATCTTTGAAGATAATGAATAGTCAAGCCAAATGCATAAATTTACATACAAACAAGATTTTATATTAAACCATATTCATACATACATACATACATATATACAAAACATTTTGTGCGAGACCGGACTCGCTGCCGACCTACTGCCACGCCCACAAAATGGCGAAAACCGAAAACATAAATTTATATAACTAGGCCATAAAGAAGTATATGAAAGCAACATTTGGTAGAGAGGATTACATTAGGGTAGGTCGTATTTGGATGAATTTTTTTTTGGGTAAGTGTACGTGGCCCCGCCCCCCGATTATTTGTACATATCTCGCAAACTACTAAGGCCATATCAACTAAACTTTCTGCAGTCATTTTCTTTACCCATTTCATTATGCAGTTTATCTAAAATGGAGGAAATCGGATTATAACCACAATTTTGAATTCCATCTAATTCGATCTCTTTACAATATATAAATTAAGCACTAGTGAAGATATCGGAACTGAACTTTACACAAATACTGTATTGCTAGTGTAGCATAGACCGTCTAAAAATCGAACTTTTCAAGGTACCAGATATCGATCGTAAGGACCTGGTGGCGGTTAAATTTGTCTTGAAAATATCGGTAAATCTCTTAGATATTCTTAAGAAATTCAAAGGAGGCGTATTTTTTTTCAATTGTGCGCCTCTATACTGAAAATGGGCAAAATCAGGTCAATATTTTCTCTAGCGCTCACATACCTCATATTCGGAATTTTAAACCTTCGGTGGACTTCCATTTTGTACTACAAATAATGCTATTCGCTATTTCAGAGGACTTTATGCCGAATATACGGATCGAATTGCGAGAGTATAAAATGTTTGGTTACACCTGAATTTAGCGCTGCCTTACTTTTTTTCACAAAATTTATTCACGAAAACGCAAATTAATTATATGCTAATTTTTTTATTAACAAAAATTAGAATATTTTGTCATGAACCTATGCTATTTTGCATTACCTGTTTTGATACACACTTTTCACCCAAAACTAATCTTTGAATTTTTTGCAAATAAAATAATATTGAAAATTTCAGTGAAAATTTTTGCGAATAAAATTACTCAAAATGAATATTTTAATCGTTGCGCTTTTTGCCACATTAACGGTAAGTCAAGCATATTTTACACCCTTGTGTTTGAATTATTATTGAACCCTACTCCTCTCAATAGCTTCAGAGTGCGTTGGCAAATGTGAAGGAGGAGATCACCGCTACTGAGTATATTGAGAACCTGAATAAAGAGCTTGCACGTCGCACAAACCTAGATAGAGAAGCCAATTGGGCTTATGTAACCAACATAAATGAGGAGAACAAACGCAAGAAAAATGAGGTCTCCGCGGAAGTGGCCAAATTCAAGAAGGAGGTGGCAACGGATTTGCGCAAATTCAATTGGCAGACCTTTAAATCGGACAATTTGCGTCGCCAATTCCAAAAGCTTTCTAAACTGGGTTATGCCGCACTCAACGAATCTGATTATGCTGAATATTTGGATGTGTTGTCCACGATGAAGTCGAATTTCGCTAAAGTACGTGTTTGCGACTATAAAAATACCACCAAATGCGATCTCTCGTTAGACCCACAAATCGAACGTATCATTACGACCAGCCGCGATCCGGAAGAGTTGAAATATTACTGGCGCGAATTCTACGATAAGGCAGGTACGGCTGTGCGCGTTCCTTTCGAGAAATATGTGGAGCTTAACACGAAAGCAGCCAAGCTAAACAGTGAGTACGATTGAGAGTTTGCTTGTCCGATGTACACTATATTCCGATTTTTGTTTTCAATTGCAATAGATTTCAAATCTGGCGCTGAATTGTGGCTCGATGAGTACGCCGATGCCACCATTGAGAAACAACTCGAAGATATTTTCGATGAATTGCGTCCGCTTTATCAGCAGTTGCATGGTTACGTGCGTTATCGTTTACGTCAACACTACGGCAATGCTGTGGTGTCAGAGAAGGGACCCATTCCAATGCACTTGTTGGGTAACATGTGGGCTCAAAAATGGACCAGTGTTGCTGACATTATCTCGCCATTCCCCAATAAGCCGCTTATTGATGTAACCGATGAGATGGTTGCACAAGGTTACACACCATTGAAAATGTTCCAACTGGGTGATGATTTCTACAAATCGATGAATCTGACCAAGTTGCCACAGTAAGATCGAGAATACATTATTTCTATTTTTGTAAAGAAAATTATTTAATGTCATTTCCACTCTGCAGAGATTTCTGGGCTAAGAGTATTTTGGCAAAGCCAAATGATGGCCGCGATTTGATTTGTCATGCTAGCGCTTGGGATTTCTATATTCTCGATGATGTGCGGGTTAAGCAGTGCACCCGTGTGACGATGGATCAATTGTTCACCGTTCATCATGAATTGGGCCACATTCAATATTATCTGCAATACCAGCACTTGCCCTACGTTTATCGCACTGGTGCTAACCCCGGTTTCCATGAAGCTGTCGGTGATGTGGTCTCACTTTCATTCTCTACACCGAAACATTTGGAGAGTATTGGTCTTCTGAAGAACTACAAACGTGATGATGAAGCCCGCATTAACCAATTGTTTTTGGCGGTGAGTGATCGAAAATTGTTAGATTTGATTGAAGAATTTCCTCAACAGTCGTTTAATTATCTATTCAGGCTCTAGATAAGATTGTCTTCTTGCCTTTCGCTTTTACTATGGATAAATACCGTTGGGCTTTGTTCCGTGGTGAGGTGGACAAGAAGAACTGGAACTGTGCTTTCTGGAAGTTGCGTGAGAAATACTCTGGCATTGAACCACCAGTAGTTCGTTCTGAAAAAGACTTTGACGCGCCAGCTAAATTGCACATATCCGCCGATGTTGAGTACTTGAGGTAAGTTTTGTGCTAAAAAGGATCATCAATCTTTATATATTATACTCATTCGTGCATATTGCATATTACTACTTATCGTATTTCCTCTCTCGGTAGATATTTGGTTTCGTTCATCATTCAATTCCAATTCTACAAGTCCACTTGCATTAAAGCTGGTCAATACGATCCCACCAACCCGAAATTGCCCTTGGACAACTGTGATATTTATGGCAGCTTTGAAGCAGGTCAAGCCTTCAAGTGAGTTTTTAAAGAAAACTTAATTGTCAGATGAATTTTAATAAAATATGATTGCTTTTAGAAATATGCTCTCATTGGGTGCCTCCAAACCTTGGCCGGATGCATTGGAGGCCTTCAATGGCGAACGTACAATGAGTGGCAGCGCTATCGCAGAGTATTTCGAACCACTCCGTGTGTGGTTGGAAGCGGAGAATAAGAAGAACAATGTGCACATTGGCTGGACTCCATCTGATAGTAAGTCCGAAATGGTCTTAAACCTCGGTTTCAGCTTAATAACTCGATTTCTATTACAGAATGTGTTTCCTCGTAAATACAGAGCAGACTCTTAACAAGTTGATGCAAAAAACACTGCCTTTTTTGACATTCATTTCCTTAAATATTTGTAAAGTGTATTTCAACAAAAATTCAGCATTAAAAATATTAAATATGTATATTACAGTTGTTTTAAATTTCCAATGCGAAAAGTACAAGTAAGTTATGGATGGCTTATTAGGCAGATGAATTGTACTTTCAACTGTTTTTAATCATAGAAAAAATATGTAACACCATTCTAGTAGTCAAACCATAACGAGTTCCAAGATCAGACCGCGACCTCTTGTCCATCTAAGTGAGATGTGGGTTTGTAGTTAAACAAGAGAACATAAAACAGAGGGAAGGTGCGTTTCAACTTTTGTATTGTGTTCGATCCGCTCGTAACTAATAATGTAACTTAGTGGCAAAAATAGTTTAAAGCGGACCAGGAATTATCCCAGCTTCAATATACTATAAATAATGATTTTCGCTATTCCAGAGGACTTTAAGACGAATATACGGATCGAATTGTGTGTTCTCTCATAATAAAACTATATAAATAAACTGCGAGAGTATAATGTTTGGTTACTCCCGAACTTAGCGCTTCCTTACTTGTTTCTCACAAAATTTATTCACGAAAAGGCAAATTAATTATATGCTAGTTTTTTTATTAATAAAAATTACAATACTTTGTTATGAACCTATGCTGTTTTGATACACACTTTTCACCCCAAAAATGAACATGTGCGTAAGAGCCACTTAATCGGTGCGGATTTAATTGCTGTAATTCTTATCATACTTATTAGTTAATTATTCATACCAAACATATACAATCAACTCATATTAAATAATTACTTTTTTTCCTCGGCAAATTGGACAAATAACTTGAATAGGCTTATCTTCGACATTGCCGAGACAATTTACAACATATACATAAACATATACAGTTATGTGTAAAATAATAAGGACAGTGACCTGTAGTCAACGTGCATCCAGAAATGTGAAGGGATCAATGGGAATTACTAAACAAATTTACCCAGATTTAGCAAAGTCTTGTATTTATTTTTGAATTTTTTTTATAATTTGCCATGAAAAATTATAAGGACATCTCTAGTTTTACTAAAACAATAAAATAATGAATAAGAAAAATAATCTAGATTTCCTTTAATTGTGTTAATATGAGTTTCTAATTAGTTTAATATGCTTTTTTGAAAATTCAAGGTTGTTAAAATTCAATCGATATCGCATCGGCAAAGGACAAACTAGGTTTTGGTCGGAAATGTGTTCAATGAAGTCTGAAGAAGCTGCCAAAGCTCGACATTGTTACTTCGACACTTTCTTCTTATTTTTCTGCACTATAGTCCACAAATTCTCTATGGAATTTAGATTCATTAGATGGCCCAATTAGACCCAAACCTCTATATACTTAGCCGTGTTTTTAGGGCCGTTGTCATGATGATCCATATTATCTTCAAAGCACTGAATCATGCTATTTTGGAGTATTATAACATAATCTGTGCTCTGTAAGCTATGGCGCGACCATAGATCGTTGTATGAAAACGATCCCCAAACCATAATATTTATCGGTCTTTATCGTGTATTTCGAATTTTAAACTTAATTTTTCGGCTTTCTTATATGATGTATACCTCATTCAGGAATAAATAAGCTTACATTTGCTTTTTCAGACTAGAGAATGTTACGCCATGTCTCTTAAGGTCAAAGACATATCTTTTGGGTAACGTAGGCACTTTTCATGAACTCATGGCCTGGCGGAAATTTGCATGACGTACTAGAAATGCATTGTAGTTTAGTTTTTAAGTATCCTTATTAATTTTCACATAACTGTATATAAATATTTACATGCATTCAACATAATTCATACTTACATTAATAGATGTATACATATTGTTTCTAAAAATATTTTTAGGCAATTGCTTGTAAACGTGTATATTATATAACTCCTTATCGGACAATATATAAATTATATAAAATCAACAAACAAACATTTAAACACACACGTATAATTAGTTAGTTAAGATAGATTCAAAAATTGTATAAAAGAGGTGAAGGTATTAAAATAAAATCAGAATGATAGTTTTCTCACTAGATGACAGACTAGTGTCTCAATTATTGTCCCCCACCAGCGGTAAGAAATAATTGATTCAGATTAAACTTTTTTGAACATTTTTGCAAATAAAAATACTCAACATGAAAATTTTAATCGTTGCGCTTTTTGCCACATTAACGGTAAGTTTTACACCCTTGTGTTGGAATTATTATTGAACCAGTACTCCTCTCAATAGCTTCAGAGTGCGTTGGCAAATGTGAAGAAGGAGATTACCGCTACTGAGTATGCTGAGAACCTGAATAAAGAGCTTGCACATCGCACAAACCTAGATAGAGAAGCCAATTGGGCCTATGCAACCAATATCAATGAGGAGAATAAGCGCAAGAAAAATGAGGTCTCCGCGGAAGTGGCCAAATTCAAGAAGGAGGTGGCAACAGATTTGCGCAAATTCAATTGGCAGACCTTTAAATCGGACAATTTACGTCGCCAATTCAAAAAGCTTTCTAAACTGGGTTATGCGGCACTCAACGAAGCTGATTATGCTGAATATTTGGATGTGATGTCCACGATGAAGTCGAATTTCGCTAAAGTACGTGTTTGCGACTATAAAAATGTCACCAAATGCGATCTCTCGTTAGACCCACAAATCGAACGTATCATTACGACCAGTCGCGATCCGGAAGAGTTGAAATATTATTGGCGCGAATTCTACGATAAGGCCGGTACCGCTGTGCGCGGTGCTTTCGAGAAATATGTGGAGCTGAACACGAAAGCAGCCAAGCTAAACAGTGAGTACGACTGAGAGTTGTTTAAGGGAACCATACTTAATTACGAATTTTATTTTGACATGCTGTAGATTTCAAATCGGGCGCTGAATTGTGGCTCGATGAGTATGACGATGCCACCATTGAGAAACAACTCGAAGATATTTTCGATGAATTGCGACCGCTCTATCAGCAGGTGCATGGTTACGTGCGTTATCGTCTCCGTCAACATTACGGCAATGCTGTGGTGTCAGAGAAGGGACCCATTCCAATGCACTTGTTGGGTAACATGTGGGCTCAAAAATGGACCAGTGTTGCTGACATTATCTCGCCATTCCCCAATAAGCCGCTTATTGATGTTACCGAAGAGATGGTTGCACAAGGTTACACACCATTGAAATTGTTCCAACTGGGTGATGATTTCTTCCGATCGATGAATCTGACCAAGTTGCCACAGTAAGATCGAGAATACATTATTCCTCTACAAACATTTTATTCAATATCATTTCCACTCTACAGAGATTTCTGGGATAAGAGTATTTTGGTGAAGCCTGATGATGGTCGCGATTTGCTTTGCCATGCTAGCGCTTGGGATTTCTATATTGTCGATGATGTGCGCATTAAGCAGTGCACCCGTGTGATGATGGATCAATTGTTTACCGTTCATCATGAATTAGGTCACATTCAATATTACATGCAATACCAGCACTTGCCCTACGTTTATCGCACTGGTGCTAACCCCGGTTTCCATGAAGCTGTCGGTGATGTGCTCGCACTTTCAGTATCTACACCAAAACATTTGGAGAGTATTGGTCTTCTGAAGAACTACAAACGTGATGATGAGGCCCGTATTAATCAATTGTTTCTGGCGGTAAGTGATCTAAAATTGATAGAATTGATTGAAGAATTTCCTCAACAGTCGTATAATTATTTATTCAGGCTCTAGAGAAGATTGTCTTCCTGCCTTTCGCCTTTACTATGGATAAATACCGTTGGGCTTTGTTCCGCGGTGAGGTGGACAAAAAGAACTGGAATTGTGCTTTTTGGAAGTTGCGTGAGAAATACTCTGGCATTGAACCACCAGTAGTTCGCTCTGAAAAAGACTTTGACGCACCAGCTAAATTACATGTGTCAGCCGATGTCGAGTACTTGAGGTAAGTCATGTGCTATTTTCATTCGAGCATACTGAATATTAATATTTAACCTATTCCATCTATCGATAGATATTTGGTTTCGTTCATCATTCAATTCCAATTCTACAAGTCCGCTTGCATCAAAGCTGGTCAGTACGATCCCACCAACCCGGAATTACCTTTGGACAACTGTGATATTTATGGTAGCTTTGAAGCAGGTCAAGCCTTCAAGTGAGTTTTTTGATGAAAATATAATTGTCAGATGAGTTATAATAAAATATGATTGCTTTTAGAAATATGCTCTCATTGGGTGCCTCTAAACCTTGGCCGGATGCATTGGAGGCCTTCAATGGCGAACGTACAATGAGTGGCCGCGCTATCGCAGAGTATTTCGAACCTCTTCGTGTGTGGTTGGAGGCGGAGAATAAGAAGAATAATGTGCACATTGGCTGGACGACATCTGATAGTAAGTCTAAAATGCTCCTAAAATCGATTTCAGCTTAATAACTCGACTCTCATTACAGAATGTGTTTCTTCGTAAACTCCGCGTACTCTTAACAAGTTGATGCAAAAACATATTGATCGAATACACGTATAAACATTTGTAAATGAAATCGAAACATTTTTTTTAACAATTTACACTTTTTCATCCAAATTAGCCAGTGTTTTATGAATTAAAAAAGCTGTGTAAACATTAAACAAGACAATTCAAGTTTAATTTAATGAGGAAAACTTAATAAAGTTTTTTGTTTGCATTGCGTATGATACAAGAATTGTGTTTTTTTACTAATACGAAAAATAAAAATTAATATTTTTTAAATTATTCTTCAATGGGGCAACTGAAATCAGAACAACACTTAAATTAAGGATTGTAATTCCCCAAACGTCAGTAAAGTTTTCCGTATGTAGCGTCTTATTTCATAAAGGCTTCTATTCGAACAGTTTGTGCTAAACCTTTTCAAGCAAAAATTACTATCAAACATTCCATCCACAAGGTAAAACTGGGTAAGCTAACATTTACTTGACAAAATCTGGAAATCACACTCAACATAAAAATTGTTTGTGTTAAATAAACAACAAATAAGAAAATGTTTATAACTACAAATATAACTATTTCGGGTTAACTAGAGGAATATATGATTTTTTATATAAATTTATAACTCATTAAAGACGGAGCACAGAGAGTAAGTGGTCATCACTATCTAGAGGAATATATGATTTTTTATATAAATTTATAACTCATTAAAGACGGAGCACAGAGAGTAAGTGGTCTTTGCTATTTGTTTTATATTCTACAAGAGTTCCCAAATGTATTTACTCAGATTGCGTCGGCTTAATCAATACTCAAGCGCAGTGTTATGCCTATCTCAATTGGATTCTCCATCTTTTTCGATATCTCACGCATATTTGGCTCGAACAATATGGGCGATAACGACGATGAGCACTCACATTGGCGACGACACGCTCAATACCTCAATTTGTTGATATTCACACTCATTTTTCTAACCACTTTGGTGCTGATACGTATTGACGACTATGCCACAGCGATTGAATAATTCACAATCGTTGATCTTGCACCGCTTAGCCAGTATAAAAGCCAGCCAGCGGCTGCTCAGCAGTTTAGTTTACGTGCGGCGCTCTTCAAGCGCGTGAGTTTCTTTCAATAAGTTGTTTGGTGATTTTGAAAAGTGGGTGAGCATTCGTTATTGTTTTAAAATTTAAATTGTGCTTGATCAAAATATTAGTGAAATTTAAAATTATTTAAATTGCTACTGAACGGTATAGATGAAGGTATTTGCTTTAACTTACGCGCTCGCTAGAGATATATTACAATAAATTGGTTAAGTCATGCCTAAATCACATGTCAATCGACGACGTTCAATGCACCCGTAATGTAATGATCTTGATCTTATTGCCAAGTCAAATGTTCAATTTAGCTAATAATGCAATTTTGCTACACTTAAGTGAGCATTTGGCAATTACTGGGCAAAATGACTTGGCGTGTTTGACATACATCTGTGTATACCTACATTGCGAGCAGACATGAGAGCTGGTCATTTTTCAACACTGACAGTAGTTCAAAATAAATAATTAAATTTCAATTAATATCGCAAAAGGAAGATAACTGAATAGATTACATTCAAATACATTGTAGTTATTTAAATTTTTTTTTTTTATTTTGAAAAAATAAAGTAAATAATTTGTAAAAATTTCTCTAAAATTGACCAATTAGTTGATTAAATTTAATATGTTCACGGTGGTTAGCGCCAGCCGTTTTGAATACTTAAATCAGTTTGTGTACAGGGACCTGCTAATGTGACTATAATTGAAAAACACAGTCAAAACATATGGTTTTTCGAACTCTGTGCGCGTTTAGAACCAATTCGTTAAAGTGAAAGTAATTAGTAAATTTCCTTTCAGTGCATTCTATTGTAGCAACATTAATATGTACTATATATTTTTAATTAATTTAAAACGATTACAAAATACCTCTTATTCAAGTACTCTAAAGGTAGTGGAGTTCTCGCTCTCAAGTAGCAGCACTTTCAATGTCTAAGTACATCTAATTAACTTTTTGTGATATTGTTTCAAGTAGCTATCAGTGCTTTGATAATTAATTAATTTACTTATAAACGATTTTTTCACTTAAACGTAGTTAACTGTATGTAATGTACAGATGAAATCTATTGAAGAAGTTCATTATTCCTATACATATAGTTTACCATATGACTATGGTACCAGCCTATTTGAGCTCTTTCTGCTGCTTATTTGGAGTTATCTCTCGCAGCCGTAGCTGATAACGGCTGATCACGTACTAGAACTATAAAATATTGCAAATTAATACATAACGCTGTACGTTGGTCAAGCAGTGGCATAATAAATAATTTATGACTGAAGTACAAACGTCTATTTGTAGTTTAGAGATAATTAAAATGTTAATCCAAAGTAGTAGCTTGATTTTATGGACCGACACGAACTCTTCTTACATGCTTTTTAAATGCATAGATATAGACCGCTATTGTGGGTATTATCAAATAGATCATTGTCTACCAGTGTAGAACAAATTATTTTTACAGCTGTTATGCAATAGTGTTTAAGCCCACTTCCATTTTGGTTAGCTTTCGATCATCACAACTTTGATCTCGTGTACAATATAACCAATTCTCCTTAATATGTATCTCTCGTTTGTTTAGTAAATTAAAATTTGTCATGTAAATCTTCCAAACGCTGTGAATCTAATAATTACGTCGACTTACTAACCATATTGTTTCCTAGAATTGAGCATTTACTTTGATTGATTTATATATATATAATAATATGATTATACTTCTATGTTTGCATTTAATTGTTCTCACACATTTGCCTCAGCTTATCATTAAAATTGGGATTTTCTAAGCGGTTGTAAAATCGCCATACAATTTCCTAACTGCAAGCGATAATCTAATCTTTTTCGGTAGTAACTAGTTGTGGCGACAGAGCGAAAGTCATAAAAGTAGCTAATAAATCAAAATTCAAACAAACTGAGCTCTTATAGAGCTATAAAATTGCTTACTTATCTTTTAAATATAAAAATCTAACTAACGAGATTATAAAAAACTATATAAAAAACGATTTTTGAAAACAAAGTCGTGTGCCAAAAATGGGTCCCTTTAAGAAAAAAAAAATCGAGCTCAATTGTTGTTGATGATTTCATCATTACAGATCGTCAGCACACCCATTTGGCTGAAAATTAATGCAGATTCACAGACTTCTCATATTATAATTTCTCTTTGGGGTGTGAAAGTAACACACCTCATTCAAACTATTTTTATATTCGTTGTCTGTATTTGGCAATGATTGTTAAATATAAAAATTATTATTGGTTATCTCAGAACGCATACAAATATTGCATTTAACATCAATTCACAGAATTAGAGCTTTAGCTCGCCTTTATCGATGTCTGCTCAGTTTATAATTATACATTTAATTTGAAATCTAATCAAATCTTCTGGCGCGACCGGCTTTTTTTAACCTAATTTCGTGATTTCATAAACAAAAAATAATTAAATCCCGTGCGAATAGCGGCTTTGTTGTACTCGTATTATAATTAGATGCTGTAGAACGCCGAAAAACAAATAATCAAGATTAAAATATAAATACATAAGCAAATTATTAGAGAAACCCGATTATTTTTTTCGTTTTTTTTTTTTACTTATAATTTCAATTCGTCCGTTCGGACGTGCCTTGAATTTTTAAAGACTGACTTTATCGTTATCGAAGTTTTATTTGTTTTTATTTTCCCGTGTAAATATGTATGCGGGTCTTATTATGGCTGTGTTTTTGTTTATTTTGGCGATAAACTTATAATTCAAGACAACAGCCGGCAATTGCTGGGCGAGAGAATCTTTGAAGAGAATCAATAGTCAAAAATAAGTCAAATGCATATATTTACATACAGACAAGGTTTTTTTTACTCCATATAGATATGTTTGTAAATACGAATGTAAATACAAAATTTGTGCGAGAACGAGGTCAGTTGTTAAATTTAAGCAGGCAAATCGAAATCGAATCGAATCAGAAGTTTCAAGTTGAATTTCGAATTTGTTAAGAGTTGTGTTCAGTATTTTATACCTAATTCGCATACAATTAGTACCCAATAAAAAATCACATGTTATTGTAATCTGATGTACTTATTCTGCTTTTTGTGTAAAATAATTTATTCACGAAAAATCAAGCTAATTATTCGCTAAATTTTTTATTAAAAATTGAAAATATTTTGCCATGAACCTACGACATTTCGCAATACCTGTTTTAACACACACTTTTTTGACATTTACAATCTTTTGTTACATAACCCACGATATACTTTTCAATGCCATCAATATTTTTCTCCCCAAAACTAATCTAAATTTTTTTAACTTTGAAAATTTCAGTTACAACTTTTTTGAAATTTTTCTAAAAAAATTTACTCAACATGAAAATTTTAATCGTTGCGCTTTTTGCCACATTAGCGGTAAGTCAAGGTTATTTTACTCGCTTGTATTCCAATTATTATTAAACCCCTACTCCTCTAAATAGCTTCAGAGTGCGTTGGCAAATGTGAAAGAGGAGATCACCGCTACTGAGTATATTCAGAACCTGAACAAAGAGATTGCTCGTCGCACAAACATCGAGACGGAAGCCAACTGGGCCTATGCATCCAACATCAATGCGGAGAATGAGCGCAAGAAGAATGAGGTTTCCGCGGAAGTGGCCAAATTCATGAAGGAGGTGGCAACAGATTTACGCAAATTCAATTGGCAGACCTTTAAATCGGACAATTTGCGTCGCCAATTTAAAATGCTCTCCAAACTGGGTTATGCCGCACTCGACGAAGCTGATTACGCTGAATATTTGGAAGTTATGTCGACTATGGAGTCGAACTTCGCTAAGGTGCGTGTTTGCGACTATAAAAATGCCACCAAATGCGATCTCTCGTTGGACCCGGAAATCGAAGACATCATTACGACTAGCCGCGACCCGGAAGAGTTGAAATATTACTGGCGCGAATTTTACGATAAGGCCGGTACTGCTGTGCGCGGTGCTTTCGAAAAATATGTGGAGCTGAACACGAAGGCAGCCAAGCTAAACAGTGAGTACGACCGAGAGTTGTTTGTTCGATGTACACTATATTCCGATTTCTGTTTTAATTTGTAACAGATTTCAAATCTGGTGCTGAATTGTGGCTCGATGAGTACGAGGATGATACCATTGAGAAGCAGCTGGAAGACATTTTCGATGAATTGCGTCCGCTTTATCAGCAGGTGCATGGTTACGTACGTTATCGTCTCCGTCAACACTACGGTGATGCTGTGGTGTCTGAGAAGGGACCCATTCCAATGCACTTGTTGGGTAACATGTGGGCTCAACAATGGTCCAGTGTTGCTGACATTATCTCACCGTTCCCCAATAAACCGCTTATCGATGTTACCGAAGAGATGGTTGCACAAGGTTACACACCATTGAAAATGTTCCAACTGGGCGATGATTTCTTCCAATCGATGAACCTCACTAAGCTCCCACAGTAGGATCGAGAATATAATATTCCTTTACAAACATTATATTTAATATCATTTCCACTCTGCAGAGATTTCTGGGATAAGAGTATTTTGGTGAAGCCTGATGATGGTCGCGATTTGATTTGCCATGCCAGCGCTTGGGATTTCTATATTGTCGATGATGTGCGCATTAAGCAGTGCACGCGAGTGACTATGGATCAATTGTTTACCGTTCATCATGAATTGGGTCACATTCAATACTTCTTGCAATACCAACACTTGCCCTTCATCTATCGCACTGGTGCTAACCCCGGTTTCCATGAAGCTGTCGGTGATGTGCTCTCACTTTCAGTATCTACACCGAAACATTTGGAGAGTATTGGTCTTCTGAAGAACTACAAACGCGATGATGAAGCCCGCATTAATCAATTGTTTTTGGCGGTAAGTGATCGAAAATTGAAGTATTTCATTGAAGAATTTCCTCAACAGTCGTATAATTATTTATTCAGGCTCTAGATAAGATTGTCTTCCTACCTTTTGCCTTTACTATGGATAAATATCGTTGGGCTTTGTTCCGCGGTGAAGTGGACAAGAAGAACTGGAACTGTGCTTTCTGGAAGTTGCGTGAGGAATACTCTGGCATTGAACCACCAGTAGTTCGCTCTGAAAACGACTTTGACGCGCCAGCTAAATACCACGTGTCCGCCGATGTTGAGTACTTGAGGTAAGTTATGTGCTAAATAAGATCTTCAATCTTTATTCATTCGTACATACTGAATATTAATATATTTCTAATATGTCGATAGATACTTGGTTTCGTTCATCATTCAATTCCAATTCTACAAGTCTGCTTGCATCAAAGCTGGTCAATACGATCCCACCAACCCGGAATTACCCTTAGACAACTGTGATATTTATGGCAGTTTTGAAGCAGGTCAAGCCTTCAAGTGAGTTTTTAAAGAAAACTTAATTGTCAGATGAGTTTTAATAAAATATGATTGCTTTTAGAAATATGCTCTCATTGGGTGCCTCTAAACCTTGGCCGGATGCATTGGAGGCCTTCAATGGCGATCGTACAATGAGTGGCAGCGCTATCGCAGAGTATTTCGAACCTCTTCGTGTGTGGTTGGAGGCGGAGAATAAGAAGAACAATGTGCACATTGGGTGGACGCCATCTGATAGTAAGTCTACAATGCTTTTAACATCGAAATCAGTTCAGTAACATGATTTTCATTACAGAATGTGTTTCCTCGTAAACTCGGCGTGCTCTTAACAGGTTGATGCAAATAAGATTTTTGCTTTTTTTGGCGTTCAGTTTGAGTATTAAACAATTTCATTTCCTTAAATTTTTGTAAAATTTATTTTGACAAAAATTCAGTATTAAAAATGATAAATATATTAAACTTGTTTTAAATTTACAAAGGGAAAGGTAGAAGTAAGTTACAGTTGGTTAATGTGAACGATGATATGGTTTTCCAATTGATTCTAATAGAAGGAAGTTTTGAGACATATAACCCCGTCGCTAAACTTCTTTGGGCAAGCTCTAACGTGTTCCAAGATCAGGGAACCAGGAAAACTTCTATTACGCCGACCTTTTGTCATTAACCATCTAAGTAAGATATGGGTCGATCTTAGTCTTTCACTGGTCAGGCCATTAACCTTTTTCGTAGTTATCCAAGCTTTAAAACTTAGTCAATTTATAAGTGAACCAGGCCCTTTGGAAAGTGTTATTGAGTAGCAAGATAAACTCTAGATAGAAGAGAATCATATGAATACATGATTTTATAATATATTTGTTGATAATTCTATGTCATAATTGACTCAAAAACTATATCTTTAAGCTTACAAATTCATACTAATAAAATTGAGTTCTTTCGTTTTCACTCAATACCACTACTGGTCTCCATTAACCACTTATGTTCTCTCTTTAAGCAAAGAGCCAATTCTCTACTGCTCTGCTTGTGATAACCGATAGTTTCGCGCTCATATTAAGCCGCGGTCTCGACATATTTAATATTAAGCCAAGTCATGGAAGAATTATTGCAATGTGCGTGAGCACTCAAACAATTAACGAGAAGGCTAATCACTATGGTCAACTCATGCCGGCACTCTTGGTCGGTTAGTTGCCAATTTGAGGCGTTCAAGACCGGACATAAGTGTGGAAGTGATAGTGGCTGGTTAGCGGTAGTTGAACTGCTTAAGGAAAACTCAAAAACAAACAAAGCGCTTATTGAAAGTGCGAGTGAGGAGCTTAAAACCGCAAAGAAATATTATATTAAGCTATGCTCAACCAATTAATATAAACGAAAACGTGAAGTGGCAGTAAAAAAGCTAAAGTAAATATTATTATCGTTTTAAATATCACTTTTGTTGGGTTGTTGAAAGTAAAAAGTGGCTTAACAACCGCACTGTTGCGCGCAATGAATCATAATTACGTGCCCGTTTGTTAAAGCAGGTAACAGAACTGCAGTGCAACTTATGGCAAGCATATAGACTTGAGCGCCACACTGACAAAAATTTTTTTCATTTAACTTGCTTTGGAGTAATTTCATAAATTTTATTTTAACACGATAAAACAACATGAACATGAAGTCGCTGTTATTTACTGTTTTACTGGTAAGTAGTAGTGAAACTAAAAATTTTCTCAAATTTAAAAGTAACGCCTTGTCTCACAGCTGCACTGCCTGCTACATACATCTAGATCAGCAGAGAATTCCACCGAAGTGCTCATGAAATTCCTTGCAAATGTCAACCAAAAATTAGCCACACTTTACAATCGTGAAGTGTTCGCCAATTGGCAGTTGGAGGTAAAAGGACCGAACGACCTATACGCTCTACTGCAGTCAGAGCTGACTAGCGAGGAGATAATGAATTATCTACAAAGCATAGCGCCGAAGTGTGCCAAGTTCAAGCGTTTAAACATCGGCAATCCTCAACAGCAACGCGAATTGGCGCAAATACCCGAAACAGGTTACGAAGCTTTGTCTCCTGCAGATCTCAAATTGATGTACATTGTTACTAAGAATATGGGTGATATTTACAAGAATACGAAACTCTGCGCTTTTCACGATCGAAAGCAATGTAATCTAACTCTGATACCGGCGGTGCAGAATATTTTGCACAACAGTAATAATGTTGCTGAAATCGAGTATTACTGGGTAGAGTGGCGTCGGAGGACCGGCATGCCAGCGAAGCAAGATTTTGTGTCATTCGTTGAGTTGTATAAAAAGACAGCGCAGTTGAATGGTAAGTTTGAATTGTGATTTTATTAAGTGGCAAAAGCTAAGGCGTGGTCTACTTTTTTATAGGTTTCTCCAAACCATCAGAATTCTGGTTCAAAGACCTTGAAGAGGATAGCGCACAGACTGCTACATTATTAGAGGGTTTCATGCAACGTTTGAAGCCACTTTTTCAGGAATTTCACGCACATGTCCGAGGACAATTGAGAAAATTGTACGGTGAGGAGTTGATACCTCGCGGCAAGCCGTATCCTCAAAACCTCGCAGAGATTTTCATAGGCAATGCTTTCCGTCGTGCCGATCCCGAATGGTACATAGAATTTCCATACCCTGAAGTCGGAATGCCTAATATTACTGCTGGTCTGTTGCGACGTGGTTTGAATAATCCACAGCGTGTCTTCTGGAATGTGGCGGAGTACTTCCGCTCCATGGGTATGAAACAAATGGAAGAGTAAGTTTTTAAGGCCTACAAAAATATATTACTGAACAATTTTAAATATTATTTTAGCACATTTTGGTCCAATAACGCACGTCCTAAAGCCGATTTGGATGAAGAGAGTATGCGTTGCTGGCATAAAGCGTGGAAGTTTTATGGTATAAAACGCGTTAACTTCTCTTATTGCCCTTTGGTAGACGAAGAAAGATTCTTCAATATGTATGAGGCGTTAGCTGATGTCTATTACTATCGTGCTTACGAGCAGCAGCCAACACTCTATGCCGAGGAACCCTTTCCCAATTTCAGTGATGCGCTGGGGAAAATGTTCTCTTTGTCAGCCTCGTCACCACGTTACTTAGAAAAATTAAAAGTCTTGGAACGTGGTGTGGTGTCAAAAGAATTGAGAATTAATCGACTCTATTTTCAGGTATGGAACATTTTTGCATAGAGTAATTGCATTGAAAATATATTTTTTTTTAACAAAACATAGGGTCTCCGCACGATATTCTTGCTTCCCGTATTTTATGTTTTGGATCGTTATCGAGTGGATGTGCTTGATGACCGTTTAAATATTTCCGATAATTGTGCCTATTGGCAGCTGACAACGGACTTTACGGGCGCCGAGCCACCTGTAAATAGAAGCAATGAAGATTTTGATGCACCAGCAAAGTTGTTGATAGAAGTCGACGATCAATATACTAGGTGAGGATATAGTAGAAGTACTTACTGCTTAGCATTATAATCTTAATTTTTACATAGAAATAAAATTGTTTTTTCATTATAGCCAAATAATGAGCACTGTTCTGCAATATCAGCTCTACCAACATTTCTGTGAAATCACTGGACAATATAAACCAAATGATAAAAATTATCCACTCGATTTATGCGATTTATCAAATCAACGACAAATCGGACCTGTAGTGATGTCAGTACTCCGATTTTGTTAATGACGTTAATGAAAAATATTTTAATCTACTCTTTTTAGGGAAGCAATGTCTTTAGGCTCCTCAAAATCCTATAAGGATATTCTCAAAATTATGACAAAAGAGTCATCCATTAACATGGATGGTTTGCTGGCCTACTTTCAACCGCTCTATGAATGGTTGGTGGAGCAAAATCGCTTAGATGGTGTTGAAATAGGTTGGGAGCCAACAACAAGTGAGTAATTTAATCAAGAGAAATCATTTTAAATATAGTATTTCTTTATTATTTTATTTATACATTTATTTTCAGAATGCACTTAAGAAAACGACGCACAAAATATTATTCAACGGTCACTGAAATCAAGTGATTTGTGGTATGAAATTAAAAAAATTGTATTAAGTTCACTAAAGTAACTATTATTGATCAAATGGCGCAACATTTTTTAATAAAATTCAATATTAAAGTTTCATATTATAATTTATTGTATGTAGCTACATCGAATTGACATCGGAAGAACACATCAAGATGCCTTTTCATTAATGCTGAGCGAGCAATAACAGTATTTTCAACAAATACAATTATATATATAAATAAGAAATCAATTATATATACTATTGAATAAATCATGTAATGAATTAATAATTGACTAACCTTTAAATTTTTATTATTTTCACGCAACGCGCTTCGAATAGTGATGAGCAAGCAACTTTCCTATGCTGCAGCAATTTTATGATTTCGTTATTCACTTTTTGATTTTCTTTTATTGCTGTAATACTTAAATTTAACACAAAAGGGAACTCTTTTTATTGCAAAAATTGCATTTCACATAATATTTTCACACCAATCAGCACTAATTTAATAAACGCAACATCCATTTGGATCAAATATTTACATATTTATTCTTGCATTATGGGATATACATATGTAGCTTATGTAGGCGGCCATTTTGTGGAATTACTCTACAGAAATAGGGCTCATTTGTAATGTTTATCACATTTTCACAATATAATTTAATATATTAAATACACGAATTTATTTTGGCAATTACTCAGCACTTAAACTCATTTAACACTTTCATTTGCTTTATTTCACTTTTAACCTAAAACAACTTCAATGCGGAGCGCAGCGCGTATTCCAAACACAACTTAAACGAACGGAAGCGAGTACGAAACTGAGGAAACAGTCAAAGATGACTAAACTGGAAAAGGAAATTATTTTTATCAATTTCCCGAACAGTTAGCTAGTTCTTGAACCCCAGTTGACAGTTTAAAATTACCGTTGTACACCCTGTTATTATTGTTCTTTCATTTCTCCTATTCACTTTCGCTTTTATATGTGCTTATACATACAGGCAGACGTGCATGTAGTTCAGCTGATGGTAATAATATAAATGATTAGCTTTAATAATATATTTCTCACTTTAAACTCAATATTTCTTTATTTCATACAAGCCTTCAAGCTGAATAAGTTGCACTAGTACGATTCACAAGCGCTGGCCACTTCGCTTACTGTATTGCATCATGCACATTTGTCTCTATTGCTGGTGGCCATTTTGTTGGCTTGCTTATACGCAAATAACTCTCCTTCAGTTGTTAGAGAAACTGAAATTTGCATTACACCAATGCATATATTCAACACATCAAGTTATTTATCGTATTTACTAAACAATTAACACATTTTACATCACTTTAATTCACTTCTTACAAAACTGTTCAGGGCACAATGCAACGCGTATTCCGAACACGACTTTACCGATCGGATGCTAAAAGAAAACTGAGGAAATGACGCCTCCAACTGTCAGCTGGAACAGGAAGTATCAAAAATTTGCAATTAACAAATGTAATTTAGTTAGAACCTGAACCCATTTTCATGTCTGCAAACATTTATGAACACCCTGTGTTATATAATTTTATTTCTCACTGCCTTTTTAGACCTTAGACGTGTTTTTTTGTGCTTTTAATAAATAATTCGAAAGGTTACAATTATTTTTGATTATTATTGGGGGTATTTACAGGTAAATAAAAGATAATTTTATGCCAGGCAATAAATAATAAATAGCTACCCCCTGTGAACATGGTTAAGCCTTCTACTAACTTTTTAGAGCCACTGGAAATTCAGTTTCGGTTCATGACTTGGCTAATTTGTTTAGTTGGAAATTACCTTTCTTCGTAAGGAATATCCTATTCGTGTTTCATTGCGTCTCATTTCCATTTCCTTAGTACCTCTTTAGCATCCGTCCGTTTCAGACGCGTTTTTTGTGTTGTGAGAATGTGAATAGAAAAGTGAAAGTTTTTAGTTAATTAAAATTATTTAAAGTGGTGAGTATTTGAAAATATGTGATTATCATAAAAAAGCGCAAAGTTTTTAATGCGCAGTGATTGTAGAAACTTTATAAAATCAGAGAAGAACCAGCAGAAGAAATGTGCTAGAACATTTTGGGCAGCCATATTTGGTTCATAGCCATTGCTGCTACTATGGAAATGTGTATATATGTTTGTATGTACAGAAGTATATGCCCTGCCAGCCAGGCCTAACCACTTTCCCCTCATGTTTCTTCAATTACTAACACCAACGCACACGTTTGGGTTGTTTTGTTTTTGTATTCGTACGTGTGAGGGGAATAGTGGTTAAAAAACTCACAAGCAGCTATGCTGGCCTATGGCAAACTCACCACTTTTTTTACCACTTTTGTGGGTTTAAAAAACTTCGGTTTAACCAGCTTTTTCACCACCTTTGGCTGGCAGGGTGCGGTTAGACTAAGTGACAGTGAAAGTCCACATATTAACCTTTACTAATATTGGAATCAGGGAAGCAGAGGGAAAAATTTACTCAAAATCAAATTTTTGTATTAGTATATATTTAAAAGGAAAGGGAGACCTCCACTCCGATGGAAGGACCAGGTGGAGAGGGACCTGGCTTCGCTTGGTATAACCAATTGGCGCCAAACTGCCAGAAGGAGGGATACGTGGCGCGCTGTTTTGGACTCGGCTATAACCGCGTAAGCGGTGTCTACGCCAGTCAAGAAGAAGAAGATATATTTAAAATACTTTTTATACCCTGAACAGACAGGGTATATTAAGTTTGTCACGATGTTTGTAACACCCAGAAGGAAGCGTCGGAGACCCTATAAAGTATATATATAAATGATCAGTATGTTGAGCTGAGTCGATTTAGCCATGTCCGTCTGTAAATATACGAACTAGTCCTTCAGTTTTTAAGATATGGTTTTGAAATTTTGCAGATGTTATTTTCTCTTCAAGAAGCTGCTCATTTGTCGGAACTGCCGATATCGGACCACTATATCATATAGCTGCCATACAAACTGAACGATCGGAATCAAGGGCTTGTATGGAAAACTTCCGCATTTTACTACATATCTTCACGAAAGTTGGTGTGAGTTATTGTTAATAGAAATAATTTCATCTCCGAAAAAATTGTTCAGATCAGTTCACTATAGCATATAGCTGCCATACAAACCGAACGATCGGGATCAATGGCTTGTATGGAAAATTTTCACATTTGACATGGATTACTGCTTAAGGTAATAATATAATCTCCGAAGAAATTGTTCAGATCGGTTAACTATATAACCTTAATGTTTCTAGCAAACAACCCGCCTAAACAGAATTTGTAAAATGTTTTCTTTTTTTTTACATACCTTTTCTTACGTCTTTAGATTTGCTTAAACACATAGTTACTAAAAGAAATGCACTTGTGAAGGGTATATTAGCTTCGGTACAGCCGAAGTTAATGTTTTTTCTTGAGAAATTTTTGAAAAGAATAAAATAAGTTCTTAGACGAATTTGTGGTTTGGGGGCAACAATACAAAAATTTTAAAATTCACTTCGAAGTAACAATATGTCTGTAACCAATATTCGCCTAATAGTAATCTCTAATCTAATACTAAAACTAAATCACAATTGAAAGCAATTAAAAATACATTTAAATCAGAATTATTAAAATTTAGTTTAAGTTACAACTTCAACGATTTTCAAATCACTGACTTTTAAGAATTTAAACTATTTATTTGAAAACGACTTATTAGTAATTTATATGTAATTTAAATTATATGTATGTTCTAGAAGGTCACCGATGAAATCACTCCATAAGTCATAGCACTTCGAATGACTTCAAGTCGGTGTAACTCATTAATTTGTCAAGCTGCCACGAAAGCATTGCAAAAGCACGATTTGCTAAATTAGCTATATTTTTCAATGAGTAGTGTTTCAAAAGATGTAGACTACAATAATTACGCGCATTAATTTTTGAAAACATTGATACAAAAGTAAAGGTGCTCAGAATAATTAGCTGACTAAGAGGGGATGCTTTTTTAGAAAGATAGCAGCTAACTCATTTATTTATACAAATTGATGAAGTCAGTCATGAACCTTACTAAGTTTGCATAATTACATCAAATTCTACATACAAGCTATAATTACTTAGCTCATTTAATAAGCGGAAATTCTTTTCTGACATGCAATTATAAAGTTACTGATTCGCCAGGTGATTGTAGCATTTTCTTTCGAACCGAACTTTTCATTTTAGAATTCTCAACCAAATTGAAGATACTCATATTGTGTGTTAGTTCGCTAACACATTGTTCATTTATGTTTATAAATATGCTGACATTCCTTTTAAATAGCTGACAATAGTAAATACCAGCATCCTCTTTACCCGGTAACCTAATTACTTAGTCAAATGTGACTGTTGCAATATCTACATGAAAAAAATAATTGCTAAATGTGACTTGCGAAATTTTAGTTCCCACACTGGCATTTATGGCTAAACGCCTGTGATAAAAATTTCCATTTTAAAAGCTGCCGTAAAATGCGCATACTTCCAAAAACACCTGAGCCAGTCAAAGGGTTGTCGTTAAGTAGTTGAGTAAACACGAATTGCTGCGCTTTGAGTGGGTGTTTTGCATATACATTTACCTTACAAATTAAAAAATCTATAATAGAGGTGAATAATTAAAATTACAATAACGAAAAGTCAGCGCAAGCATTAAATCGCCAACTAATTGAATGCATGTTTGTACGGGTGAGTGGAAGTAGTTTGACAGCGCAGGCATCTCTGATAAACATGACGCTACACAATTATATACAGAGCTTGTGCTTGTCGGCGCGTACTTACAAATTGTATTTTACTTAGCTACCCCCAGCGAAGTCGCGCATGCGCATTTGTGCGGGTCGAGATGACAGCTCCTGCCCTCCGCTTGACAGCCGCCGAGCTGTCAAATTCCAAATGTACAATTGAACTGAGTGTGACAGCTGTGACTGATGAGTTTCAGTTTATCGTTAAATGAATGTCTGTGTGTGGATTTTCGAGCTACAGGTGTCAGCACTGGCGAACATACCGATATTGTAGTGTAGCGTAAATAATTTTGTATTTTTTTGTTGATTTTTTGCGTAAACTTTGCCTCATTTGTTGTAGTTGTTTACAACTGTCAGGTGTTTTTGTGTGAATTTTTTGCATTCGATAAAAAATATGAACATTTTCACAAGCAACTCATATGAATTAAGTAAATACATACATACACATATATATATTTACAGCTGCACATATTTTGCATAGTTTCGAACTATTATATTTATTTTATACTCTCGCAACATGTTGCACAGGGTATTATGGTTTTGTTCACATAACGGTTGTTTTTGTTACCAAGAAATAAAAGAGTTAGATATGGGGTTATATATATATAAATTATCAGGATGGCGAATGGAGTTGAAATCCGATTGTCTGTCCGTCCGTCTGTCCGTGCAAGCGATAACTTGAGTAAAAATTAAGATATCTTAATGAAACTTGGAACACATATTCCTTGGCACCCTGAGGAGGTTGCTTTGAATATGGGCAAAATCGGTCCACTGCCACGCCCACAAAATGGCGAAAACTGAAAACCTATACAGTGTCATAACTAAGCCATAAATAAAGTTATTAAAATAAAATTTGGTACAAAGGTTCGCATTAGGGAGGGACAAATTTGGATGTAATTTTTTGAGAAAAGTGGGCGTGACCCCACCTCCAAATAGGTTATTTGTATATATCTTGTAAACCGAGAAAACTGTATAAACCAAACATTCTGCAGTCATTTCTTTTAGCCATTTCCTTATACAGTCCAAAAATGAAAGAAATCGGATAATAACCACGCCCACCTCCCATACAAAGGTTATGTTGAAAATGACTAAAAGCGGGTTAACTCACTAACAAAACACGTCAGAAACACCAAATTTTACATAAGATGGTAGCAGCACTCAGATTTTTTTCAAAATGGGAAATGGGCGTTGTAGACCTAATAACACTTTCTTGACACCCTGATGACACGGGCGAAATCGGTTCACAACCACACCTACTTCCCATACAACTCAATTTTGAATTCTTCTGATTATTACACTTTATAATACATATATACATTATGAACAAATGAAGATAGCGAAATAAAACTTTGCACAAATACTATATTTGAGCTGTGACATCACTTGGTGAAAATTGTCAAAATCGGACCATGACTTTTCAAGGACCCTGATATCGAACATGAAGAACCTAAGGGTAATTTTTTTCTTATAACAGTTTGTCTCTGTACCAAAAATGGTTAAAATCGGGTTATAACTTCCCCCAGATCCCATATACCTAATTATAGGTAATATAAAATTAAGTGAACGTATAGTCTTCGATATATTGTATATTGGTGGTGAAAACGAGTGAAATCGGTTTATGAATTATCTCAGTACCCATATATTATTTATGATCATTTTCGTTATTCTATTGAACCTTATGCCGAATATATGGTTCGAATTGTGTTATCTTTATAAAATTACTTCAATAAATTGTGAGAGTATTAAATGTTCGGTTGCACCCGAACTTAGCCTTTCCTTACTTGTTGAATTTAGAATTTGTTGCAAAGCTGTCTATATCGCCTTTTTGTTGTAGTTGGGGTTACAAATACATTGTTGTTGTTTTTTGTTGATGAGAACTCGTTTATATTTTCAGATGAAAACTTTACTTTGCTATTGGCTTATGAGTTACGTAAGGCTATGGGGAAAGTAATATTTGAATATGGTTCTGGAATGCAAGATATGAAGTCAATAGTTGTTCTTGGTTTTTAAGATGTTATTATTATCTTTCAGAATATTAGCCAGTTGTTGATGATGCGAACTATTAAAAACATGTTTTTAAAATCCATAAAAGAAGCAAGCTTTGAGCTCATGACAATTTTCAAACTAAAATACGAAGAGCTCCCTACTGGTTGATTTTTATAGGCCTTCCGGAAGTGTCACTTTATTCAAAATATGTTAAATGCAATATATGTATTCATAAAACACCTTCGAAAAACCTTGACGGAACTGCATTTTGGCACAAATTGTTTAGTTATCATTAGCGCCGAAAGCAAAAGTGAAGCGCTTAATTAACGTGCGCATGTCAAAAGGAGTATTTGTGTTGTTCAAATTGTGTGGCGATTACTCATTAAAGCCGAGTTGTCGTTGTACACACACACATGCTCATTTGATTTGTAGGTGAATATGTGCTGTGAAAACACCTGCGCTTTGCGAAAATCACTTTCGCACACAAACACACACACATGCACACAGCTGAATGGGAGCGCTGTCACTCACGGGCAAATGATTAAAGCCACCCTCAAACTGGTGATGGGCGCTGTGTGTTGTTGGTAGTTACTATATGTTAGTATATATTTATGTACATATATGTATATGTCCATATGTGCTATTTAAGTGCGTAAATATGTAATTGCTTGTGTGCATGCGAACATTAGTCGATTTTAAGTACTTAATTTGAAATTATGCTCATATGAAAAATGTGTTCTGTATTCTACTTGTTGTTGTTGCTTCTAAAATTACAAATGCTTTACTAGGTGCTTAACTTCAAAAGGCATATAAAATTGTGTTTATTTTGGGTTTTTCTACAGCAAAAACAAAAAGCGTTTTCCTTAACAGCTCGTACTTGTCGTGTTTCAAATATATTTTATGTGATTTTTGCTTTTGTGCGAACCGATCCATTGTTGTTCGTTCTACTGTTTGCTGTTGTTATTGTTAGTGTGCGCGTAGTTCAGTGCTAATTTCGATTATCTCATGCGAGTACATAACGTACTTACATGCTTGATATATGTACATATGTATGTATGCGCTCGCATGTACTTTCATAGATATGCATGTCTCTGTGTTGTTGTTATCGTCCGCTGCTGTTAACACTGCTACCGCCACCGCCTCGCGCTCATTGCTGCCTTACTGCCTCACTGCCGCTTCAGTCGCGTCATTGTCGCGCGTGTGTGACGTTACAATTTCCCCCCTTTTAACTTAACTGAAAAGTAAAATTTCGTTTAATGCGCCGCAAATGCAAAGTTAAAATTGTAATTTAATTTTATTTACTTTTGTTTTTGTTTTTGCCTTTTTTCTCACATATGTTAATCGGGTTTGCCTTTTTGTGCCATTTGTTCTCATGTACAAAGTTGAGATTTGTATTTATTTGTAATTTGTGCTAACTGAAGTTGGTTGGAAGTCAGTTTTCAGTAGTGTACGAGACGCGCTGCCAAACGTTGCGATTCGCTGGGAGGCTTCCATAAATTGTGATTCCCTTGATATTTAAATAGTGAATAGAATTTTCCTTGATTAACGGAAGTGTGCAACGAGCAATTCAAAGTGTGGTGCTGTGGCTATTTTATGAAAATTTTTGATGTTTGTAAACAGTTTGAGAGCTACTGTGTGTGTAGTGAGGAATAAATTTGAAATATAGAAGGATCTTCAATTTGATAAAAAAAAGTGTAGATTTTGGTATGAAAAGTGTTGAAAGATATCCTTAAAAATTGATATAATGAATGTTTTAATAAGATATACTTCAATGGTCCTTAAAATAAATGAAAATGAAGTAATAGGAAAAAAGTTAAAAAAAAAAAATTATAAAAAGTGACTTATGTCTTTTTAGAATTAATGACTATTTTTAAATTTTATGTATAGTTAGTAAATAGTTGTGAATAGTTAGTAAGTAGGAGTCTTTTGAAATAATAATTATGAGTCCTACTTTTACAAATTGATTTTTGAAAACTTGGAAAGTACATAACTACTCTCGCTGTAGTATAGCTTCCTACGCTATCGTTACATTCTCGGCATATTTCAAAACTGCATATATGAAGTTCGTGTCATAGGTCTTTCTGAATAAAAGTGCCCAAAGTTAAAAAATAAATAAATGTGGAAAATTAATTTTAAAATATATATATTTAATAAATAACTATTTTTTACAAATAAAAAGTTTTAATAAAATTAAAATTTTTTTTTTAGAAGTCTTGAATTAAAACAATGTCCTTATAAATCGTAGAAAACCAAAAAATATCTGTGATTAGTGAAAATTTCTAAAACAAAACAATTTTAAAAGTGCTAAACAAAAAAATCCAATACTACCGTTATCTAAAAAGTGATAAAGTTCAATCAATTATAAAATTTATTTAATATTAACCAAAAAATGACAGAAATAAACAACAAATATGCATTTAGCATCTTGCTTACACTAACACATTTAATAGCAGTGCAAGCAGATCCGCAACTGGATTTGCCACCATTAAACCCCGACGCACAAGGTCCCGAACTGTTATACAACTCGCTCACACCCAGAACTCCAGCGAGTCCGTTGCAAACGTTGGGTGACTTTGATCGCAGTCAACGTTACGGACCGCCTTATGCCAGCGATGGACTCAACGAGGACGGCGCTGATGATTTTAGAGTAAGTATCTGCGGATATCTATTGTAGAAACTAAGAACTAAAAAATCATATTTTCCGCAGAATGGCCAAACTTATGACGAACGCATGCGCTATGGTTACACCTACAACGCTAGAGCGCAGAATCTGTCTCGTCCTGTCGCTGATTCGCCCTTCAGTGACTACAACAGTAATAACCTGGGGCAACAACAACGTGATAATCCTCGTTATCCCAATCATAATTATGATAATCCCAGCGATCGTTTCGGCAATAACAACCGTTATGCAGATGGCTTCGATGAACGACAGCGTGATCGTGACCGTTACAATAACGACAATCTTGATCAAGCGCGCTTCAATAACCCCAATAATGATTACAATGCGCGTTTCAACGGAAATCAGCCGCCAATTGGTGGCAATGTGGATCCGAATAGTCCCTTTAATTCCAACAATCCGTACGGCAATGATCGCAACCGTTTTGATAATCCCTTTAGACCGAATCAAGATCGTTTCAATTTGAATAATGATCGCTACTTCGAGCGACAACGCTTCCAACAGGATAGACGTTATCAAATTGAATTGGAGAAACTTCGTAATCTCTTGGTGGAGACCGATCACAAGGGTTCGTTGGAGTGTACAGCAAATGTGGGCGCTCAGTGGAACTTCGAGACTAATGTGAATGAGATAACGCAGGCGGAAGCGGTAAGTTCTGAGCTGAAAGACAGAGAGAGAAAGGGAGATAGTTATATAGATTTAGAAGTTAATTGAAAGACCAAAAGCAGTGCACGGGAAGTTGTGTGCGGGTGCAATTTTCCAATTAAAATGTGTCCGTTAATAACAATGAACTGCGGGCTGTCCAAGGTCATTCTCACAAAAGCCATTCGCTCGGCAAATACAATGCACACGAGCCAAGTAAAAATCTGACTGTTTGTCGCTTCTTGTTTTTGTATTTAGAAACTCTCTCAGCGCATTACATAGGTTGCAAAGCTTTGGATGTGATAATTTTCCCACAAAAAAGTCGCATGTTTTGATTTTGCTTTCGTCGCATTCAACCAAACGGTTTTCTCACGTGCAACGCTGCCTCATTGGCTTTTCGGTTGTTTGTGATTACCGTGGATTTACATACGTGTTCGCATGTAATGCGGTCAAAGTGGCAATCGGTCGTCAAGGTTCGACGTGTCTAAAATGAGATACATGTAAGCGGGCTTATGTGGGTGTCTTTATGGATTCTACCTTGAACATTGAGAATTCAATGCCACATCAAGCTGTCGGTTCCTTGCAAAACAAAGTACAAAACAGAAGCGAAGTATACGAACAGTGAACGAAAAGAGTCACGTTTCGAAGCAAGGTTAAGGCCTTTAACAAGCAGAATAAGGCTAGATATTGATCACGCCAATTTTTGATTTCAAATACCTTTAGGTTAACAAGACAGTAAATGTCTAAGTCTCTTTTATATTCAAGCCTCAATTAATTGTCTTTACCATTGTATACTTGTTTTTCTTTCCACCAGTTCAACGCTCAACAACATTATGTGGACTTCCTGCGCTTGGTAGCCGAGCAATCAAAGAACATAAATAAAGATCTGATACTCGATCGGCGACTCTATCGTCAGTGGATGTTACAGTCCGAAGCGGGACCCAATGCTTTACCGATAGAGACTTTAGATCGTGTAAGTATTTAAGCCGGCCGCTATGGAATCTCATTAATAATCTTTTACTCCTTAGTACAATCGTCTAATCAATGAGATGTTATACATCTACAATGAGGCCACCATTTGTGCCTACCAACAGCCCTTCATCTGTAATTTGCGCTATATACCCGATCTGAAGGAGATCATGTCAAAAAGTCGCGACTGGGATGAGTTACAGCACACTTGGGTGGAGTATCATCGCAAAGCGGGACGGGAAATGCGCGATGGTTACGAGCAGTTGGTGGATGTGATGAATGAGGTGGCCTATGTGAACAGTAAGTTCTTGTTACCCGACTAATATGTGCTAAATAATATTATTCCGAATTTTTTTACGTAGATGTCACTAATGGTGGGGAATTCTGGTATCTACCCTATGAATCGGCGAATTTTCGTCAGGATGTTGAGAATGTGTGGGAACAGATACGTCCTCTCTACGAGGGTCTGCACTCATATGTGCGCCGTAAGCTGCGCGATTACTATGGTCCAAATCGCATTAACCGCATCGCCCCGATACCCTCACATATACTCGGCAATATGTATGCGCAATCGTGGTCGAACATTTTAGATATCGTCATACCATATCCCGGTCGTAAATTGGTCGATGTCACACCGCGTATGATTGAACAAGGCTATACACCGTTGCTGATGTTCCAATTGGCGGAGGAGTTTTTCACTTCAATTAACATGTCTGCCGTGGGTCCCGAGTTCTATACTAACTCTTTACTCGAACAACCGTTGGACGGACGTCGTGTGTTCTGCGAACCATCCGCATGGGATTTCTGTAATCGTCATGATTTTCGCGTCAAAACTTGCTCGGAGATTAGTCAGAAGGGTCTGCTGAGTGCACACCATGAGATGGCGCACATACAGTACTTTTTGCAATACCGTCATTTACCGAAGGTATTTCGCAATGGCGCCAATCCCGCGTTTCATCAGGCTATTGGCGATGCTATCATGTTGTCTGTATCGACCTCGAAACACTTCCAAACGATCGGCTTGCTGCAACGCTCCGTGGATGAGTCGAGTTACGATATCAACTACCTCATAACGATGGCCTTAGATAAGGTGAGATTTGAGGGACTGGAGAAAGCCAAAATATTTTAATGTGAGTGATATTGTAATTTCCTCTCTTTTAGGTGGCTTTCTTACCTTTCGCTCTGGCTCTTGATAACTGGCGTTATGACGTCTTCAGCGGGAATACAAATAAACATACGATGAACTGTCATTACTGGAATCTTAGGTTAGTTTCATTTGAAAGGCTTCAGTGCTAAAAGAAACTTAAAACAAACTATTTTCGACCACTTACTATTTGATCTATGAATATTAACCACAATCTCATCTGTTTCTTTTCCAGAGAACGCTACGGCGGTGTTAAGCCACCAGTGCTTCGTTCGGAAAAGGACTTCGATTTGGGCGCAAAGTATCACATACCAGCGAATATACCGTACATTAAGTGAGTAATAGATTAAGATATATGCTAAGAGAAAATCGGAACTCCACTATATTTGAATGTGCATATTGAAAAAGTGAACTGTTAATTAATTTGATACTCGTATCTGTCCGATTATCTTCAGTTTTTCGTTACACAATTTTGCGTTTGTGTGATTTAACCATTTTTAGGTTAGCATCCCAACGCTGGTGGAAGTGTGTCATTTGCTTTTAGCCTTGAAATGAAACTTAAGCCTTTCGAGTTTTATAGACTGCAGCGCCTTGTACTCGCTTGCGATTTTCTTTCCGCTTTTATTATTTACTTTCTGCCATTGCACCGTATTTCCCGGCAACTTTTATCTACATACTCGAAGCATACTTTCCACATCGTTGCGGTTGAAATCGAAAGTGGGAAATGTCAGCTGCCGTGCCATGTAATACAGGTTTCTTTTGTATGACTTTCTTCAATTCACCACATAGCGGTACTATTGGTCATATGCGTTACGTTTACGGGGGTACAATGTGTGCCACTGTTTGTATTTTCCTGAAAGCGTCGCTTTGTTGTGACTTAATATATATTTTTTTGCTTTGTTTGTTGTTGGATTACTTTTCGCCTTTCTCGCTTGCTCAACATGTACGTTGACTTTGGTCAGCGTCTGTGACCAGTGCTGCCAAAGTCATCGGTTACTTTGACCCAGTAAACTGTTTTTCATGCTTCACCCATAATCAGCTGCCACATATTGTACTTGTATAACAACAATAATAATAATAACAACAACAACTATATTTAGTTATAAGTTGCTCATTCGTGCAGTCGTGTCTTAACGGCGACATTGCACATCGCCACTGTAGAAGTGATGTCGCTTGTTATGCATGTTAAGAGGTGAAGGAAGAAGAGCCGAGAGGAGGCGGAGATGCTGTAATTTGAAAAAGTTTGAGGTGAATGAATATGTGGGAACATTGTTGTGAAAAAATGTGCGGAAAGCTAATAAAACACACCCATTTCGATGCTGCACTCGCCGATGTCATTGACTGATCCAATTAGCTGCGGCATCGCTGCTGTTGTGTTAAGTGGCTTACGTAATGCGAGTTCGCGTGTTTGCGTGCGTCCGTAATGAGAGTGATTATGTAGAGATATTAAATAATTTTATGCGCAAATTTTATTATATTAATTTTGAAATATAGTTTAGATGATATCTAGGCAAATTTGTAACCATTACTTGACACGATAGATTTATGTAGCTTTATGAATCTTTGTAAATATTTAGTTGGTATCAATAATTTAGTAGAAATTAAATAAATCATTCATGTTGATCGCTGTAGTTGACACTGAGTGCCTCCATATACTTTGACATATCTTTTTTCACATGGGGAGATAAAATTTTGTCTTCAATTGTTACTCCGAAAGCCAAGAGACTATTCAAGCAGTTACTAAAAGTTTAAGCTTGCACTCATTCTGCGTCTCGCCGTAACTTCACTTCGCCGTAGTTCTTCTTCCTGACTGGCGTAGACACCGCTTGCGCGGTTGTAGCCGAGTCCACAACAGCGCGCCATGCATCTCTCCTTTTGGCATTTTGGCGCCAATTGGTAATACCAAGTGAAGACAGGTTCTTCCTGTCCTTCCATCGGAGTGGAGGTCTCCCTCTTCCTCGTCTTCCACCAGCGGGTACTGCATCGAAAACTTTCAGAGCTTAGGCACTTTCGTCCATTCGAACAACATGACCCAGCCAGCGTAGCCGCTGTCTTTTTATTCGCTGGACTATGTCTATGTCGTCGAACAACACATACAGCTCATCATTTCATCTTCTGCGGTATTCGTCGTTGCCAATGTTTAAGGGACCATAAATCTTCCGCAAAACCTTTCTCTCGAAAACTCCTAGTGCCGTCTCATCGGATGTTGACATCGTCCACGTTTCTGCACCATAAAGTAGAACGGGAATGATGGGGGACTTATAGAGTTTAGTTTTTGTTCTTCGAGAGAGGACTTTACATTTCAATTGCCTACTCAGTCCATGGTAGCACCTGTTGGCAAGAGTGATTCTGCGTTTTCAAGCGGATTTCAAGGCTGACATTATTATTGGTGTTGATGCTGGTTCCTAGGTAACGAAATTATCTACAACTTCAAAGTTATGACTGTCAACAGTGACGTGGGAGCCAAGACGCGAATGCGCTGACTGTTTGTTTGATGTCAGGAGATATTTCGTCTTGTCCTCGTTCACCACCAGACCCATTCGCTTCGCTTCCCTATCCAGGCGGGGAAAAAGCAGAACTAACGGCGTTTAAATTGATATTTATATCATCGGCGTACGCCAGTAGCTGTACTTCTATTTTCGCCGTAGTTACTTCTATTTATTTCCATAGTTTTAGCATCCATATTATCTATATCAGATACTATTTTCTTGCTGATCCTTCAGTATACATTCGTCTAGACTATACTTTTGCTTTTTTGTCGTTAGTGATGTCACACATGACACGTGACAACTGACATGTGACAGCTGACAAGACCTTCACAGACACTACGATTAGCACGCGTCAAACTCAACGGCACATCACTGACCTGTCAAATTCTGCAAACCAGTTAATTAGCGAATTTGAATTCAATTCGAATTTGCAAGCAGCAGAAAACCCGAAGAAGCACAGCTGAGCCAAAATACACAGTAGCGTACACGTCCATTTGCTTCACTCACACGCTTGGCACTGAGGTGGGCCAAAAATAGTGAGGCGTTGCTTGCTGAATATGAGTATACTGACCACATTAAATTGCTAACGAAGACACAGTTGTCATATCCAGATTTGATTGGTGATCATGCGCATTTAATGCGATTCCAAATATTATTTACATCAAAAAGCGCGATTTATGATGACGCGCGGCGTTGTCAAAGGCAAACAATGCACGCATGCGCACAAAAGTCTCGCCAACAATGGGCCACTGCGACCGCAATTAACCCAGTTTTTCGGATGCTTGTTGGATGCTTTCGGGCTATTGTGCAGGAGTATCGGCCGAAGCAGTAGTAAACAAGCAACAACTAAAAATAAATTAAATTTCTAAAGAAACAATAATAGCAACCTTCCCAGTAAGAGCAACAACACCAGCAACAACAAGCCAAATAAACAAAGTAGCATTCAAAACAAAAAAATAAAAATAAAAAAAGAAAGAAAAAATTGTAAAGTCAAAATTTGCATAATTTTTTGTGGCCATTAAAAAATGACAGTCTGATAACGAATCGCATTTTATGGGCAATTATTGTGATTGAATTCGGCGTGTGTATGTGGTTGTGCGCGTAGAAGTGTTGGCCTGACCATCAACTGTGTCAGAGATGTGGTGACAATAATAACAGGCGAGAAACTCTTCGTTGAATTGGCAAGTAACTCGCTATGCGCTAGTCAAGTGGACGGCTATTATGTAATGTCATAATCATGGCAGGTGGTAATACCGACAGCTATGACCATACAATTAACGGAACAAGTGTTGAAAGATAGCATTTATGTTGTTCATACTCATGTGTGTTTGTGTGTGTGTGGGAATGCTGCCAATTGTTAAATTAAAATATGTAAGTAAGTAATGTGGAGTAAATCCACAGGTGGCCTGCTATATTGCAATACTTGAAGCGAATTATCAAGTGTTGAAATGGAAAGCAAGTTGGTTAAACATATGAGTTAATAAAGTTGCTTGTAAATTATTTAGTTAAAATAAATAAAAATTTAATTAGAAAGACGAAAATGTTTGCCTGTATATGAATAATAATAATATATAAAAAAAAAAAAAAATAAAAAAATTAAAATAAAAATAAAAAAAAATAAAGAAAATTATTTGCTATTCATTACTTTAAAGCTGCCTCGTATTTAAAAAATTAAATTATTCTTATTTTAATTTTTTTTGAATCACAACGCAAACCTTCCAAAATCAAAGCCGCCATTTCAGTCTGTCTTCACGCCGCTGGTAATTGATCATTTACTGCAATGCCTCATTGCCACATGCACCGCTGCTTACTCATTGAAATTAAGCCAAAAAGCAGCTTGAAAGCCAAGCAGAGCAACCGCTATTAAATGTTGCAACACACGAAATCAATTGTTGCCGACACTCAAAGTGCTTGCAACTAGAGCCACACTATTGCAGCATAATTCGCGTTGCAACAACAACAATAGTGCCGAAAATAAGTACGCTGAATCGCGTTTGGTTTTCTTGATTTTCAGTTGGCGCGCAATAAACTCAAAAGCAAAGTGTTATGTGGCATAATGTGGCACAATGCCGATGCGAGTTTTTGAGGGTGTGTTGGAACTCGTATGCAAAGCACTTGGAAACGGTAATAGTAACGGAAAGTAGAAGTATTATCAGATGGTAGTTTATACATATGTCGGGAACAAGTGGGGTTATGGAACAGGTATTGGAATTTCTTGGTTCGAAATTTGTTTCCAAATTATATGCTTTATGTATTCCATTGTTATATTTAGCTAACAGTAGTGTGTCTAGTATTTTTTATAAGATGCTGAGCTGAAACAATATGATCTTATATATACAATATGATCATTTGATATTACCGTGTGACTGATGAGGTGACCTGCATAACCTAAGCGAAAGATAAAAAAAAAATTTCTGAGTAATTTAAAGTAATTTTCTACGTGATTAAAACGAATCACGAATCAGTAGGCATTCCAAACAATATGTGATGAAGCTACATCATATATACGCATATGATCCAATATTATATAATAATATTTTTCGAAGCTGTTAAATGCTTAAAAAAATTATAGGAACTGCAGTGAGGTACTGAGCTGAAAGCGCGATAGCTGACTAAATATTTAATTATTTATATATTCTGTTGCTGAAATTATATTTATATATTTTTTAATATTTATTTTTTATATTTTTTTTTATATATCATTAAATTTTAAAGTTTGGCTTGAGTGAATTTTAATTATTAAATTTTTTTAAGATATTTTTTTTTATTGAGCCATTTTCCAAAATATAATAAATTATTATTTAAAAAAAAAATATTAAAAAAAAAAATTAATAAATACGCATTTGTTTGTGTTTTTAATTCGATTAATTGATTTATTTCACATTTCAACATCATTATCAACAACTTATACAACATTTCATACATTTTATCAGTTATTTGGTAGTAGTAAAGAGTATATTTTGTTTTTTTTTTATAAATTTTTTCGTTACATATTTTTTGTAATTTTCGCTATATAATTTGCCTTAGGTTTGCATTTTTCAATTCGTATAAAAAACATTTGTATAAAAAAATAAAAAAAAACTAAATAAAAAAATAATAATACAATACGGTCACACTAACTCACTCGGGAGCATTACTTAAACTAATTTTTTGTTTCTCGCTTTTAACATTTGCTTTGCTTAACGATTGCGAATATGTATATATAGTAAGAAGTAGGTATGTAAGTTATAATAGCATTTGCATATAAGAATATTGTTTGCTATGTAATGTCAGCAGGTTTGCATATTTAATTATGTAGTATATAGTTAGAGAGCTATTTAAGTAAATATATTGCAATATTACAGCACGGTTAACACTATTACTTTACTAAGCGAAACGATTATCTGCATATACATATTTACATATACAAACACATGTACTTAGACATGCATCATAGTGTTGAAGAGAATCTCATAGTGGATTAACTGCTAATGCCTATAGCTTACATACAACGTTACATATACAGATATATACTCATATTGGCATATATATTTATATTATATTTCCTCCAATGGGAGTAAATCAACGCAAAACAACAACAAGATCATTTGTCATTTATCACTTAACTCGAAGTCGAACGCCACCGGCAAGCCATTGAGGCTTGTAAATCCCAGCTCTGCAAGTGCCTTTGGACCTTGGGTATTCACAAAGCGACGATTGTGTTTGCTGGTGGTGTGCGGAGGACGCGATTGGCCATGTCACAGGAACCCCACCCTGTTGGACGTGTCTCAACGGCGCCAAATATCACTGATGGTCGGAATATTGTGTTATATATCCCTTTGTACAACTTGAAAACTGCTTAAAAAACACTTAAAACTAGTTATGCATTATTTTGTCTAAATGTATGTATGTATGCATGTAAAAAAGTTGAGTTTATATAAAAAAAGTATGGCTTAAACTAAAATCGTATCAAATGTACATACAAAAAATAATAATTGGTAAAAGATCAGTTATATTTATGTGTGTAAAGTACGTGTCTCTCAATTTCCAAAACGTTTCGCCTAATTCGAGTTCCAAAACGTTCCATTATCACGATCACGCGGTTACGGTATATCCTTCTCAATCTTCTCACTTTTCACTTCTTCATACTTTCGCTTTAACGAGTCACAACAACATTCACATCCTTTTGATTTCTTTCCGGTCCGTCCGTCTTAACGTAGCACATTCGAAAGTCTTACTCAGTATTTATCTCAATGCTGTAACGAAAGAAAGAGGGAGAGAGAGGGAAGGAGCGAACGTGTAGCGGAGTGAACGTTGACGGAGCGAAAGGCAAAGGCATTTAGGCAATGTGTGTATGAGTAGGTGTATGAGAGAGAGAGAGATAGAATTGCCATATTAGTATTCATGCTCTTCATGTTCGTATTCGCCATAAGATTCCACCTCATGACCACCGAAGTCGTGGCTCTCCTCATGATGATATTCCTCGTGGTGGTGGATGGGCTCGTGGTGTTCCTTGTGCACGAAAACGGGTTCCTTGTAGGTGATGTGTTTCTCATGGTATTCGGGCACGTGCTTCTCAATGTGAACGGGCACTGGTTTTTCGACGGGTACCTTGACTGGGTAGGGCACGTGTTTTTCAACCTTGACTGGGATTTCCTTGATGACTGGGTATGGGGCTGGTACGGGCACTTTGACTTCGTATGGTACTGGCTTCTCAACATGCACTGGCACGGGGTTGTCATAGGGCACATGCACTGGGACGGGAATCTTCTTGATCACTGGAACTGGCACTGGTTTCTCGACATGGTATGGTACTGGTTTTTCAACATGATAAGGCACTGGCTTGTCGACATGCACCTTGACTGGGTAGTGGACGACCTTCTCAACTGGGTATGGTTTGTCGACGGGCACATGTACTTTAACTGGGTAGTGCACCTTCTTTTCAACTGGATATGGTGCTGGGACATGAACTTTCACTGGTACATGTACCTTCTTCTCAACTGGGTATGGAGCGGGCACATAGACTTTGACGGGCACTGGACGGTCATAGTGCACATGCACGGGCACGGGTATCTTCTTCTCAACTGGATAGGGGGCTGGCACTTCATGTGGCACCTTTACGATTTCCTTGACCTCATATGGTACATGCTTGACCACGGGATATGGTTTGGGCACTTTCACCTTAATCGGCACGGGTATATGCTTCTCGACGGGCACATGCACAATCTTCTCGACTGGATATGGCTCGGGTACCTTCTTAATGATGGTCAATGTTTTCTCCTCATGAATCGGATGATGATGGTATGAGTGATGGTAGTCCTCGAAATGGTGTAGGCCACGTTTGGTTTTAGTGCTGTCGCTATCGTCGGCGGCGGCGGAGGATTCCTGGGCACCTTCCTTGGCGGGTTCAGCGGATTTGGTTTCGACAGCCTTTTCGTCTTCGGCGCGCGTGCTGATGGCCAGCAGCAACACCAGGGCGAGCAATGACGCTGAACGCTGTGGTGCGAGAGAGAAAGAGATGGAAATTGGGAAAGAGTTATAAGAGGATGGTATAAAAAGGGGGATTAGGTATGCATTAAGTAGTTTTTGAGGATTGCAATAGTGAGTTTTTAGTTATTTTTTTGATTTTAGGAAAGTGAAGAATTATTATTTTTGTTTTGAATTTAGAAAAGTAAAGCAAGTATTTTTGAAATTTGTTGGGAAATTTAGAAGGAGGAGGAATAATAATTATTAGTAAAATTGTTTCATTGATTTCATATTAAAAATTGTTATGCTGTTGGCTTTTTTAGCACTTTGTTATAAGTTTGAAATGAAATTTTGACCGAATCGGTTTTAAGTGAATTTATTATATTGAAATTAAACGCTTTTGATGGTTATTTAAAATTAATTCTTAGGAACTACATTTAAATAATTTGGGGCTAAAATTTACTTTTCCATTAATCTTTTTTTTGATATTTAGGAACAAAAATTTAATTTTTAATATTAAAATTTTTTTAAAACAAAATTTTTGTTAAACTAATAAAATTTTTTTAAGAATAATTTTTAGTTTCCAATTTAATTTTTTGTTAAGTGAACTTTTAGAAGTAGGTTTTAAGGTTTAACAAGTGTTTTTTACAAAAAGCAATAGTTTTGAAAAATGTTTGAAAGAAATCTTAAACTGTTTTAGAAAGCTTAGTACTGATTCTGAGTTTTCGATTTGAATTTTCTTTCTCACTTGTTGACTAACTGTATGAATTTTCAGTTTCACTTCAATATAACTGTTCTTGGAAAATTTCCATTTTAATTTTCAGTTTTCTTATAGTTTCTTCACAAAAATTTTAATCTTTTGCGATTAAGCATAAATCACTTTTGATTAATTTTAAACTTCTTCGTTTTGTCAATCATATTTCTTTAATCTTCAATTTTCAACTATCAATTGCACCAACACACTCATACATACCAGCAGCTTCATCCTAAATCACAGTTACAACGAAAAGTTGAATGTAACGAAACGCGAAATCCTCTGTCTGATATCCTGCGATGCTACTTCGTAGTTAATCCTCACGCACACAGCAAATTCACAATCCTTTAAACACTTTTGCTTCGATATTACTTCGTTTGCGAAAGGAACTGCAAACAAATGAAATGGAGAGAGAAAAACGAAAGACTTTAGTAAGAAACTCGAGCACTGAACGCTTGTAATGCGTTGCCGTTTAACAGAACACTGATATATTTCTCCAACACAGGCTGGATTATATAGAGCAACTTCTCAAAAGCAATATTTTTATTTGAACTAATAAATCAATTATTTTCTTGCGATTTTTTTTTTATTTATACTGATTTTCGATTTTGTGGTTTTCTTGTATTACTTTGTAAACGCCGCACGATCCGTGCACGAGACGCGAGTTTTTGCAGCTACGTGGAGGGAGAGAAGAACGTAAAGCTAACTGATGTGTTTAGCTAAACAGTAAACGATTGAATGATGCCAATTGTGGCCACAGTCTGCACTTTTATAGTTAATTTCATTTTCATTTGGCCAACCAACCAGCCAACAATCGTTGCGGTTGCTGGCTTGGCTGGCTTGCCGAAGAAGTTGCCGAAAACGCTGCAGTGGACGACGAGCGCGCGAAGAAGTGGAGCAGAGCAGCAAGAAAGCCAGAAAGCCATGGCGAAGACATGCAAAAATATGCCAGACAACAATAGTGCAAATAAAAACAACAACAACAACATGCATGAGCAACCAAACAGCTTGAAAAGTAAAACTGTTGACTGCTGTAATAGCAACGACAACAACAACATTAAAATCCAGTGGAATACACGTTCGTTGGCTGTGAAATCGTGCCGCTGCTGTGCGCATATGTGTGTGTGTGTGTTTGGGCCAAAATGAATGTACGCGCGCAGACGCAATGCAAGCTGTTGGTTACATGTAAAACAACAGCAGCAACAACAATGACTACATGTAAGTTGCAAGCAAACGTCAAACACACACATGCACTCATTCGTGTATATATGCATGTACGCGTGCGCAACAGTGCAGGCCCGAGCAACCTGAGTGTGACGTCGCGTCGCTTCTCAGTGTTGTCACTGTTGTTTTTGTTGCTATATTGCTACTAGCTATATTGCATATCTGCCACATTGCCATTGTTGTTGGCCAGTTTATTACCAGTTACACCGCGGCGAGTGCGTCCGCAAACGCTTCTTTCGGCCGTGTAACATTCGCTGTGTTTGTGTGTGTGTGTGTTGATTCACTTTGCACATTCGCTAATTTGCTTTAGTTTTTCCTATTGTCTTATTACGCTTGTTCGACGTCTTCTTTTACATTTGTTGTTGTTGTTGCTGGCGCAAACGTAATTGAATTAAAAACGCATTGAAAAGTGTTATTGCCGCCACTGCACTTTTCGTGTTGCCCGCCGACTCTTTGTTCCTACCCTTGTACCTTCCTCGGCCTCCTCGGCGCTGCAGCGTTGGATGCGCCCGCGCGTAGTTGTTTTCGCTTTGTTTCGCGCTTGAAGAGTTTTGTGTGCTCGCATTTTGGTCAGTTACGTTGACGTTGGCTTCTTGTATTCTCTTGCCTAAAACGTGCAAATGCTGATATTGCTTCATACCGTTACAATATTTGCTGCTTCTTTGTTTTTGTTTTTTGAGTTTTTATTTTTTTTTTGTGGGTCCAAGTGTGGTAATCACTTGGCGTTAATATAATTTGATAAGCAATCGTTTTTATTGTAGCGTGTCAATTACTTTATGAGCCCCAGTCTTGTTGCTGCTTTATGTGCTTGTATATTTTGACAGATTGTCATTTGAAACTTTTTATTGCGCTCGATACGAGTATATATTAACTTTTGGAAATTCAATTGATTTTGTGCATTTTGCAAATGCGCACTTTCGGCATGTAAAGGAGCTTATTATTTGCGCACAGTTACATGGAGATAAATTAGAAACTGTGTTAATGGCATCAGTTGTTTGAGCGCTTTACCTGATAAGCCAGCCATATGCCTTCAGGAAAAAACCCAACTATCCATAGTTTTGAAGGGAAATTACATTTCTGTTTGTTTAAGGTGTTGGGAGTAGTCAGAGGCACGAAAAGGTGACAATTTTCAGTAATTTATTTTGCGATTAAATCATGTGAATTTACAAAAGTAATAATATGGCATTATTGCACAATGTTTTGACTTGAAGTCACGAAAAGTTAAAAAAAAAGAAATTTATAATTTTCAAATTTATAGCTGTTTGTGTTCCAGTTCAAAAAAATGGCCTTGCGGTGACAATCATAAGTCCTTGTAGATTTATCTGAAATCAATGGGGTAATCTTAACACTTTAAGGATTACTTTTACTATTAGTAAATAATTTACTATTTAGTAAATTAGTTAAGTTTGTTGCGTGGGAATCCTTCTTCCTCAGTTCCTCTGGCTCCTCAAGTTCTTCCAAGAGTGCGTTTCCAGGTGTGCTTAGGCCTTCTGCGCTTTCTTGCTGCCTTGGTTCCACCCTAGCGCTCGACTGCAGATCTCATCCAACTGTTTCCAGAAAGAATGCCTAATCCAATACCATTTACGTTGGCATATTTCCTGAGTTATTGGCGCTTGTGTGTGTTGTTGTGGTCAGTAGATTTTTTAACTTTTCCTCAGACACTTATTGACAAACACTTGCACTATGTTTGACAGGGTGTTGGTAATCAGTCAAGTCTCGGAAATATACAATTATATTTCAATTAAATAGCTTCATTTTGATGTGTAATGAAATTATGGACGAACAGATGTAATTGAGTTGTAGAAAAGCAGTACGAGCATTTTTAATGTTGTCAAGGTGTGAAAAGGAGTAGGCTGGTTAAGAAATGATTTTCTTCACTATCAGTGGCATCGTTCATTATACTTCTCGATTAGTCTGGTCAGAGTTCCTGGTCACAGCGGAATCGCGGGAAAATTTTAAACGCTGATGAGCTTGCAATGTCAGGTACGTCTGCCTCACTAATAGTAGCATAGAAATGTGTAGAGCACCGTTGTCCTACTGCGGTTTACTACTGTACAGATGGGCCTCGGCTGAGCTGGAAAAGCACTGGCCGGTCACTAGCACTTGCGCAGTCGCCAGATCCTTCTGGCCTAAAATGAAAGTCTACAAAGCTATTCACCCTGAGTAAAGTTCACCTCTTCTTAGTCGTAGGGGTTCTAACGAGCCATTTTCTCATCGGGATCTACGCTGTAAGGTTAAAAATCTTATCGAATGCTAGTCTTAAAAGTTGCCTGGAGGAGGACGAGATGGAATCATCCCATCAGTTTCTTCTGGAATGTCTCGCCTTTGCGAGATCAAGAAAAATATTTCACGGATCTCACTTTTTCGAACAAACGCACAAAATAGCGGCTGTAAAAGTGAAAAAGCTCTGCTGATTTGTCGTGGGTTCAGGGCACTCTTTCGAATGGTAATACCTGATTAAGGGATGAACAACCAAATCAACCAAAAGGAGATGACTTTATCAATAATTGCGATTTCTGCTAAGTAATTGTCATTGCTGTTAAGGGCAATAATTGTGGGAATGCGATATTAGCAAATGATCAGTTGATTTATAAGGTTTCTAACTGAAAACATGGAATAATTAACCAAAAAAAAAAAAAATATAAAGAGGCTCTAGCAACAAATTGTATTCGATTTTATTGGAATTTTTGGGTAATATGAGATTTATTTCAACACTAAATAAATATTCATCACATCAGTCCATATTTCGTGGACTTTTTTTTAGTTTTTTGTTCGAACTCAGATTTGAGCATTTTAAGCTATATAAAAGGCAGCTACGGCGGAAATAATGAAAAGTAAGAGAGGATGGATATGAAGAGAGATAATAGATTTAATGGATTTAAATTATTTTCCTCCTTTATAATTAATTACTTTTTGTTTGGATAAAAAAATATGGCCTTGCAACCTAATTCACTTTAATTTGATGAATATTTTCAAACACATAATCAATTGTAATTGCATTTGACTAAGAATCATAGAAGGTATTTTACTTATATAGTTCTTGATCCGAAATGAAAATGTAAAACTAATAACTCGAGAATTTTTTAACAAAAAGCTTAGGGTCTTACTCTAAAAGATAAATGCAAAAAATAAAAGCAGTTCCATAATGGTCCATAATGCTTGTCAATTACTACAAAATCAAATCGAAATAACAATGTAGAATTGTTTCCAAATTTCATTGGAAAATATATATTAAATTGAAAATCATAAATATTATTCAGATATTTTTCAATTGATATATATTGAGTACTAAATTATACGCAAAGATTACTATCACTTAGAAAATCGTTCAAATTATCTATTGATTATAAAAAAATATAGCAATTTCTCCATAATATCAGACTTTCTTTACTAATATGAACAATTGCATAATATGAATATTTTGCAACTGAAATCTATATTTTTACCACTCAGCCATATGGTGCTAAATGCGCTTTCTAAATACACTACTCCAAGTGTCAAAAGCAATTTACATTTTTATTAATTGTTGTCCATTTTACAGCATCAACTCCGGCTACTTATACCATTTCGACGACAGAGAAATACATTATCTGTTATTGTCATCAATTGTCATTACATTAAAATCACTTCCTGATCAATGAAACCACAAATACTCGCATCATTGCCGGCAAATAACTAGCTTCTAATTCAATTTTTATTGAACACAAATATGCAGCATATGTGCACGTACATAAGTCTCCAAAAGCATACAAACTAATAAGCGCATATGTGTATCTACATATGTATGTGGATTTATGAATATGTATGTTGTTGAGATTTTGTAGTTTTTGTTTTCCTGCAAATCAAATTCATTAGGTTAGTTGGTTAAGAGGTAGCCATCAGACATCATCACACTACAGATGTAAAAGACAGCCGGTCAGGCAACCAGCCATGCAATGACCAACATTTCCCATAATCGTGGAAAGCATTTTACATGCATTGTATTTGTTCAACTCTGGGCAGACCGGCGTACATCTGTTTGTTATCCCGTGAGTTTTCTTTTTATTTTATAATCGAGTCTTATTGCATTTATCCAGCGTTGGTGTTGATTTTGCTTGACTATTTGGTTACGAGTGTTGCATGCAACACACATTAGAGAGCGGCAGCCATCGCCGACAGTACATGAGGAGGAGGTGTGTGTGCGGTTATCAATCGTCTGTGTGGCAGACACTCTTCCTCCAACCGCCAGCAGAGTTCGCTACTCCTGTTGTGGTTCAGCGGCTGCCGGCGCTCACAGCCAACCAGCTGAACATCTCCCAACACGTTTTACTGGCTTGCATTAATTTGACGTCTCCGATTACCTTCCTTGTTATTATGTCAATGGGTCTTTGGCGTCATTTCCATATTTGCCACTTCTGGCTGGCGGTTGCAACAATGGTTTTTTGTTGCTTTTGTTGTTTGTTTGTATTCACTTTTGCTTTCTTCTCAATGGTTGCTTTCATGCTTTCATTGTTGCTGTTTATAGTATTGTTTGCTTTATTGTTGTTGTCTGCATTATTGTTGTTGTTCGTGTGTGTGTGTTGTTGTTATTGTTGACAGCGTCTTCATGCAGCGACAACTTCATCAGGTTTTGCGTCGATTATTTGTTTTCGCTTCACACACATTTTGCGTGGCTGAATCACGTCGCCGAATTCCCGCATTAAAGCTTGTGTTGTTTGCTTTTGACCACCGCATCCGCTATGCAACAGTTGCTACTAAAACTTAAATCACTTTTATTGTCATCGTCGCTTTTGTTGCTTGTTATTGTTGTTACTATGTATGTTGTTGCCATGTTGCAATGTGTTTATTCGATTCGTCTAACTGTCTAGCCACATGGGGTTTGCTCTACACGGCGATCATTACCGCTATATTGGGCTGTTGCCGCACAGTGGGCCTGTTTGCATAATGCTGTGTGGTTGTATTGATGTGATCGCAGGGAAAATAAGAAAAAACGTTAACTTCGGCTGTACCGAAGCTAATATACCCTTCACAGGTGCATTTCTTTTAGTAACTATGTGTTTAAGCAAATCTAAAGACGTAAGAAAAAGTAAGTAAAAAAAGGAAACATTTTACTAATTCTTTTTAGCCGGGTTGTTTGCTGGAAACATTAAGGTTAGATAGTTAACCGAACTGAACAATTTCTTAGGAGATTATATTATTATCTTAAGCAGTAATCCATGTCAAATTTCGTGAAGATACCACGTCAAATGCGAAAATTTTCCATACAAGCCCTTGATTCCGATCGTTCAGTTTGTATGCCAGCTATATGCTATAGTGAACCGATCTGAACAATTTTTTCGGAGATTAAATTATTTCTATGAACAATAGCTCACACCAAATTTCGTGAAGATATGTAGTAAAATGCGGAAGTTTTCCATACAAACCCTTGATTCCGATCGTTCAGTTTGTATGGCAGCTATATGATATAGTGGTCCGATATCGGAAGTTCTGACAAATGAGCAGCTTCTTGAAGAGAAAACAACATCTGCAAAATTTCAAAACGATATCTTAAAAACTGAAGGACTAGTGCGTATATATACAGACAGACGGACAGACAGACGGACATGGCTAAATCGACTCAGTTCAACATACTGATCATTTATATATATACTTTATAGGGTCTCCGACGCTTCCATCTGGGTGTTACAAACTTCGTGACAAACTTAATATACCCTGTTCAGGGTATAAAAATGTTAAAAATATAAAATTAATTTTTTTTCTGTAAAAATTATTTAATTTGTCAATTATTAATAAATCTATTATAATTTAATTATATATTATTTGACCAAAATTTGTGTCAAAACCCCACACAGTGCACTCTTTATTTTCCGCAAATTCATTAATATCTCTCTTTCCCTCTCTATCTTGTACTCACTTCTCTTCCAATGCATATTTCTTGCTTTGACATTTCGCCAAATTAAATTTGAAAATTTTATTTTTGCCGAAATTTTTTTTTGACTGCTTTGAACTGGTCCAGCAAGCAGCCAGCCAGTCTGCCGCAGTTGGCGGATAATGCGGCCATCAAGCGAATTTGTTTGCTTAAAGTCTAATAGCCGCCATAAGCGCTCTTAGTCTAAATTGCGCTAACAAAGTGGAGATAACAGTTTCGCTTGCATTGCAAACAGTCGCTTATGTCATTCAACGCCGTCTGACTGACTGACTGCTTAGACAAACAAACAAACAGTTTTCAATTGAATACCCACAATATTCCCAAACCCCGTCTACGACTTCGGCATACACCGCAGCTTTTCTCCACTTTTACTTCAACTTCTCTGGCAAACGCTTTATTTCACTATATTTTATTATAGCATCGCATAATTTCCTCTTTTGGTCTGCATCGCCTGCCATGCAATGCACATAACTACATACATACATACATGTGTGTGCCTGTGTATTGCTCTGAATTGCTCGTGCGCGTCTGATATATTTATTACGATTTTATGTTTTGGCATTTGCAAGCAGTTCAAACTAATAAACTATTGTTTGCTTGCCTTGCTTCCCGTCAGTTTGCTGTCAGTTGTACGTATGTAACTTCAATAAACGTGAGATAAGCCATGCCATTTCTTCCAGCGTTGCATTTTGCTGGCATTACGTCTCACTATTCCACTTTCCTACTGCTCTACTTTCTTGCTGTGTGTGCTTGTGCACTTCCTTGATTTAATTATGAAATCACAGGATAAACTTTGTTGTTGTTGCATCATAATTCAATGAAATACGTGCATGCTATTATGGTTGTTGTTGTTGGTGTTGCTGTCAACTAATTGCCTACTAAATGTTTATTACGTATATTTATATATTGCTTATGTAAATAGCTCGTATTAGTGCATGCGAAATTACGGTAATAATATGTATTACTTTCTTACGTCATTAAATGAATTATGTTTAATCAAAGCGCGCAGACACGCAGCTTTAAATAAATATCAGAGTAGTATATACATACATACAAGCTTTTTAATATCGGGTTTTAAGAAAATTTAGAAAATTAAAATTTTTACATCATTCCAAGGATCCATCCTTTCCATCCTTAGCTAAGGATATCCTTTTATTTGTTGAGGTGGTACAAATTAGGACTTGATCTCATTGGCCTATTATATTAGGTTGTCAAATATCTCCCTTCCGCCTTTTTGTCTTTTGAATTTCGGGGCTATGTATAAAGCGCTACAGAGCTCGTATCTGATAATACTGTACGTATTTGAAAGGTCTTGACATAACCTACAAAACGACGCTATGCATGATTAGTTTGGATATTGCGTGAAAACGACACCATGGATAAGCCAGCCGGCGGAAGACCTGTGGCGACGAATACCGAACAAATCATGGGAAACATAGAGTTAGGCCGGCATGTGGGCATCTTGTGACGCCGCCAAGGAGATGGGAGTTAGTCACCAAATCATTTTAAACCAACTGCAGAAGGCTGGATACATAAAAAAGCTTGAAGTCTGGGTGCCGCATGATTTGACGTAAAAAAAAACTTCTTGCCTGCATCAAGGCCTGCTATATGCTGCTGAAACGGAAAGAACTCGACCCATTTTTGAAGCGGATGGTGACTGACGACGAAAATGGATCACATTCGACAATTTCAAGCGAAAACGGTCGTGATCGAAGGCCGGTGAATCGTCCCAAACAGTGGCCAAGCCGGGATTGACGGCCAGGAAGGTTTTGCTGTATGTTTGGTGGGATTGGGTGGAAGAGAATCATCCAATATGAGCTGCTCCCATATACTGCGAACAACTGGACCGCTTGAAGCAGGCAATCGACCACAAGCATCCAAAATTGGCCAACAGGAAGGGTGTAGTGTTCCACCAGGACAACGCCAGACCACACACTTCGTTGATGACTCGCCAGAAGCTACGGGAGCTCGGATGGGAAGTTTTATCGCTTCCACCATATAGCCCTGAGATAGCGCCAAGTGATTACCTTTTCCTGTCCATGGCGAACGCCCTTGGTGGTGTAAAGTTGAACTCAAAAGAGGCTAGTGAAAAGTGGCTGTCCGAGTTCTTCGCAAATAAGGAGGGGGCTTCTACGAGGTGGTATTATGAAGTTGCCGTCTAGATAACTCTTTCTTTATATTTTCTCTCAATTAATACAAACTATAGAGCATCGCTTAAAAAATATGTATATACAGCTTCTTAACTACCAAAAACGGCGAAAGAAAAAGTGATAATTTTGACAATATTTGACCGCACTTTCCCTTCTCAAATAAATTTCTGTTAACTTTTCATGTGATTCATGCAACTTTTAGCGCAAAATTTCATGTTTATGAATTATCGTCTTACCAAATTTGAAGCTATTAAAGTGAGTATTGCACAATTGCACGAATGGAAATGTTTTCAAACTTTTAAACTACTGCAAAGGCAATCATAAAATAACTGTCCAACTACACACACTCACACACATACAACGGCTATCAAAGTGTCCAAACTGTAACGATTACAAAGAAAATTAAATTTTTTTTGCAAGTTTGTGTGTGGTAAATTGAATTTATAAGATCATAACAACAACGACCTTGACCGAAAACAATGAACCATAAAAGGTGTTGCTACCGGTGTACATATAATCATTATTCATTTGTGTGTGTGTGTGTTTGCTGCAATTACTAAATAAAACTTCAATTGCCATTGCAACAGTGAAGAGGATGTGCTGCCGTTTTTTATTCGCTATTGCTTAAATAGAGCGAGTGTGTGTGCTGGAGCTTAGCAGCAAGCGAACTTTGTCCGATCACAGAGTGCATACAAAAATAAAATTTTATTTTTGGTAGCATTTTATGTGGACTATAAAATGATGTACATATAGATTAGCTCGAAGGAGATTACGATTTTAATGAAAAATAAAAATAAAATATGTATGTGTTAGTTACTAGTCTTATTGAGTTAACTTTATTAAATATCAAATAATGGAATATATATTTAAATGCAAAAATATTGCCTCAGGAGCCAAGTATATTAATATTTACGACTTCATTATTTTGAGAAATATCCAAAGCGTACTTAAAAGTATGTGTGATGAGGTACTGGAACTTGGTGATTGTGATAATACAGCTAAATAGCTATGACTTCGTTTAGCTGACCTCACCTGAAGGACTCATTTAGCTTCTTTATGATTTTTTAATAGACTTCATGAAAATATGCACTTCGATTTGAAAAAAAAAAATACCTTCAATGGCTTAATAAAGAAGTTAAAGTGTATTAATTGTCATATGAATTCATATTACACCTTCAATATCTGTTTAAAATTCGTTTCGGACATTTGTAATGCGAAGATTTATTTTTGAATTTATTATAGGATTCTTAAAATAATATTTTTTCCATATAGGTACACTGAAGTTCATTAAACTTACTATTTGACAGTCGTAATGACATACTTCATAAAATAATCTTTATGACTAATAATTTCTGGAAAGCCTCCGCATTATTTGTGAAGTTAAGCTTCATTTCCTTCAAGTGTAAGAAAGCACTTTTTCCTCATATTCTTAAAAAAATTAAAAAGAAGTAAGGAAAGGCTAAGTTCGGGTGCAACCGAACATTTTATACTCTCGCAATTTATTGAAGTAATTTTATAAAGATAACACAATTCGAACCGTATATTCGGCATAAAGTTCAATAGAATAACGAAAATCATTATAAATAGTATATGGGGACTGAGATAATTCCTGAATCTATTTCACTCGTTTTCACCACCAAGATACAATATATCGAAGACTATACGCTCACTTAATTTGGATAAGATATTTCATATATTACACGATTTATAAGCTATTAAGCCCATCGTATAATTAGCTATATGAGAGCTAGGGGAAGTTATGACCTGATTTTAACCATTTCTGATACAGAGACTCACTATAAGAAGAAAAAGATTTCATTGAATTAAATTAAGATATCTGAGAGATTTACCGATATTTTCGGTGAAAAATTACCATAAGGCACTGAATTCTTCATATTCGATATCCGGGGCATTGAAAAGTTATAGTCCGATTTCGACAATTTTTTCACAAGTGATGCCACGGATCATATAAAGTATTTATATATATACTTTTATTTCGCTATCTTCATTGATTCTTCATGTATATCTTATAAAGTGAAGGAATCAGATGGAATTCAAAATTTAGTTATATAGAAGGAAGTTGTGGTTGTTAACACGTGTCATCAGGGTGTCAAGAAAATATTATATACTGAATTTCATTGAAATCTGTCGAGTAGTTCCTGAGATATGGTTTTTGACCCGTAAGTGGGAGATGCCACGCCCATTTTCCATTTTGTAAAAAAATCTGAGTACAGCTTCTTTCTGCTATTTCTTCTGTAAAATTTAGTGTTTCTGACATTTTTCGTTAGTGAGTTAACGCCCTTTTAGTCATTTTCAACATAACCATTGTATGGGAGGTGGGCGTGGTTATTATCCGATTTCTTTCATTTTTGGACTGTGTAAGGAAATGGCTAAACGACTGCAGAAAGTTTGGTTTACATAGCTTTATTAGTTTGCGAGTTATATAAAAAAACCTATTATGGGGCGCGGTCACACTTAAAAAAAAAAAAATTACATCCAACTGTGCCCCTCCCTAATGCGATCCTATGTTCCAAATTTTATTTTCATAACTTCATTTATGGCTTAGTTATGACACTGTATAGGTTTTTTGTGGGCGTGGCAGTGGTCCGATTTTCATTTTCGAAAGCAACCTCCTCATGGTGCCAAGGAATATGTGTTCCAAATTTCATTAAGATATCTTAATTTTTACTCAAGTTACAGCTTGCACAGACAGACGGACGGACGGACAGACATCCGGATTTCAACTCCACTCGTCATCCTGATCATTTCAACCGTTATGTGAACAAAACTATAATACTCTGTGCAACATGTTGCGAGAGTATAAAAATTTAGGATCTACATGAGTTACCCTTGTTGTTTATCTCACTCTCCAGCAGATTTTATGTTTATTATTATGAAAACTATACTGTCTTCTCTTTATTAATGGTCTATATAGTTCAGATTAAGATAAAAAAATAAACTTCGATCAGTTGAGTCAGGGTTTTGTTTTGTTGTCGATCATTTTATCGCTTTAAAAGCTCCTGTCACTCGAGACTCAAGGCTCATCATGCGAATAGGTGTGATAGAAATAATAATCTATGAGACTAATATACACATATAGCTCTCATAATTCCAACTCTTCCTCGTAATAATTTGTTGATGAAATCGAATTGAAATCAAGTTTGTGTCTTGAGTCTTTTGTTGCAGATTACGAGTATAATACAAGCAACTATTAAATATATTTTCTAATTAGTTTTCGATAAAAAATGTAAAGTTTTTTATAATTAAACCAAAAATAACAATTGTCTGTGACTAAATATATATATATTTTTCACAAATTATCCCTTCTTTGCGAGGTATGCACTTTTCAATTACCAAAAATATTGACACTAAAAGGTAATTACATTTAAAAAGTATAAGACAAATTATAGGAAAAATAAAAGCTAGTTACATTGTTGTTGCATATCAGCCAGAAACTTCAACATTCGAACACGTATTCAGTACAAAACTCAAATTATTATGATTTTTGCATTTAAATGACAATACCATTTTGTGTTATATTATGTTAAACATTTAAAGCCATAAAAATCGATTTTCCAAGCCACATATATTAAAGTTATATATATTTGACATGAATTCACTGATTTTTGTCGGCTTTTCACCAAAACTTCTTAATACCGTCAGATTTACATAATTTCGAAAGGCAGCATAAAATATTAAAATGCAAAGCTGTTGAAAGCTCTAAGAAGCGCTATTGTAATCCACGGTAAATTGGGTTTATATCAATTGGTTTATTATGATTTTTTTGTTGTTATACTTGTGATCATTGTTTGCATGAGAGCAGTTGCAGGCATTGTTGTGGGTTTTTGTGCGAGTGCTACTAGTTTAAATTTGTTTACTAAATTGGTCAAGGCGTAAGCGGTGTTTTTATTTATATTTTATATAACTTTTGAGGTCACAAAAGTGTTGTTTTTTTTATTTTATTTTTCTTTATTAATACTAGTTAAGCAATCATGGGTAGTATAGAATTTGTGCTTTAAAAATAATACAATTGTAATTTTTGGGTTTTTATTAGTTGAGTTGTAATGAAATATAATCAATAATGTTTAAGTTGTTGAGTTCTTTAAATTGTGTTAAAACTTAAAATTTATGGGCCCCGTCCCCAAACCGGTTATTTGTACATATCTCGCAAACCAATGAAGCTATATAAACCAAACTTTCTGCAGTCGATTCTCTTACGTATCCCAACACACACCATGAAAATAGTTGAAATCGGATAATAACCACGCCCACATCCCCTACAAAGGTTAGGTTGAAAATTACTAAAAGTGAGTTAACTCACTAACGAAAAACGTCAGAAACACTAAACTTTACAGAAGAAATAGCAGAAGGAAGCTGCACTCAAATTTCTTTACAAAATGAAAAATGGGCGTGTCATCGCCCACTTATGGGTCAAAAACCATACATCAGGAACTACTCGACAAATTTCAATGGAATTTGGTACATAATATTTTCTTGACACCCTGATAACACGGACAAAAAATGGGCGATGAATTCGGTTCAGGAATTACCTCAGCCCTCAGAGAGTATAAAATGTTCGGTTACATCCGAACTTAGCTCTTCCTTATTTGTTTAATCATAAAAAAAATTGTTTTCAATAACTATACGAAAATATATCAACTACGTGTTGCTGCAAACGTAAACAAATCGAATTTCAAAAAAGTTTGCTACTTAAAAGCGATATTAAAATTCAATTAGATCCCTTAAGCTGTTATTTATTAAACAGAATTCTAAAAATTGAAAGTACTTGCGCTGCCAATTGCTGTAATTACCGATATTTTCGACTACAGTGCGAACAGTTAGACACCTAATGATCATAAATGAGTAATGATTGCCACTAAACGCATTATTAGTTAACACCTATTAAGTGGTTGTTGTTATTAGTTTTTGTAGTTCCCATTTCGCTTTCAAACAAAGCTTAATCGCTCAATCAAATCGTTCACCTTTTCGGTATTTTGCATTTGCTACCGTTACCGTTGCCGTCGCAGTTTCCCATTCATTTTTTTCCACAAAGGCTGCCCTTCGCCCCTGTGCTCTACACATTTGTGGGGCGTCAATTAGTACGCGTAGTAAGTGTGGTTGTTTGTGTCTGTGTGGTGGCTTCCACATTCATTTAAACATCGTTAGCTTAGCATCGGCTGCTTAGTGCACAACAACACACTTCCACACAAACATGCATAAGATTGGAGGAAAACGCCAGTTCCAGCCTCGTTTCAAGGCAGCACCGCAATTAGTTCGCTAAGCTCACTCACTCGGCTATTTAGTCATAATTACTTACTTACATTTGCTTAAAGGCGGCGCGGCGCGGCACTTAGCGTTTGGCCACCTAAGTTGCCGTGGTCAAAGCCGCTGGCTTGCAACACACCAGACTCTGTGCCGCTGTGCTGCAGTTTGGGTATTACAACAGTTTTACAATCTAAGGGCACCGACGATCGTGAGATTACACTGCCTGCGACCTTGAAAGTCTGTATTAAAATAAAATAATATCGAGATTAGCGGTATAACTAAAAGAGGTTTCTCATTGCTGTCCAAATTAAATTTTTCTCAATTAGTTTACTATCAGACTTCGGCTTGGTGTTAAACAATAGGCACTTAGGCAGACGGCTATCAATCTCACTTCGAGTAATTGGAAATATTATCTTTCATTAAAATTGTTATCTGTTAAATATCACAGTATCATCAAAGGCGTGTGAAATATCTTCTAGTACTTTCTCTCTCAACAATTTTGTATATGAATTAATCATTTATTTTTAGAAAAATTAAAAATCGATAATTACTATATCTAAAATCAATCTGTCTAAGGAGGTCCCTTTACCACCTTTGCGTGGCGGTATGAACCAATATCTCTGTTCTCGATTATTCTTATTGTCTTGGGTTGTTTGTTGTATTTGATCGGGTAAAAATATAGATTTTTTTTATGAAATTTGATACACTCTCGTGGAAACAACACACTTTTTATACTCTCGCAACAAACGGTTGTTTGTAACACCCAAAACTAAACGAGTTAGATATAGGGTTATATATACCAAAATGATCAGGGTGAAGAGTAGAGTTAAAATCCGAATGTCTGTCTGTCCGTCCGTCTGCGCAAGCTGTAACTTGAGTCAAAATTAAGATATCTTGATGAAACTTGGCACACTTATTTCACCATAGGAAGGTTGCTTTCGTAAATGAGCAAAATCGGACCACTGCCATGCCCACAAAATGGCGAAAACCGAAAACACATAAAGTGCCATAACTAAGCCATAAATAAAGCTATGGAAATAAAATTTGGTATGAAGGAACGCACTATGAAGGGGCATATTTGGATGTAATTTTTTTGGGGAGGTGGGCGTGGCCCGCCCCCAAATAGGTTTTTTGTACATATCTCGGAAACCAATGAAGCTATATAAACCAAACTTTCTGCAGTCGTTTTTTAGCCACTTCTTAATACAGTCCAAAAATTGAAGAAATCGGATAATAACCACGCCCACCTCCCATACAAAGGTTAGGTTGAAAATTACTAAAAGTGGGTTAACTCACTAACGAAAAACGTCAGAAACACTAAATTTCACATAAGAAATGGCAGATGGAACTTGCACTCAGATTTTTTTACAAAATGGAAAATGGGCGTGGCGTCGCCCACTTATGGGTCAGGAACTATTCGACCGATTTCAATGAAACTTGGTTTGTAATAGTTTCCTTACATCCCAATGATATGTTGTGAAAATAGGCCAAATCGCTTCACAACCACGCCTACTTCCTATGTACCAGAACTTTGAAGACGATCTGAATCGTTTACATTACAATATATAAAGTAAGCACTAGTAAAGATATCGGTGCAGAAAATACTATGTTTATAGTGTGGCAGCCCCATTCTAAAAATCGCCGAAATCGGACACGAGGGCCTCGGTGCTTATAACCTAATATTATGGTTTCCAACTTTCAATGGACTTTATACAATATATATGACGAATATGTGGGTCAAATTGTGTATTATATAACATAAATAAAGTTAAATAAATAAATTGCGAGAGTATAAAATGTTCGGTTACACCCGAACTAGCCCTTCCTTACTTGTACGGCATACTCTAGTTCATTTTCAAAGGAAAACACTGTCTAGTCTAGACTTTACTTAGTCCCAATATAAGGAAAATGTAAATTTTTCTCTTTCTAGTTCTCTTTATTCTGTTTAAATTGGTCAGAACTTAGTAGACATGTTGTGTTAAAAAAATACAACAGCATGTGAAAGATCAAGTGTGGTTAAGCGTAGGGTTATGAGAGGTGAGTGTGAAGGAAAGGGATCAAGTGGAGTTGAGTGAAAACTGTTCATGAATTATTGGTGGTCTATACATATACGAAATAATATAATCATTTTCGTTATTTGTTTATCTGAGATATCTCAATAAAATTGAGGAGACATATTTTCGCGATTTTTTTTTTAATTGAAAAGTAGATGACACCAGTCTTGACCTGGTTATGTGGAAAAGAGGCAGAGATCTAAGTCGATTTCCTTTATTCCAAAGTTTTATTGTGAAATGGTTTAAGTTTCGTTATATTAGGCATTAAGCTGTATAAAGTCAGCTCAAATTTGGACAAGTAACCTTTTGATGAACAAAACTATTAATATTTAAAGACATGTACATTAAATGAGCAACAACAAAGCAATATGAAGTTAACTTATTCCATTTCCGTGCTGTAGAACCAAGAAGTTGCGTGCAATTTCAGAGCCTCACTGCTGCAATAGAATAAATAATCAACACTCGGAAAACGCTAGCGAATTTAGTGCGGAATTCAATGAATTATATAATATATTGCAAAAAGTAGTCAAAGCGCAAAGGCAATAATAAATTACACACACACATATATATATATATACTTATACAGAGGTAGTCAAAATTATTTACACATCGGACGTTTTTTTACAACTTTCACACAAAAAGCTTTCGCTTGTTGTTGTTGTTGTCGCAGGGTAACAAAATGCTATGTTGTTGTAAACCTTGATCTATTCCCGAGCGAATGAAGTCGGTTTGGCTAGAATAGCTAGAAATATGACGGAGAAATAAGCAAATGAACTGAAGACTCGGAGTAGTCAAAAGTATTTACACACATTTTTTTTGCGTCAAAAGTATTTACACACGGCGATTTAGCCTTTATCCTTGGATTTGGTTTGAGCAAGGGTAGTAATTTGATTCTATTGCATTCTTAACAACCTAACTCAGCCTTAAAATATAAAAATTTGTAAATAAAATATCGAAAACAAAGGAATTATCGATTATAACTAGATTGGAGACTGTTACTAAGTTTAAGACTCGTGTTTAGGCTTCGGAGTTAGTTAAAATTTATAGAATTTGATGGAATACTGTTTATAATGTTATTAAAAAGAAGGAAACGAAGTATTGCAAGGACAATTTAAAGATAATTGGGCGGAAACCTGTGATAACTAAAAGAGAATGCAGAAGATTAGTAGGAACTGTCATACAAAATCCCACAATTAGTCCTGTTAATATTGCAGCAGCATCGAATCAGCATATTGCATGAAGAGCCAATGATGCTACACTGCTAAGGACATTTTAAAATAGTAACATAAATACATACGTTGTCTATAAAGTTGACCACTTCCAAAACCAAAAAAGCTTTATTTCCGAAACCGAAAAAGCGATATGCCTCTCATTTGCCTTAAAATGCATCCTAAAGCCTGTCGTGGACAGATAAGGCTGATTTTTTGTTCCAGGGCTTCTTTAGTAAACGCTTTATGCATTTACCACGTGAGAAGAAGAATAATGCAGCTTAGACGCTAAATAGAGTCGGGAGTGATGATTTTTGATTTTTTTTTTATTCTTTGGGGAAATTTTCCTTACTTCTGTTTTGGAGATTTGGTACTAATTTAGTGACCCTAAATCATCCGGATATATCAGAATGCACATGACCATGCCATTTTAGTGGTCCGTCGGCCTTTTCCAACTATTGACTACATTTTACGACAGGAGAATTATCCATTTCATGAAGGATCTTTACCTACAAAAGTTTTAAATGAAGCAAATCAAGTTGACCTCCGCACAGCCCTGACCAAAACTTTAGTCAAAATGTTTGGTCTTTCGTTAAATATCAGAGGACAATTGATATAATAACCGAAAACGCCGAAATTGGCGACATTTGGTCTAAATTAACTGTTAACTTAGCGCACAATTGTGTTGAATCAATTCGGACCATAAAGCAGGCTGGTATTGATGCCAATGGTAATGTAACCAATTATGAATTTATCGCCTTAGAATAGTAACTTAGACTAAACATTAAAATTAAAAAAATTATCATTAAAAACTAACAGGATAATCCATTTCATGTTGTGTGTAAATACTTTTGACGCAAAAAAAATGTGTGTAAATACTTTTGACTACTCCGAGTCTTCAGTTCATTTGCTTATTTCTCCGTCATATTTCTAGCTATTCTAGTCAAACCGACTTCATTCGCTCGGGAATAGATCAAGGTTTACAACAACATAGCATTTTGTTACCCTGCGACAACAACAACAACAAGCGAAAGCTTTTTGTGTGAAAGTTGTAAAAAAACGTCCGATGTGTAAATAATTTTGACTACCTCTGTATATACATATTACTCATGCAATTGAACACATATGTGCACAGAAAAACAAAAATTCGATTAGACTTTGACTCGTGGTGCCCATTCGGCTGTGGTGAGGCATAGGCCAATTAGGTTTATTTTTTTCCCTCTCTTTTTCTACTACTACTTCGTGTTTTTTTTTTTCATTGTAATTCCTTGTGTATTTATTTTTATTTATTTATTACAATTTGATAGCTTTGCGTTCATGCTTTACAGCGGCGAGTGCCATTTTATGCGCCCAATGCTTATTTAGCTTAGTGAACGCCCCGCACATACGCTTTTGGGTGAACTGACTAATTTCAGAAATGACTGTGTAATTAGTTGACTACAATAGAAACAAGCCAAAAATGGTATGAAATCACTGTTGTTGAGCATACCTCAGGCCTCATGTGTAGAAAAAATAAAATAAAAAACATAAAACAACAACAGTGTAACAATTATTGCTACAGTGGCGAGGAAAAATTAGGGTGGGTCGGTTTTACAATGAAAATTGTTTCAAGCAAACCTTGCATAAGTCCTTGGAGATTCATCTAAATCTATCGGATAAAAAAATTAGTTTTATAAATAGATAATCCTGGGCCTGATCCGGAGCTTTTTTTTTTAATTAACAAAATGGCGGCCTCAGGAAATTTTTTTCTTGATTTTCGGGAAAAAATCAACAGTTAATCTTAAAAAATCGAAATTTTTGAAAAAACACATCTTTCGATCAGGCCTGAGTTTATTATGTATTCTAAAAGCTGTATGAATTTCATTAAAATCTACTAAGCGGTTATCGAGTTACAGTTGTCACCAGTTCAAAAAACATAGTTTTGAGAAAAACGTATTTAAAGTTTGACACTAGTGTGTTGGAGTGCTTGGGCGCTCTTTGTTATTTGTAAAATAACTCGAAAAGTAATTATTGGAACAACATCAAATTTTCAGAGAATATTTTTAAGATTTTACTCTTAACGAAAATGCAAAAAAAATTGATTTTTTTTTTTTTGAAAATCCTGACCACCTCTAACCCCTTAAAATTAATTCCTGCAATTCAAAATAATTTTTAGGATTTCCTACAATGAGGACCCACCTTAATGTTGTTATAAATTATGTGTTATAAGTTTATAATGTTGCACATGTGGGCAATTGGTGCAGTTTGTTGTTGCCAAAATAATGTGAAAATTTAGTGAATCGCAACAATTGCCTCATAGAGCGCTTAATGAGTTTTGAAAATTGTGCAATTGAATAATTATGGAGCAACTAAAACACTAAATGCTACGAAAAAGTGCAACGGAGTAGGCGAAAATTCGCATATTGCAAATACTCTGAGGAATGTGGAATTTAGGTGTGAAATGAAAATAAAAGTAAATAATTTTATTAAAAAAAAAGAAAATACAAAAAAAATAAAAAAATACAAAATAAAATTTGAGGATTTTTATTAAGAAGATAATAGTTTTAATTTTCGATAAAAAATAATAAATTTTGTTTAGAAATTCAGCAAATTGTTATTTTAGAAAATTATATATAGAAATATTTATACCCACATCTATCTTTGCTTATAAACTTTCCATTACAACACAGCAAAAGACTTAAGTCACGAACTCGCTGATCGACGTAACTGGTAATTGTCATTTTCTGCTTGACAAATTCAATTATCACCATTAAGAGAGTTGTCATATAATTTTAATTGCTTTCTATTTAGGAAACTAATTGCTTTCGCTGAAATCTATGCGATAAGCTTTTGTGTGAAATGCCCGTTTTCATTATGCGCCATAAACGCTGGCTTTTATCAGAAGCGTGTTGCAACTTGTTTTCAATTCGGCTTCAATGCCGTCTATCTTACGGCGACAGTAGGCGAACAAAAACATAATTCGAAAAACGAACAAAACCATAATTCATTGCTAGTTAAAGTCTGAGACACAAATTAGCCGCCAACTAGCAGTTAGCAATGAGGCGGAAAGAGCAGCCACAAAATCTGCGCAAACTTGTGAGTTCACAATCAAACACCTTGAGCTACTCTTGGCCACAATTTGATGAAAATGACTTTTTAGCGCTCAAATCGCGCGTTGACAAAAGTCAGAAAAAACTGTTAAAAATATAATTTCAAAACACGCTTTGCATTCGTATAGTTTAATAATAGGAAAACATTTAAGGAAATGCGCGCCCGGCACTCAACACCCGAAATCGTAATAATAATACTGGAGCAGTAAAATATTAAGGAAAATATGCTGTATCCCGCCAAAATGCCAGTCGGCCGCCAGGCCTGCGCGACCAGCTGTTTAGCGCTGCGCGGCGCAGAGTTGTTTGTGTTGTTGCCGCAGCTCACTTTTATAGACATTTCCATACGCGGCGCTTGTAAAGAGAAATAATAGTGCAATTGATGCTGGCGGCGGCGCGCCTACCGGCTTTTGTAAATGCGGTTTTTTGCATTTTTATTTTTGTTTTTGCATTTGGCCGACTGACTGCTAGTGCGTTGTGTGGTGTAAGGAGGTCTGCGCCACAGTTGGACGACTGGTTGGGTCAATGGGGCTTGGTGCTGCCACAACGGGTTTGATTACAAAATTGATTCAACTCCTTTTCTACTTTTTTTAAGGAAATGGGATACGTCGAGTTCCTAAATTTATTACGCCGCTGAGTTTCTGCTTGCACAATCTTTTAGTCTCACGAGAAAAACGAAACCACTTGCAAAATGAGTATCGATATCTGATAAATAATATGCTGACAGATCGATTTCTGGTCAGTTTGCTATTTTTATTACATGAAAAAAAAATAGAACGTTTTTTTATATCTAGAGGTTCAGTTGCGTACGATTCCATATAATATTATATATTTGTTAAACCAAATTGAAAGAAATGATGAAGGTCGTTAAAGAAAGGCCGATGATTTGACTCCAAATATTTAAATTTTTCAATTATTAATTTTTGGAAGTGAGATTTTTTAGTGATTGGCTTCACAAAAAAGGTCTAACTTTTTTATACACTCGCAACATGTTGCACAGAGTATTATAGTTTTGTTCACATAACTGTTGTTTGTGCCACCAAGAAATAAAAGAGTTAGATATGGGGTTATATATATAAATGATCAGGATGACGAGTAAAGTTCAAATCCGGATGTCTGTCCGTGCAAGCTGTAACTTGAGTAAAAATTGAGATAGCTTAATGAAACTTGGAATACGTGTTCCTTGGCACCACTGCCACGCCCACAAAATGGCGAAAACCGAAAACACATACAGTGCCATAATAAAGCTATAGAAATAAAATTTGGTACAAAGGATTATTCTAGGAAGGGTTTGTTTGGTTGTTTGGTTTGGGTTTATTTGGATGTAATTTTTTTGGGAAAATGGGCATGACCCCGCCCCTTACTAAGTTTATTGTACATATCACGTAAACTACTTAAACTATGTCAACGAAATTTTCAGTAGTCGTTTTTTCAGGCATTTCCTTATATAGCCCAAAAATGGAGGATATCGGATTATAACCACGCCCACCTCCCATACAAAGGTTATATTGAAAACGACTAAAATGCTTTAATTTAGTAAGGGAAAACACCAGAAACCTTAAATTTCATTATAAAGAAGGTACAGAAGGGCTCCACACAAATTTATATACACAATTTTAAGTGGGTGTGGCTCCGCCAACTTATGGGTCAAAAACCATATCTCCAAAACTACTCGACCAATATCAATGACATTTGGTTTGTAATATTTTCCTTGCATCCCAATGATATGTTGTGAAAATAGGCAAAATCGGTTCACAACCACGCCTACTTCTTATATACCAGAACTTTGAAGTCGACCTGAATAATTTACTTTACAATATATAAAGTAAGCACTAGTGAAGATATTGGAACAGAACTTTGCACAAATACTATGTTTATAGTGTGGCAGCCCCATTCTAAAAATCGCCGAAATCGGACCATAGGTTTTCAAGGCCCCATATATCGAACATGAGGACCTCGGTGCTTCTAACCTAATATTAGGGGTTCCAACTTTCCATGGACTTTGTACCATATATATGACGAATATGTGGGTCAAATTGTCTATTATATAATATTAAATAAATAAACTGCGAGAGTATAAAATGTTCGGTCACAACCGATCTTAGCCCTTCCTTACTTGTTTAAAACTGATATTGTTTTCTTAAATTCGAGGTGTGTTCATGAGAATCATATGCCCTGAAAATAGTCTCCATTCGATGCTTGCAGTTCTTCCATTCGGTGGAACACTTCTCAAACTTTTTGGGATAGCCTTTGGTTGTTCAAGCGATTTCTCGTGTACTTGTAAAACGACGGCCTTTTAAGGATCTTTTAATTTTTGAAAACAGGAAAATTTTAAACGGATTCTTCTCTGGCGAATATGGAGGTTGTGGTATTATTACATAATTGTTTTTGGCCAAGAATTTGAGAGTAAGCAATGAAGTGTGATGTTTTAACAAACGAAAAAATAATTGGAAATTTAAATCCTCGTTATTGTTTGAACACTTACACACAATAAAAATTATATATATATTGGTTTTCTGGGGTTATCTCAAAAGACTGTTCTGATGGGGTTAAATGGACCTCGGATTCGGATTCAGCGACCCCAAAAACATACAGTACACATAGTAAGAGCCCAAGAGCATGGCAAGCATTTTTTTGTGTGGCTGTGTAATCTAGAAAACTTATAAATGTCTCAAACGACCTTTTTTATTTTTCAACGAAACAAATTGATCTTATTTTTTTAGGTTGGAGTCGAACACTTCAACCTGCCAATAAAGGAGCTCTTAACTCTTATGATTAAAAAAAATAATAATGATCTCCTTTCCTGGTTCCTGTTCACAGGTTTTATAGGCTTAAAGCCCATACAATTTAAGTCTCTTTAGGAAAAAAAATACTATTGACAAAACTTTTATTTTTTATACAACTTCAAACCAGTTTTCTCACAGATAATTGAAAAAATAGTTTTTCCATTTTCCACACATCCAAGGGGAGTTAACAGGCCCATAGATGCATGCACATGAATTGCTAATGACAACAACAGCTGTGAACTTGCCCTAAACCTCGAAACATTGACAAAATGAACACTCAAAATGGCAACACAAAAACGTAAAAAACTTAAAAAAACGCTAAAAAAAACTGTTGATAACTGCGCACTAATGCTTCATGCGTGTTTTTTGCAAATACTTGAAATGAAAAGAGTCAATCAAAAGGAATTGGCAAACAAGAAATGCACTACGCACAATGCCACGCACTCGACGGCACAGCACGAGTTAATAGACTTGAGAGGGTGAAGGGGGGCTATTTCGTGGTGACTGGACAATGACGACGACAAACACGCGCAAAACGCAAAAAATGGCTCAATTAAATCGACGTACAAAAAAACAAATTAAAAGTTGGTTAGTGAGGAAATTGTAAAAAACAACAACAGCAAAAAAGCGCATAAAAAATGACAGTTGAACTTTGGCAGCACAATTTGCGGAAAAGCAAAGCGTAAAAAGCGCATTGTGAACGCACCCAGCTGACTGTCGTGGCCACACAAAGCCGTTCACGTTTGTGAAAAGTCAATAACAATGTGCGAGAAATGATGCTATGAATGTACAGTAATCTCGCAGAGCATGCTATTTTTATCTATTTGTGTGTATATGTGTGTGTGGAAACAGGAAAAATTACTTGAAAAAGTTTGGAAAAAAAGTTGTGGAAAATTTTTAAATAGACCGTTAAGATACGTGTACCGGCGCCGTTTGGGAAATGTAATAGATTAAATGCGTTTTGGAGCTGCTGTGTTCAGGTTTGATGTGTAGTTAACAGGTGTTTAGAGGGTGTCTCGCGTGGAAAAAATGCAAAAGATTTTTTTACAAAAAATTGGGGATATTCTTTTGGACTTTTTAGACATCTTTAAGAAGAAGATTTTTCTGAATATTTAAACTTGAGCTTTTTCTGGCTATTTCTCAGATAATTCGAGAGTTATAGAGCAACTCTTCATAGAAAACATGCTAAGAGATGGCTAAGATTGTGAATTTTTCTTAAGTTGGAAGCAATCTACAACCCATATGTTTTGAGAAATATCATTTAAAATAGCAATCCAGTTGAAGAATTTCTGGGAATATCATTACTGCTTTCTTCAACAGCGGTTTAAACAACGAAATCAGTGTCCATCCAGTAGTATTTCGATCCAACACCCCAACCATTAGAGAACCACACCATACCGAATCACCCTTTATGAAATTGCACAGCACAGTGGCGCAACATGCTGTTCTTGTCAATATACATATTTTTTATGTCTCTGCTTTTGATTTTCTCCCCACTTTCATTACGTAACCACTGCGCAGCTAAGTGCAAGTGTTGTTAATTGCAAGTCAATTTTTCACAACAACAGCGCATTTCGTGAAAAGAAAAGCAAAACAAGGCAAAACATGCACTTTCACACACGCGCAAACGGGAATGCTGCCGCCGTCATATACATATGTTGCATGCGCTTGCATGATTACTCACACATATGATTATGTAGCCCACTCGCCGCGCCGTAACACTTTCGTAAGACATATTTTCCATGCCAATAAAACTGGACAACAAAAATTGCGCGCTATCAATAAATACAAGCAGCCGGAATGGCTAAAAAACGCGCAGTCTGCTGTTGACCGGCGCCTGTGGCACTCACTTATGCTGCGAACGGACTTTTGTTGCAACACAAGGTGGCCATTAGTGGATATAAACGGTTATAGGAGGATATAACAAAATAAATATGTTTACTTTTGACTTTTGCTTTAAATAGTCCTAGTTCGTCTAAGTCCAGGTTTCAAGTTGTTCTGAGGTTTGATAAAATGCTAAATATAATATGAGGAATCTTAAAATCTATTCAGATTGTTTGAAGTTTGATTGAAGTTTTTGAAGATACTTTTTGTACTGAAGTCATCACGATGGCGCTATTCTATAAGGGAAGAGGGACTAGTTAGCAGTTTCATTAGGTTCAAAGTCTTTTTAGCCCATGGTAAATTATAAATATCTCCACCATCGCATCATATCTCCAGACTTTATCAAAAGTTGAACAAAGGAAAAATATGGTTTTCTTTTTCAGGACTCAGGTCCCTTTGAGTGATTTAATATCTTGATAGCTACGGTAATGTAGTTGATACATGATCGAAAACTACAAAATATGATCTCTTAAAATTTTTCACATCTGTTGCAGTTTTCATGCGATCTCATTTAATTATGTATTGGGTTCCCTGAGTATCCCTTTGGTCGGACATAAAGGCAAAAATTCCAAAATTTCGCAGTCGAAGCCTCGAACCACCCTTACCTCCTACGGTAGACGAAGAATTGAATTCATTTAAATGTTAATTGACCACATGAAATGAATGAATGAATGAATAAACTAGTTACTAGCCATACAAGCCTGCCACCCATGCCACTTTCGTACCGGCTGACGCCACCGCGCTCGCCGCACGTAACAATGAGGAAGTTTTACAAGTTGCTCCAGATACTACATATGTGAACTAATACGCAAAGGCGTTGAAAGCAATAAGGCAAAAAAGCAACTGACGGCGATTTAATTCATTTTACTTTTCATTTCTATTCGCTATTTTTTACAAATTCAATTGATTTCATTACTTTTGGAGTTGTGTTTTTAATATTTTTGCAATATTTTCAAAATAACATGCTACTTAAAAATAAAAAGTAAAAAATATCAATTGAAATGAAATATATGTAGGTAAAATCGATTATGAAGGAAAATTGACACTCAATTAATTGTTTTCAATTACTTCTATTAACTGTAATTATTCATTTGAACTTATTATTAACACAAAACACTTTTGTATAATTCATATATTTCACTCAATATTATTGACAAACACTTAAATACTTACTGCTCAGTCTGATCATGCCTGAAACTTGATGAAAAGCAGGCGCATGCGTGCATACATATGTTAAGTGCAGCAATAAATTTTCCCACAAGCACTTGTTGAACTAACCAATTACCATTCATCCATCAATCACTTCAATCACCCACGCAGACTATAGATGGTTATTTCCTTATTATATACATGCATATATTATGAAGCATAGTATATTACTTGCAAATTTTTGATCTACAGAGAAGCTTCAAGCTAAAATATAAACAAACCTCATAAAAAAATTACCAAAGAATTCAAGCATAAATTACTCATACTTATTGCATTTTAATTGCACTCGTTCCTTAAAAAATATTTATTGCGTCGAACCATAGATAGCGAAGGCTCACATCCATTAAAACATTGAACTACCAAGTATGTATTTGCCTTTGTTTTTCTTGTTCGCAGACACTGTATAAATTATTTGCGAGTCAACTGGCACTAACTTTTTGTGTTGAGTGTGAAAAGTTGCATATGCGGTGGGTTTCAAGTAATTTAACGTACAACTCAATGGCAATGTGTGCAACTATATGTATGTTTACCAGCACTCCCCTTCACTCTTGGATGGAGCAAGAGCTTAAATAAGCATGCAATAAAGTAATTTTCATTAGTTTGAGTTCTGTTGATTGTGATGGTTTTTGATATTACAATTATTAACTTATTGAAAAAAAAAATTGTTCTTTGATCTTGTTGAGAGTATTTTCGACCCTTTCTACAAAAACGCACGATTATGAAAAAATAAACACACTCATGATCACACATATGTACATATGTACTATTTTAATGATTGAGACTATCTTATTATTAATGAACAAAGCAGTCTTAAAGAAACACAAATAAATATACAACTGTTTGCACTAATGGTATATCCGGTTTAATAAAAAACCAAGTTCGACTTAAAGCTCCCTCTTTGCATAAAAACACAAAGCTTTATCACCGTACTGTACTTTTTTCTCAATAAATAATAAAGCTCTTGCATACTTTTAGGCATTTTATAAAAGTTTAAGTTTTTTTATGAAGAGCTGGCAATTTTAGATGCAATGAGGCGCAGCAAATAAAATGCTTTTGATTGCAATAAAGCTCTTCGAAATTATTTTAGATACTTCTTGCGAATTATCAAACAGTTTTGCGAAAAATTTATTAACGATATCACGTGGCCTTGTTCTTTAAACAATATTATCACATTACTTCGACTTGAAATCACGTGATCAGATTGGGTTTCATAGAGCTCCTTAAAAATGTGAACAAAAATATCACGTGATCTTGGTTCGACATCACGTGATCAGTGTGGAGTCATTGACCTCGACCAAAAATTTAAACAAAAAAATCACGTGAACTTGGTTTGACATCACGTGATCAAAAAATGTAAACAGAGATATCACGTGACCTTGGTTTGACATCACGTGATTAAGATGGGGTCATTGAACTCGGCTAAAAATATAAACAAAAATATCACGTGACCTTGATTTGACATCACGTCATCAGTGTGGGGTCATTGACACCCACCAAAAATGTAAACAAAAATATCACGTGATCTTCATTTGACATCACGTGATCAGAGTGGGGTCATTGACCTCATTAAAGGTAAACACGTGATAAAGATGGGGTCATTGACCTCGGATAAAAATTTAAACAAAAATATCACGTGATCTTCATTTGACATCTCGTGATTAGGATGAGGTCATTGACCTCGGCTAAAAATGAAACAAAAAAATATCACGTGATCTTAATTTGACATCACGTGATCAGGATGGGTCATTGACCTTGACCAAAAATGTAAACAAAAATATCACGTGATCTTGGTTTGACATCACGTGATCAGTGTGGGTTCATTGACCACGGCTAAAAATGTAAAAAAAATATCACGTGATCTTAATTTGACATCACGTGATCAAAAAATGTAAACTAAGATATCACGTGATCAGAGTGGGATCAATGACCTCATTAAAAAGGTAAACAGAAATATCACGTGATCTTCATCTGACATCCCGTGATCAACAAATGTAAACACGTGATCAGGATAAAGTCATTGACCCCCTCCAAAAATGTAAACAAAAATATCACGTGATCTTCATTTGACATCACGTGATCAACAAGTGTAAACACGTGATCAAGAGGGGGTCATTGACCTCGGCCATAAATGTAAACAAAAATATCACGTGATCTTCATCTGACATCACGTGATCAACAAATGTAAACACGTGATCAGGATGGGGTCATTGACCTCGACCAAAAATGTAAACAAAAATATCACGTGATCTTGGTTTGACATCACGTGATCAAAAAATGTAAACAGAGATATCACGTGACCTTGGTTTGACATCACGTGATTAGGATGGGGTCATTGACCTCGGCCAAACATGTTAACAAAAATATCACGTGATCTTGGTTTGACATCACGTGATCAAGATGGGGTCATTGACCTCGGCCAAAAATGTAAACAAAAATATCACGTGATCTTGGTTTGACATCACGTGATCAATATGGGGTCATTGACCTCGTCCAAAAATGTAAACAAAAATATCACGTGATCTTCATCTTACATCACGTGATCAAGATGGGGGCATTGACCTCGGCTAAAAATGTAAACAAAAATATCACGTGACCTTGGTTTGACGTAAAGTGGGGTCATTGATCTTCATTTGACATCACGTGACCTTGGTTTGACATTACGTGATCAAGATGGGGTCATTGACCTCGCCTAAAAATGTAAACAAAAATATCACGTGTTCTTGGTTTGACATCACATGATCAAGATGGGGTCATTGACCTCGGCCAAAAATGTAAACAAAAATATCACGTGATCTTCATCTGACATCACGTGATCAACAAATGTAAACACGTGATCAAGAGGGGGTCATTGACCTCGGCCATAAATGTAAACAAAAATATCACGTGATCTTCATCTGACATCACGTGATCAACAAATGTAAACACGTGATCAGGATGGGGTCATTGACCTCGGCCAAAAATGTAAACAAAAATATCACGTGATCTTGGTTTGACATCACGTGATCAAGAGGGGGTCATTGACCTCGGCCAAAAATGTAAACAAAAATATCACGTGATCTTCATCTGACATCACGTGATCAACAAATGTAAACACGTGATCAGGATTGGGTCATTGACCTCGACCAAAAATGTAAACAAAGATATCACGTGATCTTGGTTTGACATCACATGATCAGAGTGGTGTCATTGATCTTATTAAAAAGGTAAACAAAAATATTACGTGATCTTCATCTGACATCATGTGATTAGTGTGGGGTGATTGACCTCCTCAAAAACGTAAACAAAAATAATGGATAAGTTCTAGTTAATTCTTTAGACTATAGATTTAAGTTGATTTCTTGAGAGTGAGAAGAAGAATTACATATAGAGTGGAACTTCTCCAACTCGAATCACCACTATCCACAAAAAAACTTCGAGTTATAGAGACTTCGAGTTATATAATTTTCATTAAAACATATAAATTTTCAAAAAGCTTTAAATTATAGATTTATGCACTGTTTTATTTATTTACTCGCAAAAAAATTTATGTAAATACGTTAAAACATCTATTCTGTAATTTTGTTTGTTGCATTTTGGTATTGTTTGGCTCTTGATGTCTATATCTCATGCCTTTGTTAGATGATTTATGCAATCCAGTAGTGTAATATTATATTTTTTGTTCGCCTCCGTATGATATAGAGGGATTCTTTTAAAATTCTGTCTCGATAGTAAAATTTTTAATTTTGTATTATGCCCTGACCAAAAAGTTCTATTTATGGAAGGAAATTTGTATGAAATTTGACTTCTTTTGCCACTTTAAGAGTTCGAGTAATGGAGAACTTCGAGTTATAGAAATTCGAGTTAGGGAGGGAAATTTGTATGCAATTTGTCTTCCAAACGCTATTGCCAATTCAAGTGTTCCAGTTATGGAGATAATCGAGTTATAGAAGTTCGAGTTATGGAAGTTCCACTGTATTTGCGAGATGAGATTACGCCATTTAATAAAGAGCTTCTAATATAATATTATTTCCTATATATATTTGTGGTATTAGACAATTTTACAATAATATATATTGATGAATAAAAATTAAGAAAAAATTATGGTGCAATGAATTTACTTGTTAGCTGTTGTTGGATCGTTAAGTATCGATGCTAGGCGTTGTGGAACTTTTAGGGATTGGTTCGGGAGATATCAAAAAAGATATAAATAGTGTCTATATACATAGATATCATAGATAGAGTCAGGATTTAGTATAGGAAACTGAACTTTAATTGCCATGTGGTTTATTCCGAAATGAACCAAGTCCAAAAAGTAAAATCTGCACGATGAATTTCGAAGAAAAGAAGGATAATTTTTCATGCAAATGATCATATGGCTTAGCAAGAGCTTTGGAAATTGTTTTAAAGAAAGGTGGGAGATATTTGATCAGCAACAAGGAGAATTAATTACTACTAGTGTTCATTTTGCTTTTAAAACAGGTACTCCTGTACTAAGATGACGTTAGTACCACGGCAACCTCAAAGTATTTTAAATGAGAAAGAAACCACACATATTTTCTTATATATTCTTCGATAAGGTTTTGTCGTCATTTTATTTACATAATTAAATTATATACAAATTAATAAATCGTACAAAAACAATGTTCATACCATTTTGTTTATTTTTACAGAAGATATGATTGATGGAGACAAATTTCAATATCAAGCGCTTGCGAAAAGTTTCAATAAAGACACTGCCAAAATATGTGGGTTCTTATTTGCATGTGGAAGAAAACGTTGCGAACTACGAATCTGTGCTTTTATAGAAAAATAGGTGTGGCAGGCAAGTTTGTGGACTTTGTAGTAAATGAAAGGAAGTGATTTGAGGCAGAAAAGAGCTCGGTGATATATTCTGGTCTAGTATTTACATTTCACTCTTTTTGACTCAATAATCCTTTCATTGTACGCTTAACTTATGTAAGTTCCACACCCTCCATTCGTTTTCCGAGTTGTTCGCCCATATCGCTTCAAATACGTCCCACTCTTGGCAGTCTCCCCGCACTTTTCGCTGTTGCGTCGACATCCATTCATCGCCTTCATTTAATTCGAAATTTTTATCACAAACTAAAACTAAATTATACATTGGGAAAAGCAAAAGTAAGAAAGAGCAAGAGAATACCGTAGTCTCCTTCTTATTTCACTTCAATCCACATTTCAGCGCAATTTTTTTAATGTAATTTTTTTCGATTCGAGCAATGATGGCCGTTCATTTTAAATTCTCAACTAATTAACCGTAATTTCTAGATGTACATATGTAAGTCTGCTGCCTTTTTACTAAAAGTTCCTCACACCCTCAGCGAGTCAAAGCATTTGGCAATTTACTTCTTTTTGTGGATGTGACCGTGTCCATAGCTGATCGAATGACCGCCATAGCCTCCGATGGAGTGGCCACCAAGTCCTCCGATGGAATGACCACCAAGACCTCCGATGGAGTGACCGCCGTAACCGCCGATACCACCATAGCCTCCGCTGATTATTGCAGCCGCCGGTGCAACGTGGCTCTGAACATGGACGGGCACTGGAACTGGCACTTTGTAGGGCACGTGTTGTTCAATGGCCACTGGGACCTGCTGTTCGACATGCACGGGGCGTGGCACATCGACTGGTACCTTCACGGGGTATGGTACTCTACGCTCTACTGGTACAGGGATCTCCTTGATGACGGGATATGGCCTGGGCACAGCAACTTTCACGGGTACAGCTACTGGACGATCTACTGGCACTGGCACTGGGTGATCGACGGGCACTTGCACGGGTATGGTGACACGTTTCTCGACTGGATATGGTACGGGCTTCTCGACAGGTACTGGATATGGTTTATCTACATGAACTGGGTAGGGACGATCGACGGGCACTTTAACTGGTACTTGTACGACCTTTTCGACGGGGTAGGGTTGTGGCACATGTACGGGCACTTTGACGGGCACCTGCACGATCTTCTCAACTGGGTAGGGTTGTGGTACGGGCACTTTAACGGGCACTTGTACGATCCTCTCAACTGGGTATGGAGCTGGGACGGGCACCTTCACTGGCACTGGGCGATCAACATGGACGGGTACTTGTACGTGCACGGTCTTCTCGACGGGGTAGGGTTGTGGAATATGCACGGGCACTTTGACGATTTCTCTGACTGGCACTTGAACGGTTCTCTCAACGGGGTAGGGTTGTGGTACAGGTACTTGGACTGGTACTTGAACGATTTGCTCCACTGGGTATGGCACGGCACGTTCAACTTGATAAGGTACAGCGACTTGACGTTCTACATATGAAGTTTGCACATTGGCGGGTACAGAAAGGCCACCGCCTAGTCCACCACCTAAACCACCACCCAATCCGCCACCGAGTCCACCGCCGCTAATTATGGCACCACCACCATAGCCGCCACCATAACCGCCACCATAACCACCACCATGTCCTCCACTGATAATGACTGCACCACCATGACCGCCGCCTTGCAAGAGGGCGCCACCACCATGTCCGCCGTAACCGTAGCCGGTGCCATGGATGATGCCACGTTTTTCTTGCTTCTTCTCGGCTGTGCTGGATGGCTTCACTTCGCTAGCGGCTGCTGCGGGCTCAGCAGACTTGGGCTCCACCGATTTTTCCGCCTCCTCTGCGTAGGTGAATGCTGATAAGGCCAAGAGGCCGAAAATGAACTGAAACGACAAAGAAAGTGAAGTGAGCTTCTATGTCACTCTATGGATGATTTGCAAAAGACTTAAGTGTCCAACTCGAATCTTTAGGTTTTATAATTTGTGAATGGTTGTCAATTGTCTAAAGTTCCGAAGATTTTAACTTAAAACTACTACTAAGGGTTCGCATAAGCTTTGTTGCTCGATTATTACTCCAAAAATGTCTCAACATGTTTTCCACCACTTTAACCTATCCATATTTGATTGGCCGATAAGTAAATATTATATAACAAAAAGTAGGCCATCAATGCCCATTTGGCGTGCTAGCACATTAACCTGCATTTGCTGCTGCACCAAAAATGGCAGCGCTTCCGCACCAACCAGTTCCACGCCGTCGGCTGCAGTCCGCATTTGGACGGCTTTGGCCATTTCTGGCTACAATTCGGCCGTTGTGTGCGAACGAAAGCAAAATTAATTTTGCTAATACATAACAATAACAACAACAGTGGCTATAAATAGCAACAATTGCAATGCAACATGTCGAACGCATGCCGAGCGCTTCCTTTTCCCGTGCGGTCAAGCGATGTCAGCGACCAAAATTGCTTAGCAATTTATGGCGAAAATGTGAAGCTAATAGCGCTGATAGCAGAATTTATTAGGAAAAGCAGACGAAACGGGAAAACAATGAATGACATAATGAATTGCATGCTTTTGTTTTGGATTATTACATCTACCACATGTTGCACGGCACGTTAGTTGGTCAGCTGTGGCACGGCACGGTGAGAAATACTCCTCAACTGGCAGCAATAAAGTGCCAAAGCGGCGTGTGCTACCACATTGTAGTTGTTGTTGGTTGTTTGTGTTGTTTTAACTGCCGTGGCGTCGTACGTGCTATGAAATTACATTTTTTGTTTGCTTTTCGCGCTTTCGTTTGTGCGTGTCCGTGTTCACACTTGCTTCGCTAGCCTCTTCACTGCTTCGGTTTGGGTGTTTTTGTGGCTTTTGTTTGCACATCATCAACAACCGGCTGTGCTTTGTTTTGTCTGCGCTTTTTGTTTTTGCTTTGGCTTTGCGCCAAGTTCAATGCGAATTCGCAGTGCGAGTATTCGGTAATAAAATTTATTAAAAGAAATTTGGATTTTATTTTATTTTTGTCATTTTGCTTTTTAAGGGTGCCTTAGCATTTTGCTGGCAAGGTTAATGCTGGTCGAATTCGTCATGAATTATTACGTCTGTTGTACGTGCGAGGGAAAAGCTGGCAGAAGGCAGAGCTTTTTTTTGTCAATTTCTTTGATTTGGCGGAGTATTGAGGGTTTGGTGTAAACACTAATTGAATAATTGGATTTGAATTTTGAAAATAAAACAAAATGATTGATCATGAGGTTATCATGTTTATGGAGATTTTTTTAAGTCTTTCTTATTATACAATATATATTTTTCAAGTCCTCATAGTCAGTCAGTAATAACCGCTTAAGCTATTTTGGCGCAATGTGAGATAATTTTGAAGTTATTTAAGTTGAAAATTAACACAAAAATTAATACAGTTTAAGACTTTATAATAATCCGTAAAAGCAAAAAAAAAAAAATAGTCAAAGCTCCGATAGATTTTTTATAAAAATATAAATTATTAAAAATTAAAAAAAAAAATATATAAAATTAGTTACATCACACAAGAAATATACTTTTAAAATATTATCATATCTTATATGTAATACATCGGACGACATTTGTTAATCTCGTTTGTGAAAACAATTTGACCCAATTACAAGAAAAATAATAAGCCACCTGTAATACATCTGTCAAATTGTAAACCACTTTTCCAATTGGAATTTTCCAGTTAATAAATTACTTTATTTAGCTGTAATGTAGTGAAAAGTTTGATATTCAGAGAAAAAAAGCTTTTAAAAAGTTCTATCTCATAACTAAATCACGAAAAAGCTCTATATAAAAGACTTCAGGCACAAATTCGTTTCGATAGACTGCAATTTCGAAATCAAAAATAAGTTATTTAGTTTTTTTGGAGTAAAAATAATAGAGGATTTGAAATAATTTTGAAACTTTTTTTCTCAAAAAATTATTTTAAAAAATTTGAAATAATTTTGGAAAATATTTTTTTTCTAGCTCAAAAAATTATTTTAAAAATTTGAAATAATTTCGAAAATATTTTTTTTTTTACTCAAAAATTATTTTAAAAAATTTTAAATAATTTGGAAAAATATTGTATTTTTTTCTGATTCAAGAAAATTAATTATATCGTAATAATTAATAATTAAAAAAGGAGGTATAAATATTTTCCAGTTTTATAAAATATAACTGAACATAAAAAAAAAATAATAATAGAGAATTTGAAATAATTTTGAGACTGTTTTCTCTAACTCAAAAAAATTATTTTCAAAATTTTATTTAAAAAAATTTGAAATAATTTCGAAAATTATTGTATTTTTTTCTGACGCAAGAAAATTAATTATATTGTAATAATTAAAAAAGGAGGAATAAATATTTTCGAGTATTATTAAATATTACTGAACATTAAAAAAAACATTTATTTTTAGTCTGGAATTGCGCTTAAAATTCTCAGAAATCACAGAAGAGTTGATAAAAACAATTCTCTCAGTCGTTTTCACAAAAAAACCTGAAAAAGTATTGAACGAATGGCGATGCATTTCAAGTACTGTATTAATATAAAACTTGCTGTAGCTTATTATTTAACTCCACTTGTGTCTACAAGCTGCTCTTTCGCTTTTTCTCAACTTAGTCAATATTTTGTGCAAAAAAATCACTCAACACTGTTTTCTCATAGCACCATTAAGTCTTTGAGTCTTTTACAACTTCTTAGCTTATATTTGAATTTTTGTAATTTTCACACAACATACCAGAGATTTCATCTTGTTTCACAAATTTAACTAACACCAACAATATGCGCGCTGCTTTAACCACTTGCTTTGCTCGTCTTTTTAAGAATAATTCAGTTAATGAAATGTAACGAATCTGAAAACAAACACAAATATTTTAACAAACTCAAATGCAAGCGCTAAAGTCAAATATATTACTTGGAGGCTGAGGTCGTTCTATATACAACGAACCTACAACAGATACTGAATAATTTTGACCAGCCGCCACAAGCTTTTATACCGACGCACGCCGATAGAACCACGACCAAGCGTTGACGGACGGTCTGATTAGCGGGCGTGAAGGGAGAGGCACGGATGCCACCGACGACAGCAACCGCAACCGCAGCAGCAGCAGCAACAGCAGCCAAAAGTGAGCTCTGCATATGATTGCCGACAGCGCCAGTGCCACTCACGAAGACTTTTGCAATTAGCCATTATTGCTATTATTGAAGAAACAGCTAAGGCAGTTAAGCAGCAGTAGTCAATACAGCTGATGGGAGACCGCGGGTCGCTGTAGCGGCATGTAAAGGCATTAAATGCGCAGCTAGCTGCATATGACGATGGTAAACTTATGGAAATTAAGCGCAAGTAAAAGACTTGCGACGATGCTGTTCGTAGCTTCGCTGGAGAGCGCGCTTCAGCGCGTGTAAACGCCAAGTCAAAGCGTCGCAAAAAGCTTGAGTCAAACGCCGTCACTCGCATTTCGTGTACATGAACTGACGGTTGTAATGAAATCGAAAGTGTTTCATGCACACTGTACGTGTGCGCCGTGGCCGCTGTGTGTGTGCGCGGAGAGCTTTCGATTTCGTGTTCGTACACAAGAGAGCCAAGTCACACGTACAGTGTCGGTGTGTAAATGAAGATTTTCGGTTTATTTCCTAGCGTCTGTGTGTTGCTGGTGCTCCTTTGGCGCCAAAATTATGATTTTCAACAATTTGTGGCAGTTTTTCTTGAACGGTGAAAGGGTTGACAATATTACATTGAAACATATTTTGAGCTCCTCAAATAAGACAACGTTTTTTTATAAATTTAATAATTATAAATAAAGTGAACTGTTTAATAAATACTAAAATTGTTAACTATTGGATTTGAATTTAATAAAAGGATTGAATGATAAAAAAAATTATGGCATTCAAATTATATTTTACTGGAAAAGTGTTGATTATTATTTGATAATTATGGATTGGTGTTAACATCTTGGTCGCGTTCTAAAATTGTTGATTTTTAGGCAATTACCGGATTCTTTTTGCAATTAAGAGTAGAAGAAAACCTTAAGGAATATATAAGAAAATAAATTTTGTGATCTGTAAAAGTTGTGCTTGTAGGCTTCAGATTTTTGTTATTATCTTCTCATATAATCAGAGCTTGCATTTTAAGGCAGTAGTCTGCTTTAGAAGCCGAAAAAAGTGTTTTTTTAAGCAATTTTTTTTGAAAGGGAAGGAAATGATTGCGGTAAACGGAATTTTAAGACGATAGTGTACTATATTTAAGGCTTAAAAAAACAATATTTATTATTAAAAAATATTGAAATTTTTTCAAAGTTGTAAGTATTTTTCTGGAGCGCCTGGAGTCTGCACTTGTAAATCGGTGCCGGTGATGGAGGTCGTGCGATGCATCTGAAACAGTCGAACCAATTTTTTTTTTATTTTTATAAGTTTCTTTTCTTTATGAACTAAAAAAATACCGAAGAAGTTATAAAATTCCAAATTTTTTCGAAGTTTGAAAAAAAATTCACTTTTTTAAGAAAAAAATTGACTTTAAGTTGCAAAACAAGTAGTTTAAATAATACTTTTGTCCAACTTTTTTAGTTCAAATAGAAGATAATTTAATACTGAAGCTAGATCACTTTGGTTTTTTTTCGATCGGACATATTTTCTTTTTGCTATCGCCGGCACCGTTTTCTAACACTTGTGAAAACTCGAGAAAACGCGCTTTAAAGGTCTGCCTGAGCATTCGCACCTGCTCGACGCTCGGCCACTAAAACTGCTCTAGCTTCGAAAATATGTTGAATTGGCCTCTGGAATTTTAAAGACATATTCTTGGATAGTTTTGTAAGAGATTTAAAACAAAACAAAAAAATCGATTTTTTGAAGAATGTAAAGCAGCCTTAAGTAGATTATGAAAGAACTCGATATACTTCGAAAATAATTTCGGCTATGCGATTTCAAAACTATTTTAATTTCCAATAATTCCTAGTCAATTGCCTGGTATGTATTCAGTATAAAAAAAACTAAATAATCAGTTCCCAAGACAGTCGGTTCTGCGTAAACGGAACGGATCCGAAATTTTATCCGTCAAATCGGCAGAATTTCGGTTCTAAGTCTGCAACGGATCCGGATTTTTATCCGTTAAATCGGCAGCATTTCCTAAAATTATTTGGAAATTGTTTTATGTCGCTACAACAACAACAACAGCATGGAATAATATTTGAACAAATACATTTTATTTGTGCGTGAAAAGTTGAGAACATCGCATAGAGTCTAAAAGTTCTTTCCTATTCTATAAATTTCCATTTCTATTCTTGACCTTTCATATAAATGAATTTGCTTGATTTTCCAAAGGAAATCGTGCTCTTCCTTCAAAGTATTTCGGGTCATAGATATTTCAACATTTCAGTTATTTGACAATTAATTTTCAAAACAAATGAAAACACAGATTTCATGAAAATCCGCTGAAATTAGAAATGAAAAGAATGAGAAATAGTGCAAACAACAACAACAACAAGGTAGTATGTTAGCAGTTGTTTTTCACAAGCCAATGACATCTGGAAACAAGCATTTATGCAATTTACCATAAATGCATGTGCACGCCAGCAGAAAACTAGGTTAGTTCATACTCGCATGGAACTGAAAGCGAGTATGCCTGTACATAGCATAAACTAGCACAGCACAGACTTTGCACAAACTTGCACACACGCTGGTTGCATTGACGCGCAGAATTTTGCCATAAAAACTAAAACTAAGTTAGCGTTCGAATCGACAAATGTACACCTGCAAAGTGTTACAAAAACATGCATATATACAAGCAACAAGAAAACAAAAATAAAAGCAAAAATAGTTAAACGCGACTACTTGCACATACATACATATAATTTAACGATTGCAAAATCGCGCTGAAATCATCAATTAAAAAATAATGAAAAAGAGTTATAAAATTCTATGAACTTGCTCTGCGCATGCGCGGCATACATTGCGCACAATATTTGCCACAAAATAGCGAGTAGTTTCAAAAGCTCTAAATAAATATAAATGCATATTGGTGGATATATGTGTATCAAGTGTATATTATTTGGAGATATATACGTATATCCGCTTGGTATGAGTAAAAATTAGCTAAGCTTTGCTCTACTTATATACACGTACAAATCGCTATCTAAGCACTTTAGTCGTCGTAATTATTCTTCTAATGGCACTAAGTCGTTAATTGAGTTCAATGTTTTTAATTTATGCTTTATGTTTATTGTGGGATTTGGTTTTTTCAAGACATATTACTTGATCTTAGAATATTTTGTTTGGAATTCTACTCCATTGTTATAGAAGTCGCAGGCCATTGTTTGGGCTCAATTTGAAATTAATCATTTTTATTAGTCATTTAGCATTAATTTCGAACGTTTTTTGATAAAATTTTTTTGTACTTATTTGATGCACGTGTATGTATGTGAGTATGTGTGTATACACGCTGCATTTGTTGGAGCATTAACAATTGTTTAATTAAAAACATTTTGGCAATTTGTTGCAAGGCCTTTGATTTTGTTTCAATTTTAGTCTTTGATTATTTAAGTCTTCTATGCAATGCTAAGCAATGAAAAAGTTTGTGAAAAAAATATAGAAAATAAATAACACCGGTCAACACGATTTTTTGGTCTGACATATATATGTTAAATTTTAGTTTCTCCTATGACAAAAATATGGAAAAATTTTTTTTCCGATTTGCTTTCGTAGAAATTAGAGCAATTTTGTGATTTTTAAGCAGAAGTGACTGATTTTTATATTTTTTCTACAATTTCACTATAGATTATTTTGATTACTGACTTTTAGGTTAAAATTCAAAAGTTTCAAATTTGTTGATAAAGCAAATTTTTTACTTCTAACTTTAATAAATTTACCGCAAATAAAACAGAATAAATCAACATCATTTTTACACTGACTTGATGCCATTTTTTAACTGAGTAATACCAGGTTAACATTCACTACTGTGCCTCTTGCAAATAATAATAGTGTTTACTTTCGGGTTAATCAAAGTGCTGCCATCTTTCAGCTGCCAGAATCCAAGCATGAGTACAGAAACCAAAAAAAAATATTTTTTTTTGTTAACCGGTGTAATTTATTAACGAAATTTGTTCTCCGATTTATTTTTTTGACTTTTTTCTTGTTTATGCGAAAATAAAAATTTTTTCGGTGGTTGACTGATGAGCTGATATTTGGAAAGCACCTTAAAGACTTCATTAGAATAGCGACCCAATAAAAACTAACTAGTTGGAAACAAAATGTTCCAAAAACTTTTTAAATTATATCACTTTAATATTTATTTTTAGATTTTGTTTACTTTTGAAACAAAAACTGTCAGTCACAACTGTTTAGATCACCTACTTGACGGCAGAACTTGATTTAGAAAAGTTAATATGCACTTTATGTTAATATTATTTAAATAATCACAACAATAAATTTCTATTTATGCCAAATTTATGCGTTGGTCAAGCCAACGAAATTGTTTGATTTGAAATTGTTATAAGTTAAATAATTTATTATTTTTATTGGCTACTTAAATTTAAAAGTAAGAAAATAAAAATAAAACTAAACCACAGATTGGGAATTTTACTGGACTTATGCAAGAACTTAAAACAGTTGAAATTTCGTTTTATTTATTATTGTGAGTCACATAATATTATATACCTAAGAATCTGGTTGTGTTGGATTGCTTTTCATAACATCAATAATTTCTTAACTACTTTTTAAATAAATGTTATAAAATGGTAATGACATTGAAGTGGTTCCACGTAATATAAAAAGTAGACAACTTAATACTAAATATATTTTATGAAGCATCAAAAAGTTTTTTTTTTGTTTTTTTTTTTTTATTACAATTGAACCTAGTATACAATGCTTAAATACTAACAACAATTCAATTCTAATAAGTCAAAAATAAAAATTAAAAGCTAAAATGTTAGAGAAATTCATTTGCTGCTACAGTTGCTTTGCTAAGTCTCAAGGCCTCTAACGTTGCAGTCGGTTTTCTCGTTCAGCAGTACCGATGAGTCTGGATGACTCTTCATTTACATGCTGTATAAGCCTAATTTCGTGAGTCTTTGCAAGTTTGGTTATTTTGTTTACTACTGAATTCACACCAAGATCACGCTGAAGGTCAGCAGATCTAACATACCAAAGAGCATTAACTATATTTCTTGGTACCTTATTTTGGAAGCGCTTAATGCAGGCAATACAGTTTTGAGTTGAGCAACCCCATAGTTGAGCTCCATAGGCCCAAATTGGCTGTAGTACTTGTTTATATATAACCGCTTCTTTTCGATTGAAAGCGTGGATCTCCTACCAACTAGATGGTAAAACTTAGCAAATTTTAAATCAAGTTCACACCTTTTTTCTTGACATGCTCTTTCCAACGAAGCTTAGCATCTAGGGTGATTCCTAGGTACTTAGCATTATAGTGATGTGGTATAGGAATACCATTTATATAAATGGATGGTATGACGTTTTTTTTAAGTAAAGTCTACGTGTATTGATTTGGAATCGTTCAATTTAATGCGCCACTTGGAAGCCCATTTAGCAATTGCATTGACTGCTGTTAGCACTCGTAGGGTACATACTGAGGTTGACTCTCCTGCTGCTAACAAGGCTGTGTCATCCGCAAATGTCGCTGTCACATAACTTGAGTCATTGGGATATAACTCATAAAAAGCAAGTAAAGCATTGGCCCCAACACGCTTCCCTGGGAACACCCGCTTCTATCGGTTGCAAGTTTGAGTATGCATCTTCTTGTTTTATGCGAAAGTATCTATCTTTTAGGTAGGAAGCAATTAATTCGCAATATTGTTTGTTTTGGCATCAAAAAGTCATGGATTTTTTAAAATGCGTCGCCAATGCTTTAATATTATTGATCTAAAAGAGCTGTACAACTCTTCATCATTAGTTTAATAGTTGAATATAAACTCAATTAAATAGAAAGAGAAACAATAAAAAAAAAAAAATTTCTTCCTATATTGTTGTTTTAGTAACAGCGCGAAAGCGGCACCAAATAACTTGGTAGAATTTTTAAAAATTTTAGATCTGCGTCAACATACCTAGACTGAATAAAAAGTGGTGTCTATTCACGTTACGTTGACTTTACTCTCGGGGAAACTATATTTCTATTAAGAAACAATATGTTCTCTAATTATAAATCTTGGATCACCTAGAGTATCACTGAAATTTTCCATAAAGAAATTAGGCTTGAAAAGTTAGTGAAAAGGGCACTGTAAAAATCCACAAATACATAGGGGGAAAACAATCCACAATTCAAGTTCAAGTTCAGCGAAGGCAGAGAAATTTACAACACAAATGCCCCGTGAAAACCAAAGAGATAAACAGAAAATAAAAATCAAAAATGAAAACAAAAACAAACATAAATACCAGCGAGCAAACAAATCTAGAGCAAGCGTAAAAACCGAAGCTCGTGACTAATCCAAGCATGGATCTCAAATAAAAAGCGATGATGAGCAAAAATCAATAGAATTAATAAGTTAAATAAGACGCTTAAAACAAAATACTGAATATTCATAAATTTCTAGCAAAAAATTTCATATTCTATGACGTAGTCAACTACAGTTGATGGGATATTCTTCATTTAGGTTTTTTTTATCGCCGACAACGGAAAGCCAGAGATGAGTACGCTGCTGGCGCATAGTACTCGCAGCACCCATATTTGTTTTTGTCATGGCAGCTGCTGGTAGGTCTTTCTCACACACAACGCAGCTGATGAGCACAGCAACAACGACATTACTCGAAGTGTGAATGAAGCTGCCGCGGATGTTGGCGCTAATGAAGCCATCAATGTTTACATTAAAGCTGATGCGCGCTTGAAGACCCAAGCGTGTTGCGCTACAGCGTGCGTTTGTGTGCGCGTGTGCGTTTGGTGCGTGGCTTTGGCGTTCGCGGTAAATATGCTGCTGATATTTGTATTTATTATTCCGTGATTGCGAGTGTCTGTTGCATTAATAACAAATTGATTATGGCGTTCAACTCAAAAACTTGCTAATTGACATGGCAATGATGAATGGGCGAGCAGAATTGAAGGCGTTTGGATGTGAGCGATGAGAACGTGTCTTTTATGTTACTAAAATTTATTACTCCAACATAAATTTTAGTAACATAAAAGACGTATTTTTTTTGAAAATTCTGATACTTTTGTAAGATTACAGTTTAATGTAGTTGAAACCACTCAATTAAGCATTTAATTAGTTTCAGTTTCGAAAACTGTTAAATATTGCAGTAAGCAATATTCAGTTTTCCGCTTTATTTGCGGGAAAAATTTGTCTTCCTCAATGACAGGAAATTGTATTTGTTTATTTATTTACTGAAGGTCGTTGAAATTTGAAAACTTTAAATCGTGAGTAAATTGTATCAATTCGCAATTTAGAATTCGATTAATAAACAATGTTTTATGTGAGCGAATTTGTATTATATCTCTTGGTATATAAAATACATTGTAGATAAGTAGCTTAGTCTACGATTTAAGATTAAGCTAGACTAAGCAACGAAATGAGTGTGCGAACATATTTATTAATTTATTTATACCATTTCATCTATAAATATATCTATATTAAAGTTGTGAACCAACGCAGCTTAGTTAAAGGCGGCTAATACAAACTGATTTCCTGTGATTTAAAGTTAATTCAGTAATATATAATTTAAAATGGCGGAAATTTATTAGAATAAATAATTAAAATATATTCTCGTTTCTATTTGTATGGATTATGTTGTTCTGTAAGAATATGTTAATTGAACAGGTTCGTTGCTTAAGTCTTTTGTGTTATTTGGTTTTCGAAGAAAATACACAGAATTTTAACTCTTGCCAAAAATTTATAAAGGCTGAAAAACAAATTGTAGCCTTGATTATTTGCAGCAAAACATATAATTATTTGTCGAAAATTGCCACAATTAAGTGGTAATGAAGCGTGGAAGAGTCTGCCGAGCCGCATATGTCACGGTCAACTCTTCAGTAAACTATTTCAACAGTCACTAAGCTAGCCACAACAAAGGTAAATTGCTTGTTATTTAGCGCAAATTTTTGTTTTTGGCGGCGTACTTTGCCGCGTATAACGGTGCAATGTGCAAGTTCAGTTGGTTTTCGCCTCCAGCTGTAGGTGCTTATTATGTCTTATGTAATTTCCGTTGTAATTAGTTGGTTCTAAGGAATTCGCAGCTTATTTTCAAATTTTCTAGCATACATATAACCCACCGACATTCATACAACCAATCACTTGTCACCGTCGCTTGTCGACATACATATAACAACAACAAAAGCGAATGCGCATAAACATGACATATTGTGATTACAACAGCGCCGCTGCAAAGTCCATCACTAAGGTCACCGTGTGGTATGCAGCGCTGTATTCGCGACAAGCAGCAACTATGAAACAGTTACATTTGTCAAATTGCTCTCCTTGTAAATGTTTTTTGCCGCTGCGACAAGGTAACCTTCGACATTTGCTTTGAGTGTCTTTATTTTTGTTGTTAGCGGTTTTTGCTTTAATTTGGCTTTTATTTTGTGTCATTATCTTAATATATGCGCATTATTACATTCAATCTAATGTAATTTTGTGGAATTTCAACTTCACATTTTATGAAAAAAAAAAATCAAGAAGGAGAATAACAACCGCAGTGCTTTAGAGCTTTGTGACAATAAACTTTTACAAAAAGATTATTTTTTCAGGTATTAATAAAAAATATTATTTTAAATGTGTGTTTTTGCTTTTGAACGAATATGATTTATATGTTCACGTTTGAAAATTGACAAAAAGTTAGAATTGAAGCTCATCAATATGCAAGCACTGGGTTCAAGCACCGTTTAGGCTCGATATCAATTTTTTTAGACAAACGCTGAGTGCATTCCACTTTCAGAAGGGGTTCTCATAAAGTACAGCAGTTATTTGGAGACGGCTACAAAGTTGTATAAATCTTCTTTACAAACGAGAAATAGCAGGAAAGATAACTGACACTATAGAGTATTAGTAAATTATATAATATATAAAGCATATATTACCAGTGTCTCTACGATCCCTAGACTACCTTAACACTGAACTACTTAAGGCATTCTTTGCTATTATTTCATATTAAATACTTTATTATTCATTATTTGCCATTGCTCCACAAGCGATTACTACGACACCCATAATCTCACGCCCCTTTTGAACGAGCAATATAAACTAAATAGATTGTTACTGCCACGTCACCACCTCCGCTATTAATCATTTCCTGCGATTAAACTTAATTCGTCGACACTGCACTTAAGTACCGCTTCTGCTTTTGCGCTCAAAATAGCTTTTCTCGGCTGCGTCTTTGCCATTGTTAAACTAAAAGCCATTTGACCTTTAACACGCTGTAAGAAATGCTTAAAGTGGTTTGCGGTCTCAGCCATTTGTGGACTGACTAGTCGTTGACTTTTCCACTCTGTTGTTGTTTTGTGTTTATTTTGGAATTTTTGTTGCTGTAAAGTTGTGCTAAGAGACTGTCTCTCAGCGCGTCTTCGCATTTGAATAATTCACGCGAGAGCGTGTGGGTGTCGCATTTGCTGCTTAAGGCAGCTCGTTTAGTCGCTAATATTCGTTAGTTGGTTATTAGTTGTTGTCGTAAAAGAAGATTTTTTCATTTCTTACTATAAGCAGCGTTAAATATTTTTGCTATAGCTTGGAAGATTTTAGCTTGAAATTGCTTCAAGTGGGTCATTATCAAAGCAAATACTGAATAATTATTGGAACATGATTATATGTATGAGGAAAACCCAACTTGTATTTGTTGACAAATGGTATTAAGTAATATTTTTTATGTTGTGAAGTAATACAAATTGGTTTTAACATTCTCTGAGAACTCTCTTAAAAGTCAACAAAAATGGTGGTATATTCACTCTATTATATACTTTACTTTACTTTACTTCCAAAAAACTCAGAGTTACAGGTTATCCCATAGAATGAAGTTCTGAGAAAACTTTAATTACCTTTTTACACAAACTTTTCCGTACCGGGAAGAAAATCAACTTTTAAGAATAATCTGTCTGGAGGACCTATAAAATTTGAACATTCAACCTATCGGCCTAATCCTACTAGCGACAAGTGGTATGGACAAAGCCCTGGAGAAGAGGGAAAATTGAAAATTGGTGGTGTTTTTTGTAAGGAGTTTTAGGAGCTAAAGGTTACCAGACTACGGCAGATAAAGTGCTCCAAAGTGCAGTATCCTGCAGGGAGGTGAACAGCCCCTCCGATGGTAGAGGGCAATTATGGATTTAAGCTCGCTGAATGCGTACTCAAAGCTAGTGAAAGAGTATTTATGCTCGTTGTCAATAGCATCAAGCTTTTTCACCATCAGATTCGCTTGGGTACGAACGGAATTGCTGAGAACTGCAGAGCTGATGAACTCGCAAGTAAGCCAAGTCACCCGAGTCCTTTTTATATCATGCTGGGAATGAGCTGGGGCTCTGTTGTCCTCGGTAAATGGTGGTCAACAACTAGTACCTGCTCAGTTGCGAGATTCTTTTGGTCCAGGTCGGCTCAACTACTTGAATTTAAAAAGGTACACCTTACCGCAATAGTGGAAGTACTGACTGGACACTGTGGAATAGGCACACATGCGATAAGATTAGGACTCATGTCGGAGATAAGCTGCCATAGCTCTTTGGATTAAGTCAAATCCATCCTTCGATTCATCGCAAAACTTGTCGCGAAGGTCAGGCTCTGAACCTAAACTAACCTATCGATTGGCTTCTTTGAAAACATTAACTATTCCGTGACGAGCTCTTCAATGTCTCAAAGTTCGCGTATTTAATTCCAATTCTTCTCCATCACTTCTTAGGAATGAGACATTACTGAATTGGATTGAATATTATCTAAGTTATCTCCACAAACTTTTTTCTCTTAATATGAATATATGTTTTAGTCATGAAAAATGTATTAAGTTGTGTTTCGAATCAAAGGCGGATATATGCGTCTTCACAGTTACATTTAGCGCATGAATTACAATTAAATAAACACTTCCATGTGAACTCTGTGCGTGGGGATGACGGTGTCGGAATGGAGACACCCACAAGTGCTACCACTAACAGCTTATTAAACGCCGCCAGCAACACCCGAATCGCAGTCGGCAAGCTGCAGACAAGCCCAAAGCAACATCTGCAACTTGCACGAAAACAGCAACAACAACAACCAGAATACAACGAGCCAACATGCTAATGACAATATGCTTTATGATGTTGTCAACATTACAATAACAATAACAACAGTCAGTGGGTTAAGGGGTTCATAACAACTGGAAACGCCACGCAAAAGCTAGGAAGCAAAAACAGCAAAAAAAGAATAATAAAAGACACAGAATTTACAACGATTGCATTGAAAGTGGCACAATTCCCACCGAAAACCAACACAGTTTGGCGGCAACGCTGCCTTTGGTGTTATTATTAAAAGGCACTTTGTTGTTATTGCCGCTGCCATTTCGGCAGACAATGCTAATTTGCGGGCGCTACAAACGCCATGGCAGTGCTAGTGTTATAAGAAGCAAATGGCAGAAAATAAAAAAAAAATAAAATGATCATGATAGTAACGCTCGTTCATAGCGAGAAAATATGGCAAATGCTTTTGATTTATTCGCAATTGTTTTAGTATTTCATTTTTATGTCTTAGCTGGTTGCTGTTGTTGTTTTTGTGTTTGTTGACACGAAGCACGAAGGAAAATTCTCAGCACTCACACACACATGCGCAACAACAACAGCGCATGAAAACACACTATGTGACAATGTTTATGAAGAAAAAACAGATTTTTCTCGCATGCAACACAAATGTTGAGCAACACCAAAAACAACAAATTTGAAAAACAAAAGTTTAAAAATAAAATACTTAGCGCTTTCAACATGTGCTAAAGCTGGGCGGAAACACCCTCTGCAACGGTGAAACCAGTTCGCGGCCAACATTCAAAGTTCGATTCCGTGTTGCAGATAGTTTTCGACATTATTTCATGCATGCGATTTTTTTCTCTTTTTCTGCGTCTTAGAAGTATTAGTCACCTCGAGTTCTGGTTTTGCGCGCAAATATTTACATAATCGCCATATAAATATTGCACTGGCGTGCGGTAATTGCATTGCAACATTGCACTTTCGGTGCAACGAGAGTTTCAAGGTGGTCGCGTTTCGGGGCGCACACTTTTCGGTTGACACACTTGGTGAGTGCGGTGGAGCGACCAAACAGCGACCGGTTGCTCGAGCGAATGCGCGAATGTCAAAAGGCAAAATAGAATCTAAATTTAGATTTTCATTCACTTCGAGCGAGTTCCTTTTGGTCTACAACAACGAATGAGTTGTTATACTCCCTTGTGTGTGTGTTCATTCTTTCAATTGTTCATTCATGTTTGAGTGTCGTGTGGCTTTTCTTGGTATTGAGAAATCAATCTCAGGCGCAAAACGTGCAAATCACTTGGAATAGATCAAGAGACACATACATGCATATATCATTTAGTAGCGTGATATATTCGGTGGAACTATGGGGTTGAAATGAATTTCAGAACTTTATGAAAAAAAGTTATACCGTTATTAAAAGAAACTACAAATCCGTAAATCAGTTGGTTAGCATTCATCTTTTGAAATTACTATCAATTCCAAAAACATGAACAAAGTGTGTTCAAAAAATAACGGGCATTTTTGTTTTTGAAAAAAATTTTATTTATTCGTCTACGAAATATCGTCTTCAAAGTAGTCCCTAATCGTCGAAACATTTCTCAAATGCGTTTTTTGGGATAGGTTTTGGTTCTTTCTGCGATTTTTCGTATGCTTGTAAAATGATGACCCTTTAATGGTACCTCTTTATTTTTGGAAATAGAAAATTTTCACAGAGCCATGCCTGGCCACCCTAATGGCCATGGGGGGCATCAATACAGTATTGTTTTTGGCCCAAAATTACCGAACAAGCAACGAAGTGGGAATTTTTACCCAATAAAAATTGTTAAAATAATAAAAAATAAAAAAAAGTTTGACAATTGGGCATTCTAAAATTCCCGTTATATTTTGAATACATCAAATATTTAATAATACATTTTTTTTAATACCAACACCATTTGTAGTCCACAATAGGTGACCAAAACAAAATAAATAAATAAACAGCTGTTGATATTTTTTTGATAAATACCGCTATAACAAATATTAATTTTTTATAAACATTTTTTTTAAATTATTTTTTTTGTTATCAGTTTTGAAAAGTCAAGGTCAAATTTAATTAAATTTCAGCCATTGTCTGCAGTCGATTTCGCATTGAGTTCGTAGCAAATGAAACATAAATACGGTGCTTCTATTGTTGGCAGTGCAGAAGCGTTTGATTGACAATAGACCCAATAGAGCAGCTTAGCAGAGACATTGTGATGCAAATTCTGCTAACAAGACAACAGTTTGCTGCTTAAAAATATTAAAGTTCGCAAAATAACTGAATTTATTATTAAAGACGTGAATATTAGACAACAAAAACAATTTATTTTGAAGTAGGAAGTGTTTTTGCAAGAAAAATAATTACTAAATTTGAATTTTAGTTTTACATTTTTACAAATATTAATTTTATTTTTTAAATATTTCTCTTAATAATTATTTTGTGTAAGAAATAAGATCCTTTTTGCAAAATTATTTTTTGTAGTACTATTGAATATACTGTTTGGAGTTAGATGTAAGGCAGCCTTTTAAACTTCCGAGCCACTGCAGTATTTTCCAAGCGGAGGTGTTTGCTATTGGGAAAGCCGCAGAGCTAGCCCTCAATACAGCAACCGGCTACTCCAAAGTCAATATCTACGTAGACAGCCAAGCAGCAATCAAGGCAACAACCTCGGTTTGTATTTCGGCCAAAAGTGTTTTGGATACCAGGGTGGCAGTGGAGAGAGTTGCTAGGACGTGTCTTCACTTCTAATGGGTAGTAGGACATAAAGCCATTGAAGGCAACGAGATTGTAGACGAACGGTGTAAATTTGTATCCGGAAACGCGACCGACATTGGCAAACCCATGCACTGTCTATACGATGATCTGGACAGAGGCATGCCAAGAAAAATCTTAACACGTTGGACAAATATACCGGGGTGTAAAACCGATAAAACCATGTGTAAAGCGGTAGACCAGAAGTACACCAAACTCCTAATGTCACTCGATAGAAGAGACTGTAGGAGTTTGGTGGTAATACTCACTGGCCACTGTCTGGTGGCGGCACAAAATGGGCATCATCCGATCGGAAATGTCAAGAGCAAGGTGCAATAGAAACAATGAAGCATCTCCCGTGCACTTGCCCTGCATTGTCACGGCAATGCCTTCGCTATTTGGGGATCCACACAATATGAGAATCTGGAAGAGGTATCGAAAGCCACAAATACTTTTAAAATTCGCGTCAAGCGCAAGCATCCTAAAGGATGACTACTCCCCGTGTACAACGTGACAGCACTCCATCTGGTATGGCAAAGGACCAAAACTGGTCTATGTGTGGCGTATTGGCCTATCAGTATAACCTTACCTAATACTATTGAATATTTTACGCGAATTCTCACCTTGCAAAAACTTCTGACTTTATATGGTAACCGTTAACCCCTTTAATTTACAATGCTTAGATGAAAGCTCTCATATTGAAACACAAACTCTTTCTAGAATATTTTGTTTGTGCTTTTTTATATTTTTTTTAATATTTTGTATAAATTAATATCCGTGAAGTCATAAATATAAAAAAATAACTAGGAACTGATATTTGGTCTGGTTTGCTAATGACCAAAAAATATCCAAGAAGGAATTATTTGTCATAAAATTATAAATTCAATAAAATTTAATATATTCTTTATGCTAAAATTTATATAAATAAAATGTATAAAATCGATTTGCATAACAAATAACAAATAAAAATTGCATGAAAAGGTAAAAAGCAAAGAACAGCTTTAGGAACATGGCGATTTGAAAGTGCAACATGAGCCGTGCGCACAACAGATCCGCCATCCGTCAAGTTGGCGGTCTAAATTTGTCAACAACAAGTTGAAAAAGTTAATTGTTTGTGTGGTTTCTAATGCGCGCACTCAAATGAGTTCTGCGTCTAATTTGTGCAATTCGATTATTTTGTACAACTTTAAAACGCTATAGGAACTGGTACTAAAAAAAAACAATAAAAATTATAGAAATAAATAAGCCACATTTACCGTATAAGCATGCAGTTAATTATACTATATGCCATAAGCCAATAACAACAACAACACTAGAGTGGTTTCTATGATTTCCTCAACTTGTAGGCTTTTGTTTGATATACGAGAAGAAGTTGCGGTCTTAAGTCTTTTGTTAGCCGCTGCAATTGTCAAAATTGAAAGGCAGATTTGTGCATCACAATGCTGCTGAAATACTTCTATCTACAGTGAGAACAATCATCAGCAGCTGTCAACCTATTGCTGCTGCAGATCGCGCTTTGACAACTCTTAGAAGGCGAGCACAATTACATGTCAGCTTCAACGTAGAAATTTACATAATCCAATAACGCTAGAAGCGAATGCCACTAGTTGTTAATACAGCAAGTATTTAATTTATTAAATGCAGTTTTCGCTTATTGTTGGCAATCGTTTGTCTGCCTTTGTGTTGCAAGATGCTGAACTTGAACTTGGTGGCCGACCACTCCTATTTGCATCACAAACAACAACGAGTAACCGGTGTTAATAGCTACCAAACAATGAAAAAAAAATCGTTGTAATAATAACTGCAACCTTTAAGTGACCCTTGTGTAGAGTGGGTTACCATTGTATGTAAAATGCTTTGTATTTGAAAGCAACATTTTCCAACTGCGCGGGCAGTGAATGACATGCAACAATGAGGACGACGCACACCACTATATATATGTATGTATTTATTAATCAGCAATAAACGCCCAAATAATGGAAGACCTGTAATTCATGAAAATTACAATGAGCTCTAACAAAAAAAAAATATTTATTTAAAAATAACAAAAAAAAAATGATTGAAAAAATAAAAAAAAATATTACTATAAATTATTGAATAATGAAAAAAAATATATTGAAAAAAAAATTTTTTTTATAAAAATAAAAAATCAAAATCGCCACGAAATAAATAGTTTTACTAATCAAGCAACGACTCTAATGATGTGCACTCAAGCATTGTCTCTCCTCTACGGCTCTAACTAATGCAACGCTGTTGGACAGCAATTTACACAAAAGCAATAAAAAAACAAATATTTTTTCGGTTACCAAAAAAATACAAAAGAAATGCAGACAATGGATGCGTTGAAGGGAAACATAACTTGAACGACCTTGACCTTCAACTTTTCCCCTGCCGCTTCTTCAGCCGCATTACAAGCCATTTGGTTTTCTCAGCAGTCACTAACTGTTGGCTGTTCGCACTTTTACTGCCATCTGCAATGCCACGCTGTGAGCGCCTCACCTTCGCACGGCGTCGTCGTTGTGTGTCTGTGTCGGGGTGTGTAATATTAATGACTATAAAATGTAATTGCAAGCACTTTATTTATATCACGAAAATATTTCTTTGTTTTTTCTTTGTTTAATGTACTTTGAATGCGTGTTAGTTAAACTTAATGGTTAATTGTAATTACGTGAAGGTCTTCTAAGTAAAACAGTTATAAATGCAAATGAAGTTTTCTTAGAAGCAAAAAGCTTGATTTGTAAAATTCAAAAGTGAATTGTATATGAAGTCCGATTTCAAGATATTCGTTTAAAAATATCCATACTTTGAGAACATTTTTTTCGCAAGTTGTCTTCGATGAAAAATGCGCTAAATTATTCATAGCAAGAGTAAAGGGTTTTTAAAGTCTTATAGGAATTTCTGCGACTAACTAGATTTCATAGAGTCTAAGGTAGATGCTCACATAGATAACAAATAAATGGTTCTGCTGTTAAATACTCAGATGGATTCCAATAGAAAGCAATCTGTACGCTAAACTCAAAACATCCAGTTGTAAATTATTTTCAAGAATGATTCTGGAGATTCTTTACTAGTCAAGGAATTCTATAGATTCGATCAATCTATCACTAATATTTGTTATATCTCAGAAGTATCACCCCAAGAGGGATCTAATAAACAACAAGTAAGGAAAGGCTAAGTTCGGGTGCAACCGAACATTTTATACTCTCGCAATTTATTAATATATTCTTATTAAGATATCACACAATTTGACCCAATTTGAAAATCCTATAATTAGGTATATGAGAGCTAGGGGAAGTTATGACCCGATTTTAACCATTTCTGGTACAAAGACACACTATTAGAAGAAAAATATTTCCCCTGAATTAAATTAAGATACCTGAGGGATTTACCGAAATTTTCGGTGAAAAATTACCATGGGGCACTGAATTCTTCATATTCGATATTCTGGGCTTTGAAAAGTTATGGTCCGATTTCGCCAATTTTTTCACAAGTGATGCCATGGATCATATGCAGTATTTGCGTAAACTTTTATTTCGCTATCTTCATTGGTTCCTAATGTAGATATTATAATGTGAAGGAATAAGATGAAATTCAGAAATGAGTTATATGGGAAGTTGTCGTGGTTGGAAATCGATTTCATCTATTTTCCACACGTGTCATCAGGGTGTCAAGAAAATATTATATACCGAATTTCATTGAAATCTGTCGAGTAGTTCCTGAGACATGGTTTTTGACCCGTGAGTGGGCGATGCAACGCCCATTTTTCATTTTATAAAAAATTCTGTGTGCAGCTTCCATCTATCATTTCTTCTGTAAAATTTAGTGTTTCTGACGTGTTTAGTTAGTGAGTTAACGCAGTTTTAGTAATTTTCAACCTAACCTTTGTATGTGAGGTGGGCGTGGTTATTATCCGATTTTTTTAATTTTTGGACTGTATTAAAAAGTGACTAAAAAAACCGACTGCTGAAAGTTTGGTTTATATAGCTTTATTGGTTTGCGAGATATGTACAAAATCTATTTAGGGCGTGGTCACGCCCACTTCCCCAAAAAATTAAATCCAAATATGGCCCTTACTAGGACGATCCTTTGTATCAAAATTTACTTTTATAACTTTATTTATGGCTTAGTTATGACACTTTATGTGTTTTCGGTTTTCGCCATTTTGTGGGCGTGGCAGTAGTCCGATTTTGTCCATTTTCGAAAGCAACCCTCTAACGGAATATATGTGCCAAGTTTCGTCAAGATATCCCAATTTTTACTCAAGTTATCCGTTGTACGGACGGACGGACAGGCAGACATTCGGACTTTGACTCGTTTCGTCGACCCTATATCTAACTCGTTTAGTTTTATGACTTAAAAACAACCGTTATGTGAACAAAACTATAATACTCTCTTAGCAACTTTTGTTGCGAGAGTATAAAAATAGTTATTGATTCTTCAGCAATTCTTGGATATGAGCTCGCTCTCCAAGAAACATCACTTCGATGCTTGAAAGCCTTGCCTCTTAGTTTCAGTGATTCTCCATTTACTTATCATATAAAAATCTTTTTTTGCCTTAATCTATTAAATTTTCAAAATGTGATGTATTTCCCACATGTGTTCCTTTCACTTCACTTTGTGATACAAATATAGTGTCTTTCTACATTTGACTGTCTGCGCCACCACGAGGACGCCAACCAACTACAAATCTTTGAAATAAATGCGCGCCAAGAAATTATGCAGATTACAGTGCCTCCATATGTAATTTCCATATTCACATTGCGTCACACGTCACATGTGAGAAAACTCACACACGTCACTCCACTCAGCAAAAGAAAAGCCAAGCCACTTTTTACCGTTATCTGCTGTGAGTGCGGGTGGCAAGCCGGGCATCATTAAAATTTGTCTGCGCCGTTGATTATTGCCATATTAAAGCATATGCGGAACGGGGCTGAATCGGTGCAGCAAATCAGCAAAAACAATAAGAAAATGCAATATCACAGACAATGGCAATAAATCGCGGCAACAATAACGGCGATTTCGCACACAAGTAGTAGGTGCGAGATGGAGTCTGGAAAAGGCTCGCTGGGGATTTCAGGCTGTCACACAGATGTATGCACCACTTATGATATTATACAATAAAGCTTATGCTATAATAGTTGGAAAATTTACTGATTGGCATAAGTGGCGGGGAATACATCAAAATTATTTGGGTAGAGGGAGACATAGAGAGAGAGAGCGAAAATACTCAAACTGCAAAGTGTTGCTTTAAATGGCGCATTACCAGCTAATTTGACAACAACAACAGATGCAACAAATAATTCTACTTGCTATAAAAAAAAATATTGGACAAATTACAACAACTCTTAAAACTGTTAATGCCGGCTGCTACAAAAATTGAACAAGAAATATCGATGCCTTACACCATTGACTCACTGCCTCACTTATTATGCAGTTGCTTAAAAAACTAAAAAGAAAACAACAACAAAAATCGGCTACAAAATTGGGCGTATTGCCTGCAGTTCAAAAGTGCAGTCACGTTTCGTGTCCGCAAATTTTAATGAGTCAAAGTAGCGGTACTTTTTCAAAATGTTGGTGTCCCACAAAAACAAAAAAAGGAAACAGAAAAGGAGGAAAAATTAAAAAAAATACTTGAATAAAAAAATAAGCGAATTTTCTTAACCAGATTTGATTGAGTGGCAATGAAATTGAAGAATAAAAATAATACTAATATTCTTTAGTTCAAACCAAGAGGCTTAGTTTATATTTGATATTCAATAAAAAAATCCAATTTATAAACATAAGAACTTTTCGTTTTGTATCAGGAGGGTTCCTGTTCCAGTTTCAAATGACTGATTGGGGTGTCTGAATGATTTTATTTTATTTTTCTGAAAATAAACACATTTGAGCCTACTATTAAGAACAAAATAATTTTAAACTACCATCTCGAAGATTATATAAATATAATGACAATATATTTTTCTTACCACGATCTGCAGAGCTCTCTATATGCACCTCTCTTGCATTAAAACACCATTTAAAAGCTATAATATGCCATTCTTAAAAGGCAAGAAGACAAAAAAACTGAAAACCAATAATTTATTGCCACTAAGACGAAGCTAAAATGACAGCAATAAATTAAGGTTTATATGTCAATTAAAACCTAAAATGCCATTAGACACTTAATTTGAAGAACAATAAAATTGTTGAGTATTTTAATTTGCAAAGTCGCACTGTTGCAGTGGTTGCAGTAAGATGGTGTTGTTCTTGTTTCTGGCTTTTAGTAGGAAGCAATAGCTCAAACTCACAAAAATATATAAAAACAGTTAGCCAGCCAGCGGCTTCCAGCTGCAAAAATTTGTTACAAAACTGCCAGCTGTTAATAGCACACTCGCACTTTGCCAGCAAATTAAAATACAGTTAGCATAACGGTAGCCGCGGTGGCAATAACAGCTCAATAAATAATTTGCCTGCCAAGAATTTGCAATATTTTCATTACACATTAAACAATTTTCGAAGCAATTCCATTGCAATTTGTTGTTCTCATTTGTATTGCCTGTATGCTATAATATTTTATACAGCTGTCGTGCGGAAAATGAGTTGAAAATTTGTTAAATTTGTGATATGGTGGTGAGAAATAATAGTGAATATAGTATGAAATAGTAGTCCACATTTGTGTCTGAGTATTTTCGTAAAGTATTTTCTTGTTGCATAATTATTTTTATACTCTCGCAATGTGGTGCACAGAGTTAGACTAAAACTAAAAGAGTTCGATATTGAGCCATATCTATCAAAACACTCAGGAAGACGAAACAGCCCGCTTATGGGTCTCAGTATCTACTCGATCAATTTCATCAAAAATTGATACACACTATTTCCCTCACACTCTGATATTATACATGGAACATTGGAGAAATTGGTTTACAACCACGACTTCTTCTTCTTCTTTACTGGCGTAGACACCGCTTACGCGGTTATAGCCGAGTCCACAACAGCGTGCCACGCATTTCTCCTTTTGGCAGTTTGGCGTCAATTGGTAATACCAAGTGAAGACAGGTCCTTCTCCACGTCGTCCTTCCAACGGAGTGGAGGTCTCCCTCTTCCTCGGCTTCCACCAGCGGGTACTGCATCGAATACTTTCAGAGCTGGAGCACTTTCATCCATTCGAACAACATGACCCAGCCAGCGTAGCCGCTGTCTTTTTATTCGCTGGACTATGTCTATGTCGTCGAACAACACATACAGCTCATCATTCCATCTTCTGCGGTATTCGCCGTTGCCAATGTTTATGGGACCATAAATCTTCCACAAAACCTTTCTCTCGAAAACTCCTAGTGCCGTCTCATCGTCCACGCTTCTGCACCATAAAGTAGGACGGGAATGATGAGGGACTTGTAGAGTTTAGTTTTTGTTCGTCGAGAGAGGACTTTACTTTTCAATTGCCTCTCAGTCCATAGTAGCACCTGTTGGCAAGAGTAATTCTGCGTTGGATTTCAAGGCTGACATTATTATCGGTGTTAATGCTGGTTCCCAGATAAACGAAATTATCTACAACTTCAAAGTTATAACTGTCATTAGTGACGTGGGAGCCAAGACGCGAATGCGCTGACTGTTTGTTTGATGACAGGAGATATTTCGTCTTGTCCACGCCTACTTCCCATATAAAAAAAAAATAATTAAATCTGATATCGGAATAAATGTTTACAAAATCACCGCATTGGATATGTGGCATTGCTCATCAAAAAATTGTCGAAATCGGACTATAAATTTCCAAGGCCCCAGATATTGAATATGAGAAACTCAGTATAAATGGATACGTTTTTACCGGAAATAACGGTAACCCTCTCAGATATTCAGAGATATTCTTTATAATAACGTGTCTTCCTATAGCTCCTATATTCCTAATATAGCTCATCTAAAAATTGTCGAAATCGGAAGGCCCCAGATATTGAATATAAGAAACTCTGTACCAATGGATACATTTTTACCAAAAAAAAAAAAAAAATCATTAACCCTCTCAGGAATTCTGATATATTCAGAGGAACGTTTACTTTATAATAATATGTCTTCACATACCTCCCATATTCCTAATATTATGGTTTTTAAACATCCAGTGGGCTTTATACCATATATATCGGTTAATATAGTTCGAGAATTTAATCTTGGATACCATGAAACTTGGACGCGAGAATGGCTGGAAATGGTCCATGAATTACCTCAGCCCCCTTTATGCCGAATAGATGGGTCAAATTGTGAGAGCATGAAATGTTCGTTTATACCCGAATTTACCCCTCCCTTACTTATTATTACTTGGCACTGCCATTAGCTCAGATTTATTGTTCTATTTCATATTAAAAATTTCTGAAACAGTTTTTACTGCTCTAATCCAATGACATTGGTGGTAAGATGGTTCTCTAATTTCACCGCTGTACGGGCGTACTTATTAAAAATAATGCCTCCTATACCTCTAAGCTCTGATTGACCCATAATATTTGTATTTGCTTTTTTTTGCATCGTTCGCATTTTCCAATAATGAAGTGATTAACTTTGTTGAATTTCGCTTTCAAAATCCATCATGCGTAAATGTTTTATTGTTGTTTATTGCATGCATATATTTATGTGCGCATTTTTGCGTTTGTATGTATGCGTGTATGTATGTATGCGAGTGCGCACTTGCATAATGCTCGTCAAGTACGAATACAATAAGAAATGTTGCAATAAATACCAAAGAATTTTCATATCTCAATTTGATTTATACAAGCTACCAGCTATGCGCCTATGCACTATATGAGTGCATGTGCGTGTGTGTGTGTGTTGAGTTTCACTAGACGATTACAAAATATTCGGAATTTAGTTACAAGGAAAAACCGAAATAATAGACAATAGCACATTTTTATACCGACCAAAAATATGCGTTGAAAACAAAAATAAAAAACTGAAAATCAAAGCAACAACAACAGTTGAATAAATAGCAATAAAACTAGTAAAGCACAAGCCGCGCAGCAAATAGCTCATGAAGTAATTGTCGTGCAGGCCGCTCTGTGCGGCAATTAATATTTATTGCAATTGTGGAAAAATTCCCTTAGACGCTTGGTGCAGATGATAGCCTTTGCGTGTTGTTGTTGTTGCTAATTAAAAGCTGCTATAATATAAACAGCAGGCAGTAGCAGCAGCGAACACAACTGATCTCATTGCTGCTACAAATATGCTACATTGAGACTCATATGTGTATGTGTGTGAGCATGTAGTACGTTGTATTGGCGTGTTGGTGTGTGTGTTTGCGCTTGCTGACATGCTGACAATCTGCAACAAATAAAGTTGGCAATGTTACATAATCTCAATCGTCAAGTATGTATGACTGTGGGCACTAGCATTGGTAGCCATATAAAATTTGAGGCATGTTTGAGTATGTGTGTGTGTGTGTTTGTTAGACTAGAGGCTGCTCTGTGGAAAAGTCACAAGACCAAAGCGCTCGCAGCGTTGCAGTCACCAAAGTGGAAAAGTCAGCCAGCCAACTAACAACGCTAAGTATGCCTGCGAAATTCAAACCCCCCGCCCCCCTCCGCGTTAATAGCTTGTTCGCAGCGACACGGAGTTGCAACATCGCTTGGCCGCAAAGACGAACCGCAGCTAGCTATTTAGAAGCAGTAAGAAGGTGAATGCGAGAAGAAGCGGCGCTGGAAAGACAACAAATTCGCTCTAATGAAGGTACTGAAACGCTATAAAAATAAATAAAAAATAAAAAAAAATGAAAAAATACAATAAAAAACAAAACAACAGAAAAGCTATGAACGAGCTGAGCATTAAAAAAAACTAACACAATGCTGCCGAAATGTTGTTGATATACAAAATATAAAAATTTTTAGCTAAAACAATGAAAAACAACAACATAATTTTTGTATATTACTAGCATTAGCGAAACGCTAGTTTGAAGGTCAACGCGGCATACTTCGCTCTGATTTTTCGCTATAATGTGAAATATAAAGTTGTAGGTGGTTGACAAATTATTATTAATATTTGTTTTTTTGAGAGCAAGTTGGATGTAAATTATCTTATTTGAATTAATATGGCGGAATAATTCGAATAAATATAAAATATCATGAAATGTTTCGAGAAAATATTGACGGACTGTTGTTATTGACTCAGATGTCTTCTGATCTATATAAGAAGGCCTTCATCTTAAGAATTTCTGGAGCAGAATGTCTAATTAACTCCACTAAAGAAATTTATAAAATTTTCAAAGTCTCCTCTTGCCGGCCAAACTCAAACGACTGGATGTTTTCATGAAAAAGTTGCTTAAAAATCCTGTCATCAGTTCGAGTCAGATCGAAAACAAGCTGTTTAGATATAATTAAGTACTAAAGCCAATTTGGGCTTTTGGAGCTCAACTAAGGGGTTAAGGGGTTGCTCAAGTCAAAACTGTATTGCCTGCATTTAGTGCTTCCAAAATAAGGTACTGAGAAGTATAGTTAATGCTCCTTGGTATGTTAGATCTGCTGACCTTCACCGTGATCTTGGTGTGAATTCAGTAGTAAACGAAATATCCAAACTTGCAAAGACTCACGAAATGAGGCTTATACAGCATGTAAATGAAGAGGCATCCAAACTCATCGGTACTGCTGAACGAGAAAACCGACTGAAACGTGGGAGGCCTTCAGACTTAGCAAGGCAACTGTAGCAGCAATTGAATTTCTCTAAAATTTAGCTTTTAATTATTATTGTTAACTTTTTAAAAATTAATTGTTGTTAGTATTTAATCGTTGTATACTAGATACAATTGTAATAAAAAAAATCAGTTCGGGTCTGATGATACTCAGAGAGACCGTTCTTATTACTCAAATGCGTTCCAAAAACATTTTATTAAATCAAGGAGCATAACTCTGAATCTCCTTGTTTTCATTCCCACCTCTTCCAAAATAATATTGCTTGAATAAAAACAGAGATCTTAATCTCTTCCAGTTATTCTTCCACAATAAATGTTGATCTGAACTACCAGGATTACTGTTTAGGCGTCCGAACTCTACTCTATCTTACTGCAAATCTGGGGCTATAGTGCTAGTGGAATGCTCTTTATTGTGTCTGCCTTACAAAGTATCATCAGCAGCGGCAACAACAACAATAAATACATATTACAAAATTCACTTTTATAGCACAACAAAACTGGCTGGCATTTTCATGCCTTTTAAGTTGTGAAGCTGCCATATGTTGTACGGCTGCTTTTGCTATGAGATAGCCAAAGAATTTGGTCACAAAATAATTGCACCAGTTGCTCTAGTTGCCGGCCAGCGCCAACCGATTGCCGATCATTGCCTACAATAGCAATATAAATTACGCCAAACGCTGCAACGGGACTTTAGTAGCGGAGCTGGTGGCAGCGGCTGTTGTGTGAGATACTGTGTGGATGCATGCAAGCAATCTGCTTGCCACACTTACTTACACTTGTTCATCGCTGATGTGGTTAACGGCGCTTCTCGAACATTTTCTTGCAGCTAACCGTTATGCCACTACTTGTGCCGTTGTTGTTGTTGCAGTTGTTCTGCTGTTTGCTTTGATACGCCAGATGACGAAATGCATCTTTGTTATGGTTGTTTGGTCGCCGCCGCTGCTCGCATTCGTTGCACCAATTTATCGGCGGTTGTGCATCATTGGTGTTCTGTTGTTGCGGTTGCTGTTGTTGTTGTTGTGTTTGTTGTTTTGGTTTTTGTTGTTGTCGTCGTTAACGATGTACGTGTTGTTAGTTTTGCTGATTGCGGTCACTTGTGTGCCGCCGTTGCACCGCAGCACTCGAGCGCTCGAGAGCAGGTGAATTGGTTTGACCGAACGCCATCAAAGTGGAAAAGTGAAGCGCCGCCGCAATGGCTTCTCCGTTCAAATTTATGCTCCATTTGAACGGTAGTTATGGTTTGTTAAAAGTGCTTGTTTTTATGGATTTTGCTTTATTGAATGCCACCATTATCTGTTATTGATTTATGAGGTTGCCGTGGTCGCATTGCACTAACATTTACAAGCGAATATTGTTGTTGCAGTGCTGCTGCTTTGGGGGGACCTCAATATGGTCAAAAAATCTCACACAAGGCAGTTACGTAATCATATGATCGTAGAGCAGTTTATTTTCTCGCTTCCATCCAATTCAGATGACCCTTGTATGTGTTGTGGACAGTCCAAGATCGCTCGCTTGCGATCGGTTGAAAAATCGACTACAGATCAGTGAACTTTTTGCTTGTGTTTGAAGCTGGATGATAGATAGTTCATTGAGTACTAACCCATCTAACCACTATTAAGGAAGGGACGGACTTAGTGCTCTTATCCATAGCCTTCATTGCGGGAATATGAACGTCGATAAGGTGACTGATCGAAGGGTGTACCATTAATTCATGGATCTTGGATCATGGATCAAGAACTCATTTACGAATGTATATATGTAAAATTATTTTAAGGTCTCTTAGTGAGGATCACCTCGAATATTCTCTATAACCAAATGCTGAATAATTTGTGGCATAGGGAAGGTATCTTCTTGGAGGGCCATGGGCTAATATGTGGATAATCAAAGATCTTTGGAACTAGCAACTCATTAGGGAGTTTGTAACGGCTCATTATGTAAAGAAACTCAGATTTTTGGCAGCAGTGTTACCAGGGTTTGCCAAAAAACTTCTCATGTTATTATCTTGAGACGAATTTTGGTGTGAAGATTATATTGCTAATAAATTTCAAATACTTAATTTAAGCAAAATTTAAATGTATAATCGTCTGGCAGTAACAGTAGCCATTACTTCTCGCTTGATCAAAGCAATTAAAGACATACTAAATCTGATGATCAGCTCAGCTACTCATTAATTTAATTTACAACAGAGCAAGGCAGCTGGCATGCGGCATGCGGCGAAACTAATTAAATTGAACAACTTCCTTGTTGCAAATAAAAAAGATTGCGCTTACCACAAACCAAATGGAAATTTAAAACAACTTAATAAATGGCGAAGCGTTTGCACAATGCACCGTTAGAATGCATTTGCCGAATGTGCGCATCTACATTGGTGCAACACAGAGCAGTAGAGACAAAAAGAGATTCGCAATTGAGAGAGAAATGCACTAAAGAGCGCATGGATTTTACTAAAGCACACAGAAAGCTGAAAACAAAAGTCTCTGAAACGCAATTCAATTGAAATACCAAAGTACTTAACAACTATTTGCAACAGTAGCAACAAACAAGAGGCAATCGAACGCCATTAAACAGTTGCGCGTCGACAAATTGTTGCGATCCGCCGCGTGAGATGCCGTCTGTGTGCAATAAGCCAATTGGGAAAATTTATTGCTAACTCACAGCCATCACAACAACAATGCGAATGCATAATTTTAGCAACAACAACAACAAAGCGAGCAGCAGCAATAACGTTGGTGGTATCCCAAAGTGGCAACCGCATTGTTGCAGCTAAGTGCTGCCATCATTTTCAGTGCTGCCTCACATATTGCGCTGTGCTTTCGCAAAAAGTTGCATAAGCTTTCAAGTCGACGGCGGCGGCGGCGGTTTTTTTCCTCGCGCCATGCACTGGAAAACAGCGAGAAAGAGTGAGAGTGACTGCGCGGGATTTGTATGCTGGCGCGCCTGTCGTCTGTCGCCGTTGCATGTTGATGAGACATACTTTCTGTTGTGGCACACATTTGCGGCGTTTCCATTTCATTGCTGATTGTCTGCATTTATCAGCTGCTCAACGACTCAGCCAAGCGTCATCTGATCGGCTGCACATATGTATGTGTGTGTGAGCGTTTGCATGCGAGTTGGCATGTATAAGTGTGTTTCGATGTTGTTGTTGTGCCTGTGTTAAACTCAGTCAGTCGGTCAACTGCTGAATCAGTGGGTTAATCAATGTGTCACAATGGACATTTTAATGAATTTGATGATGCGCGAATTGCGTCCTCTCTTTTGAGTTAGCAATCTGTTGTGGTTGTTGTAATTGTTGCATTGCATGTCTCCCCGATTGCCATTATCGCATAAGTGCTGTGCTATTAAAACCTAATGCCTGCCTGCATTCCTCGGCATATCAGTGGCTTTGAAGATGTGTCTATTAGTGAGTGGTTAGTACACGTTTTTTGCTTATATTTTGCAGTTGTTGTAATTTAATACTGATAACAGGCTATGTAGATTCAAGTAAGAAAATATTTACATTTAAAAATAAGCTATGTTAGCTCTAGTCTTTCATTAGTATGTTTTATGATTTATGGGAATACCTTTAAAAGCTCATCAGTTCGGAGCGAGGATCTTGAAGCTCTTACAGGCCTTAATTTATATCATTTGAAGACCAGTTAAATAATATATGACAGTTAATAAGAATGATAAGAATGATTCGAGATTCATTAGCCTTTGTGTTCCCATATGAGTCTCAAGTCAAAACCAATCTGTAACTAGCAAGATTTGATAGAACTTGTCAGTTTTTACAAACCTAGTTGCTGGCCTTTATAAAATTTTGTGTTCTAACATTTTATCAGCCTCTACACTTGTTTTGAATTCAGCCGATTCCACGCTACTAAGGCTCTGAAGGTGAGTATTCATGAGTAAGTGTCTTGTGATTCCTTCTTGATTCTCAATTATACTAAATCAGCATCGTGATTGAGGTTAAGTGACTTATAGCATGTTTACATATGAAAATAATCTCATTCTAAGCTGGTTCAATAATCTAACCGTTTACATATAGCCAAATGAGATTATCTATTGTCAAATGTGTTGTATTACACATCTTTGTCTCGCTGTCGTCCATTTTTGTTAAAATTTTCATTTGAAAATTATCCTCTTCTTCGCAAAATTATCGATAAAACAAGGAATAACACCGAAAATCTAGTTGTATAAAACGTGATAATTTTATAATCTCGGATTATCAAGAGAGCAATTTTGTATGATAAATCTCGTTTCTTAATTACAGATAATCGAGATAAGCTCGTAAATGGAGATAATCCCGTTATATGTAAACATAGTATAACATGAGTGTTCCGAAGTTTTTTTCATTTACAATGGCTGGGTCCTTTCAGAATCTGCTAAAGTAGTTGAGAGTACCACATAGTATGATTTAAATTTTGTATTGGAAAACTTGAGGCACATCTAAGTGCTAAGTCTATTGTCTAGAAATGAGATCGAGACATAAAACACACTGGATATAACACCTCAAGTGTGAAGAGAACAAGAAATACAAAGAGTATAAACGATAGAGGCTTTAGATGATAGGGTTACAGTAAAAGTGAATGAGAGGGAAATAGGAAAAGAATCCCAGAACACAAGATTAGTCAAGTGCTACAAAGAGGGTACATACAGAACTTTATTTGTCATTACATTTCAGCATAGAACATCAAGATCTTATATATCTAGTGTAGAATAGTAGAGTAGAATGATAATCACACGATATTTATAAATTTTGATAGTTAGAAGCAAACTCTCTTGTGTTCGTTTGATGATTACAGAGGCATAAATTAATATTTTTCATTTCAAAGAAATTTAAATTTGTTCTTTCAACTTCAAGTAATTTTTATGGAAACAATATCCAATCAACTCAAGCCTAATCAAAGTCTGTCTAACACAGCCAACTAATCGCTAGCATAGTGAAACAAAAACTTATTTTGGTAATATTTTTCGACATTTTAGCTCAATGCACTCGATTGCACTCCATTGTCCGTGCAAATGTGGGGCTAACATTGATTAATGGCACGCAAGGCATGTTGCCACAGTCTTTTGTATTGATAATCACTTCTCACGTAACCGAAGCACAGGTGCATAAATTACGCGAGCATCGAAGACAAATGCGCTTTGGACACACGCTCTGTACTACAACGCGTTCCCGTTAGCAACAAGTTGCACGCTTTGTCTACTTTGTTGCTATTTGTTGGCTTTACACTGTTTGTGCAACATCGCACTCAGACCGCAGTTGGTCAATTAAAATTGGCAATAATACTGTTTGCACTCGGAAAGTGGATGACTGTTAATGGCTGGTGAAAACAATAACAAACACTAAAAAGTCCGTTACAATTCATTAAAGCAAGAAGACGGCGGCCAAGTGAAAGGACAATTACGAGCAACGAGTGTGGCACACCTAAACGAAAGTGCACCAACAATGAAGTGCGCACTTAAGCGATTCTTTCCATTTTCAAGGAGGCCAACTAACTCATGCTCTAATACAAACCCAACTTAGTGAACAATGGGCCAAGCGTGTGCGCTAGAAATGCTGAATTTGTGCCGACGAAAATGCAATTTTTGGCATATTGCGCAATTATTCAAATGATCGGTTGTGGCTGGTGTTGGTGGTGGTGTGTGCACGGCAGGAGAGTGTGCCGACAGTCAGTCGGTAAGTAGCAGGAAGAAGTTTGCGACAGCGCACTGATTGGATACTACATAGAAGTGCCGTTAAAGTGAGTCAGCCATTGGCTCCAAATGTATGTGTTTAGTAAACCAATTGAACGGTGGTGTTGGAGAAGTCTACATTTTGCGGCAGAAAGTAGGAAAATTAAATTTGTGAAATATGTGAAAAAGCACAAAGCACAGTGGGCAAAATAACAGAAAAAATTGATTATAATTCCTTTGTAATTTTTGGAGCTTCCAGTACTCTATGCTATCGGAAAGCAGATATAGACTATTTGTACTAGAGACTCTTTATCTATACTATTTATGGATTCTTTATTTTTTGGGTTTATTTCGAAGTGGAAACCAGGCTCTATATTTAAATAAGAGGGACACAGATCATGGAAAGACATCATTATTGTGTGTTTCTAGATTAGAATCTTCAGGAATCTTCAAATATTCAAATGTGTCTGGATATAGCTTAATATCATCCCTCATGACTAGCAATGGAACAAACAGGTTAGCATATGAATTTTACATCATATCATATACATTTACTCTTCATCATTCGCCAAACGAAATTAGTAATACAAAGAACCCAGAAAATAATTAATCTTATAATTTCTAAAAAAATATGTTTCTCCAACTAACTCAAGTAACATAAGTTCTTTGAAGAAATGTGGAACGCTACTTGTTCCTCTCGTGTTTAACAAAATAAGAATATGTTCACATTTAACCTCTTTTGACACACTGTAACTACCCTAGAGCATTACAGAGCAATAGAAACCAGTCGCCTGACTTCACCCAATTTTGGCCGAATTTTGTATTACGCTGCTAAATGCAGAATAGCTGCTGTTTATGCAAATAACGGTGAAATTGTGCCAAGGCACAAAAATGCAATTTTTTGGCGGTTGCATTGCATAATGCCAGAGGGTGAGGAGAATGAGAATAGCTGCCCGTTTGGTTGGTGTGTCGACTAACTTACTACCTGACTAACAGCTTAGACACAGACGCAGATGCCACAAACGGTGGCTACATGGGCCGCCGGCCGACGTTACATAGCACTTTAAGTGTCAGTAGTTACAAAAATGCATGTAAATAAGTAAGGCAGTGTTAAGTGCGGGCCCCAACTGGACGTTAGACTATTTTGTAAAATTTTAGAATTATCGAAGAGGAATGGTAAGCGGTGTTAGATGGGCGGTTAATTAGACATGAACAGAGGTGGTTAGTGTTATGAGGGATAAATGTTGGGTATGTCGGGGTCCTGTCTGGATAAGTAGGTTAATCTATTAGAGTATTCAGAATGAAGTTGCGCGAGTCAACTCGAACTCAGTATCTGCAATGGCTGGTGATTTGACTCCAAGGACGCGAAAGCTCCCCAACCGAAACTGTTTGGAGAGCACTCTGTTATGCTCATTTAAAGAAGCACGAGGTCCGTGGTGTAGATCGATTGGAGGCATCAAGAGACAACCTATAGTCATAGTCCGGAGTTCGGTATTTTGACAAGTCTGAAGCTTCCTTATCTGCATCCAGGCATTCGGGGTCCGTAATTTTGTCAGGCCAAGGGCTGTCAAATCTGCAACATTCCTGAATATTACTTGTTGCATGTTTTATGTCGGTACAACTACAAACAACCGTTTTCGACCTTTGGTGTTATATGAGGGATACTATTTGAGGGCAGAATTGTCATGAAATGATGTTTTGTGGGCATGTCAATGGTCAAACTCACTACTTATAAACAACCGTTAGTAGCACAAAACTATTGTACTCACTGCAACATGTTGCAACAGTGTTGAAATGGGCACATTTGGGATGAATTGCAGAGTGATGCTTGCAGCTTGATAGCAGCAAACCGCACCAGACGGGTATTAAATGTGGTGCAGCAGGAAAGAAAGGCGAAACGGCCAGTCCAACAGGCAGGCAGGAAAATATTGTGCACAATTTAATTGCGACCGCATTGTGTGTGCAGTGAGCAGTGGCCGCCGCGCCGATTAACTAGTATTTGTCGACCAACACTCGTATGTATGCCTTACCAGCGCCACCCAAACGCCACGGCACGTACGTCGCCCAGGTAGCCAGATATCTACTCAACTCATAAGCGGTAGCATTCGCTGCTGGCCGCACTTGAACCGCAACGGTTAGTGCAGTGAAGCCGCAAAAGCCACACAAAAAGCGGCAGAAATGAGACACATGTTGCACTAATGTACATTGTGGTCGCTCATATGTCTGTTTGTATGAATGTAATATGTGTGGTGTTGTGTTGCGCTGAGCTCAACATTTCTTTTCCTGTTGGTTTAACGCGCCGCGCAACTGATCCCATCACATTCACGTCGGCAGTTTTGATTACGGTAAATATGATAGATAAACTTTATGATGGGAAAAAGTTGCAAATTGAAATTCATATGTTAATCGCGGCCAAAATGAAGCGAATTAAATGCAACAAAAAAGAAAGAAACAAGTAAGGAAAGGCTAAGTTCGGGTGCAACCGAACATTTTATACTCTCGCAATTTATTGAAGAAATTTAACCAATACATATATGCGGAATAAAGCTCACCGTATTTTTGAAAAACCTATAATTAGGTATATGGGAGCTAGGAGAAGATACTTTTGAAAAACCTACAATGAGGTATATGGAAATGTTATGACCCGATTTTAATAATTTTTGGAACAGAGACACACTATTAGAAGAAAACAATTTCCTCTGAATTAAATTGAGATATCTGAGAGATTTACCCATATTTTCGGTTAAAATTTATCCTTAGGCGCTGAGTTCAACATGTTCGATATCTGGGGCCTTGAAAAGTTATGGTCCGTTTTCTACAATTTTTTCACAAGTGAAGCCAGAGATGATATGCACTAATTGTGTAAAGTTTTATTCCGTTATCTTCATTGGTTCCTTATGTTTACATTATAAAGTGAAAGAATAAGATGGATTTCAAAATTGAGTTATAAGGAAAGTAGTAGTGGTTGTAAACCGATTTTGCCAATTTTTTGTCCGTATTATCAGGGTGTCAAGAAAATATTATATACCGAATTTCATTCGAATCGGTCGAGTAGTTCCTGAGATATGGTTTTTGACCCATAAGTGGGCGATGCCACGCCCTTTTTCCATTTTGTAGAAAAATCTGAGTACAGCTCCCTTCTGCTATTTCTTCTGCAAAATTTAGTGTTTCTGACGTTCATCGTTAGTTAGTTAACCCACTTTTAGTAATTTTCAACCTAACCTTTGTATGGGAGGTGGGCGTGGTTATTATTCGATTTCAACTATTTTCATGGTGTGTGGTGGGGTATGTAAGAGACCCGACTGCAGAAAGTTTGGTTTATATAGCTTTATTAGTTTGCGAGTTAAATACAAATAACCGATTTATGGGCGGGGCCACGCCCACTTCCCCAAAAAAATTACATCCAAATATACCCCCTCCTATTGCGATCCTTTATTCCAAATTTTACTTTTATATCTTCATTTATGGCTTAGTTATGACACTTTATGTGTTTTTGGTTTTCGCCATTTTGTGGGCATGGCAATGGTCCGATTCTGCTCATTTTCGAACTTGATCTTCTTATGGTGCCAAGGAATATTTGTGCCAAGTTTCGTCAAGATATCTTAATTTTTACTCAAGTTACAGCTTGCACAGACGGACAGACGGACAGACGGACGGACGGACAGACATCCGGATTTCAAATCTACTCGTCACCCTGATCATTTTGATATATATAACCCTATATCTAACTCGTTTAGTTTTGGGTGTTACAAACAACCGTTATGCGAACAAAACTATAATACTCTCTTTAGCAACATTTGTTGCGAGAGTATAAAAATTTTTGTTGCACATTAATCGATTACATATGGCAAGAATGTGTATACTTTCAGCGAAAAATTGTCAGAAATGCAAGAAATGTGCTTCATGTAACTGCATTTGAATATATTACGGTTATAATTATTCTTGCGGCAAACGCCAAAAATGCTTTCGCTCAATTTCCAAACCATATTTATTTTTTTGCTGAATAACAAACCCTCTACTACAAACAACACAAATTAATCGAAGCACTGCGAGTTGACTACGCGGCTAATTTCAAAAGTTGATTGCGCTTCGTGTTTTTTTAAGTGAGTGCAATTTAACTAAATCAAAACTGACTGATCGGCAGCGTAAATGAGGTTGCATTTTGCATACTGAAGCAGTTGAACGCGATAAAAGTAATTGGCACACATTCACAGCAGACACATGCAGCAGCAAGTAATCAGGTCGATGTAATCGAAAGACTTAAGCGCCAAACCCGTTCTCGCTGACCGACTGCTATGGGTCAAAAGTGCAACCTCATTATTTGCACGTGGAACGCGGCGCTTCCCCACCGTTGCATTGCATGATTGTTGCTGTTGTTCTTGCTATTGTTGTTACCGTTGTTGTTGCTTGGGTTGTTGTTTTCATTGTCGCTATCATCGCGCGAATGTTGTGCTAAATGCGCGCAATTAACTGGTTATCAGTTGGTGGCATTTATTTCTGCTTTGCGCTTGCCACACAACACGTGCTCTGCAGCGTGTTGCATAACTGACATGCCCTTGCAACACCCTGTGACGCTTTGACGGCGCTTGTGCAGACGCTTTGTTATGACATCGCGCATATGTACGTGAACTTGTCCGGCAGCGCGCTGTTTGGCCGCGCTGTTTGTGGCATCTCTCTCTCTCGAGCCGGCAGTTTAACCTTGAACGTGTCGTTTGGTCGCACATGCCCTCACGTTCACCGCTACACGTACTTGGTAAGCTGTGCATAGCGTTAAAGCGGCGGACGTGCGCGTCAACAGTGTCTGCAACATCTGCAGCTAATTGAAAAATGTCAAGAAATGTAACAAGTAATTAAACTGAAAGTTGTACGAGTTTATGGCAGTCAAAGTGTCATCAGTCATCGCTTAACTCATGAGCATCTGATGCTTGACAATTAAAATGCCAATTCTTCGCTGCTTTTGAAGGTAGGCGATTAAGTTTATTGATGCGTTAAAAATTTATATGACAAATCGCTTTGTATTCAGAAAATATTTCGTTGACAATCAAGGTCGTTTGACGTATGAATGTCGGTTGCGTTGCATATTAGCAAAAGTTTGGACAATTACTTGGCAAAGAAGCGAAGGGGAACGCGTGTTCAATGGCCATCAGATATTAAATTGTATTAAAATTTATATAAGAATTAATGGTTTGGTATATATTGGTGTATAGTTAGAATATTTTAATGGAAAATAATTAAACTTTTCTAATAAAACTACTGTCTGTCTTAAAACTATATTTAAAGGCAATTATATTTATTTTACTAATTTTATTATTTTTAAATAATTCCAGAAAAAAATACAAAAATTCCGGAATTTCGAGATTTCGAAATTTCGAAAAATTTACTGTGAAATCCGAATTACAACTTCAAATATATTTAAACGCAAATTTTACTAATTTGAATTTTTATGGTTACAATTCGAAATTTCGGGATCCCAAAATTCTCTGCAAGAAATAGAGCATATCATCATTTAACTCCTAGTCAAAATTTCAGACCATAACTTCATTTTTTCGTTTCATAAGAAACTGGGTAAAAATAATTTCCTATCAGGTTCCATGAAGCTCAAACGCGATGTGTCTAAACTATAACCTTCACCGCCCCTATACCTATATCAAACCAAATCCTCTTGTTAAGGAATAGACCAATCGTAAAATCTCGAAATAATCTATATGAAATGTATTAGCTTAACCTCATTTGACCTCTACAAAGGTAAACAATCACGTTCCGCTCCTAACTTGCCCTTAGTTGAAACCTTTTGACCGAACTTTTCGCTTCATTGCTCGAATAGTTAGTTACTCAGATATGGAATTTCATCAAGAATAGATATCAAAAAGAGCCTTGAAACTTAAAATAAGACAATATTTTCAGTGGCAATTAATCCAAATAAGTTATTACTCAAATAAATGACTTTGATTGAAAAATAATTTGTTCAGCTATTTTTTAAGTTGAGATTAATTTCACCGGCTTGGCTAATTATTACAAGAAGTAATTAATCACAGCGATTAAAGTGTGGCTAATTGGAATTCTTACATATATTTAAGACCACCTGTTTACAAACAGACACATACACACATGCGCAATCGCTCAAAACCAGTGTTAAGCTGCCAATTGCCTCCTGTTGTTCCTCAGTTTGATAAATAGAAAAAATATTAAAATTTTTTATTTTTTATTTATATCTTTTTAATCGTCACAACAACAATAAGTTTTAATCACAAGTATTTCACCTACAAATTCAAATCCAATTACAAATAGAGAGCTGCGCATGTGTGGCAGTATATAAAAGCCAACCGCTGTGTTGCGCAATCAATCTGCGTCTGTGTTTGTGCTCAAGAAGTGTTATTAGTAATTCCTTCGCAGTCGACTACATCCGCATATGTAGCATGAAGTCGTCGCCACAGACCAAATAACTATGTGGCAAGTGGTAAACAGAGCAGCTTTTTAGTCAGCATTCGATTCGACCTTGAACGGCCACGATGACTTAGAACAACTATAGCGCTCTAATTGCACTGGATATTTGCTCCGATACCGATTTAATAAATATGCGTGCGTTTGTAAGCAAATAAGTATAATTATGTGTGTTTCAATGTAGAGTCTGGTCTGGTCTGGTCTGCTTGGCTTATACCAGTCGCCAGCGAGTTATGAGTCAACAAGCTGGTGTTCTTGCTTAGAATCTTAGCAGTTGAGTTCAAAAATAATCATTAATATTATTACATGTAGCTTGAGTGCTCGTTGCATGACATTTAGTTTTGTGTAGTACAGGCAATAAGATACGTACTTTATGTATTTGTTTAGAAAGTAGTTTTCGTACTTTGCGGTTGCGATTGAGATTCAGATTGCTTGTTCCATGATTAGATTGGCTGTAATTTTAATTTGTTTGTATGGAAATGTCTAGATTTATTATTAGAGAGATATTACTTTGATTGGCTTATGTTTATAAATTGCTTATTAAAAGAATATGGGGTTTGAGTTTTTGTTGATTGCTTTGGAGTTGTAGCAACGTGGCCTTGAAGTTAATATCAAAAGTAATATTGCGTTACATTTTCGGTAGTACATTGAATCTTCGTATTATTAGCGAAATGAAGTTTTTATATTCTTTTTAATGCGCTGCTCAATGCTTTTTGGTAGTTATTTTATTGGACATCTGTTGTTGTAGTTCTTTCAAATACCTTAATTTGATTTGAATTGGTAATTAGATGAGCGTGCTTGGCATTTTTGATAAGAAGTATAATTATCGAAATTTTTAGAATTTGATTTTATTATGATCTTATGAATACTCGGAAATTACTTGGATTACTTATTGAGAACAAAGTTATAAGGGGACATCTTTAATGAAAGCCTGTCAAATATAAAAGCTAGCAAATTTGTGCTTTCATAAGTGAAAGCTTCAAGCTTTCGTTAAAGCTTTTGTGTAGGTGATTTCGAAGTGTGAACTTTATATGTATTAAAATTATTCGAAAGTAATTATTACTAGGTTTAAAACTATAATATTTAAAATAAAAAATAGTGAAAATGTTATATTAAATGAAATTCTTTTATTTATTTTAACGGCGTGTGCGTTACTGAAATTACAATTAATTGTTTATGATAGCCCTGAGAGCTTATTATTTTAATATAAATAACTGAATATTTGTTCTTGAACTTGAATAATTTTTCAAATATAATCTTCAATATTATTTCAGTCATCTCGGAAAGTTTTAAGAGAGCAAATTTTTTTTGGGGTTTGGGATTTGGGCTTCAATGATAATTTGATATTTAAGATATGGTATGATTCTGTTGTTGCATAATCGAAGTTCGCTTCAATCTTTAATACGATTGGCTTATTTATTGGTTTCAATAACCTCCTTGTAAGCCTCTGCATTAAGATACATTAATATCACTAGTAGAGATTCTCAGTAGCTGACTTTTTATTCACGTTCCTCTGCCTCAACGAAATTCATGCGAATCATATTCCATACAAAAAAACGTGTTTAATTATTTTTCTTACGAATTTTTATTATTCAAAAAATCATTTCGTCTTAACACATATTTACACATTTACAAAATACATACATAGTGTACATATATAAAATTAATTTATACACATACAATAAAGATAGAAAGTGTGAGAGATAGAAAGAGATGTTCATTACAAATACGAAACGAAATAAATCCGAATTTCGAAATAATTGATGATGAGTGCGGCAAAATGACAAGTGACAAAGTTGAAATTAAAATACCGTTATTTAATTTTTTGTTACTTGTTTTTGCATTTGATGAGAAGAATACACTAAATGTTGCTAATATACACATATATATATGTAAGCAAGTGGCATGAGTAGTAATAATGATAGCGCTAAAGGCTAATTGGCAAATTTTGAACAAAATGCTGTTGAGTGCAGTGCCTCATTGGAGGCGCTGCAATGAACGCATTCTTTTTCAAGTGGGTTTCAATTTTGGGTGTGTCTACTGACAACCGTCGGCACAACTGAACCGTTTATATCATTTTAAAGCGGATTTCTGTCAATATAAGCAGCCAGTTGTGTGTTGTCCTAGACAAGCAGTTCTCTTTGCTTTTTTAAATAATTTACAAAAGTTGTAAATACTTAAAACTAAGTGGCTAAGGGTTTACATATACATTGTTAGCAAATGCGCGATTTTCAGTGGCCGAGGTGGAGTGCTCTTGTTGAGGAGGATAAGTATTTTTTTATTTTGAGTGACCGTGTTTGTTCTATTCATATTGTGCTAGTTAAGTTAATGTCAACTCGAATCCTTCGTTACGGTCATTTCTCTCGGCCACATTGTGCATGTCTTCGCGCTTGTGTATTTATGCTTGTAGTTGTTGTTCATCATTACAGTTACTTGAAATCCAGTGAATTATTCGTGGCAGTTGATTGCTTGCTTTTCGTTTTACTACTCGTTTTGTTCGTAATGTTCTTCTGCTTTCTTACTAAATTTTCCGAAGTCGTATTGCTAGCGACTTCCTTCTCCACATAATTTCATAATTATAACTAAAATTCATTCAATTAATTCCGCCTTCAATGCTGAAATCATATACACAGTAATCGTAGAAGTAGCCGCTCGCAGAAGCTCCGCAGGATCGCTTACTTCTTTTTATGTGCGTAACCATGACCGTGGCTAATGGACGAGTAGCCGTAGCCGCCGCTGGATGAGAAACCGTGTCCACCGTGTCCACCATAACCGCCACCATAGCCGCCATCATATCCACCATAACCACTGCCGCCGCTGATTGCAATGGCGGGTCCATGTTCGACCACCGTGTGTCCGGCAACTACTGGCACAGGTACGGGTACGGCAACGGGTTTCTGAACATGCACTGGCACTGGGCGTGTCACGTGCACTGGGTAGGGACGGTCGATGGCCACCTTGACGGGCACTGGCACTGGACGGTCAACAGTGTAGGGTACATGCTTTTCAACGGTGTAGGGTTGTGGTACGTCGACGGGTACTTTGACGGTGTAGGGACGATCTACAGGCACGGGGTAGGGTCTGTCGACGCGCACTGGCACCTCAACCTTGACTTGTTTCTCCACTACAACTGGGTAGGGTTTCTCGACGGGCACTGGGTATGGTCGGGGTACAGCAACTGGTACTGGACGATCGACTGGCACATGTACGGGTACTTGTACATGTTTGATGACTTCGTAGGGCTGTGGCACTGGCACTTGAACCTTAACGGGCACTTGAACATGCTTGATCACTTCGTAGGGTTGTGGTACAGGTACTTTGACGGGCACTTGCACATGCTTGATTACTTCGTAGGGTTGTGGCACGGGCACCTTGACTGGGTAGGGGCGATCTACTGGCACGGGTACTTTAACTTCGACACGCTTCTCGACGGTGTAGGGTTGTGGCACATGGATGGGCACCTTGACGTACTCCTTGACTGAAACCGGTACTTTGCGTATCACTTCGTAGGGCTGTGGCACAGGTACTTTCACCTCAACGGGCACATGTTTCTCATGCACAACTGGATAAGGACGGTCAACGGTCACTGGCACCGGAATGCCCTTGGTGACGGTGATGGTCTTGTGTACATCGGCGGTTTTGCTAATGAGGAATGGATGGTGAGCAACACCAGCCGACGCATAACCGGTGTGTCCATAAGAGACGGCGGGAGCAGAGTGACCAGTCGCAATGCCATAACCATGTCCGTAATCGACGCTGCCATGGCCGATATAGCCGAGATCGAGTCCGGAGTGGCCATAGCCGTAGCCAAGCTCAAGCAGACCGCGCTTGTCGAGCTTCTTCTCGAGTGGCACTTTCTTGCCCGAAACCGAGCTAGCTGCGGCCTCGACGGTGGCCTTCTTGGCGGTGGTGTCGCCAGCATAGGCGGTGGCCACCAACAGAGCGGCGAAACAGATCTGAAAAGGTGCATATTAGTTAGTTTATTTTAGTGTTTTGTTTTTCATAACTTGATTGTCAATAAATAATTTCTTGAAAGATACCAGATTTCAAATAGTCTGGCGTCTAGTGTGTTGGAACTCGTTACTTTGCTCTTTTGTTCAAATAAAAAGGCCTACAACAGTTATGAGTACTTGACAATGCATGCTAATTTAGTTTTATAGCAAAAACTGTGTGCTTGTTACAAAAACAAAAGCAACATTACGCAAAATGGTAAACAACACCAGTGTTGCATTTCGATTTTCATAACATTTCTATCAATCAATCGCTGCTTAATGCCATCTGTCGTACGTGTTTGACATTAATAAACGAAATTAAGTCGAAAGAAAAAAGGCGCGATTACTTCATAGCCACAATGGAACGCCAATTTGAGCAATCGGCAAGCGAAAGTGTCAGCGCGCAATGACCACCGCTAGCCGCCAATAGCGGTGCACATGAACGGCAATTGGTGAAATTGCTTTTGACACTCGTCGATAAATACTAATAAAATTATATAACATCAAAATAATTGGGTGGGCACATAACGGTGCAGTGCAGTTAAAGCGCCTTAATAAGCGTTAATTAAAACGAGTAGACAAAAGGCAGAACGCCTTTGAATTTGTGTCACCTGCGGGCCTCTACTATTTGATGTATGAAAAAAGTTCCGCAAGGCGTTAATTTCAAACAAAAATGCCTATGTGCAATTACGACTAATTAGTCGCTGTGTAGCTGTCGAAAAAAGGCGGACCGCTAACGGATTAACGGTTTGATTGCTAACTTCGAAAAAATATGGTTTGTTGCATTAGAAAATACTTGTTAGTCAACACTTCCTTGGCGTTTAATTGGTTTTATTTATTTATTTCGATTACTTTTGGCCATGCTTGAGCGCTTGAGCACGATGCATTGCAAATAATATGGCATAACGGTAGTGGTTGTATGCCGTGCGGAAAGCCAACATGATGAACCCACAAACTTCAAAGATATGAATGAGTAAGCCTTTAGTTACAGTTATAAATTGCTTCGCTTCTATTTTCAAGCGCTTCTCTTGTATTTTTACCGTTTCTTTATTTTGTTTGTGTGCTGAAAGCATTTTCATTTTGCATGCACATTTGCACTGTGGCCATTAGCGATTTTATGACTCTTTTATGGCCTGTTTGTTTTACAATGTGTATGCTGTTGCTGTTTTATTTTTTACTTCTTCAGCCAACTGATTTCAGTTTCTTACTGTTTTGCGGTGTTTGAAATAACCGGCCATTGTTTATGCTCAGTTAAACTCGTATGTCAAGAAGTGCTTTGACAATGGCGCGGAAATGTGGCAATTTCGCAAAGTGCTTACTGCCAAATTTATCGCCGCATATTACTTAAAGAGACCGACCGCTTTTGACTGCTGTGAGATGGCCATAAATCTAACGAACTAATGACTAATAAATCTTAAGATTGCACACATTGTTGTTGTTGGCAGACACTGTTTTGGGAAATCAGGTGTGTAGAGTAGGTCAGTGTTTGATTTGAAATGCCTTTGAAATTTTAGGCTCTAATTGGTGGAAAATTTTAAGTTTGAGTTGGTTTTATTAAGTATTTTGGAAAACAAAAATTTTTGAAAAATGTACATGAAGTCCAATCTGAGTTAATTTGAAGAGCTACAATAATTTATTTGTCTCTAAGTGTAGTCTATAAAATTCTAACTGAAATGAGATTATAATATTCTTATATGAAAAATTATTTCAAAAAAATTATTATAAGAAAAAAATTATATTTTAATGAAGGAAACCATTTTCTTGAATTGAATTTAAATTACTAAGTATAACATTCTTTTCTATTTAATATAGCTTTAATATTTTGTTAATCAATTAAAATAAAATTATTCTGAAAAATATTTCAAAAAAATCAAAATTGCAGAATTCAAAATTCAAGAAATTCTTATTAAAAATGAAAAAAAAAATTAAGACAATTCTAATAAGTTATATTTTTTTGAGAATTTTGGAAATAATTAAACTAGAACAATTTTAATAAACCCTATTTTTTGCGAATTTTGGAATTAAAGTAACAATTACTTTTTTTCAAAAAATAAATATTTCATAATTTTTCAAAACCAGCGCTTGTACTTACAAATAATTTCATCGTGGAGCGTTCCTTCTCAGTCAACAGCAGAATTAATCACAAAATACCGCCAAAGCACAGCTACGATGACACTGCAAATATTAAATAGAATTTGTGATTACTCAAAGCGTCTTCACTGAGTTTAAAAAACATTTTTCAAAAACACATTCAAAATATTTGAGTTACGAAACACGGTATTTTTGATATTCTTTACTTTGATATTTATTGAACACACTTACATTCACAGCACTTGCACTAGACCACTTCAAAACCAAAAAGTAATACAGACAAAATTTGAATTCGAATTAAATTATATAAAACTAAAGCAGAATTATTTGTAGAATCGCTACGATTCCAAAGTTTTGACTGGATGCTGCTGTTGGCCAGCTGCTGGCTTATATACCGCGGCACATATTTTCAAAATAAAAATTCCAACTCGCAAAAGTTAGCGCTGAGCCACCGAAAGAGCCAAAGCCATGGCAATGTTACGCAGTGCCGCACAGCAGCGCTGCCGGCGTCGATGCGCCGCCAATGAAATCGAAATCGCATGCGGGCGAGTCGCCGTCGTGCTGCGTGAGTGTGCGCGCGCTCAGCGAGCTTTCGCGATTACAAAATCGCTGCGCGCAGCAAGAGCCAGCAGACGGCCTCTAACGAAAGTGAGAGTGCCTTGAGTTTTGAGCGGCGCGATTTAGCTGGCTGGCTGGCTGCTCGCTTCAGTGCTCGGCGAGTTCGTTGCTGCAGTCTTTTGATTTGCTGCGCTCAGTGCGACGGTGCTTGGCGAGTGAGCAAAGAGCTTTTCGGTTTCGTTTGTAGTGGTGCGACTGCCGGCCGAAGCGTTGTGCTTGTGTTGGTAATGTTTGAGAGTGTGAGTTTGCCGGCTAAATTTGTTTGAATTGCATTTCGCACTAAAGTTTTAGTATGGAATCAATGGTTAATTTAAAATTATATAATTTCATTTTAGCTGTAAATGTTAAGAAATGTTTAAAATAATGAAAAAGCAATTAAGTTTCAAAAAAATCATAAAAAATAGTTTGATGATATTCGAAAAGTTGCCGTGCTCACTAATACATTCAAAAAATTAAGAAATTTGTCAGTGTGCGTGCCTTGCGGTCGTCAGCAGTGGACTCTTCACTTAATTCACGCATACCAGCTCATCTTTAGTAACTCACACCATCAAACTTGTATTTTTGGCTGTGTTTGAATTATTAAAATTTTATAACAATTTTTTATTTTTTTTTATTTTAAATTTTTTTCTAATATTTTTAGCTACCATAGATTCAACTTGTTTAACAGCAACTCTTTGTACAAAATTTCCGCAATATTTCTAGGTAATTCATAATTATAATAACGTTATGCATGTAACAGGTTAATTATGGCTGGAATTAGTAAAGAAGGAAGAATTTTTGCAAATATTCGTTCATAATGATCAATTTGGCTGGAATTATGGAAATTATTAGCTTTTTAATCAGATAATTAGCTCAAAGTGAAGGAATTCTGAGGGTAGCTTTTGATAGTTTTTCAATATGGTACATTATGGATCTTACGAATAGAAATCATTTTATGCACTACTAATTAATGGAATGTATAAATTTTTAATGAAGGGAGTTTTCTTATACTTTCTTTCGAGTTTTCCATGAAGCCATAACTTTTTCGGAACTGGTAATTTTTACAGCTGTTACTTAATTCATACTGAAGTAGGGTTGGCATTTCATAATGAAAAGACTTACTCCTGCTGCTAAAAGTGGTGGAAAATTGGACCTCACGGCTGGAATTTATCAGAGCCAGCTGCGGCGGTCTCTTGCCCGAAATCATTGTAAAACATAATGGCAAATCATTTATCTTCATAACAAAGCTAAATTCTTGACCATAACATTAGTTTATACGAGTTTTATATCTTCTTGAAAACTACATGTCTTACAAGCACCCGTTAGATGGCAACCCTACTTCAAAGTATGATAAAAATCTCCATTTTGAGCGTTTTTATTTAGAAATCGTTGGAATATCCATCCTTTCTAACTATATTGATCAGCTTAGAGTAGATTCAATTTTAAAATTTTGTATTAATTTTTTTATAAGCCCTACAAGCCTTCATGTGTAATCTCAGATTTATTTTCATAAATACTGGCAAAGGAGGGTCAATCATTTGTTTATTATTGGCATCAAATATGCCTACATGTCGTTATTCAGATTTTATTAATGTTTATTACACCTTCTCATAACCATTAGCATTAATTACTGAGCTTCCAGAAGAGCGTTTGACACAAATCAAAACAAATTCAAAATTAACAAAAAAAAAATATTGCACGGGCAATGGACAGTTTTTATTTTATTTATTTTTTAATTTTTTGAAACTGGTTCTTTTATATGGGCGTGAAAAAACCCGCGACGACGTGCGAGAATGTCACTACCCTTAAAATGAATTTTGAATAATTTGTTTAATTTTTGCACAGAATAAGTGGTCCGGTTGGTGACATGCACAATTTGTTGCTCTATGGTATGGTGAACTCGCATTCAGGTGTCGGGACCGACAATTTAGAATGTCAATGTGCCACACTTCTGCTTTGCTTGGGATATCACGTAGGGCATAAATTAATATTTGATGGTTTAAGCGTTTATTCTTATTGATTTGAGCTCGTGTTGGCTTTGTGGGTTTTTTAAATTATCAAATGCAGGCCTTAGATGTGATAATGCAACAGGCATAATTCATGGTTTAATTAGGCATTATGACAATTGAATGAGTTTAAGAGAGACTATGCCATAAAATTGGAATCGGTTGAAAGTTGAAGTTGTTTTGCTGTTGTTGTGTTGTTAATTTGAATTCTTTCGGCTTTTTTCTTTAGAATAGTCAGCGATTAAGTTGGAAGGATAAGTAGTTAATATCATTAGTTTCTGAGTGAAATAACTAGAAAAAAGAAAGCTCTAGATATCGGAATGAAATTTCTCTTATGTCAGATACGAAAACGTCTTTAAAATTTTGCTAATATGTATAAGGTGTATAACACAAAATCAACATTTCAAAATAGTCTCCAAAATTACTCAATCAACTTTCAAGTGAGTCGTCGAGCCGTAATTGGTACCAGCCTATCTACTTTACTGCACATATCAAATTTCACAGTAATTATATACTTTTAAGTGCGATTACCTCAACATAGCACTCAAAAATTTGATACCGTTAGACAATTCCACGCAGCATTTCACTTTCCAGCCATTCACCTGCAGATTCTTAAACAATCGACACACTCACAGCAGCTAAGCTGTAATCAGAAATTGTTGTTGTTACAATGCTCCGTTGCACATAAAGCTAACTGTGCTGGCGCACATTCGCACGCTCAACGAGGGATCATTCTGCCGCGCTGAGGTAAACAGATAGCCGCGCATGTGCAACAATTACTTCTAGACCACAGCGTGTTGACGGCGGTGCAGTGTGCGGGCAGTACGTGCTGGTAAACGCTTAAAAAGATTCGGTCAAAAGTTGCGAGCCATTACTCATGTTCGACTCCAAAATTTTTTTGTTTGTGGCATGCATTGAACCCAAACCTCAAATGTGGCTTGTATGCCGCTGTTTGATGGCGATATAGTTACGATTTTTTTCATTGTTGTCCGCATTGTTGCTGTTGTTGTTTTTTGTGCTGCCTGCGATTCTACATTTGCACTTGCAGACATAAATCCAGAGCAGCGCCATTTAAGCTCACCCAACAAACGGACTGCGGACCACTTGCTTGATGTGGCATGAACGCCAGCGCGTTGGCTGCTGCTGCATTCACTTGCTGCGCTGTAATTGATATTTTTTTGGCTGTTGGTGAGATATCGCGTTTTAATTCTTCTGTTAAGTCACCATTGTAGCGCAGCTTAATCCAAAAACAAACAACAAAAACAAAAAGCACAAAATGCAATGCATAAATGTGGCGCTTTTTCTTACGATTCGTTCCCGAAAGGCGCTTACTTAACCTCAAACACGTACGCGCGCACACCGTGTGTCACCGGCGGCATGGCGTGGCGTATACGTTACATTTTTATTTTCGGTTTTATTTTCCAATTTTCCCCGTTTAACCGCGTTTAGTGCACTCTAAATCACACATGCCTCGCTGTTTATTTATTGTCCATTGCCCGGAGCGGCTATTGCGCTTGCATTTCGGCTCGGCATTTGTCGCTGATCGAAAACAAAAACAACAAACAAAAACAAAGCAAATGTAACGCCTGTGGGGCTGCTTGCTGCCTCTGAGTTGGCCTACATTTCATATTAAATGGATCTGACCGCTTTTCCGGCAGTTTTGGTACAGTTTAGTGTAACGGCTTTTTATGATTGTGCGCGAATCCATTATTTATGCGCATATAAATTGTAGAGTGGCGATCTCCCGCTTATGCAAACATTCGCTGGTGCATAATGAAGCACTTTTTATCCTCATCCTGGTCTGCACCACAACAAATGTGGTTATTAAAATCGAAATTTTCTTATATGTTAATTTTCATTATTTATTGCTGTTCATTAGAATGTCATTATGCTAATAAATGCGGGTAAAGTGGACAGTCCATACTTTTACTTTTCTATAATGGAGCTTTAACTAATTGAACCTCGTCAATTAGAGTCCAACCTATTAGTTCGCAAAATATTATTTTGTTTGAAAAATCAACGCTGAAAAAATACTTTTGAAATATTAAATTTTGAAATTTTAAAATCTATAGAGAAATGTTGATAAAATACTTGAAAGTAACCTATAACTAACCCATAGGAAGAATTTACTAATAGTGTTTATAAAGTGGCGCTTTCCACTATATTTATACTAAAAATATCAAGCTATTTCTAGACAATAAAAGTCAGTGTATTATTTGTCTTATTTATTTAAGAATATATCAATCATAATTCAAGTATATAATGCTCCTGACCTCTGCTTTCAGTCATACCGCATACCTTCTTAACATAATTATCACATAGTCAAGACATTCAAAAGACAAACGTGGAATGATCCTCGACCATTGACAGGCAATGTCAGGTCTTGATGAATATATCCAGTAGCTTCATTTGAAAATAAACTAAGAAGTATCTTCATTGTTATCACTCAATTAAACATGGTTTGAGTCTAAAATTTCAGTGCATTTAATTAAGGCGGCTTTTGTGACTTTCTTGTGGTCGATTGCTAAACATAATACAATGCTTAACCAATCGCTTGACAATATTTTGTATTCTATGCGGTCGCAACAACACAAGCCATCGACTGCCACAACTGGCATATTGAATGACTACTAGAAATTCTATTATTATTATTATTAATTAGAATTATTATTATTAATTAGCGTTAGTCACAAGGCCTATCAGCTAGAAATGGAAAGCTTTTTGCACAAATATTTGTAACGATTGCCTCGAACTAGCCAACGATTACACAATTGTCATTGCATGTTTTCTTGTAGTTCGGCCGCATCCAACCCACCGCCAGCTGCTTGCTGCTGTCTATCTAGCTTCTCTTTCGGTTGACCGTACTTTAGCTGACCATTAGCCTTCTAGGCGTTCATTGTACATTTGGTTTTGGCGATCCTATTTGCTCGCTCACTGGCAGTCCATCCATAGTTGGTTGTCGTTGGTTACTGGTGCTGCATGCGGTTAACATGTTAGTGTGTTGTTGTTGTATTGATTTACATTTTGTAGTGGTGGCATTAAATAGCCATTTAAAGGTTTCAATTACGTTTGACAAGTTTAATGGAGCTGAAGTGGTTTTAAATGGCAGGGATTTTGGCTCAAACAAAACGAAATTTTAAACTTTCTTAATATTAATTTTTAAGTAGAGAAATATTGGAAAAATTTCGATAATTTCTTATATTTTTCCAAAACTACAACAATATATGTACATCAACCAAGTCTAAATAAAAAACAATATGTCCAAACTCTCCTGAATACTTCATTTAAGTATTTTTATACTAACTTGCATAACTTTCTTCAGCATTTATGAGATTTTTCAAAACTATTTCAAAGCCATAATTGTTTTCTATTTCCCTCATAACTCTTATGTGAATGTACTTATGCAATTGTAAATGTAATTAAATTAATTTAAATCCCACTTCAGACCGGATCTGTGTTGTGCACTTTTCTCTGAATTGCTGCGACTGCGTGTAAATAAAGTAATTACTGGCGTACAAATTAAAACGGATCTAGTGCAAAACATTGCATTGCTGTAACTACTACAAGCTATTTGCGTTTGCATTCTAATGTTTTTCAGTAATGACAGCAGTTTTTTGCGAAAATGCGTACGAAAATGTTCAAGGAATTTACAAGCGTTTAGCAAAAAATTATATATTGAATTATATTATATTATGTATATTGAGTGAGGTGATAACTGATTGGTTGTAATTGGAAATTCGATAAAAAAAATGAAATCAATATATTTACATACTTTATTGCGCTTTGCATCATATGCAAGCCTTGATGTTAATTTATATTCAATTTGTACAGAATTTTGAAAAAGTTTTTGCAAACTTTATATAAAATAGTGGCTTGTAATTATTGTCAATGAATGAATGTAATGAACGTTACAATAATTGACTTTTGAATTGATACAAAACATTTAAAATGATTTATTTTGATTATTTCGCACTGCAATTATTGTTGAGTTCATTTTGGTAGCCTTTTCACATAGGAGCTAATTGATCAATTAGCCGGTCTATTTTCTATTAAAACGTTGAATAAGATCGATTTACTATACAAATAAAAAGCCAAGTAGCCGGCAGTGTGAAGGGCAAAAAATGGTTTCGAGTCACAATTTTAATTGATCAATTAATTTGGCTGTGTGAAAAGGCTATAAGACAAGTGCAAACTTAATCAAATCAAATGCTTGCTTTTGCGCTTTAAAATGCTTATTAAAGTGTAATTTGTGTATCAAATGAGTTTATTGTATATATTTATACATTATAAATGCATTTAACATTATTTCACTTTAATCGACTAAATTACTAAAACCGTGAAAATCTTTCATTATGTGATTAAATAAATTTGAAAGCTATGAATGTATAAATAATTCAGCCAAATTACGTATAAATCACTAGTATTTAGTTATTATAATTCAAATCATTTGAATTTTAATGACTGTACGAACGACAGCTGAAAATATGCCTACGTTAAGCTGACGACGAGGCTGTTTATTCATATTATGTGAACAAAACAAACAGAAGGCAGTGCATTCCAGTAATACCAATGAAAATAATATGAACACTAATATTGTTCATTCAAGTAATAAAAGACGATGTGAATAGTTAAATGGAAAAAAGTGAAAAAAAAATGGTAGAAGTAACGAAAATCGAAAAACATCATCTTCATCAATTAAAAAATGAATATTGAAAAAAAAAATAAGTCTAAGGTTCAAGAACAATTGTGGTATCTCTATTATCTTACGAACCCGCAGATGTTAAGCTAAATATTTGAGGATCAGTTTAAGCTTTTTTGTTAGAAATCATCTAACTTCTTCTGCCTTTTGACAGCTAAACACGAAGTAAAAAGGATTTGTATATAATAAGATAACATAAGCGATACTGCAATGTTTATGTACAGTAGGTAGGTAGGTAAAGTCGATGTCTCACCACGCACTTAGGCCTTTTGGAGACAAATTGAGACTAATTTATGTACAGTAACATTCGACTGTGTAAGCTGACGTTGAGCAACAATTGGCGCCAAACTGCCAGAAGGAGGGATGCGTGGCGTGCTGTTTTGGACTCGGCAATAACCGCGTAAGCGGTGTCTACGCCAGTCAAGAAGAAGAAGAACATTCATCCAAAGTGTAGCTAAGCAATTTTCAGCGATGCCTTGTAGATTTTATCGCATAACATCACAAGTCCTCAAACCTGTTAGTAATATTTGAATCACGCCTCCTAAATGCCTATCAACACATAATTATTATGTTAGAAGCGGCGATGAGTGCCACCACATTGCACAGCCACACGCCTCTCTGCATTACGCTTTTCACTCAAAGTGCCTGGAAGGCTTTTCAAAATCCATAAATGTAAATATTTATATTTGGAACGGCGCCTATGCTTGACTAACTGTAACTAAGTAACTGTTGTTTTTGTATAGTTTGCGGTTTTTGCCGCCAATTTATTCTTGTTAACAATTTACGCTATTAATTGCCGTTATAAGGCAGTATGCCAAGCGTCAAGCACTCGTATTGCATTCAAACTCGTTTTTCCTATTGCTCACCGGAGACGTAAACATTTTGCAACTATTTCTGTTATTTTATGAATTTCTGTGCGATTTTTTCGGTTTTCTTTTTTTTTTTGTTTTTTGAATTTTTCGCACGCTAACACGGTCCCAGAGTTGCACTTACGAAAGACATTATGCGACGCTGCGCATTGCTGCTGGTGAAAAGCCGCAGATTTTGCAATGAAACTGTAACACGCTATGGAAAAATTTCTACGGCGGCAAATAATTAAATAATCAACAGGAAAATAAGTGGAGTAATGCAGTAGAAAGAAACTGGGAGATGATTGAGGGAGCGCAAGAAGCGAATTTAGTAAGATATTAGGCAGGATATTCTAGAAAATTTTATTTTACTCTGGATTCTTGGCAATCTTCATGATGAATTATAGATAAAGTCATCAATACCTGGCAAGTAAAGAGTCCGATGTGAGACTGGGGTAAAAAAACCCTTACTGGATGTACTCGTAATTAGTACAGCGAGTGAAAAAAATCAATAAAAAAAACAAAAATATAAAAAAATATTGTAAAAAATTTCCTTTCTAAATGCGTCAATAAACCACCACCACCAGAAAAGTATTGCCTTTCCAAGCACCGCTGAATACTTTACTATGTCAGTATCAATTAAAGCACCACCTCGTTTGCTTTATGGTTCGGCAATAAAAATCAAAGGATTGCCCAATCGAACCACATTCTCAACGATATCGACCGCTCAGCACCCGTAGTCATGGTGAGCAACATAAAAATAGATCTTGCGCCATTCGATACAAAATTTTATGGCAATTTTTAATTTCTTTTCCACACACGCACGCGAACATACAGTCAAGTGGAAAAAATAATAAATGAGAAAAAATCGGCGCAATTAAATAAGACAAAACGAAATTGCTGCCAAGCGCTGGGCGGACAACAGTTCAATCAAATTGAAGAAATGTAAGCCGCTGTACGAAACGAATTGAAACAAAGTGGCAACAAGAATTGTAAACATTTTCGTAATGGTCAACTGGTGCGCTGGAGCACAATCAACAAGCGGTGGAGTGGTGGTGTGCCGGCTGGAGCCAGCGAGCGAGCGAGCGAGTGAGTGAGCGCCTTCGTGCGTGTGCTAATTTCGCAACTTTTAATTTGAGTCATTTGAGAAACGGCAGCAAAATGTGTTATTATAGAAGAGCAAATGTCTGCTGCGGGAGGGGCTGGCTGCGGCAATCTCGTATATAATTGTTGACAGCACTGCCTTCGAATGTTGTAGTACCCCACCAGCGCAAATGGCAGCGATAAAGAATCGGCAGTTGCCAGCAGCTACTGACTGCCATTTCGGTGATTTGTACCAAATATGTGATGGCAAACATTTAATGACGATTTGTACAAGATGTTGGAGCGCACAGGAGCCACAAACCGACACGTCAGCGCATGTGAGTGCCAGAGTGCTGGCTGGCTGGCTGACTGACTGACATAGCGACAGGCAGTCTGCTTAACCAGCGCACAAACAGTGTCATTCCGATGGCGGACAGCCATTTGACAACTCGACAGACAGACACACTTAAAAGCATACACTTCGCTTTTGCTACTCGCTACAACTGAAAAAATACTGCCAGCCGCCTCCTTGGATTGAGCAATTGGCTGTGGCAAGCAGCCTGTAGTTATTTGCTCCAAATTCGCATTTTACCTGCCATCATCATAACCATCGCGCACTCGCCGGCCACTTGCTGCCGTCGTTTGGTCAAATGTGGCAGCTGCCACAGTCTCAGCTGTTCTCTGCCGCTTTGGCTGCGTCTTTAGTCTCCAACAAGCCAAGTAATATTTGCCAGCTGCCAATGCAATTGTGCCTAACTAGAAGTGTAGCAACTAACCGAATTGTGATGCCGTCCGATATGAGTGAGTGAGTGGCGGCGGCTGGCGGTTGGCGGAGGCAATAATTTACGGTGATTATTGCACTTAACGGATTGCAAATTATGGTGCGTTATGTGAGTGGTGATTGGAAATATTTGTGCTGTAGTTTGTTCAAACTATTTTAACTACATACTTAAGTACACAGAAATGTGTAAATGACACGAAAAGCAGGTGTGAGACTATGTTGATGATGTGACGAATTTTTTTGTGTCAATATGTAGTTCGGTTACGTTGCTGAAAAAGGACCTTTTATGTATGACACAGGTTAGTTGTTTTAAGGCACACAGCAACATGAAACAGAGAACAAGTTGATGTTCCTACGAAATATTTGTAGAGATTATATTATTGGAAAATATAACCAAGAGATAAAAGACATATTCACAGTATTTGAACACTTTTTTAACCAATTCTTTTTCAGTTTTTTCAATGTTCACTGATTAGTCTTTGAAGGCCTTCTCAGCAAGTATAAATTGTAAGGCGTATTGTTGTCTGTATCTTGATTATATTTCATTGTGAGCAGCAACGCTCTAATTATGCTGATTTATTTAGTCAAACATGGGCCTAAATGGCTACCCGCGGCTTTTAGATTTATAGTAGAATCAATGAGCCTTTACAATAATTTTTCTAGTAAATATTGAATAAATATTTTGTGGAAATAAATGAAATTCGGTTCATTAAAGAGGGTATGCCTATATTACTGACCCGAGCAAAATTATATAAAGTAGTGAATTCTGGTGGATAATGTATGTATGTGATTGGCGTTGCAACCGTTTAGCCGGTTATAGCCGAATCGACGATAGTGCGCCATCTCTCTCTCTCCTTCGCAGTTCGGCGCCAGTTGAAGATCCCAAGTGTAACCAGGTCGCTCTCCACCTGGTCCCTCCAACGGAGTGGAGGCCTTCCCCTTCCTCGGCTTCCTCCGGCGGGTACTGCATCGAACACTTTCAGGGCTGGAGTGTTTTCGTCCATTCGGACAACATGACCTAGCCAGCGTAGCCGCTGTCTTTTTATTCGCTGAACTATGTCAATGTCGTCGTATAACTCGTACAGCTCATCGTTCCATCGTCTGCGGTATTCGCCGTTGCCAATGTTCTTAGGACCATAAATCTTGCGCAAAATTTTCCTCTCGAAAACTCCTAGTGTCGTCTCATCTGATGTTGACATCGTCCAAGCTTCTGCACCGTAGAGCAGGACGGGAATGATAAGCGACTTGTAGAGCTTGATTTTGGTTCGTCGAGAGAGGACTTTACTGTTCAATTGCCTACTCAGTCCAAAGTAGCACCTGTTGGCAAGAGTTATTCTGCGCTGGATTTCGAGGCTGACATTGTTCGCGTTGTTGATGCTGGTTCCCAGGTATACGAAATTATCTACGACCTCGAAGTTATGACTGTCAACAGTGACGTGGGAGCCAAGACGCGAATGCGCCGACTGTTTGCTTGATGACAGGAGATATTTCGTCTTGTCCTCATTCACCTCCAGACCCATTCGCTTCGCCTCCTTATCCATGCGGGAAAAAGCAGAACAAACGGCGCGGTTGTTGCTTCCGATGATATCAATATCATCGGCGTACGCCAGGAGCTGTACACTCTTGTAGAAGATTGTACCTTCTCTGTTTAGCTCTGCAGCTCTTATAATTTTTTCCAGCATCAGGTTAAAGAAGTCGCACGATAGTGAGTCACCTTGTCTGAAACCTCGTTTGGTATCGAACGGCTCGGAGAGGTCCTTCCCAATCATGACGGAGCTCTTGGTGTTGCTCAACGTCAACTTACACAGCCGTATTAGTTTTGCGGGGATACCAAATTCAGACATCGCGGCATAAAGGCAGCTCCTTTTCGTGCTGTCGAAAGCTGCTTTAAAATCGACAAAAAGGTGGTGTGTGTCGATCCTCTTTTCACGGGTCTTCTCCAAGATTTGGCGCATGGTGAATATCTGGTCAGTTGTTGATTTTCCAGGTCTAAAGCCACACTGATAAGGTCCAATCAGTTTGTTGACGGTGGGCTTTAGTCTTTCACACAATACGCTCGACTGAACCTTATACGCGATATTTAGGAGGCTGATCCCACGGTAATTGGCGCAGATTGTGGGATCTCCCTTTTTATGGATTGGGCAGAGCACACTGAGATTCCAATCGTCAGGCATGCTTTCTTCCGACCATATTTTGCAAAGAAGCTGATGCATGCACCTTATCAGTTCTTCGCCGCCGCATTTGAATAGTTCTGCCGGTAATCTATCGGCCCCCGCTGCTTTGTTGTTCTTCAAGCGGGTAATTGCTATTCGAATTTCTTCATGGTCGGGTAATGGAACATCTGTTCCATCGTCATCGATTGGGGGATCGGGTTCGCCATCTCCTGGTGTTGTACTCTCACTGCCATTCAGCAGGTCGGAGAAGTGTTGGATAATAGTTAGCATATTGATCATACTTAATTTCAAGAATTGTATACACTTGATTCTGACTGATTTTAGATGATATCTATCTGATTTTAGATGATATTTAAAAAAATATTTATATTACAAATTCCAAACTTTAAGGGGTTACAAGGGGTTTTGTCGGGTAAAAAAGGCTTATTTTCAATATTTTTTTCTAAGTAAAAAATTATTTATTTAATTCAAATTTTTTTCTGTTTTAAAGATTCATATTTAAAGAATAATTTCTGAAATTTAAAAAAAAAATTCTGAAATTTGAAAAAAAAAAACAAAATAAGTGTTTGAGTTAAGACAGAAAAAGTAAAAATTATAATTTTCGCAGAAATTTTTCCAAAAAAAAAATAAAAATTTATGTATCTCGAATACCGACTTTGAAAGCACGGCATATTATTTCACAAGCTTTCTCAGAATATTTACAAAAAACACGTCCGTCGTGGATTATGAGTGATAATATATTTCAAATATATTATTATCCATTACATTTTATATTTTTCAGTAAATCTCACAACATTTCTACTCCCAACTTTCCATAAAAATGTGCAAACATTTTTAAATATTTTTGGTCAAGATTTGAACGTATATAACGTATTTTTAAGCATACAGAGGAAGTAATACAGTTAACATATTCTGCTATTGAACTGAAAAAATAATTTTTTGTTCACACGATATATATTTATTGCTATCGATTGTACTTAAAATTACTGCTACCAAGAATTAGTAGAAAAAAAATACATACAAAATAAATAAAACTTAAATACTGTGGATACTGCGTATTATCTGCACATTACTAAATTGAAGTTACTCAGCTTCCTTTTTTCCAATCATGCCGCAGTTTTCCCACAGTCAATTAAATCGTGCCGATATGCGGCTGTGACCTTGAACGTTGCGCTTAATTTAAATTTTGTGTCATTCAGTCATGATGATGGATTTAGTGAAATCACGCGCCAACAGCAAATACTCGTAAATTATGAGCAATTTTTCCGGCAGCGACATGAACGCTTTTGCGGCTTTCAAGTGCGCTTGGCGGTTGATTACTGTCAAAGTAGCGAAAAATAACATTGCGAGTACCTAAGAGTAGTTTATAACCGTTAGAGTAAATAGGATGGCGGCAAAATTTAAACTGATACAAAATGAAATTTTATATTGAACCAAATGTGGCATTTACGGATTTTTTTAAATTTTATTCATTAAAAAAACATACAACAAAACCATGTCAATAAAGGAGACAATTCAAAAGTAAATAAATTAAAAACGAGGAATTGCACGCTAAAACTGTGTCTTTAATTGTTATGCAAAAGGATTTAAAGCGCTATGCGCTGGCAAACAAAAGGCAGCATTCGAAATCAATTGTTGCATGCCTCCCAAGTCAAGTCAGGCCGCGGTCGCGCAGCGATAACCTCAACAGCCATGCCAAGAGTGGAAAATCAAGCATAAAAAACAACAATGTATTAAGCGCATAAAGGCACAACAACAGCAACAACTCAAAACATGCACCTTAGTCTCAGCAGTCACGGTTTGGCTTCTGCGTTGGCGTACGCCGCTGCTAATAGCCACCATCATCGCTATGACTGTGGCTTTGTTGGTATAATTGCGCGCTGATTCATTGCTTCGACGGCTGCTCAACTGGCTGTGACTGCAAAGGTTGTTGCCTCTCGTTGCCTGTGTTCGTCGATTTTTCAGCATGTTAAACTCGTTGTTTGCACTCCGCTGTATGTTGTTGTTGTTGTTGCATGCTGATTACAGACCATCTGACCGTTCCGCCAAATGCAGGGCACTGTGGCAGTGGGTTTGCATGCCATGTTATGCACTTCGTGTCGTACGTTTGATTTATAAGGCGTGATTGTGAGCGGCGAGCGAGCGCTTAGGAAAACACAAAGCGCAAACAGGATAGTGACGGAAAACGAAAAATGGAAAATAAAAAATGGAAATTAATGTATGGAAATTTTATTGCTCGCCAAGCAAAAGCGTAGTGGCTTTTGAAAATTTATGGCTAAATAAAAATGGTGTAAACAAAATGCAGTTTCACAAAAACACTTAAGGAAGAAACCTGTTAAAGTTAGTTGAAAGCAGGATTTGAACTCACAACGAGTAATCACTTAACCACAATGCCCACAAACAACTTAATTACATTATTTATATTTAGTCTTAAAATGTGCAACATTTTCTTAGTCATGCGGCACGTACGTATGTGGCAACTAATGAGGCCTAGTTAAATTTAAATATTAACCAATTTCTAATTCTTATAAGAACCGTGAGCGCCATTGAACGAGCTTCGATATTCAAATTGCTTTCAAATTGCTGCGCAAGCCAACTGCGCGCTCTGCGCCGTCGGAGTTTGTGCCTTAAGTCTTTTGTTTAATTGCCATAATTGGCGTTAAAAACGGTAAGTTAACCAGCGTCAATTAAGCGCAACGTGACCATCACAGTAAGGCACCCCATGCAACGCCCACCGCTGACACCCCAGCAGCGTTTGACCGCACAACAACAGCAACAACAATCAACATTAGCAGCCTTCGACATGCCAAACGCTTTAATGGAAATGTCAGGTTGCAACGAAACTTAACTTAAACTTAAATGTATGTATGTATGTATGTGTGTGTGTGTGCGTTGAAAACGAGCGCGTAATTTGTAAATCAACAATAATTACCATTGATTATGGCTAATTTCGCTTTCGCGGAGTCCCCAGTGGGCATGGTCGACTTTAAGCAGCGCCACCAAAGCGCAGCAATCCATAAATACCCACTCATTGCTGCCCCGTTTGTTATGGCTCATTATTCAGCTGGTAATGATTTGTGGATATTGCAAAATGTAACGAATTCCGTGTAGCTCTAGAACTGTATCCGGCATTGAGTCGCTGTGAAATCAGCGTCAGACTCACTGCCTGTCTGTTTGTGTGTGTGTGTGTTTATGATTGGACAATCGTGGCAGCAGCAGAACAGCGCTGAGTTGTGTTGTGCTTTAGTTTCGATTTAATTGGTTGGTTTTTGCATGCAACCGATTATGCAATTTTTATGCGCTGCAATGGCGTTTTGAGGACAAATTGTCGATTATTAACATTTTGATGGTGCCAATAATTCTATAATTTAGAGTTGCCAATGCTGTTGCGGCTATAAAAATCATGAAGTATGTCGTAAATAGCTGCTAACAAATTATATTTTAGTGCTTTGGGTAAACATAAAGTCACGGGAGCTTATTTAAAACGGTACTTAATTTCGTACTCGGTTGGATATTTACTTACAAAAGCACTATCATAAATGACTCAGTCACAATTGACAAATTTATAATATAATTTTGAAAAGATTTGTGAAGGAATGCAAACTAGAGCAAAACAGAGTTTGGAATTTCCAAAATAAATTCTTTGAATGGTGGAAGGCACCACGGATTCCTATGAAGCTAGGTGCTGGTGCTTTTGTAATAGTGCCTCACTTCCTTTTCAAGCACCAATTTGTATCAAAAATTTTATAAAAAGTGTTACATTGATTGGATTTAGTTCAAATATGCCCCGTTACGTTCGATAATATGTTTCCATCTAGACGGAAACTTCATATTACCCCATTTGTAGAAGCCCTCCTCCTTATTTGGGAAGAACTCGCACAGCCACTTTCCTCAAGCCTCTTTTGAGTTCAACTTTACACCACCAAGGGCGTTCGCCATGGACAGGAACAGGTGGTAATCACTTGACGCTATGTCCGGGCTATATGGAGGATGCGATAAAAACTCCCACCCTCCCGAAGCTTCTGACGAGTAATCAACGAAGTGTGTGGTCTGGCGTTGTCCTGGTGGAACACTACATCCTTCCTGTTAGGCAATTAGAATTAAACGTCTGGCTATATGGGAGCAGGCTCATAGTGGATGATTCCCTTCCTTTCCCACCAAACGAAACCTTCCTGGCCGTCAATCCCGGCTTGGGCACTGTTTGGGACGATTCATCGGCCTTCGACCACTACCGTTTGCACTGGATATTGTCGTATGTGATCCATTTTTCGTCGCCAGTCACCATCCGCTTCAAAAATGGGTCGAGTTTGTTTCGTTTCAGCAGCATATCGCAGAAGGTTTTTGCTTCAAATTATGCGGCACCCAAACATCAAGCTTTTTTGTGTATCCAGCCTTCTGCATAGCGTCGCTTTGTAGGTTATGTCAAGATCTTTCAAAGATGTATAGTATTGCCAGATACGAGCTCTGAAGCGCTTTATACATATCCGCGAAATTCAAAAGATAAAAAGACAGGAAGTAAGGGAAGACCATGTATAATACATAAGAAGCAGTGTAACACATTCTACAGGTTAACCATATCATTAAATGATCTCAAACTGATAAATATAATTCATTTAAATAATTTAAAACAGTGACTTGAATAACAAGGAATACTTCAAAGCGAGTCAAAAAGTGTAGCTCAAGCGCCACATGTTGCTTTTCAATTTTCCAGTTGCTTGTCCGGTTCTCTGGAACACTGAAAATTTGTTTTATGTGTAGTTTGATGTCTTTAGGAAGCAACCACATATCCAAACATAAATCCATAGTTGCTAAACTCTAGAATATTTGGCTTTATGTAATTAGAGTAAATATTTTTTTTTCTTTTTATTGATAGTTAATTTAAGCTACATTTGGATGCACGTTTATGAAAATGTTAAAAATGAAACATATTAACAAATTTCCAACAAAATTGCTAATGAAACTTTTAATGATTTTGCCAAGTGGCCTTGCGCTCAGTTTTGAAAACATTTGCGAAGTATTTCAATTTCATATTTAGTCATAAGTAATTTAAGTAGTTAATTAAATTAACTGTTATTGCACATGTGATGCTACGTTCGCCGCTCAGCCGCGCAAATGCTTGATTACATGAGTACGTGTTTAGCGAGTTATGCGGTTTCGCCGCACTCAATTGATTATTAGATTGGACGTGCGGTAGTAAACTATTGCATTGAGCGCGTAAATTATCAAATGCTTTACATTTAGCTGCGCTATACTCTACTTTAAGTTAGCATTGACATTTTTCATAGATTTAAATTCATATTTTTTTTAGATTGTTATATACAAAATTATTAGTTTTTTTTTTAAAGTAAACATATTTTAGATTGCTGTAATGCAAACCTACAGTTTCCTCTATCATTTTAGCTCCTTATTAAACATCAAATTCATTCTTACTTTCAGATACTATGTCTCGACTATTCTACAGTTCCAAATATACCGTGGCATGTGTCGCGTTAGTGGACAGTATGTACCCGGTGATCCGCGTAAGCCTTTGCATCGCTGCGATGTGTACCGCCATCCGGAAGCAGGGAACCTACTAAAGTGAGTAACATTTTTCTTCTTTTATTTTCTATCTCTAATATAAGATTTGCAATAATCAAATCTTATTTTCTAATTACCTACTCGCAGAAGTATAATGGCCAAAGGCGCTTCACAGCCGTGGCAGGAGGTGCTTGAGGAGACGCTCGGCGAAGGTCGGTTGGATGGCACGGCGCTGCGTGAGTACTTCGCGCCGCTCGAGGAATGGCTGCGCCTGGAGTCGCTGCGCACAAATGAATTTGTCGGCTGGAACTACGACGGTGACTACTGCAAGCGTAGCATTGAGACGGCGAATCTGCAAGTCACAGGTGGTTACTACAATGCGGCCACTTCTGTCGTTTGCGTGCAATTGCCAACGCTGTTGTTGTTGGCTTGGACATTGCTCTTCATATGGCGCAGCATCTGAAGAAAATTAAAATTTTAAATAAGTATGATGAAGTGTGGATTTCTACTATTTTATGTTTATGGTTATATATGTATATTTATTACTTTTGTACATGCTTAATGTTAATGTTAATAAAAAAATATTGTAAAATATGAAATTGGAATATTTATTGGCCGATTATAGCTTTATTGAAGCTCTCATTACAAGTTTTTATACTGGTTTAAGGAGTAGATTAGTGTTATTTATGTATTGTTTTCGTTTGCCAAAATTTAGAACTTAGATACTTAAATTTATTTAAAATTTCAAAATTTAATTAATAATAATTGTATTATATTATTATAATTTTTTATTTTGGTTAATTATTGCATAAGGTTATAGTAAATATTGAAGGTCCTATTGCACAAAATTTGTTTTATTCTATTTATTAATTGAGTGCTATAAACCAGCTTCTGATTCATATTTTTTTTAATTTCTGAATAAATAATTTGTCCTCAACACGCTCGCAAGTTCAAAAGAACTACCCACAAAAAATATAAAATATGTAATATTATATAAACGCGCACAAGCAGCGACGCCTAATGACCTGCGTGTACGCATGGCTTTTTTCCAAACCAACTCTGTGCCACAAGCGCAAAAAACGGCAATTCAACGCCATTGGGTTTCACATACGCACAGGTGGTCCCATTGGCTTTACTTCGCACTGACCAACCGACCGAACGACACACACACAACAACACGCGTGCACAGATTGACTCTGGGCTAGCGCTGTGGCGTCATGCCGCCTACCGCTTAGCTGTACCTCTGACAAATTGCCCAACTGGTTTGCCGCATTCGCATTTCAGATTTATTTTCGCACTTTTTTCATAAATTTATTTTTATTTTTTACTTTTTATGTTTTATTGTGTAAAAAATAGTAAATTGCGCAGTCTGGTTGAGCGGGTGCAGCCGGTACGCGCGTTTACCTCCTATGTGTGTGCGTGTGTGTGATTGGCAGTTGGAACGCGCCAAACGCCAGACACCAATTGGCATTGACTCAAGTTCAATTGCAAATTGCGTGCGAATTTTATTTTATTCTCTGTTTTATATAACTCATTTCGTGCCAATAATCCGCGTAATTCTTAGGTGCCTGCCGATTTCCACTCACGTGTGGATTCGCATTTGATTCGTTTTATTTCTACTAATACTGACGGAAGTGGAAGTGGCAAATGTTTAATGCATTTATCGGGTAATAAAAAATGATTTTATTCAATTTAAAATGCCAAGTGCTTTGTGGGCGGCTTGTTGGGGAGTATTTATCTGTTCATTGTTTGCATATGAAATATTTTAATTTAATTTTCTAATTTACATACGTTTTATACTAAATGCTGCGAATTGAATTAAATTAAATTCTTCGTAGACGTAGGTTTTTCGAATAGACTGTTTTATTTCACCTAAATGATATACAACATCTATCGGTTATCTAATAACCTTAATAAACGACTTTTTATGGAGGAATGTGTTTCTTATCGTCTCTATAGGGCATCACTATACCATTATCTGATCTAAGCCGATCCGAGTAATAGTTTTGGAGATACAATCTGAAGAAGCTGGCCGCTCCTGCCTAGATGGACTGTCAATCATAGCTTTAAACGCGTTTCAATCGATATTGATGAAATTTTGGACAGGTCTTCCAGAAACAATTTACATTAAAATAAAAAATAAAATAAAACAAGTAAGGAAGGGCTAAGTTCGGCTGTAACCGAACATTTTATACTCTCGCAATTTATTTATTTAACTTAATTAATATTATATAATACACAATTTGACCCACATTTTCGTCATATATATTGTATAAAGTCCATTGAAAGTTGGAAACCATAATATTAGGTTAGAAGCACCGAGGTCCTCAGGTTCGATATGTGGAGCCTTGAAAACCTATGATCCGATTTCGGCGATTTTTAGAATGGCTACACTATAAACGTAGTATTTGTGCAAAGTTCTGCATCGATATCTTCACCAGTGCTTATTTTATATATTGTAAAGCAAACGATTCAGATCGTCTTCAAAGTTCTGGTATATAGGAAGTAGGCGTGTGATCCGATTTGGACTATTTTCACAGCATATCATTAGGATGTAAGGAAACTATTACAAACCAAGTTTCATTGAAATCGGTCGAGTAGTTCCTGAGCTATGGTTTTTGGCCCATAAGTGGGCGACGCCACGCCCATTTTCCATTTTGTAAAAAAATCTGAGTGCAGCTTCTTTCTGCTACTTCTTCTGTAAAATTTAGTATTCTGACGTTTTTCGTTAGTGAGTTAACGCACTTTAAGTAATTTTCAACCTAACCTTTGTATGGGAGGTGGGCGTGGTTATTATTTGATTTCTTTAATTTTTGGACTGTATTAAGAAATGGCTAAATGAAACGACTGCATAAAGTTTGGTTTATAAAGCTTTATTGGTTTGTGAGATATATACAAAAAACCTATTTGAGGGGGGGCCACGCCCACTTCGCCAAAAAAATTACATCCAAATATGCCCTTTCATAGTGCGCTCCTTTGTACCAAATTTAATTTCTATAGCTTTATTTATAATTGTTATGGCACTTTATGTGTTTTCGGTTTTCGCCATTTTGTGGGCGTGTCTGGCAAAAATCTATTCACATTTCATTATATCCTTAGTCCAAGTTCTAGTTTAAACTTATAAAACTAAAGACGTATTTTTCATTTTAACTTCAAATATTAGTTATTTTACCGAGGTGGACACACCTTTTTCAGTAATCACTTATTAAATGAAAAAAATAATTATGTTGCATAGTGTTACTTTATGAACAGTTCACTTCAAAATATTTCCGTTATGATTTGTCAACTTATAAATTTGTTTACGCCACATCTATCATATATTAACGAAAATGGCAAACGTAGAGTGTGTAATGAATATACATGTACAATGCGACACTGAAAAGACCCAGTAGGAAATATAAAAATTTTCAAAAAAATTTTACGACTAATACATTTACTTAGTTTTTACTTATCTAAGCAAAAGTGAGTATATTCAAAGTCTACTTAAATATTTAATTACCCAGAAATAAAAGTAGTTATCACATTCATATGAGTTGAACTACAAATTGTTGTAGTAACAAGAATCCAGGAATGACAATTAATAGAAAAGGAAGAAATAATTGGTAATATTTGATTTCGAATATAACATAAAAAAAATATTTAGTTTTAATGTATAACAAATTAAATTTCCTACAGGGTATGTCTCCAATCGCTTAAAAACACGAAAACTATAACTCGTTAGTTTATTGAGTTGTTTAATGTTGAGTCTAAGTAAATATGCGCACCCGTGTAAGACAATAAATTCTGGCTTAATATTCTAGCAGAAAATTATAAGCAGCCATACATCAACACACAAATCATATAGCATATGAAATACACTACAAATTTTATATATTACTTGTGCGGAACAATTTGATAGACTCATAAATTGACGATGTTCGCCTGTGTGCCAAGACGCGCACTGCCACAAAATAGCAGCAAACATAACTACATACAATATAATTCGCTTGAATTTACGCAGCGCAGGCGTAGTGTGCCAAGCGAATTAAGGCATTTACTCGGAATGCATTTCCCGACTTGCAATTGCTGGTGCATTTGTGGGTAGGTAGTCGTTGATCTTGGGAAATAGTCGCTGTAGAAATACTCACAACTCTCCGCCTGATGTAATTACATGTCAAGTGTCAAATAAATAAAGCTATAACGGTTGTGTGTTCGCCAAGCGTCGTTAACGCCTAATTTTTGTAATATTTATGCTTTCGTGTTATGATTTACTGGCAGTAGGCGATGAGCTTGCACAAATGCTCTACGCAACTATAAACAAATAAATTTAGTGGGTAATGAGTTGAAACGTACAAATGCGTAATTGGAATGCAGTGGCGCTGTGAATGATTTGCTAATGGAAATGTAATTCAATTGAATTATTTCATTACTTTCATTTCAGCTAATTGATTTGCAGCTAAGGAAAAATATTTAAAAAATTTCGAAATCGAATTTTTCGAAATATATCTGATATTATCGAATATTTCTGATTATTACCGAAAATTTCGAAATATTTTCGAATTCGATAATTTCTAAAAATTTTATACATTTTAGCATTTAATTGTTTAATTAAGTAATATTGACTCACTTAATTAAAGTAAGTATAAAACCTGGACTGTAATCTGCAGACCGTCAAAGATAGCTTTGTCATCTCATAAAAATACAGTTGAACTTCCATAACTCGAACTCTTGAATTGGCAATATAAGTGAAATTTCATACAAATTACATTACGTAACTTGGAAGTCTGCCTAAATCTGCCTTTTTGGTGGATCATGGTAATTCGAGTTAGGGAGTTATAGGTATTTATTACAATAACAAAGTCTTCAAATTCAGTCAGAACTGTATACTAATATATTATTTGGAATTTCAGCGAATTGTTTTACTATTAAGGAAAAATATTTAAAAAATTTCGAAATCGAATATTCGAATATTTTTTTCGAAATCGAAAATTAGGTATAGGTATTTATTACAATAACAAAGTCTTCAAATTCAGTCAGAACTGTATACTAATATATTATTTGGAATTTCAGCGAATTGTTTTACTATTAAGGAAAAATATTTAAAAAATTTTGAAATCGAATATTCGAATATTTTTTTCGAAATGGAAAATTTCGAAACATTTTCAAAATCAAAATTTGTGCGAAATACAATAACAGCAACAACACAACGTTTTTCAACTGAGTCGGAGCTTATACATTGCATGTTCATCAGAGACAACAACAACTAAACATACAATTAGTACACCGCTGAGAGTACACCATATAGTATGTATATACTATGTATATCAGATATATATTTTCGAATGAGTTTGTACGCAAGCAGTTACTATTTACAAAAACAAAGCGAGTTAAGGACATCATCATTTCAATTAAATAATTGTCGGCTGATTTATGTTGAGCACTTACACAGTCGTTGACTGCCTAGCTGTCTGTCTTTCCGGCCGACTGTGTCACTGTCGCACTTGTTGCACCGATTTGGTTTCAGTGCGTTCACTTGCGATAATTCAATTGTGATTTGTTTACGCAAGTGCGTTCGCCCAGTGCCAGTCTGTGCGTGTGTGTGTGTATAGAGTTACTTTCAATTTGTTATATGCTGGAGAATTTAATGTTCTGTTGTTTGTTGCTTTTGTAAATTTCACCGTGTTTGTATGTATGGCTTGGAATTACAACAATTTTATATTTTTTAGTTTGAAATCAGCTTCTAGAAATGTTTTCGTGGAAGTTGGCGACAGTCTTTACAACGCGTTTAGAACGAACGGATCGAAAGCCAGCGAGTCGAATTGCTAGCGGATTCAAATGTAATTTAAAAGAAAGTGAAAGCTGTGCAAAAGCTTATGAAGTGAATGAAAGCTGCATAAGGAAATGTGAAATATTGAGCATGGTACTCAAGGAAACATAGAATATTGTGAAAAAATAATGTGAATATTAACGGAGAAAAACAAAAAAAAATAACAACATATAAAAGAAATTGATATTAATCAGTTGTCTGCTCAAAAAATTGTGAATGCATTAAGATGAAGCGCGTGAAACTCAAAATCAACAAAAATCCCAAACCTCTTCACAGCATTCTACTGCTGTTTGTCTCTTTAACCATGTGCCTTGGCGCACAGGAGAAACTCTTCCGCATTAACACCGATTTAACGGCACTTTCGACTGATACCGCGTCTAGTGGTGGTGCTTTCAACTCGCCTACTGATGAGAGCAAACAAAGTGAGCAGGCGGCACTGCCTCTGGACGCTGCCTCGCACATTTGTGTACGCGAGGAGACCTATGTGGAACAACTGAAGGTGCCCACCATGCAGCCAGTGCGTATCCGTAGCTCCCAGTGGTGCATGGAGATTCCGCCACGCTGCTCCAACTATAAGACGGAAATGCGTGAAGTGGTGCAGATCAAGGTGAGTGCCAAAATATTAAACTGGGTCTTGGAATGGAGAATATTTTTATTAAATAAAAAAATCGAAAACAGGAAATGTGTGAGGTGTTCAGACAGATTCAATTTGAACATAAAATATTTTTTTCGCTATTTTATGTTTCAGTTCCTTCAATAGATATTTTCTATTAACCTCCACTCTGGAGTCAAATATTCAAATTTTATGGAAGCTAAATCTAAAACTGATTCTTTATGAACTGAGCTTGAAAGCTTCGTTAGAGGAAAGTTTAAAACTAAGCCTTCGAAAGACCTTCAAATCTGAGAGAGAAAATCACGATTATTAGAAGGCACAACCCATTATTTTAGAATTGTTTCTCAATTCGAAAAATTTTAAAAATTCTAAACTTCTAACTAAGTATACTAATTTTACAGTAGAAATTTCGTCTATAAATAGATGCCAAAGCTGACATAAACTCTCCATGGGTCCAGCATCGAATGCGACGCACTTATTGCACACGCGCTCTAATTTTAATTTTCCATTAATTTATTTTTGTTTATTTTTTATAATACGTTAGACAAAAGGCAAGCGAGTGCACAGATGCTGCGGCATTTCCTGCTTTCAATTGCACTACACACACAAACACACACACGCATGCGCACATATCGCCTTACAGGCTACAGACCGCTTGCTGACCGACCAGCACACACCCGTAGAACCAGTTTAATTTATATTTTGTTGCAAAACTAGCTGAAAACAAGAGAAAAAGCAACAAATCAAATACAGTCAAGCGCATTAAATACGCGAAAACATTACAAGATTTTTATTATATACGTAACATTTATCGGCCAACACAAACCGTTAAGTAGTAAGTCGCTTGCCAATGGTAAAAGTGTTTCAAATGAAAATGTTTAGCCAAGTGAAAAAAAAAAACAAAAACAAACAGCGAGTTGAATGCAACTCAATTGGCGCACAATCGATTTTGCGCATGCGCCGCTGATCAGCGCCCACAGTCCAGCGTGTGCGGTGCTGCCGCCGTGGAGTGGCGCAGACTTTCAGGATGCCACGCACGGCACAATCAGTGCAATACCGTGCCAGCCAAAACGCTCCAGAAAACATTAGCTGTGCTCCACACCGCTCAGCCTGCATGTCCAACGGTACGGCCGCCCGTCTGTTTGTCGGACTGTTTGTCAACGCCGCTGTGGTGTTATGACGTAAGGCGCTGCCTTTCGTTGGCCAGCCAGCAGCATCGCTGCGATCGCATGTGGCACAGTTAGCTCGCTGGCTAATCCAGTGCACTGTCCAGCAGCTGGCCGCCAACAAAAACAACATTACGTGAGAGTGTGTACTGCTAACGGCGCTTTGTGTGCGCCTTGTTGTTGTTGTTGTTGTAGCAACAAGACAGTCTCCGGGTCGAATTACGAGTACATGTGCGCCCACTGCTGGGCCCACAGTTGAGGTTAATAACATCAGAAAGTGGAATTGTAGGTGAAAATTCGCAATAAAGCACATTTCAGTGAATTGCCTTTGTTTTAGTTGCCATTTAGAGGAGAAGTGTATTCATGTGTGTGTCTGTCTGTGGCTTGTGGCACGTAACAACAATAGCTGTTGTGCGTGTGTGCAATTGTCCATAATTTTGTTGTACTGCTGTGCTGTGTAAATGAGCTATAATTTGTGGCTATTAAACGGTACTTCATGTAAGTAAAGAGTTGAATGAAAAAGCGTTGCATAAGATTGGACAATAAATTTGCCATGCAATTCTCGCTTAAAAGTTAACAAGTGGTACATACCAATAACTGTGACAGATATGTTAGCTGTCCGTCATGTGGATTTCATAACAGATTTATCTAACCTTTTACGAGGCCTACTGTGCACTTACGTTAGGTCATAGTAGATTATGTTCTAGTGAGGCTGATGTTCGGGGCTGTTTATCGCTCTTCAAGGCAGCTCAAATCCATTCACCATAATAATCTTCTAGATTCCCAACTTGAAAAAGTCACTCCACAAGATCCCCCGGAAAAAGTAGTTTTCTCACGAGTTTAATAATTTGAAGCAGTGCTGGGTCAAGTGATTCGAAACTACTTATATTCGCTATGCTTTTTGTAGACATCCACTTATCGTTTGGCACCTGATGAATTACAAGTGTTCCATGTTCCTAACATTGCATGGAACCCAGATTATAAACAAATGGAGTTTTCCTGCCTGTTCGCTCAAAGGCTTACTGCAATTGTTAACTACGTTGGAATTAATCTTTCACGACGTTGAGGACAGCAATGTCACATGACTGGCTATCTGTCTGTCTATGGTTGCTTTCTGTATCCTCTTTAGTTATTCAATAGATCTCTACAGGTCTTCTCTCTATCGTATGATTGGTACTTCCACTTGGAAGATGCCAGGCAAGTTTGCTATATGGATAGAGAGAGAGAAATATCAAGCTCATTGGAATATAACTCCGTACCTATTCCGCAGTACATTTTGAAGTACTCGGTATAGATTCAGATACTGCTCTACTGAACTTCCTCTCTATTCACGTCTATGTAAGTCTATGTAGTAAGTATCCTCACCTGGAATTAACTATTCAAATCCAGCTTTGGAAGAATATAGTTTGATTGATTTAAATTGGTCATGAGCTATCGCTGAAATGAGATTACTATGCTGAGAAATAAATCGCCATTTTTACAAAATCCTATTCTTTTGTTGACTAAGTATTCAACGTACTGTTCTCGCATATAAGATATATATTAAATATACTAAAAGTCAAAAGCACCTAATTTACTTATTTATTTCCCATATAAATATGTAGATGAACGTGCCACAAGGAAACGCCACAAGCAAATCTGAGCGTGTGAATATTTTTGTTAAAACATTTAAAACAAATTATTTAAATATTCTTAATAACTTAACAGCCCGCTGGTATGTTATGACTCCAACTGCAGACAACAGTTTTTCGCATTCCAATTATTGTTGTCAATATATTTACTTATGCAAATATTAATGACTTGCCGCTTCCGTTCAGCTATCAACAAGCAAATCACTTATTTGCCTAACACAAACACATACATAACAAAAAAAAAAATCAAAACAATAAAAACAACAATTATAAGCAAATACACATGTTATTGGAGAATTTCATCACCTGCGCGGCGCTGCAACGGATATCGCTTTCGATTGGCACCGAATGGTGCGGCACAGATGGAGTTACGCAAAGGTAATATGTGTGTGTGTGTGTGTGTGTGTGTAGCTGGTGGCGGTGTCTTAGCGTAACCCGATCACTTAACCAGCGTTTTTGCAATGATTGTTGTAATTTAAAAGTGTCTCAGGTGTTCTGGGCGAAGCAACACAAATGCTGAATTGCGTTGCTTCCACTGAAACTGCCACTTGGTGGTGGTGGCGAAGTCAAGTGCTTCGCTGCACATTCAATTATTGCTAAAAAGTTGGCGTTTTATTAGAAACTATTTGGTGTTGTAGCACTTGAAGAGACGACCGCAGCTTCTTGCAAAAATACCATTCAACACTGTCAACCGGCGCTGTCGAGCCGGAAGTGGCAAGCATAGCAGTGACAGCGAGCAGCTGTTGCCATAGAATTTCAACGGCGTGCGCAGCTTTGCTTGAGCGTGCAGCAAAGTGCGATTGAAAGGTAGCGAATAAAGACAAAAATTAACTGTAACTTAATACAACAATTTCGAATGTTTGCGGTAGTAATAGAGATCACATAACGATTGCACATTGGCTTCAGGTTTGTATATGAGACGGTTGGCGGTATTAATACAAAATATAAATATTTCAAAAATATGAGGAAATACATTTTTGTCATAAGTCAATTTGATACTCAAATATGATGATAATATCAAAGATCAAAATGTGAAGGGCTAAAGTAAAGGGCAGCAGGTATTAATGGTCGTTTTCAAAGCTTTTCACTTCGTATTGGTAAGCTTTAGAGCTTTTAAATTCGTATTGGTCAGCTTTAGAGCTTTTGATTTAAAAATAAAAGCTTTTCACTTCGTGGTGGTCAGCTTTAGAGCTTTTTATTCGAAAATGAAAGCTTTTTAAGTCGTATTGGTCGGCTATAGAGCTTTTAATAACTACACTTACCAGAAGAAAGGCGCTTAAAATTGGGCCAGTGCTTTTTAAAACGCGAAAAATATTTACAAAATATACAGATGGAAGCTGACACTCACTGGCGACTTCATTTTACTTAATTTTCCTTTTTTCTTTGCATCCATTTTTCATTTCCGCACAAGGTCAACTATGCTAAATTCCATCAATATCGATATTAAATTATTGAAAGAGCCTAACTAATCAAGGCAATTACACATTCTTGCATTATCTGCAGAGAGTTAAGCAAAACCCGCCTTGTGGTATATCAAGGCAAGGCCTGTTTTGATTAAACAACTCAAAAGCTGTCATAAAATTAAAATTCTATAACACAAGCCATATGGATTAGCACTAAATCCGGTTGAGTCCAATGAGATTCGCTGAGTATTTGCTGACGATAGTCGCAGTGGTGCTAAAATGCAATTATGTAAGCGCTTTATATGTGGCACTTTTAATCGCGTTTCAAGCGCATTTTTGGCGATGCGCAGAACAACTGTCAAGCAACTGTCATGCGGCAATGCACGAAGGAGCATAAACGCAGCTGCTCAAAAATTAATTATAATCAGCAATGCAATGAATAGTGTTACCAATGCAACGAATATGGAAACACTTTGACCACAACCAAGCCAAGTAGTCCAAACTACAGCTACAGCTACAGCACAGTAATTAAAATGAAAAATCATTACTTTGAGCAGCAAATCTCTTAAAATGTTCCAAAGTTAAAATTAGGCTTAGCTAACTGTTTTTGGTAGTCGCAAACGTAACCAGTTTGAGGTTATACTATGATTACGATAGAGTTTTCAGTTTGAGCCACGCATGGTATCTCATTACAGCTGCTCTCCAAAACCGAACGAAGTCCACACATCAAATGGGCATATTGATAGAAAGAAAATCAAACAACGCGTAATAAGTGCAGAGAAAATGTGTGTAAAAAAGATTTATGAAAATGGTGATAAAAACCCGCACTTGGGTGCTTAGTGGGTTAAAAACGGAAATCTCGGCGGCAAAGTGGTCGCAGCGCAGGTACAGCACGACAGCCGATTAATTCAGTTCGTTTGAATTAATTAATTTTCCTAATTGCACATCGCAAAATTGCTGTGTTCGAAGTCGTTTTGACCAAATCAAGTCAGTCAAATCGCACTAATTCCATACAAACCACGAAATTCGACTCAGACCGAAAAATTATTTATTGCTCCCCAACACACTCGTGTACGAGTATGTATATACAGCTGCTGTCTTTTTGTTGTGATTGCTGCGAGTTTCGCAAAGTTTTATTGCCTATAACACATTGAAGATCAGTATTTTAATTAACACTGGCTCAGCATTCCTCGACGATTTTTTATGCTTCACATGCCCGTCGATTGCCGCCGATTGTCGACTGACTGTCGCTTGACGAATCGCTGGCATTGTGTCTGTGGGTCAGCGGTACATGTGACAATGTTGTTGAGGAAGTGCAAAGCTGACATGAGGATATTGCTTCCAAACCACTTTGCTACGATTAAGCGAAGTAATTAAGACAATTAAAATGAGCTCTTTAAGAGTACGAGAAAGTGAAGGCGGGCGGGGGACTGTGGCAAAGCGGTTAAAGCAAAATACATAATTCATGAAATTCATAGATAAATGAATATAATGTGGTGGGGAGTAGTGTTTTCTGGACTTCAAGGCTTACGAGGATAATAAATTATAGATCCTGCTTCAGTTCCAAGATTTGTTTATTGATTAAGACCTCTTTCAAGAAAGTATTACAACATCAGCTATAGCAGCAGGCGAAGCAGGAAAAGCATGTGCCATAATCGCCAAGCTCAATCATTCTCATAACTGTTGAGCACTCCCCGAAAACACACACGTAACGGTAATCCGTTTCATGCCACGCAACCACCAACAGATGTGCGAAGACAAAAGCAGCTGCAAAATAAATTAAGTGACAATATATTTGCATTGCACACGCGTAAAGATCATTTAAATGCATTTCGCATGGGATTAAGACGCTTTTCAAACGCCCGACAGGTTGTCCGCTTGGCGTTTTAGCCGCTGATCTGCGTAAGCGCATACATAATCATTGGTGTGGATTTTTCACATAAGTCCGCATTCTCGCACTCTTCTCCTCTCACACTTGCTAACTGCTTACCGCTTGGCATATGAGCTGGCCGAAGAGCTGGTGGTTCGCGGCGCAAACGTAATCACCAATTGGTGGTGTCTGCGCTTAGCACAAAGTGTTAATTATGTCATGATATCGGTCGGCATAGCACCATACGTATATCTATGTAGTAGTATACAGGTGCGTATACATAAGTGGTTGGGGCAAACCAATTGCACAGGAACGCTGTCAGGTATTCGGTGAAATTGGAGTAAACGCATGCAATTAGAAGCAGTCCCACTAAATCACATGCCAAATATGAATTCAGGTAATGTAATTGGACATGACAAATGACTCGGAACATTGTTGTAGTATTTGCAGTTATTTAAAATATATCAGGTGCAAAAATTGGTGGATCGCAGCATAAATACATTTTGTTTTTTAGTATTTGTAAGATTGTGGCTGACAGCAAAGCAATTGCTGAAGATAGTTCCTTATTCAATGAATGACTAAGGATAACTCTAGCCATACTAGTCATACAGAGTGAGAGAGAGAGAGGGTGAGAGCGAGAAAGAGAGAGATGACGAATTTTATGACAAAACCTCGGCATTATAATAATGTCATTTCTCTTATCATCTAATCTAAGTTGAACATAGTTTATGCTCTTCTGAATGGGAGTGATAGGAGTTGGAGTTACATTGAAGTAGCAAAATAATAAAATTATCTGGAAGACATTTTATTTGAAGTTTTGGAGAATCAATAAAGCCAAAAATATCAGTATGAAAAATTTTATTTTAAGTCTAAGCACTCGCCAGATAGGCTATTATACTCGCTGTATTTGTTGTTATTGTGTCATAAAACATTTCACAAAAAATGTGTAAAATACTGCTGAATTGACAGTCTTGGTTGTGCTGATATAGATTAGTTTGTGCCAATAACGTGAGCTCGACTGCCTTTAGAAACCATTTATAATTCCTGTTTAAACCTTGGCAACCCGATATGTTATAACACTGTATGAATAACATATTTGTGAATTTATTTTCTGACAAACTTTATTTGACATACTTTTATATGAATCTAATTAATTTATCAGACAAAAGGTATTATGCTCTAGCTGATTTTTTCTCACCCAACTCACACTTATCAAATGATAGGAATGGGTGCGAAACATTCCAATTGCGAGGCGATGCAATTGCAAAGCTCTATATTACCATGCATTATGCACGAATCCACACTTTGCAGTGCGTAATCTACTTTTCTTTATAATTTAGAGGTGTTAGGTAGGTAGGTATGAGTGTTGCCATATCATTTTATGGCCCAATTAGCACTATATGTGCCGTTTTGATACACTGTTCGCAGACCTTATAATTTACTGTTGTCCCGTTTCATCCTTCCGTTCAAACCACTTCGTGTTTTCGATGAAACTACTTATATCCGATATGTTTTTAGTTGATATCCATTCAAGGCTTAATGCCTGATGGCTTCCTAGTGTCTTGTGTCGTATCTGCGATAGTGCTGGACATTCACAGAGAAAATGGAAAATTGTTTCCTTATTTCCCTCCAGTTCACAGCCTCGACAAATGTTATTATAGGGTATGCCCATTTTCATTGCATGTTCTCCAAATGGCCAATGACCTGTTAGAGTAGCTGTAATTCTGAAAATACTTTTCCTGGACCTATTTAATAAATCCGTAGATCTAGTCTTGTCATATTTTGGCCATGTCTGTTTAGCTATTTTATATTTTGTTGTATTCTTCCATCTGTTCTCTGCCAATTGTTCCAATTGAATGTTGAGCTCTCTTTTGATCGTTCCTAGAGGGCATAGAATTGGCTCAGCTTCGGATTCGTCTAGGACGGCTCCTGCTTTTGCCAACTCGTCTGCCCTTTCGTTACCGAAGATGTTCCTATGGCCGGGAACCCAGACTAAGTCTAATTGTACTTTGCCTTTCAGATTGCTCAATGCCTTCTTGCAGTTGTGGACTACACTGGAGTTAGTTAGTGGCGTCGACAATGCCAGGAGCGCCGCTTGACTATCTGTATAAATAGTTGCTTTTTGTATCCTCTGGTAGTTGACCAATAGAGCTTCACAGGCCTTCTCTATGCCCAGTACTTCTGCTTGGAAGATGCTAGCCAAGTTCGGTAGACGGAAGGAGCGTGAATAGTTAAGATCCTCGGAGTATATACCTGTGCCTACTCCGCAGTCCATTTTGGACCCGTCGGTAAAGACTGCTATAGTATTCTCCTCCCTTATTATGCCTCTTCTCCACTCTCGTCTAGAGGGTATCCTCACCTGGAATTCTCTATTGAAGTCTAACTCTGGGATAATGTAATCTGATTTATAGGCATTTACTTTTACTATGTTCAGAATGTCGCTATGCCCATAATTTTTCTGTTTCCATCCACCTATCTCCTTAATTCTTATAGCAGAACATGCAGCTATTTTCTGAATATGGATGTCTATGGGAAGTTGGTAAAGAAGCACATTTAGTGCCTCGGTCGGGCAGGACCTTATAGCACCTGTGACTCCTACGCAGGCTGCTCTTTGTAGTCCATTTAATTTCCTAATATTATATTGTTTCTTTAACGCAGGCCACCATACCAAAGCTCCATATGTGAGTATTGGTCTGATGACCGCAGTATACATCCACATGATTATATTTGGTCTAAGGCCCCAGTTCCTGCTGACGATTCTCTTGCAGGTGTAGTATGCCATATATGCTTTTTTTGTTCTCTTTTCTATGTTCATTTTCCAGTTCAATTTGGTGTCTATCTCAATCCCTAAGTATTTTGCTGTAGGTGACAGAGAGAGCGGGGTACCATTGAGCTCCGGTAAATGAAATTGGGGTATTTTAGTTCTGTTAGTAAATAGCATCAGTTCTGTTTTGTTGGGGTTAACACCTAGTCCGTTATTCATGGCCCATAGGTTTAACCTTCTCAAGGCTCTTTCCATGATCTCGCTGACTGTTGAAGGAAACATGCCTGATACCATCAGCACTATGTCGTCCGCGTATGCTATTGTTTTTACTCCTCCTTCGTTAAGTTGGAGTAGTACCCATAAGAGTGGCGAGAGGACTCCTCCTTGAGGTGTCCCCCTGCTCACATAACTCTTTCGTGTAGCAGCGCCGTTTGAAGCTATTATCCTTCTGTTAATAAGCATCGACTGTATCCATCTGCACACCAAGTCGTTTATACCGCCATGTGCCAGTGAATTAATGATTGTGCTTATTTCTATATTATTAAAGGCTCCTTCTATATCAAGAAATGCAGCCATTGTGTACTGTTTGTGATGTAGTGATTTTTCAATTACATTTATCACATCATGGAGGGCAGTTTCGGTTGATCGACCCTTCATGTAAGCATGTTGTGACTTCGATAATGTATCTGCCATGATTGATCATATATGTATGTCTATTAGCCTTTCTAATACCTTCAACATGAAGGATGTTAGGCTTATAGGTCTGAAGTCCTTAGCATTATCGTGCGTTCTTCTGCCTGGTTTTGGAAGAAATACCACTTTGATTCTTTTCCAACTTCTTGGGATATAAGATAGTTGAAAGCTTGCTTTGTAGATATTGCTGAGCCTTTGAACTATTGGTTCTTTCAGCTTTTGTAGCATTATAGGTATTATACCATCTGGTCCTGCCGCTTTAAACGGCGAGAAACTGTTTATTGCGTATATAATTTTCCTTTTGTCTACTATTTGACTAGAATTATACTGTTCGTTCGTTTGTGCTACTGGTTGAACCTCCGTTACTGCTGTTTGTTGACAACCAGGGAAATGTGTGCTTATGAGTACCTCCAGCGTTTCTTCCGCCGAGGAGGTCCACACATTCCCCCCCGTCTTTATGTAAGCAGTACTGGTGTGTTCTTTTGATAGTATCTTACTCAGCCTGGCAGATTCTTTGCAACTTTCTATTGAGGTGCAAAAGGATCGCCATGATTCTGTTTTAGCTTTTTTTACTGCTTTTTTGTATTTTTTCATACAGTCTTTATATGGCTGCCAGACTTTAGTTCTGAAACTTTCGTTGAAGGCTTTCCTTAGTTGTGTTCTCAGGTTTTTAAGATCACCATTCCACCAAGGAGGAGACTTCCTCTTTTTCAAAACTGTCATCGGTGTGGATTTATTGAACGAGGTTGATAAAATTTTTTCTATCTTCTCTACCTCGGTATCTAGAGGTGTTAAGTAACTATCAAATTGCGAAGGTGATCTCAAATGCTAAACAAGACATAATAAGGAAGACGAAGAATAAGCTGAAGAAGAAGAGACCAAATATTCGTTAATTAGCAACATGCACCTTTTACTGATTTACTTTATTGTCGCGCAACAATTGTAACTGTGTCTCCCAGATGCACATAAATGCAGAAATATATCTTCACTACTCCACTTTCCAGTGTTGCCACATCGTTACAATAAAATATCGAACAAAGAAATAGTACTCATTGCAGAGTGTTGCGTAAGTTCCCTGAAGCTTGGTAATTAAAACCCATTCCTTTTCGTGCATCGTCAACTCGCCACCGACAATTGTTTCGACAGATCTATTCCATATTCCTCATTGTACTCAAATGAAATTTAATGCTGCACGCAAGTGTGTGCGCCTAAAGCGGTGCACTTGTTGTTGTAGTTACATATGGTTTTGACTAACACGGAATTCCAAAGAAAATGCATTTGAGCCGCCGCTGCTGCGCTTTGCAATCGAAACCCTTCAACTACATTTTTACAGGTGAATAGCAAATAATAAAAGCAACCAAAGCTGCTTTAGCATTCACAATTGAATGTGTGGAAAAGTCGAAAAAAGCACGGGTATGAGTGGATTGGGTTACCACTTGCATATGGTAATTCGTCAGTTCGTCATATTACGGTAACTCTTATACCCGGAAGATTGCTGAAGAGGTCAGTGCGATCGAATCGAATATATATTTTATTTTATTTTATTTTATTTTATTTTATTTTATTTTATTTTATTTTATTTTATTTTATTTTAATTTAATTTAATTTAATTTAATTTAATTTAATTTAATTTAATTTAATTTAATTTAATTTAATTTAATTTAATTTAATTTAATTTAATTTAATTTAATTTAATTTAATTTAATTTAATTTAATTTAATTTTATTTAATTTTATTTTATTTTATTTTATTTTATTTTATTTTATTTTATTTTATTTTATTTTATTTTATTTTATTTTATTTTATTTTATTTTATTTTATTTTATTTTATTTTATTTTATTTTATTTTATTTTATTTTATTTTATTTTATTTTATTTTATTTTATTTTATTTTATTTTATTATATTTTATTTTATTTTATTTTATTTATTTTTATTATATTTTATTTTATTTTATTTTTTATTTATTTTTTTTTTTTTCAAAAAAATTCCAAATTCATATAACGGTCAGCGACACCCACAACAAAGTTGTTGCAGACATTTTTTTATACAATTAACGATTGAGAAAAAACTTCTTAAATACTTTGCATCAATGGATTATTAACCTCAGCTTCTCACCACAGTGCAACAAACAGATTCAGTTGAAGGCAGCCAAACGCCAAGCAGTGACAAGTCGTCTCATAGTCTGGGCGCGCGCAATGCAAATTGCAACAATAACAACAAGAGATACACTCATTAATAATTTAGTGAAGAATGTTGAGATGCGCGCCGCTCCGTCCGTTGCTTAAACGGCGTGTGGGACAGGCGGTGACGTCGCCACATTAATTGAGCACCCATTAGCAACAAGCGGCTGCGACTAACCGTGGACACTGACTCTGCAGCTGCTTATTCAAGAGAGTGCCGTTGATTGTATTGAATTGATAAAAGCAGGAAATTTCAATGCAGACACATGAATGACATGACTGGACGGACAAAATGCTACTTTAGAACTGCTTCACTTGATGTTTGGGGTGGCAGATTTTTTTCGTTTTGCTATAGATTAAATATTTTTGGTGAATTTGTGAGAACTTTTGTGGCAAATACAAAATACAGAGGATTAGTCATAGGAAAATGTTTTTTTGTTTAATTTTGACCAAATATAATGGCACAGTCCATCAATGATGATAAAATGTTTGAAATATAAACTATATTTTTTTGTTTAACTATTTTATTTAACCGATTTATAATTTTTAATTTTTTCTTCGGTACATTTACTTTTAAAACTCACTGTGCTATATTCATTGAGGATCACCACTGTTGTTGCATACTTTTAGGCGCTCAAGTTTAATATAAGCATTTTCTATTCCACAGAATGTCACAAAGACGCGCACAATACGCTTTTGCTGCGCTGGTTACGAAGGCAACATCTCGATCAATGACACAGTTTGCAAGCCAGTCTGCCGCGGCGGTTGCGGACGCGGCTACTGCCAGACGCCGGATGTGTGCAGCTGCGAAGCGGGCTACACTGGCACACATTGCACGCAAAGTGAGTGATTTCAAGCAAAACTAATATTTATTTACTGAATTTTGTTTTTATTAAACGCCTTGGTAGGGTGCGACCACGACCACTGGGGCGATGAGTGCAAGCAACAGTGCAAATGCCAAAACGGCGCCGTGTGCGATAATAAATCTGGTATTTGCCATTGCACCACTGGATGGACTGGTGAATTGTAAGCGCTTGCTATTACAACCATATTAAAATTATGTGATATTTATTTGTGCTCTTCCACGCAGTTGCGAGCTACCTTGTCCGGCCGGTTCGTATGGTGTCATGTGTCATAAGGAGTGCGCCTGCGCCGACAAGCGCTGCCATCCGCAAACGGGCGCCTGTGGCGACGCGGTGGATACTGTGATGCCGAATGTCACGCATGTCATGATCCAAACGCTCAACTCCACCATCGCCAACATAACGCACAAGCTTGACCGCATAGCGAACAAAATAGTGACCATAGCGACCAGCACTGTTGTGCCGCCGCAGCTCACCGCCGCGCCCGAGGTGATTGTCATCAAGCAAGAGGACCAGCACACGCCCAAAATAATCGTACACCAACCCGGCTTGAGTGGTGGCCTGCTGGGCGACTTGCACACCGCTGGCGGCAAAACGCCTGAGGTGATACACGTAATCACGGCTGCCGGTGCCGACTGGCCGCCAACGCACGCAAACGGCACCATGATCGGCGGTGCGCATGACGCGAAACTGAGTTTAGCTGGCATTGGTGGCGGAATTGAGTCGCCGGCGCACACTTTGGCACCAACCGCTGCCGAACACGACGCTAACCTGCTGAGTACACTGCTGGTGCTGCTGCTCATCATCGTTGTTGCCATCGGCGGTAGTTGGCTGTACATATATCGGCGTTATCATTTACAAAAGCAGCGCGTCGAGGCGGCGTTGGCAGCGAGAAATGCCAGCTTTGGTACGCCGACGGCTGAGTTAGGCGGCGGCAGTGGCAGCACGGTGGACGCCACAGTAATGTCTGGCGTGGGCGGCAAGAGCTTCCTGAAACCGTTGCCCGATTTGCCGGCCTTTACGCAAATGGTGCGCCACAAAATCGAGGGTATGTAAGTGTCCTGATTGGAAATGCATTTTGGTGGCGACAAAATAAATTTTGAATTTTCTTTTCATATGTGTAGAAGGACCCGAATTCTATGATGCGCCGAGCAATAATTCTTCGGTGAACACCGCTTCCTATGATTACGCGCGCAAACTCTCGCTTTATTCGATTGTGTCACCGAAGTCGCGCAAAGGCAGTCCCGATTCGCATCTCTACGACGAGATACGCTATCCATCGGCTTTTCAGCAGCAGCAACAACAACATCAGCAACATAACCAACACAACTTTAGTACCCAGCAAAGGCAGCGGCATCATGGACAACCACAACAACAGCATCAACAACATAATCATCCACAATTCACCAACCATCAACAACACCAACAACAACATCCTGTGCATATCATAAATGCTCTTGGCCAAGCGAATTTGTTGCCGCACGCGCCGCAGCTACAGAAACCCATGCAACATACACAAATGTCTGCCTTCATTGCTCAACAGCCTTTGACCGCCACTACTCTACAACAACAACAGCAACATCACATTGCTCATCTGATTATACCACCGCAAAATGCCAATTTCCTGCAAGTGCCATCAACGTCCGCGTCCAATGTAAACGCCACCAACAACAGCGCCACACGTAAAGTGGCTCTCATTTAACTAATAACTGTAAACACTCGTATCATATACATATTTGCAATTGCAAGGAATTCCATGTAACTGCACCAAAATATTTTTTATAAACATTATCATTACGCCATTTTCACTATATTTTTTGTAGAACTACTTTTAATACGCATACATTTGTATTTTGTTATACTTTATATAATAAATGGAAGATAACCATTTGATTATGGTTTTCATTTTAGTTTCCAATATTTAAGATATGGAGTCAACCAAGAGGATAGTATTTTCATTTATCGTGGCAGTAGAGTTAAGATTCGACTCTTCTTCTTAAGAACAACTTGTATTTTGTATATAAATCTTACACTTTAGATCTTATCTCCACTTCTTTTTCAACAGTTGTTGGTTGCCTCATATAACATGCTTTGTTAGACGAGGGCTGTGATTATGTTCCTGAAGACTGTATGTATGTGATTGGCGTTGCAACCGTTTAGCCGGTTATAGCCGAATCGACGATAGTGCGCCATCTCTCTCTCTCCTTCGCAGTTCGGCGCCAGTTGGAGATCCCAAGTGTAACCAGGTCGCTCTCCACCTGGTCCCTCCAACGGAGTGGAGGCCTTCCCCTTCCTCGGCTTCCTCCGGCGGGTACTGCATCGAACACTTTCAGGGCTGGAGTGTTTTCGTCCATTCGGACAACATGACCTAGCCAGCGTAGCCGCTGTCTTTTTATTCGCTGAACTATGTCAATGTCGTCGTATAACTCGTACAGCTCATCGTTCCATCGTCTGCGGTATTCGCCTTTGCCAATGTTCTTAGGACCATAAATCTTGCGCAAAATTTTCCTCTCGAAAACTCCTAGTGTCGTCTCATCTGATGTTGACATCGTCCAAGCTTCTGCACCGTAGATCAGGACGGGGATGATAAGCGACTTGTAGAGCTTGAAGATTAATCTCCACATATTTGCTGTTCTTTTTGGTACTTGTTTACTCCAAAAGAGTTATCCAGTCCAGAGTGAAATATAAGATGCCTCCCTCAAGTCAAAAATCGCTTGCTCTATCTGAATATACTAGTCCAGAGTACAATAGATGATACCTCTTTCAAGTCAAAAATCGCTCCCTATGATATCTCTATTTGATAATACCAGTTTTTATACCAGTTGTTATCCAGTCTCGATTGCAATATAATATACCTCTTTCAAGCCAAAAATCGCTCGCTATTCTATCTCTATTTTATTATACCAGTTGTTATCCAGTCCAGAGTGCAATAGAAAATACCTCGCTCGCTCTATCTGAATATATCTACTAGTCCAAAGTACAATAGTTGATACCTATTTCAAGTCAAAAATCGCTCCAAATGCTTCTCTATTTGATAAGACCAGTTTCTATACCAGTTTTTATACCAGTTCTTATCGAGTCCAGATTGTAATAGAAGGTGCTTCGGTTATCATATCCATGTTTTATGCCGACTCAATTAATTTATCTTTGCTCTTTTCAGGCGCACCAGAGTTTGTATATTATCTCTTTATTTAGCCGTACTATATTAGTAAGTTACTTAAGATCTATTTACTATACTCATACTGGCTCCAAGTGTTAGCCAATATAAGTACAATAAAGGTTCATATTATAAATATAAATATATATTTCTTCTATTTTATATATATCTGGATATAATGTATGCTTTGTGCACCGCATTAGATTTGTTTTTATATAATTCCTAAGCTTATTTACATATAATACATATGAATTTGCGGCCTTGAAACTTTTTATCAGCCGAAAGGCCTATTTTCAAGCGAAAATAATAAATAAGCAAAAAATAAGTACATATATAAGTATGTATGTATGCACTCCAGTTCCTATTAATAAACAAGACGACCAAAGGGGGCAGGCACTTTCACGATTGCTTGACATTGAAAAATATTTTTTTTGCTCATATATAAAAAAATGAAGCCGATAAAGAACCTTTTCTCATGAAAAAAAATAATCAGTAAAAGTATTTAAATTTAATTTAGACTTTTATCACACATTGAATAAATGTTTGAAGGTTTGTTGTTGGTATATGGAATATGTTCTTATATGCTTATGCTTAAATTTAGACATGAGTAAGAATATGCACCAAGAAGTCACTCGAATATAAATGCACGCTACCCTTGACCCAACTCAAGGCTGCCCAAATATACACGTGGCTTAGGTTGTCGCTCCCGAATTTTCGAATTTTCAAATTTCGAATTGGATTTTATTTACGACACTGCAGTACCCGGTGTTTAACGATTTATTTTAAAATGCCATATTTAGTCAATTATAGTTCAATCAAGACAATTTTGTATTCACTGATAAGATAATATGTATCTGTTCTCAGAGCCTGCATACATATAAGCTTAACCAATTTTGACATTTCGATCACTGCGCATCAAAACAAAATATAAACATATGTAGCACAGACTATAATGAAGTGATTGGCGCTATAACAAGTCTCAATTTGTATCGGGCTTCAATAGTTTTGTCAACGCAATGGTTTTGGGCTCCGTCATATTAGTCTTGGCCGCATTGAGCGCGGTCACTACGCAGGAGCAGAATACTGAGCAGTTATTTGGCGATATCTACTATGAGATCGGCAGTTTCTCACTGCGTTACAACGGTAATCGCTGTCAGCGTGAGGTGCCGTAAGTGATCACTTATTTCATTTTTTTATACCATAATACTTTCGTTTCTTCATTTTTTTGTATGAAGCGCACGCTATTTCCAAACCGCGCCCGATGCGCCTATAATCGGCAATGGATCCACCGTCCACTGGCAACGCATCGAGGTGTGCTGTGAGGGCTACACACGTTCGCGCATCGACCACAACCAATGCATTCCGGATTGTTCGGCTGTCTCGCCAAACAACTGTCGTAACGGTTTCTGCCGTGCGCCCAACCAATGCGAATGCTTCGCGGAGTTTGTGCGCAACCAGCGCGGCGAATGTGTGCACACTTGCCCGATCGCCTGCGAGCACGGGCGTTGCTTTTTGAATGGCACTTGCCACTGTGACCCTGGATATACGTTGGACCTGGAGACGCGGAAATTCTGTCGGCCCAAGTGTCCGCAGAAGTGTGGCACCAATCAGGAATGCGTTGCGCCGTGTAAGTGTTCATGTGCGGAGGGTTACAAAATGACGCCCGATTTGGGCTGCCAACCTGTTTGCACACCCGATTGTGGACATGGTAAATGTGTGGGTCCGAATAAGTGTGAGTGCTTTCAAGGTTACCATAAGCGGCCCATGCGAAATGTGTGCGAAGCTGATTGCTACATGTGCGTGGAGTTTTGTGTGGAGTTCTTGTTGTCTTGAATATTCAAATAATTGTTATTTTTGTAGAAGCTGCGAAAATGGCTTCTGTGAATCGCGCAACAATTGTCAGTGCCGGAATGGTTACAAATATGATGTGGACACCACCAGTTGCTTGCCAGATTGTGGGGACAGTTGTCGAGATGGTATTTGCATTGGACCTGGTATATGCAAATGCTTCGAGGGATATGTGTATAGGGAGCCTAACTGTGAACCAATATGCCAGAGGTAAGTACTCACGCGCGATATATTATAATATAATCCACTGAAGCTCTTTTAATATTTCATCGATTTTGTACCCGCTCATTAAGATCTTTATTTACTAATTGTCCTATTTCCTTCGGAATCGAAAAAAAATTCTGTAAGCAACAACCATTGTAATTTCAGAAACTGCGGATACAATGGCGAATGCTTAGAACCAGATATTTGTGGCTGCAAACGCACTGGGCAACTCTGTAGATCGGGACTTTGCGACCCAAGTGGATACTGTGTTTGTCCGATTGCGATGACACATTTCGTAGATAGATGCGTGGAAATGAACCAATTACAGGATCTGATAACCGGCAATGGGCAGGAATTCAATCGCCTGTTGAGACGTGAATTTAAGACCCTCATAGGGCGTCACTTTCAATTCGTACAATAAGACAACCAAATATGTTACAAGATTATTAGTATAAATATATTATGCTCTTTTTTATTTCAAGTAATTCATGAATCGAAAATTGAAGGAATTTAACACATTTCATTAGACTGCTATGCAGGATTGGCGACCCTTAATGCCAGATTTGCGGTAACCTGGTTTACAGACGCAAAAGTTTGGCGCCGTGCAGTAGCCATTGGGACAGCCTTGCGGACAATCTGGCTGGCAAACATTCTTCTGTACCGGATCCAATACATAGCCGGGGTTGCAGGCACAGCTATTTGCTCCATCGCAAACACCATTCAGACAGGGTTGATCACAGTGTGGAATGCACTTGGTGCCGGAGCGATCCAGCTCGAAACCTTTGGAGCACGCGCAGACATCGGGTCCCACACAGCGTCCCTTCTCGCAGCCCCTGAAAAAAAAATATATATATCAATAGATTTCATTTAATTCCATGTTTAGTCAAAGTGGGAAACTGTAGTGCAATCAATTTAAGATTACGCTCTGTAAGTATACTCACAGCGTGCACACCGGCTCACAAACGCCATCCACTTTCGAGTAACCCTTGTCGCATGTGCACAAGCCCGGCGCTGTGCAGCGTCCATTCTCGCAGTTGTCGCATTTCGGCTCGCACACACCGCCGGCGGTCAAACGGAAACCATCGAAACAATCACACTTATTGGGCGCCACACATTTGCCAAACTCGCAGGGTTGGTCGCATTGCGGCACACAATACTTCTGTGTGGTCGGTTCCAGCGTGTAGCCCGTCTTGCATTTGCATTGATTTTGCTCATCACACACGCCGTTGCCGCAGCCGATGGGACAGGTGGAGATGCATTTGTCCTCGTGATTGCGTACATTGCCGGGTATGCAGACGCAGGTATTGGGCGCTGTGCAAATACCATTGGGGCAGTCGTCGAGGCAGACGGGGTCGCAGCGTGAGTAGACATGTGGGTTGCGCACGTAGCCCTCGCAGCATATTTGGATCTTGCTCTTATCCGAACTTGTGCCGTTACCGGCTGGTATTACAGTTTTATCACGCACTAAAGTTGAGGTACTGAAAGCGAGAGGAACATTTTATTATTAGAATGCATGGAAGGGATGAAATCTCACAAATCAAAAAAATAAAAATTAATTCTGGATGAAATTATATGGGTCTTAACCCTTTCATGTCATTTGTTGCTTATAGGCAACATTGCATATTTCTGTCGATAACTCCTCGAAATATCAATATTTTTACAATCCGTTTTCGTCTCTATGAATTTATGAATCAGATTCGGCTTGATTGTTCGAAAAACATAAAGTGATATAACTAAGACTCTAAACAACTTTAAATTGGTTAAAGGTAATTCCCGTTTTATAAATTTTTGAAAGTGCACTTGGATGGGTGAGTTCAAGGGGTTTAAACTTCATTACTCATGCTCTGGAACGTATAAGAATATGCCAATCAAAGTTCAAGTATTGAGCTTATAGATTTTATTTTATGAAAATGGGGAATACCGCGCACCTCTCATTTAACGATGAGGATATATGATTCTTGAATAGCATCTTAAATGATAGCAATCCGACTAAAACCACCCACAGTTCGTATGAAACGCTTCTTATATATGGTAACATTGGTTAATATCACCCTATTCCACACTGATATGATTAGCTATATGATATATAACAATAAATCTTAAAATATTGTTTATATATGTAAGACTGTTTATATAAGAAAGACATTCAAATACTTGGACACATAATTACTAATTATTTTGATTTGTTGTTTTCTTTTTAATATTAATTCTATAAACTATTCAAGTGATTTCAAATAAAGAACTCTAAACAAATGAAATGCTGAAAAACCGGTTTTGAAACAATAGTCACGACGGATTGAAATTGTCGTCACCACTGAAGCTATGACTCAATCATTATAAATCTATAGGAGGTTTAGACAATGAATATCTTTGTGACTTGTTTACTTAAGTGACTGAATTTTTTCTCTGAACATTTGCAATACAGCAAAACTCATCGACAATTTGCATCATTACTTATGTAGACAAGTAAATATATTGCCAATAAAACACGTATCTGTATTCAACTTGCCTGCACCACTACTTCTAGCAACTCTAATTATTTATATTTTGAGAATACTAGAATTTCCGAAATTTCCCACTCTTAATAAATAAACCAGCAGTATTTTTGAAACGAAAAGTCGGCTTTGTGCTTCGACTTACTTATCACTTATCAGCGCAATGAGGATGTTGGGGTTAGCAGTTCAATATTATTTACGAACTATATGAATATGTATGTATGTCAAATGTTTTCAGTGTTTTATGGAATAAATATTTAAAATGAAGAAAAAAATAGAAATACTTGTGTTCCAGATAGATGAGATAATCAGAGGAGGAAATAAATATTATTATTTTGTTAAAGACATCTGGCCTTTTAAGTATAGACAGCACAGATGTTTTTATGTAATCTATTATTAAAAGTTTTCAATACAAAAAGTATGCTATCTACGTTGCTTCGGACAGCAAGGTTACTTTAAAAAGTTGTAAGTTTAAGACAAAAACCTCATTTATGAAGCGTTCTACGAAATACAGTGTTTTTAAGTGCTTCTCTTGTGTTTTTCACTGAAAGATGCAGATTGTTCGTAACTTCGAATTCTGCAGTAGTTTTCGAAAACAGATAACCATATCACAAATACAATCCCAGTCACCTTTGCTTCCAAAAAGTTCGCTATACTTACGATACTTCCGTGTAGCAAATGCCAGAGGCCATCTGAGAGCGTGTTTTGTTGACGAACTCCGCGGCAGCGTCTACAAATTGTGTCGCGCGTTGTCTGGCCACCCCACCGCTGCTGGAACTGCCGCCAGCGCCATAGTAGTGGTACTCCTCACCGACAGCCAAGTGATTGCCGCTGGCCAAATGTGCACGTCGCTCGTCCTCGAATCCGTTCGCATTCACCACACCAAACTGGCCAGCCTGGCCACCCTGATAGGTGTCCGCTGCCGTGAAGGTGCGATTGTACTGCGCCGTGTAGTTGTGTGCGTTGTTGTACACCAAATTGGCCGAGTTCGGTGCAGCAGGATAGTGCGTTTTGATGCCGGATGTTTTGATTTGCGCATGCGCGCCCACTGCCAGCAGCAGCAGTGCGCTTACAAGTGTGACAAGCATATGCATTGGATTTGCAGCAAAATGCGCGCGATGAGATCACAACGTAACAATGTTAGAGTAAGTATGTATATGTGGATATAAATTTTAGTATTGTGCTACTGTGCTAATTAGAAAATAAGACACGTCCGTCGGCGACTAAAGCTACGCTTCAACTGAGCTGCGAGTTGAAGCAAAAGTGTTTGAGAAGTGCAGAAAAATTTTAATCCATGATTTATTCACATATATTACGCGGTTCTGGCGTATATTGTACAGAAATGAGCTGCGAATTTTATTTGCTCACATAAATATGTTTGTTTGTGTAAATGCTTAATATAACAATTCAGTGTTAGATAAGCTAAGCCAGAGATTATTGTTTTTCGTTTCATGAATCGTTACATATATGTATATTGCATTGATTTATATATATTTGCTTTTGATTGTGATTTTTGGTAGGCATAAAATAAAATAAGAAAAAGAAAAAATAAAAAAATTACTATATTATATAAATATTGTAATTTTTGTTTTTTATTAGTATTATTTTTTGTATTTTTTTTAATTTGAATATTTTTTTATATAAAAAAAATTTCTTATCATAAATTTAAAAATCATTTTATAGTTTGTTCCAAATTTTAATTATTGATATATATTTTTTTGATATCTGAAAGTCACTTATTTTGCAAAAAAGTGCCTAAAATCCCGCTCAACCCGCAAAACGTCTGCCAAGCTAATATTATGAAGCCTGAGGCTATAAATCTGTCGGAAATGTTTGTGTGTTGTTTTGTTTTCATACTTTTCTTCTTCTTCTTGATCTTCTACGAATTATTGATAACGTCATTTTCGAAAAGAGCTTCAACACCGGTTCGCACACACACCGCCTTAGTAGTATATGTAGCCAGCGCTCACTAAGCATTACTGTTTGACACATAGCCTCTATGTAGACTTTGTGTTGTTGTTGTTGTTGACTATGTGCACTTATTGTTTGTTACAGCTGTTGTTGTTGTTCGTAAGTTCATAAATTCTTATCTCGCTAACCCAAAAGGCGCGCATACGGATGAAAGTCCCATACATACATATATACATATACGCATCAATGTCACTGATGCAAATATCAGTACATATATACACCCAAACATACGGGAAATTATGTGTGTACAATGAGTTGTCTGCTGTTTGTATGTATGTCAACTTGTTGGGGCAAATATATTTATTCTCTTGAGTTCAGTGTAAGCAAACATGGCATACAGCGAGTTGTTTGATTTTGACGCCAATGAGTTTCTTGTATATATTTGAAAACAAAATTCAAAAATACAAGTCAAATGCTAAGATGACTACAAAAACTAAAACAAAAACTAAACTTCAAAAAAAAAATTTAAAAAAAATGCGATTCCTATGCTACCCTTCACTTAAATCACTTCAAAGATTTTGCCTTTAATAAACGCCAATTCAATTTCGCCCTAAATACAATAAAATTGCTCCACCTTTCGGCTTAAAGTCTTTACCTTTATTTTCAAATTAATACTAAAAATAACTGTTGTCTCAGTTCAGAGCTCCTCGCAGCGTCCGCCGGCACGCGTGTAGCCGGGATAGCATTCACAGACGTCCGGCGCCGTGCAGATGCCGTTCGTGCAATCCTCCGTGCAGATAGGCTCACAATGCATGGCCGACGACTGGAGATCGCGTCGGTAGCCTGGACAGCAATATGAGATTGTTTGCAGCTTCAATGTGGGTTCGATGGCCTCGCCACTGCAATATAGAAAAAAATGGCAACTCATTTCCGTTTCACGAACTAACTACTAATAACAATTCAAGATCTCTAGTATTATGGATCTACACTTACAGCACTTCCTTGTAGCATATGCCGGACGCCATTAGGGATTTGGTTTCCAAAATGAAAATATCTCTGTCACTCGGACTGTTTAGCTTCCAGAACTGGCCATGTACGCCACTTGCTTGAAGAGTTGTGCAGAGCACAAATAGCAATGCCAGCAAATTAAAATTCATAACTGTTGAGTTGAAATTTCTATTTTAATGTTAAAAAGAAAAAAATATATTTTCTATGAATTGAGATTTTCTCTTAATAATCCGTAGCGCGTGGCTTTCTTCGCACAACTGACGCCGTTCGCGCTTGTGCCTGCTGTTGCCTGCTCCTCAAACGCTTTTCCCTCAGTTTCCCTTAGCGTACACTTTGCCGCATCTTTCTTCACTTGTGCCTTCGATAGCGCTCATTCTTTCTTCCCATAATTTCTTATGATTCCCGCTCTTAGCACAAAGAAAGTCCACATACGGACTTGTTGTTGTGGTTGTTGCGCTGATAAGACAACCGTTGATAAACGTTTCTATATTCGATTTTCCTTATTCAAGATCAGCCAAACTATGAGAGCGCTGTGGATGAGCGTAGGCTTGAGCGGCTGTGAATTAGATTGAGTGTTAGCTAGCGGGTAACCCACTTTTGCGTGAGTTCACTGATATGAAAGTTCATGGCATAGATTATTCTATAAATATTGAATTTAATTGCAGCTATTTTTATGGAGTTGCTCACACACACTTATGTATATTTATATTGAATATGACACTCTTAAGTTCAATTTAGAGATCCTATTCTGTAAATGTGAGTGTCGAGCCTAAAACGCCACTTTATGAACTTGAAGACTACATATTTAAGATCTCGCGCCTAAATGTAGACGAAAGTTTCAGTTTTATTAAATTTTTAAGGGATATTTGCTTGATCCGTATATATTTCTAAGAGGCAATTAGCAATCGAAGAGGTCATGGAACACATCAGTGAGTCAGAGGATCACAGTAATGCTATCTTTAATAAATCTAAAGTTTCGATTTTTTTATTTAAAGATTAATTAGTCAATTTACTTTACTCAACCAACAGTATTGAAAGCTGAATTGAGCACTTGTTCCGTAACTTTTTAGTGGCATATTTCAAATATTTATTTTTATATTTCTATTTTAACACTTTTGCTACATAGATCCCTTAAAATATAGTCTGCTCAGTAGAAGGGCGTTATTTGAAAATTAAACATGAAATGTCTGCCGATCAACATATTGAATTCCTGCAGCAGCGTCTGATTGAGTCTGCTCGGTTTCATGGACGCGTATGTGGTCACCTTATCTGGTTCCATGCACTGATCGATGAAACGCATGAAGCCCTCCTTGCAGCGACAACGACCTTTGGCATTGCAATTGCCATGCGCACAGCGCTGAAAGATGCGCACGGGACCCTCAACGATCGAACAGCCGCACACATTCGGCGCTATGCATTTGCCATAATAACCGCAGCCACTGAGAAGAAGCGTCAAATTACATGTTAAGATTTTGGAAAGTTTTCAACAAACTTACTCTTCGCATATACCCTCGCACTTGGGACCGCGACGCACGTAGCCGTTGAAGCAGCGGCAAACGCCAGGCGAGAGACAAATGCCGTTTTCGCAGTCTTCGTCACAGACGGGCAGACAGGAGCTCGTGTTCTGGTCGAAACGGTAACCGTTCTGACAGATGCAAGTGGTGTGATTTACACAAAAGCCGTTCTCGCAACGCCTGAAAGTAATTGAATTTTAACAGAGTCTTTGCTAAAGCTCAGCGCTTACATGTAACAGTTGCTCTCACATGCGCTACCATTCAAACGCTTCTGATAGCCGTGGAAGCACTCGCACTCATTCGGCGCCACACAGTGTCCGAAACCACAATCCGGTATGCAAACGGGCTGACAGCCCATCGTGCTGGGTGGCAGCGCACGCGTATAACCCTCAGCGCAATCGCATTTACTCGGCTCGATGCAGATCTCATTGCGCGCACAGCTGGACTCGCAGCGCGGCATGCAGTACTTTCGTGTCGGATCCAACTCGTAGCCCGCTTGGCAAATGCACGTGCCATTCAGGTAGCACTGGCCATTCGGACAGCCGAGCGGACAAGTCGGTATGCAGACATTGCGATGATTGTGCACGAATTCGTCGAAACACTTACATATGCCGCCATCCAAACAAAAGCCGTTGGCCTGGCATTTGTTGCCGCAATCCGGCACGCAGCGGTTCCAGTCGAAATCGTAACGCTTATAACCCTTACAGCAGACCTCTATGACATTGAAGTAAATACTGTTTGTGCTGTTGCCAACCACTTGTTTGTCCTTCTCGAACTGGAAGAATACGGCGCTAGACCATTGGTGGGCGACAAAAGGGAGGAGTTTCAATATTATTATGAAGACTTGTGGTGTATTCAGCGTACTCACGGCACTTCGCGCAAACACTTGGACGGGTGACTATTGGGCAACGGCAGTGATAGGCCCGGCTGGCGTATATGCCACGGCTTGACGGTGGTGGTTGTTGTTGTCCAATACTTTTCAAAATGTACACAATACACGAAGCAAAACAGAAACGCAAATGATAAGAGCGAGTTGACAGCTAAGGCGCGCAAAAGTGACATAATTTCCACAAGTTGAAACAACAATTGAAATAATAAAAAAACAAATGATGAAACAATATTAAAAAGAGTCAATGGACCGCGGCCAGTTGTGATGTCTTAGGCGTTTGAACAACTATGGCGTACTGAAAACAAAAACACGGCTTTGCAGTAAGCTCAGTACTCAGCACCTACTTGAACTGGAAGTCACATAAGGTAGACTAGAGTAGACAGAGAGCAATAACCAGAGTCTAAGCTATCACTCTAAAGCAAGTGTAAACATCGCTAGATCGAGCAGATTCAGCTCTCTGGTATCAAAATACTGTTAATGTTGTCACTATGGCATATAGCGAGGTTCGACTGATCATTTGCCAAAGCTCTATTTGCAGTGACGCGGTCTAGCTTCATACTTATAACTTAAAGAAATCGTATAATATATGGCAGGTATTTATTTGTGTGTATGAAATATTTTAATCTATAGAATAAATATATCTGCTTTCTAATTTAATTTAAGTTGGGCAATATTTTTCTACCATCAATAACACTGCTGTAATAATCCACAGACTTCTTGGCTATGCGATCCTTATTTGGACTCGTCATATTCAAATAATAGAGACCGTACTTCTGCCTGTAATGTAAACAGAAAAATATGGAGTAAATTATTTAGCGAAAGTATTTAATTTTGCTTACGTATAGCCCATGTTCCACTCGAAATTGTCGATTAAACTCCAATGGGAATAATGCGTAACTTGGCAGCCATCATTGATAGCATTTAGCACAGCTTGCAAATGAGCCTGTAGGAAATCGACGCGTTCGGTGTCATCTAACTGACCATAGTCCGACCAACCATTTTCCGTTACGAACACTTCAACATTATCATAATGGTCACGGATCCACCTACGAGACGTGTTATTCGGTATTAGAAAATAATACCAGTGTGGTGAAAACTTAATTTATAATGACGCCTACTCACTTGAGAATATCTTCAAGTCCTTGTGGCACGCAGTAAAGCCAATTAGAGTTGCCCTGTTTCCATTTCTCATCGACAGAATATTGCAGTTGCGAGTCATATTCCCAAGAGGGTATCTCGCCAGCGGGTCCAGGCGCGTATGAAGCATAACGAGAAGTGTAGTAGTTGAGACCTAGAAAGTCGCCAGAACCTCTAATAACTTTTGACCAGAATTCATCGAACGGTGGCAAGCGCGACCAGGATAGACCTTCACGTAAGCTATTGTTTCTGATATCATCCAACACGAGCTGAGGATAATTGCCAGTTTTGCCGAAAATCGGATTGGCCAGCCAACCGAGCTGTAAGCGCGTGGAGACATTTTAAGCATTTTTTTTCAAATGTGACATCTACAAAACTCTTTTGGCTTACCGAATACTGCATGGCGCGCTCGACGACATCGTATTCGTCACTACCCTTCTGTGCGTAGTAGAAACGACTGCTAATGGTGATGCCAATTTTGCCGCGCTGTCGGTCGAAGTAATTCGCTTTGTAAGCGCGATAAGCCGCGGCATGAGCGCGCAATGTGTTATCCATGCAGAGGTAGTCGGCAACGCCGGGCGAATGCACCAGCGGTGGGAAGTACGACTTGCCGTAGCCCAGCACACAATAATCGAAGGGCTCGTTGAATGTTATCCACTTCTTGACGCGGTCGCCAAATGTTTCGTACAGAAACTCAGCGTAATAACGGAAATATTTAATAATGATATCGTTGGTGAAGCCACCGAATTTGTTCAGCGCCTCGGGTAGGTCACAGTGAAACATCGTTACCATGGGTTCAATGCCATTCGCCAGCAACTTGTCTATCATCATATTGTAGTAGTCAATGCCCTTCTGATTGATCACCGTCGTGTCTGCGTTGGGCAGCAGGCGTGGCCATGAGAACGAAAACCGATAAAAGTTGACCTTTGGTATAGTGAAAAGCGTATGGTAAAAAATTATTTTCTGGTCTATACAAAGCGCTCTACCTTTAGTTTTTTCAGCGCCGCCAAATCTTGCTCAAATCGGTAGTAAGATTCTGCCGCCACGTCACCGTTTGTGCGATCCATTATACGCTCCGGATGTGCATGTGTGTATGTGTCCCAAATGGAGAGACCCTTGCCGTCTTCATTCCATGCGCCTTCTATTTGGTAAGCGGCAGTTGAAACGCCGAATGAGAAGTCCTGTGGAAAGCGCTCACTACCGCCTTTGTGTTGGAGTTGACATCTCTCGTTACACGCACAGCCGTGCCACAGCAGGCTGCAAGAAAACGGCAATTATTTTGAGAATGTAAAAGTCAACTTTCATGACTTCAACTTACCACAGCATAAGGACGAAGAAAACTCTCATTGCGCAAATATTTACTTAAATTACCGAAACTCAATGATTTCTGCCAGCAGTATTCTTGTCCGTTCAGTTTGGTGGAATTGAGTGCACTGGTTTGAATGCCGTCCAGCAAGCAATAAAGAAATTTTCGAAATGCCAATTTATAAAAATCTGTGAGATTGATAAAAAGTGCATTGTGAAAGCAAAATAAGTGATTGCGCTCAAAGGTTTTCGACTCCACGCTTTTCAACGACGAAAAGAGATCATTGTACCGTTTTACAGTAAAAGGTAAGGGGAATGCTTGAATGGTTAAAAGGGTACGACGTTAACAATCGATTGAGTCTTCCAAGCTCTGGAATCTGGACTTCACACTTGCATATTACTGCGTGAAGGCTTTCGAAGTCTTCACAGCTTAAGTGATAAGAATTTATTTTGGGACTCATTCCTAAATTGCAGTTACGCCAAATGCTATTAATATTTGTTTTCTAAAAATATATTTGATTTGTATTCTAATCTTTTTGCACACACATGTATATACATACATAAATACTAAAAAAAAAATCAACTCACTTAAATTATTATCGGTCACTGGAAACTTTCTGTTTTTGTTTAAAAAAATCTCCAATGAAACGTCCACGAATGGTTCAATGTTAATGCTACGAGTGCGAGCGTTAGTGAGGTTAAAAAATAAAACAAAAATAGGAAACAACAAAGCTTAGCTTAGCCACACATGCGAGCAACGGCAAATACAAAGCGTCTTCCAGTACTGATAAGCGACACCGTGAAAGACCTTTCGGAGGGCCAACGGCAGCTTGCGAACGCGCACTTCCTACAAAACAAAAAGTTCAAACGCCACGAAACGAGCGAAATAAAAGGGAAATGCTTAGCCGACAGACATGGCGGCAAAGGCGAACTGTGGCAACACTATTCGCGGTGTTTGTAGTTGACCAGCCCGCCGATTCGCAGAAAATTCGCTCAACTAACTTTCAGTACGGATTATTCGCACGGAGCGTGAGTACAGCCAAGAATTCTGTTTGCGGAATCGGAAATTTTCATAAAGCTTAACAGCCTTAAAAGCGGGGTTTATTGACACGTGAATGTGAATGTGAAAAGAAAACAAGAAAAAGTTTAAAATATCGAAAACAGCAACAGTAAAATTACAGAATACAAATTACTGAGTTGGACCAGAAAAAATAAGAAAGTGATTGAACGCGCGTTACTCAAGTTCAAGTAAACATCTCACGTCATCATGACGACCGTTTTCACTAGTAAACACTTTAGTGCACGCTTATTGTTGTTGTTGTGCCTTCACATTGTTGTAATTGTTGGCAGCGCTGACGGCCAGCAGCAACGACATCGGCGGCAACGACAACCTTACGGTGGTTATAATGTTGATTCCCCTGAAGCGGACGAGGCATCAAATGAAGTGACGCCATACCAGCGTTCCTCCCAACGTGGCAGAGACACGCCGCGCAGACAGTTCAATGAGAACGATGTAAATTATCAGTTTAGTAATCGGCAGTTGGCAACATCGGGTGCAGAGCCGCTGTCGCGACGTCAACTACGGAAACAACAACAACGCCTGGAGAAACAGGCGAGAGGTCAAGAGCGATCCAGGGAAATGCAATCGGATGGAAACAAATGCCATATTTGGGTGCCGTAAGTAAAATGCATGCGAGAAACGTCGGTCATTGCTTCATCGGGAAACATATCGGCTACAGACAAAACATTGAATTAGTTAAATTGTGAGTTGAAGCTGTGATTAGGCAGATCTCGAAAATTGTCTTCTGGCATAAAGTGCCAATAGTCATGTATCTTAGGCCAGTTAGTAGCTTGATATATTGGTGTAATATGAAGAGGACTAAAGATCTAGGTATAATATTCGCTATTGCTTGCCCTTTAGCGCAGCTTTTGAAATGTAGGAGCTGGCTCATACCATAGACCCTTAATCCGCTCCGATAAATTTCACCGAAATGCAATGAACTTCGTTTCTATAAATTCAATTGCCAACCGACTAATAGTAAAAGTGCTCTACTTCGCCATGCCTTTCCAGCGTCGAAGTGCTCGACAAGTATCCGTATGCGCAACGCATACAATTAGATCAACAAAATCAACAACAAAAAATTCTAGTCTGCTGCCCTGGCTATGCGGCATTTCGTTGGCGCGGCACCACACTCTGCCAACCGCTCTGCGACAATTGCCGCAATGGCCGCTGCATAGCGCCGAATGAATGCGAATGCTTCGATGATTTCACGGCCAATGATAATGGCGACTGTGTGTTCACCTGCCCGTTGGGTTGTCTGAATGGACGTTGCTTTCTGGATGGCACCTGCCAGTGTGATGCCGGCTTCAAGTTGGATGAGACGCGCAAATTTTGTCGGCCAATTTGCAGCAACGGCTGTGGCATGAATCCGCGCCACAACTGCACCGAACCGGAAGTGTGTGGCTGCGCGAAGGGCTACCAGCTGACAAATGATGGCTGCATGCCAGCATGCGATCCGGATTGCGGCGAGGGTGGCGAGTGTCGCGAGCCGAATCAGTGCCACTGTCGACCGGGCTATGAACTCAAGGATGGTGTGTGCCAGCGCGAGTGTTATCAGTGAGTATCGAGAAAGAGTTTCTACTGCATTATTCAAAATAATTTCAACTAATCTTTGTAGGAAATGTGACAATGGCATTTGCTACAGCAACAACCGCTGCATCTGCAATCCCGGCTTTACATACCATGAACGCTCAACACAGTGTGTGCCCAATTGAGTGTAGTTAGTAATATGTTTTGCGGTTATAGGTGTGATAATCTTAGTTATCTTGTGATAGTAATTATAAAAACATTAAAATATTAATATCAATAAATTCCTGAAATAAGTGTTGGACTCAAAAAAAAAAGTTTTCATGACTTCAATGCAGAAGTCATCCCGCTTGCCATCCAACTCAAGTTTTCATTATAAAATAGTAAAAGTTAAAAAATTTTCACTTTGAACACACACCTTCATACCCTTTTTATACTCTCGCAACCTGTTGCACAGAGTATTATAGTTTTGTTCACATAACGGTTGTTTGTAACACCCAAAACTAAACGAGTTAGATATAGGGTTATATATACCAAAGTGATCAGTATGACGAGTGGATTTGAAATCCGAATATCTGTCCGTCCGTCTGTCCGTCTGTCCGTGCAAGCGATAACTTGAGTAAAAATTAAGATATCTTAATGAAACTTGGAACGCATATTCCTTGGCACCCTGAGGAGGTTGCTTTTGAAAATGGGCAAAATCGGTCCACTGCCACGCCCACAAAAAGGCGGAAACCGAAAACCTATACAGTGTTATAACTAAGCCATAAATAAAGATATGAAAACAAAATTTGGAACATAGGATCGCATTAGGGAGGGGCACATTTGAATGTAATTTTTTTTTAAAGCGGGCGTGGCCCCGCCCCCAAATCGGTTATTTGTATATATCTCGCAAACCAATAAATATATATAAACCAAACTTTCTGCAGTCAGTTCTCTTACGTACCCCACCACACACCATGAAATTAGTTGAAATCGGATAATAAACACGCCCACCTCCCATACAGAGGTTAGGTTGAAAATTACTAAAAGTGAGTTAACTCAGTAACGAAAAACGCCAGAAACACTAAATTTCACATAAGAAATGGCAGATGAAAGCAGCACTCAGATTTTTTTACAAAATTGAAAATGGGCGTACCATCGCCCACTTATGGGTCAAAAACCATATCTCAGGAACTACTCGACCGATTTCAATGAAACTTGGTTTGTAATAGTTTCCTTACATCCCAATGATATATTGTGAAAATAAGCCAAATCGCTTCACAACCACGCCTATTTCCTATATACCAGAACTTTGAAGACGATCTGAATCGTTAACTTTACAAATACTACCTTTATAGTGTGGCAGCCCCATTCTAAAAATCGCCGAAATCGGACCATAGGTTTTCAAGGCCCCATTAATCGAACATGAGGACTTCGGTGCTTCTAACCTAATATTATGGTTTCCAACTTTCAATGAACTATGTACAATATATATGACAAATAGGTGGGTCAAATTGTGTATTATATAATATAAATAAATTTAAATAAATAAATTGCGAGAGTATAAAATATTCGGTTACACCCGAACTTAGCCCTTCCTTACTTGTCATATGTACATATGTATAATTCCACACATAAAATGATTATAGCCACGAAATGTGATATGTAAAGCGTTGCATATTTTCAGGGGCCATTTAATGATTGTACTGGATTTCGGGTAGTATATTAAATTTGTTAGTTATTTTTATTTAATTTAAAATTTTTGGAACATTCCATAATTGCTATAAATATAGTTTTCCAAAATCATATTAATGTATATTGGATTATCTGCTGCAAATCCATGTGCTGAACTGCGACATCAAAACTTCATTAGTAGGCTTATGGGAATATCATGTGCACCTGAAAGTTAGAAATAAAAAGAAAATGGATTTGGGTTACATTTTCTATTATAATAATAACACGGCGTTCAAACGGTCAACCTATTGACTCACCCGTCTCATGTCGCGTTTGATATATGCGTACACACAGATAAACGATGGCGATTAGCATAATTCCAATGAAAATGGATCCGCCAATTAGAATCCATAGTTGTCCTTTACTGTATTTATTTGAATTTGAAATCTGTCTTTGATAATCGCAAGTATAGTTTTTCTGTGTTGCATCCTTTGTATACACTATCGAATAATCGCTTGTATCACAAACCGATGATTCTTCTTTCAGACAATCAGTAGCATTTGGGTCACAAAGTTTCAAGCAACCACCTTGGGAACTCTCTCTCCAACAGGTACACTGGCTTCTGCAGATATCCAATTTATTGTTCTGCTCCTGGGTTAATGCTAAGCCCTTTGTATGCCACATGTCAGTGTCCATTGTCAACTGTACACATTCAGCATTTTCATTGACGCGCAACTCGTAGCCGTCTGCGCAGACGCATTTACCTGGTGCAGTGCATGTGCCATTCTTACAGCCTGCACGACACACGGGTTCGCAAACGAATTCATTCTCATTACAAAATCTTTCGGCATAGCCCTCATCGCAATTTCGTAGCTGTATATGGATATGTATGAAATAAACAAGTATTTGTATCATAAATATAAATCGTGGCAATTTAACGCTTGTATTGAACACTATAGCGGTTTCTACGCCAAATATATATATATATAATCAATGCTATAACGGTAGAAAATCACAAGAATCTTACAAAATTTACAAATACAAATATACAAGCACTTTGCTTAGCATTTACTTAAAGCAATGAAAATAGCAGAAGAGAATTCGGTAATAAAATATTTGTTCGAGACCAATTTAGCTGCTGAGGCAACAATTTATTTTTAGCTATAATCTATATACTACTATTATAAAGAGGAAAGGTTTGTATGTATATTTGAAATGAATAAACTCAAAAACTACTGTGCCGATTACAAAAATTATTTCACCATTAGAAAGCTACATTCACCCCGAGTAACATAGGATATATTTATTGCTAGAATCACAACTTTCTGGAAATAGTTCTCAGTGGAGGGTATCAAAAAGACGCCGTGATGGAGAATCTTAATCTGAAACTGAAAATCGTGTTGCAAGTCATTTTCTCGCCATCGCATGTCAGAAAGTCGAGTGACGAACGCTCGCAGCTGCTTGCTGATCTTTGTACGCACTTGAGAGTCGAGTAACGAGTGTGCAGCGGCTTGAATAATCAGAGAAAAAGACAACGGGCACCAAAGTCTGGAGTTTTAGCTCATTACAAATAAAATATAGTTTCATGCTCGAATTTTCTACATTTCACTTTTTTAAAATGAACCCAAACAAGCAACCGGGGAAAGTACATACAGATGTATGAAAGAGTGTGTAGTAGTGTGTAAAAACTTATAACTTTTGAAATTTTTGTTTAAGCCCGTGCGAAGCCAGAGCGGTCTGCTAGTATTTAATATTTTGAATTAGAAACATTTTTAATTAAGCACTAATCTGTATCTATCCATCCTTAAACGAGGTGAATGAAAAGGTGTTGCAGAAGAATAATGGGAAACCCCAACTGCAACCGAAAATTATGTGATGGCATTCTCGCTATAAAAAAAAAATAAAAACAATTGTATAATAATAATTAATATAATCCATGTCTAGCTTCATGGAAGATAATGAAGTGATTCCACCACTTTTAAAAGAATCGTCAAAACAAATTTTACCAATTCAAAGTCCACAGATATGATTATTTTAGATATCAAAGCTGCATTCAACTCTGTTTGGCACAACGGGCTCCTTTATAAAATGAAGCTCTTGAATTTAGCCCTTGTTATACTCTCGCAACAAAAGTTGCTAAGAGAGTATTATAGTTTTGTTCACATAACGGTTGTTTGTAACACCTAAAACTAAACGAGTTAGATATAGAGTCATATATACCAAAGTGATCAGGGTGACGAGTAGATTTGAAATCCGGATGTCTGTCCGTCCGTCCGTCTGTCCGTCTGTCCGTCTGTGCAAGCTGTAACTTGAGTAAAAATTAAGATATCTTGACAAAACTTGGCACAAATATTCCTTGGGACCGTGAGAGGGTTGCTTTCGAAAATGGGCGGAATCGCACCATTACCACGCCCACAAAATGTCGAAAACCAAAAACACATAAAGTGTCAGAACTAAGCCATAAATGAAGTTATAATAGTAAAATTTGGATTCAAAGATCGCACTAGGTAGGGGCATATTTGGGTGTAATTTTTTTTGGGAAGAGAGCGTAGCCCCGCAACAAATCTGTTATTTGTATTTAACTCGCAAACCAATAAAGCTATATAAACCAAATTTTCTGCAGTCGGTTCTCTTACGTACACCACCACACAACTTGAAAATAGTTGAAATCGGATAATAACCACGCCCACCTCCCATACAAAGATTAGGTTGAAAATGACCAAAAGTGTGTTAACTCACTAACGAAAAACGTCAGAAACACTAAATTTTACAGAAGAAATAGCAGAAGGAGATATGATGTGAGTGAGGATATGAGTGCAGCATATTTTTTTACAAAATTGAAAATGGGCGTGTCATCGCCCACTTATATGTCAAAAACCATATCTCAGGAACTACTCTACAGATTTCAATTAAATTCGGTATACAATATTTTCTTGACACCCTGATAACACGGATAAAAAAATGGGCGAAATCGATTCACAACCACACCTACATTCCTTATAACTCAATATTGAATTCCATCTGAATCCTTCACTTTATAATATATATCTACATAAGGAACCAATGAAGATAGCGGAATAAAACTTTACACAAATAGTGCATATCATCTCTGGCTTCACTTGTGAAAAAATTGTCGAAAACGGACTATAATTTTTCAAGGCCCCAGATATCGAACATGTTGAACTCAGCGCCTAAGGATAAATTTTAACCGAAAATATGGGTAAATCTCCCAGATAATTTAATGTAATTCTGAGGAAAAGAGAGGAAAAGAGGAAAGAGTATAAAATGTTCGGTTGCACCCGAACTTAGCCTTTCCTTACTTGTCCTTATTAAAATTATACAGAGTTTTCTTACGAACCGATCATTTATAGTCCACCTAGGTAAGACACAGTCTTAACAAATGGAAAATTCTGGTTAATACTGAGAAAACTCAAGCCATTTTCTTTACAAGAAAGCGTAAAAGCATTTTTCTCCCAGCAAGCCACATTACACTCAATTCTATTGACGTCAACTGAGAAAAGAGTGTGACATATTTAGGATTGAAACTAGACCCTAGACTGACCTTTAAAGACCACGAAATTTATATTTCGAAGAAAATTAACATGTTAGTTCGGACATTATATCCATTTATAAACCGGAAATCAGAACTTAGCATAGGTAATAAAATGTATCTGTTCAGATCTATTTTCCAGGCGATAGTTTTTTATGGGGCACCAGTGTGGGCAGACTCCCACGTCCATAAACTTCAAGTGTCTTTAAATAAAATACTAAAACAGATTTTTAATCTTCCATGGCATTTTTCTACCGCGAAGTTACATGACAAAGCTAATGTTGAGTTAGTCGCAACTAGATTAGCCCGACTACATGAGAGGTTTAACGATCGTTGTGAATTTTAAACGTACACACATATTAATGAGTTAATAATATGACCACTACCAAATGTTATCTTAATTATTAGTTATAAGTTAGAAGTAAGTAAATTAAGCCATTATTATTCAAGGGTTTTTCTGTAAATTTTTACATACTAAAATTTAAGTTATTAATAATCACATTTCATATTCCCCAAAATAAACAATTTTCTAAGCTGAAAAGGTAATATCGCCTGCACTCTTAACATTTATTATTATTAGTAACTGTAAATATATATATTATAAGTTGAGGTGAAATAAATTGCATAGAAACTGAATTGTATAATTTAAAATTTCATTTTCATCAACAATACTATTGATTGATTTAAAAGCCATTAGGTATCCTGGCAGTGCTTGTATCTGGAAATTAATTTCGCTAACATCAACATTTTTTTTTTGTAAAATTGTAAATATTTTGTACGTGCGGTAAAATACTCTCAATTAATTAATTTTTATCGTGGACAATAAGTCGATTTTCATGAGCAGTTAGTCGTTTCCAATATCTAGAATTTTTTGGAAAATATTGAGCATATTTTTGAAGTTTTTTGCGCATGTTTTTGGCCATTGGAAGTGCTTAAACTCATCAGCGAAAGTAATGCAAGGTCTGTTGGAAATCACCAGTGAGTAACAAAACCGCACCACCGAAAATTTTATCGTTGTCGGTCAACACTTGTATATATATATAATTCGATAAATGACCTTATATTACAGTTATTTGGCAAAGTTTTATTCCGACATCATCGATTGCGTTCATTTGCAAGAATAGGGACAGTAGTTTTGTAGTGAATCCCGGACAAACAACGTGACGCGAAAATTTTACCTAGATACGTCCTACGAGAACGGGATAAAAAGTAAGTCACATCCTTCCTCTTGGTTCTAAGCTCCCACCACACCAAATTTCAGTCAATTCAATTTAGCCATTCTTGAGTTATGAATAGTGTAACTAACAGGACTTGCTTTTATATATGCATGTACACTAGTGGAAAAAATTAAGGGATCAAAAATAAATTCCAAATTTTTGGGCAAATTTCAACAGGCCGTAACTTCGAAAGAAATGGTCGTACAAGAAATCGATACAGAAGGAAATTATAGCTCCAAGTGTCTAGTTTTTGGATTAGAACTTTAAAAAATTTTAACCTCTGCGGTTTTTGAGTAATCGTAGAAAAACCAGCAACAAAAAAATTTTCAAAATTTTTTTAGTTTTTTTTTTTTTTTGGTCTACGGGCGTGGACAATTTTTTTTAGCTTAAATAAGGATCGAATACTTTGTTCATTTAGCTTTAATTTAGTTTTTTGAACACCTCGATACGTCCACTTCTCGCCGAGATACCGGTCTTCAAATGGAAAAGGATCTTTTTGTCTTTGATTCTCGATATCTCAGCAACCAATGATCGCACAGAAAGTTAAAGGTGGGTTTCAAGAACTTGAATGAATTCTCATTAACGACTAGCCATTGCTTTTCCGAAAAAAATTTGTTTTCTTATTGTCACATGAATTTGAAAATGTAACAAAAAAATCAAATTAATCGACGGATCACGTTTTTTTGCTCTGAAAAGCTCATAATTTTTAAAAATGAGAAAACAAAATCGTTTTTCTTAGCTTTTCCACATTTTTGCTCCAGAAAAAGCTTAAATTTAAAACAAAAAAAAAAACAAGTAAAGCAATAAGTTGTCTGCGATTGGGGAAGTTTCGAGCAACAATATTTGCATTGACAAAAGGTTGTCGTCAAACTTTTTGCCCAAAAATTTGGAATTTATTTTTGATCCCTTAATTTTTTCCACTAGTGTATATAGATTTTCAAAAATTAAAATGTTCGTAAAAAAATGTTCCCTGGTTGTGATGCTTTTCGAAATAAATTTCATTTAGTAAGTTAGGCGTTTAACTTGCTCCAATCACTTTCTGCATTTCAAGAATGCCGGGTTGATTTACTTCCAATGCATATTTAATTTGTAAAAATTTAATTGATGAAAAATATTGTTTTTCACAAACTTTAGTTCAAAAATCAAAGCACTGACCTCTTCAACGACATCGTTGTTATATTTTTGATAAATTTCTTGTTGTACAGACGTGTTATTTGTCTGATTTGTACGACTTTTCCGCAGTTCCTTACTTTGCGCACACAAATCGCACGAAACGCCACCGAACAAAACGAAGCCGGCCGTTAGGGTTATCAAATTTTCGAAACGCATTTTAACAATGCAAGTTTTTCATAAATAAAAACTGAGTTTTAATAATTCCTTGTCACTTATTTGAAATTATTTCAGAGCTAATTTTCAAACAACTGTTCCGCTGTAGTCCACAATATAAACTGATTAACTTAACGAATAAAATCATGCATATAAACCGAAAAATTGTTGTGGTTATATTATAGTAAGGAGCGGAGAAAAAAGTTCTTTCTTTGAAAATATAATGGAAACCACTAAATTTACTATTCTACACTGAGTCACAATGAGCTGTTACGGTACAGTAATGCAAAACAACTTGAAAATGAGGAACTTATGTGCTCCTACAGGCTATGCTATGTGGGTCCGACGCCTCGAAAGCGGCTCTAGCTGCAAGCTGAATCTTCGAGTTGCACTTGACAATTGCGTCTCGCGCACCATGTTTGCGTTGCATACATAACAAGTAGTAAGTATACATATATGTAGGCCTATACAAAGTGCTCTATTATTGTGCGTATGGACAGCTAAACCGCATAAAATTCTAAATTCTGTTGTTTTGTATGTGCTCAGTCAACGCTTGTTGGGTGTTCAAATAATTCATTACTTTGTTTGGTATAACAATCACTACCTTGTTGTGCCTTCCAGTGGTTATTATGATGTTATAAGTGTTTTCCGTAAACTTCGTTCCATTGAAATTCAATTAATATCAATCAATTCGATCATAAAATTATTACGAACACCGCATTTAGTGAAAAGTTCAGACAATTAAAACGGTACGTTTCAAATCACAAAATCACGGTGAATTTATAACGAAATGTACCGTCAGTTGACCGAATATAAGCTTTGATTGATGAAGTTGAAAGTAATCCTCTTCTAGTCAACGTGATGATACATGAAATGAAATTCCCGATTTGAGCTTTTTATAGATACGGTAAGATATGTCAACAATTGCTTCAATGAGCTGCAGAGCTTTCAGCTTTAAATGCAGAGAATCTACGAATTCAAAGAGAAACTTCTTCAACCTTCTTACAAAATACAGAACATTTAAATACCACTTTATCACTCTTTTAAGCCAAGTGCTTACTGAAAAAATACCCAATTTCATACTTAATTGTATTTAGGCCATTGTATTTCACCGATGAGCTGCTCCGCGTACCCGACTACCAGAGTTGATTTGAATTTGGCGCTGTACTAATGTACCGCAGAACAGAAAAATACTGTATCAATCGGGTAGGACCAAGTACTAATTAAATCTCTATTCTGGCAATGTTTTTATTTATTCGCATTACTTAAATAACTCGTTTACATTAGAACATATAAACACAAACTTATTATAATTGAACAGTTTGAAAACCCCTTTGAGTGGGTAGTGTGTTTCCTAAACCCATGTTTTCAAAAATCCACCCCTCAGCATATGCCCCTCCATTGTGTATTACGTATTGCTGTCTGTCACAATTTCATTATCCACCTCTTCACTCGCTTCCACTTCATCGCTACTCGGCTCAGTGTTATCTTCCGTCGCAGTATCACTCAAACCTTTTGTTAAACGTTCAGCGACCTTTCGCATCAATTCCTCCATCGTCATCTCTATCTTCACGCACAAGCGCTGCGCGACGTCGTAACGCTGGTCGGGCGCTGCGCACTTAATGCGTTCGCACTTCACCGGCAGGAACCACCATTTGCTGGTATTCCTGAAGCCATCACGGCAAAGGCAGCGATTTCGTGCTACGCAGCGACTGTGTGACGGACAGCCGTTGGCACAAACTGGGCGACAGTCCAGCAGCTGTAGCTTCTTGTTATTCGGATGATGCTCCTCGTAGCCCGGCAAGCACTGACATTGATTGGGCGTGGCACAGTAGCTGAAGCGCGGGCAGGCTGTATTGCAGATGGGCTCACAAAAGCCGAAGAGCAAGGTACTGTAGCCAGGACAACAAACGTTGATGGTCTCCCAGCGTACGCGCGGTTCATATATGATGCTGTTGTCGGTGTGGTTGGCAGTGGCACCAATCGTGTTATTCTCTGCCGCTGCAAAGGCATCACTGAGATCTGCGCTATGCGGTATGTGCTGGGGGTCACTAATACGCAGCACTGGCTCTTGATACTTGACACTAACATTTCGTTTGCAATATTTGCCGGTGATGGTGAACGCTATGACGGCATTTATGCTCAGCAAACAAGCGATCAGCAGCGTTTGGGACTTCATATTGGTTGCGTGTCGAATAAGTTGGTTGGTGCGCTTTGATGCACAGCCGAAGTTCTTATGGGGCAATGCCGCTGGTTCTGTGAGAAACTAGTTGCTTCGCCTATTTGTTTTGTCCGAGTTGAATTGTTTCTACCGCGCGCTTTAAGTCTTCCAAAGGAAATAACGATGTACACTACTGATCAGGCCACAGTTCTTCGCATGTCTATTTTTGCGCATTTCGCTTCTTTGATATACAAATGTATGCACATATTTTCGCTTTGTTTTTATTTATGTGGTCTGTGTGTGTGTGTACGTATGTGAAAATGTGTTGTTATGATTTTGGAATTATCAGCATTCGCGCGCTTCTGTAAGTTCAACTGATAATTACAGATCGTTCTGTTCATGCTGCCAAACAAGAGAGTACACATATTATACATACATGCGCACACGACAGAACACTGGCGCTAGGGCGGTCCACCGCTCAAGGCAGGCATTATACTCAGCCACTTCTGTCGGTATCTATTTTTGAGTTTGTTGTTAAATTTCAACTAAACAATATTTTCATATTCCAAATGGAGGTTCATTAAATGAGCGCTCTCTGAGAATATGTCTTTAAGGTTGTTTTGGGTTATGGAGAGCTTTCACAGAGGCTTTTCGGATCTTTGTATTAATGTGCAACCTATTCTACTAGTCTTAATTCTTTTTTGCTCTCCTCGATAAGTTTTTTTTAATTTTCAATACAAGCAGGCTGCACCATCTTTGAAGTGGGTATATAAACATTGAACAGGTTTAGAATTCGGAGAGAATCAAGGAGTTGAAAACCTGAAGTCTTTTAATTACGTCGCTTACGTCACTTTGACGTTAGACGTAATGGAAATGTTAGTAAATTAATGAAATTACGCGACAGCTTGTTCAAATTAGTAACCGTCTGGAACTTTTCTGACTATTTGCACGTTGACTCAACATCAATGGGTATGAATGTCAATTATGTTCACGAAAGTATGGTTTCGGAACAAATATCTGCCCGAATTTTTCATTTTCGGTCAAGTATAAAGCATAATCTCGAAGCGTCTCTTGATTAGAGATGTACTGAATTAGAATTTTCCAATCATGTTCAACTCAATCGATTTATAAATATTAGAGTTAGTTGGCGCACCCTGTATTAAAATATATTTTAAAAATATGTGCGGCTGGGAATTTCTTCTTTTAGTACATTTTAGTTGATTCATGTCGCTTTGCGGTAAATCGAGCATACAGACATATGCTTGTAGTAGTATATGCTGCTTATCAATAAATGTTTTTTTTTCAATACAGTAGTCATTGAGCAAAAGGAACTGTTAATAAGACACATTTTAGTGGAACTTAATTCAAGGAAATAATTATAAATATGTTTTGAGAAGCTGCACTAGCTATCTGTAGTTACTAAAGAATTGTATTTGCGAATATCAGTAGTAGTAGAGAGAGATAAAGGAGGGAGAAATAAATAAGTAGATAGAGATAGATAAACATAGAGTGAGGGGGAGAGAAATAGGGAGAGAGAGAGCGGGAGAGAGAGAGAGGGAGACAAATAAATATAAATAAAAAGATGGACGTACAGAGAAGCGAGAAATGTGTTTGAGAATATCAGAAGTTGTGGAGAAAGAGAGAGAAAGAGAAATAAATATTATATATAGAGATGGAGCAAGGGAGAGAGAGTGAAATAAATATATGGAGATAGAGAGAGATAGCGAGATGTGGAACTCGTTGTGGAAGCTATTAAGAAACTTTGTAATTTCACGAAAAATGCACCCTATACGAGTGCGAGTATAAGCACCGCATACGAGTATAATAGCGTTGAAGTGGGCTTTTCGTATGCCTTTGTTTCGTTTCATTTGATTCGCACACATCGCATCAAATGTAAGTTTTAAGTGAGTATTTGAGTACATGTGTATGTATGCACGAGTGTCGATGTGTCAGTGTGCAATAAGACCTTCAAAAATTCGAAATGTGATAAGCTGTTGCTTCGCATGTACACACATAACTCATAGGAATAATGAGTATTAGTCTAATCGTAAAGACGCTGTTGTGGAGATCGGTTTCTATTGAGCAGAAATGTCAATCGTTGGTACAGAATTGGATTTTGAGTCAATAATTTGGCTTTCTCTTCTACTAATTACCATTATAGCGGTGATCTTTGCCTATTGGTACTGGTGCATATGGCGGCCAAATGAAGTCATGCGCAAAGGTAGTGCATACATATTTGTTGTTTGAAGCATCGAAATGTTTGTTTCAATTTAATTTCTTATTTATTTTAGTCAATCGAAAGTCAACAATGCATTGTGACGAAAACGACGGTGTTTACAACGAGTTGTTGTGCGATTGAAGTTTCGTCGAATTTAGTAAATATAAGAATTTTAAATTAGATTTTAGAGTTTTGTATGTATGTGATTGGCGTTAAACCGTTTAGCTGGTTATAGCCGGAGTTTTAGAGTTTTAAGATTTTACATGATTTTTTATACGAAAACCAAGAGTTTGTTGCAGCAAAACATATATTAAAGGAGTTCGTCTACTCATATAATCATCCAAGTGGTTGCTCTTTGTTGGGAAAGAGGTTTGTCAAAGAAGAAAAATTAGTAACAGTTATATGGCATTTTGAAGCGCAACAGGAAATTTTGCGGTACGTTTTATCAACATTTCGTTCTTGCGCCGGCTATCAGTATTAACTTACAATTCATACAATAATTACAACAAAATACTTTGTGGTTTGTATTTTTGTATTATTTTGACATACTTAAGTTATGACCAGCGTCGTACAGGGACCGTTTGCAAAAACAAACCAAGCAAATGAAAGTTTTGATAAATTAATATGTATAAATAACTATTGCTCATACAACATGTATATATGCCAAAGCATGTGAAAAGGAACTGTATAAACGATATGAAACCCAACACAAAGCCTGATAAGTATGGCGCGTTACACATAAAGCGCACGGATTCAAGTGAAAGCACGAATTTTATCATCAGTTTGTTTTTTGTTTTCGTGGAGTGCAGAGCTTTAAATTTTTTCGCTAAAACTTCGAAATTATACACAAAATGTTAGGATTATTTAAATTTCGAATTGCACTTACTTTGGTAATCTTCTGCGCATGGGTAACGGAAACACAGGCTCAAATCACGTGTTCAACTTACGCGGTGAATTTATCGGATGAGATATGCGAATGCATATTTGGATATGAGTTCAAAGACGAAGCGCGCACGATTTGTGGACCTGAAAGTGTTCAGGAAAACATCGCCACTGACACAACAGACGCAACAACAGAATTAGCAACAACAACAATGGTCGTTAGCACTGTATCAAATACAGTTACCGGCAAAACGACTAGCGCAGCTACTGTAATTCCAGAATCAACTGCAACTATGAGTACAGCAGCTACTATGATCGCTAATTCAACTGCTAAAACTGATAATACAACTTCAACTACAACTGCTAAAACTAATAGTACAACTTCAACTACAACTCCTAAAACTGATAGTACAACTTCAACTACAACTGCTAAAACAACTTCAAATACAACTAAAGCAACAGACAAATCTAATCGGAACAACACGAGAAATAATGATGAAATTTATCTAATAATTGGTGTACTTTTGATGCTTATATTTCTATTCTTGTTGCTTGGCATTGTGCATGTTGCTCGAAAGCAATTCGTAATACAAAAAAGCAAAGATCACAATACAATTGTTAGCGATAATTATACACAATGTAAATACAAGCAACAAAGAAACTTAAATGTTTAAATGACACGTTCAGCGCTACAATGCGCACGTTGCATTGAGTCACTCATATCCTATGTCAGTAGGATGTAAATGCAAAATAAAATTATATATAAGTATATATAGAAATGTGTTTTAATGCGGAGCAAGTGAAATGTATAAATTCATATTTATTAATACTACATGTGGTTTAGAATTTAACAAATACTTAGATAATCATCAGAGTGGAAATCATAAACTAATAATATTATTTTCTTTACATTATTTAAGAGTTCATGTTTGTACGATACTTTGCTAAAATTTTTTTATTTAAATAGTATATAATCATATTAAGGTAGCACATAGGCTTAAGGTTCTAATTGTGATCTCAATGTCCAACCGCTTCCATAAGGGTTAGTAATATTGTTTACAGATTGTTTTACGGCATTTCAGATAGTCAATGAATCCATATGTATCCCAAAATATACTTGCGGAAACCTTGCTGGCAGACTGCTGTTTTTTTGGATGCCTGGGAACACTATCACCGGGAAAAAACCATAGAGTTGACTGCTGATTGGCCACAAGAGTGTAATGATATGTCCCTATTTTCCCAAATGGAAGTGGTGTTTTATTAAAAAAATGAATTAATATGCTTACATCGTTAAAATGAGCGTAAGAGCGCATGGCACACATTTGTTATACTATATAAAAATATCATACGAAAGATATAGGGAATAAAATGAAAAATGAAAAACGAAAGCAAGTATATGCTGTTGCAGCCATACTCAATGACAAGGGTAAGATAAATGGCTGCAGATATGCGTGCTATATATACGTGCTATATGCGAAATGAAGTAAGTAATATCAGCTGAAATGAGCGACGTCTTCAACTCGCAGCAGTACTCAAAGAACAACGCACAGCAGCTGAGCACCTAGCATAAGCTCTGTGAAATTAAAATACAAAAGTTGAAAATAGTTCAAATGCTTCCTTTTAAAAACTTTTTACTTTTGCTTAATGTGGCCTTAATTTGCTACCCGGCATTTGTGAAATTGCATGTCGAAGTAATGGGAGACATTTTGCAAACGGATCTTGTGCGTTTGGAGACTGTGCGTGGTGTGCTCAAAAATTCGACAACAAATAGTGAAATCAACGCAGACGCTGCAGGTGAATTAAGCATCGTTAATCAATGCATATTAAATAATTACCGTTACTATGCCCACATGTCGATTAGCTACTGAATTAGAATTAGATATCTTAATGCCGCCAATTGAATTGAATGCGAGTTTTGCTGGTTTTGCCGATATTACGTTGGCGCCGTTGGAGGAAACTGAGCGGCGCCAGGAGTCTGCTCATCCAACAGCAAATTGGTGGCTGGCTTACGATGCATTTCTGTTGGCACTCGGCATGACTATCATGCTGCTGTTGCTGGTTCTCTTCACGTACTGTCTCTGGCGGCGTCGCTTAGAGCGGCGCGATCTGGAGTGGGAAGGTGAGCTTCATTGGAATTTACTTAACAGCATAAAAGGGTTTTATGGTATTTACTTTCGAAAAATGTTCTAAAAACTATTAATTTTTGTTATAAAAAAATTAGTGATTAAAATTGAATTGATAACCTAAAAATCGTATATTTTTACAGCTGAAAGTGCAAGCATTTTCCACAGCACGCCTTACTACACCGATCGAGGTCACATATTGGTCTACTAAATTTTGTTGCACTTTGAGAAGACTAATTGCTCGAGGCATCAGTATGTAGCACCGCTTTAATTAGAGACATACATAATAACTGTAAATATAATAAATTTTAATATTTTTTAGATGCAACATGGATTTCATATATGTAATATAATTTTAGTAATAAGCTCATTCACAGTATTTTTTTTTTATATTATCGGAGTGGAAATGCAACGCTGGCTGGCAAATATTTCAATATTTTCTACAACTTATTTTCTTGTACTAAGACTTTTGCTAACGGCCGCAGGCTGTCGCTGAGATCATACAAATTTCTCCTCTCCGTACGAACTTCCAACTGACTTCACTCTCTTAATGTTATTTTATGCTCTTTCAACAAATACCCTCTAAAGACAGTGCTATAATCGGAATATCTCTGCCCTCTACACAATGTTCAGTCTGTTAATTTCATAATCTTTAGTTTGTGAAATTTTGAGCATGTCATTTTTTAGTTGTTTTTGATCTAATTTATATTGAAGAAGGCCGCCATTGCGTATGAGTAACGCACTAATGACTCGTGAAATAATTGAAAAGAATTTGAAATATTTATGCTCAAGAATTTTAAGAATTTTGCACACGCTTTGAAAGCACAGATAAACCACAAAGAGAGTTAAGAGACAAGTAGGTTAGGTTAGATTAGGTTACTCTGGCAGGCTACAACGCCACACATAGACCAGTTTTGGTCCTTTGTGAAACCAGATGGAGTGCCGTCACTTGGTTAATGAGGAGTAGTCATCCTTTAGGATGCCAGCGTTTGTTGCGAATTTCAAAAAAGCTTTGTGGCTTTACAAACGAAATCTCTTCCAGATTAACGCTGTGTGCAGCCCCCAAATGCTGAAGCCGTTGTCTTGATAATGCAGGACATTCACAGAAGAGGTGCTCCATTGTCTCTCTGGTGCCTTGCTCTTGACATTTCCTGCAGTCTTCACGATCTATCAGCCCTATCTTGTAGGCGTGCGCCGCCACAAGACAGTGACCAGTGAGTATGCCGACCATTTTCCTACATTTGCTTCTATCGAGCGCCAATAGAAATTTCGTGTACTTCTTATCTACCGCCTTGCACATAACTTTTGCGGTTTTGCATCCCGGCATATTCTTCCAACGCGCTTTGAACTTTTTTACCAAGTTTCTGTCTAGATCATCATATAGACAGTGTATTGGTTTATCTACGTTCATCATATTTTCGGATGACAGTTTTAGGCCTCGTTTGACAATCTCGTCCACTATCTCGTTACCTTCTATGCCCTTGTGGCCTGGCACCCAGTAGAATTGAAGTCGCCTATTTCTGGCGACATCATCCACTGCTGTCCTACCACTTAAGACACTTTTGGCCGATATGCTGAAAGAGGATATTGCCTTGATTGCCGCCTGACTGTCTACGTATATGTTTACTTTAGAGTATCCTTTTGGTGCGCTTAAGGATAGCTCAGCGGCTACTTAACTCTGGGCAGTATATCCCCGCGCCTACGCCGTCCTCCATTTTCGAGCCATCCGTAAATATGTTTAAATTGCTGCGTGCAGGTGCTATGCCCTTACGCCAGCCATCTCTTTTTAGGTTTACTTTGAACCTTCTTTCCCATTTGAAAGATGGGGTCAGGTAGTCGGTGTCCGCTAAACTGCCATTACCCACTGAGCTATGCCCAAAGGTTCTATACTTAAATTCTCCTGCTCCCATAAGGCGCCCCGCCGATTTTGCCGCGCTGTTTTCGGCGAAGAAATCTATAGGCGGCAGGTTTAGTATTATTTCAAGAGCCGCCGTTGGGGTGGTTCTTAGCGCTCCCGTAATGCAAATAGCCGCAAGCCGATGAACCCTTTCCATTGGCTTTCGATACGTTGATTTCCGTACGCCTGTCCACCACACTAGAGCACCGTAGAGCAGAATCGGTCTTACCTGCTGTGTACCACCAGTGCATAAGAGAGGGAGAAAGCCCCCAGGTAGTACCCAGCATTTGCCTGCACGCATTAAGAGACAAGTAAGAAAAAGTTCTTTTTTTAAAGCTTTAAATTTGTATTGTATACCTTTATTATGTATAGTTTAATTATCTGTGTATTATTTAACATAATTGCAAAATAGAATAATTTCAAATGAAATGCATATATTCATAAATACAGCTATAAGCTGTTTCTTCCGGTGGATATGGTTAATTTTGATATTACTTAAGAGATCTTTCTGGAAAGATTCTTGTAAAATATCCGTAGTTTATCGCTCAAACAAACACAACTGACATTACTACAGTGAACAGCAGCCCAACCGTAGTTCGCAATCGCCGAGCAGCGTCGCCAGTTTTCATCGACTCCGCGGAACTATCCATGTAGCACGTATATATTTTCGATACACCAGAAACTTTGTATTCAATGCGCTTGCTTGGTTCAATGCATCGAGAGAATTGCGGCTCCAGGCACCGGGTTTCCCTTGACTCACATATTTCAAGACACTCCTCGCTGGGATGAACTTTCCAACAACTGCATGTATCTGCGCACTTATCTCCGGTACTAGCTTCTGTCAGCACTTCAACTTCTACGGTGTCATTGAACCACTCAATGCTTTCAGTGGTGGACGATATTACTGTTGCGGCAATTGTTGTCATACTGGTTGGCGTACATGTGCCATTCCATCCTTCGGTATAGCCTGAATCGCATGTGCAAGTCTCGGGTTGAGTGCAAGTACTGTGTGGCCGACAACCTGCAGTGCATTGTGGCTGGCAGACAATCGTTTTTGGATCATCTGTGATGGAGTCGTAACCAGTATCGCAGGTGCATTCATTGACATTGGTACATCGACTGTAGGCTGGGCAGTTGGGCCAACAAACGGGCTCGCAGGTATTATTTTGAAGTGTGTAGCCTGGACAGCAAACCATTACTGTTCCTTTCTAAAAATATAAGAACAAAATAAATCTGTGTACATTGCATTGAAAGAATATATAAAATACGTAAAATGTCATGTATGGTTTATAATTAAAAAAAATATTAAATATAATAACAACGATATTAAAAACAACTCCTGACGGAACATGTTTGAACTTCGCTTGCCTCTCTCACATTATAGATGATCTAAGAACACTTTATGAGCTCATTGGCATATTTTTATGTACACTCACTTCTAATACATGAAATTATTAAAGAATTTTCATTCTGTTCGCTTCATCCAGCCGCTCTTTCGCACATATAGGTTATATACTAAAACTGCATATTAGATTAAATGATAGCAAAACACAGTTGTTGCTTATATCGGAAACCAATCCGGTCCCATATATGGAGCTTCCCATTTGTATATACTTACATTTGTTTTTCTTGTACAATACTGGCAGGAACTCAAATCGATAACGGTTATTAACAGACTTAACGCCAATAGATTTTGCAAAAGCATTTTGTTCTGCAACGTTTTCTTGCGAAAAGAAAATCAATAAATCAAATTGTCTAAGTATTTTTACTTCGCGTAACACCAATTCAGCTCAAAGCCACAATATGAACTAAATAAACAAGCCGGTTACTGAATTTAAGAATGCTTTTGGGAAATTATATAAAATATTTAATCTTTACTTTAAAGTGCATTATGCGAAATTGTGAATAATGTGTATGTGAGTACTTATAATACATACAAAGTAAATAATAATGTTTTTATCGCAGCTTCAATTGAAATACACCATAAAATCCATATCAAGCTTAAAAAAATTGTAAGAAAGGGCTGAATGCGAGCGCAGCCGAACTTGGCACACTCTTTTAGAAAGGAAATATTATTTCATATAATTATGATGAAAATAAGAATACCTGCATCTTAGCTCTACAAGAGAGACCGTTATATACCGATCTCAAAAAAATTTCCCGCAAATGTCGAGAATTCGGCTCAAAAAGTGACATTTTCAGTTGAGAATAAGTTTGGGATGCAAACAGATCTCTACAAATATTTTGTTGGGTTAATGTTGACACAAATGTCCAAGATCGATATAAAACGATTTAATCGATTTAATCGACCAGTGCTTGACCCTAGAGACTTTCCCGCAAATGTCGAGAATTCGGCTCAAAAAGTGACATTTTCAGTTGAGAATAAGTTTGGGATGCAAACTGATCTCTACAAATATATTGTTGGGTTAATGTTGACACAAATGTCCAAGATCGATATAAAGCGATTTAATCGATTTAATCGACCAGTGCTTGACCCTAGAGACTTTCCCGCAAATGTCGAGAATTCGGCTCAAAAAGTGACATTTTCAGCTGAGAATAAGTTTGGGATGCAAACAGATCTCCACAAATATATTGTTGGGTTAATGTTGACACAAATGTCCAAGATCGATATAAAACGATTTAATCGACCAGTGCTTGACCCTAGAGACATCTATTGGAAAACGGCGGAAGCAAAGTTGTAGACATTCACCTTTTCCATCGCAAGACGGACCTTAAAGATCGGAATACTACTTTGTATATTTGGAATTAGCTTGGAATTTGTTGGTTTCACAATGGTATGTGGCAATTAACTTCTTATAGAGCTACTTCAGGTCACTAATTTTTTTGATTATGAATGTGACAGTGTTCTGATTCCGCTTATTTGCGAAAACATTCTTCAAATCTACTTCACTTAAGCGCTGTCAAGTAGCATGAAACTTATACACTCTTGCACAAAATGTTGCGAGTGTATAAAAGTAAAATAACTTAGAAAAAATGTTACTGTAACAATTCCTACACCGACTGTATAATGTATACATAATACTCGTATAAATATGGAATGCGATGAAGAGAACGCAGTAAAATTGCAAAATAATACATATTTTACATTATTCACATTCTAATGCCTTATATGTGGTACATACTCATTCCAGTTGATAATGTTGAAGCATGCACTCGTTTCCAGTATATACTTGTACGTAGCAAATGATAAAGCAAGCGCCAATTTCATAGTTCTAATCGAATTTAAGACGTAATTGTAAAAATATAAATTATGACTCATTAAGAATGACTTTTAAGTTTTAGCATCCTAAGGCTTGTTGGAGCAGTTGTGGATGAATTTTAAGAAATGTGCTTGTCCGGAAATTTATACCAAATATGGTATTCATAGATGTGTTAGAAACTTAAAAGCTTGCCGCTGGATTTTATATTTTTTATAAACATATTTAAGTAAAGTGAATTGCCGAAGTTAACCAATTGAAAACCTTTTATTCGACCATAATAGCGGCATTTCAGTGCGCCCAACTTATGTACGTACTTATCTAGTACTGGTCGTAACATTTGTAGGTTATTAAAACTGTTGCTTTATATTGATATCGTTTATGGAAAACAACGTAGTTCTAATTTCAATGTTACATATTTGAAATTTGCAACAGACAATCACTTTAAAGTGAGACATCTATGGTTATAACATTTTTGGAAAATGGCCGTTTTGCTTGCATACTGTTTGAAAATTAATGAAATCTGATAGCCACTCTCTTCATATAAAGTTTATGTTTAAATGTTCTCTACTTAAGGCGCTTGTTGATGTGACCCCATCCTCCAACACCCACTCATATTAGCCCTTTCTTACTTGCTTGCTTTACTTTTTGTGATTTTTTGTTTATGGTTAAGTTCAAAAATTGCGTTGAAATTAGCTTAGCAACTAACTAATACTGTGTCATTCCAGCGAATATTTCTCAATTCAAAAATGATTTTATTGTAAATTTCATGTGATTAAAGCATTCCCATGAATTTTTATTTCCACACAAATGTGTCATGAATTTCGTGTGAATGAAAAATTATATTCGAATTTCGGCATTCGGTCACACATATTTTTGTTTTGATTTTTTGATGTTTCCTATTTGAGCTTTAAGGAAAATTCAATTTATAAATGCGACTGTTTTAGCATAAAAACATGAATTATCCACATAACAATTATCAGTGCCGGCCCCAGTTACGTTCTACACCCCGGAAGAAGTTGTAATGGTGTATTTGAAGAAATCATATACGAAAAGAACTTAATCGGACGCACATTGGGTAGCGATCTTGTTCTTTTCTCCAATCAATATCGATGGTGGTCCCATTATAACGAGGGAATTATGTTACTATTCAATTGCATACACTTTCTCCTTATTATCTTTGGGAGCTATATTAGGATTTTCTCCACAAGAGAAGGAATACACTTAGACCTTATAGTCTATAGTCCTTTGTGAACTCAGAAAAACCCTAAATATATATTAGGACTCGTCAATGCGACCTGAACTGTCAACAAATCTGCATAAGTTTTTTACTTCTAAATCCGCCAATTCGCAGAGTACTTAAAAAAATGAGATTCAAGAAATTTTAGTATCGATCTCACATAGTTGGGGCATTCCATCAGCAAGATGGATGGCAGATCCATCGTATTCTTCTGGGAAACTTCTGCAGCTAGCATCCGATACAATATATAATGGGACAATGACCCCTTAAAATAACGATTTATTATTGAGAGCGAAAAGCTTCCTAGACGTCTCACGATTTTCTTTGAGTCAGCAGGACCTTGCGACAGACCAGAGCTCAGCTGAAGCCTGACTGTCTAGTGGAATATCACAAAAGAGTAGGTAATCGTTCTACTTGTTCCCATTCTACAGTAGTTAATACTTACGTACCTAGCCTTGAAAGTCAGCCTTACGTTATTAACTGGGATTCCTCTGTGTCCAGGCACCCAAACCAGTCTAATCGTAACCGGTGTCGCCTGAATGTGAGGGTAGACAATTCCCTAACAGTCTAGAGCACTTACTACCAGAGAGAATCGTCACTTCACTGAAGGATGCTACGCTTCGAAGCAATAGATCCGTTGCTACCTTCATAGCATCCACTTGCGCTTTAAAAACGCTAAAATAGTAATGAAGCAAGGATTTTTTTGGTGATATTTCTGTTTATTGCTGCATAAAATAAAGTTTACATAAATCAACGTATACTTATGAACATTACAATTAATTATTATTTTTAATTATGTAATTGACATTATACTTCTAAATTAACCATGAGAATGCGATTAAGTCCTTTTGATACAATATTTAAGCTAAGAATTACGCGTAATATATGCTAGGTTCTATATCTATGTATATCTATGAACATAACATGAAGTCAAGGTCTTTACAAAAATCTCATTGCTTCCGTTTCTCTGTTTAACTCCGCTTTTCCTTTTCTTGCTTCAATTCCATGATACACATATCTGCGATATTTACAGTAAATGGGATAACAAAAGGCCAACAGCACGATTATCAGTATTATGGCGGCTATAGCTATGTGCCAATAGTATTGTCGACCCAACGCCAATAACTTGCCCCATGTAGTGCCATCCATTGCAGGTATACACTCCCGTTCGTTACTCGCCAGCCGTACGAAGCCCTCAAAACAAACGCAGTTGCCCGGTGCACTACAGTACCCATTCACACAACCGCCACTTGAATTGTTCAGACTATTCTCACATTGTGGCACACAAATTTCGCCGCTTTTGGTTTGCTGCAACAACCAACCTTGGCTGCAAGTACACAAGCCGGCCGAGCATGTGCCATTGAAGCAGCGATCGTGGCAAAGTTGCTGCTTCGGATCAGGCGGTATGGGCTCACACCGCGACCACATACCATCCCGCTTGGCAAAACCTTCATTGCACTCACATTCCTCTGGGCCAGTGCATTCGCCATTGACGCAGCCGTACGTGCAATGATACACACAATTCGTGCCGTCTGCCACGTAGCCGGCACAGCACACACGTTCCGTTACACCGTTCTGTAGGGCGGAGGATAAGCAAGTAATTAGTATATTTTTGAAAATTTCTTCGTTATTTTTATAAGGTACCAACCTCTCCTTTTTTGGTGCAAAATGTTGCCGTTGCATGTGTAATGCACGCAAATCCAAATAAAAGTGAAATTAGCTGTACTTCAAGCATTATACTGATTTTAATAACCGCTTGTTGATGTGACCGCTCTACTTGCCATTTAACAACTGCCCAGCTGCTGCAAAAGCGATATGCTAAAAATATATAGCTGTGAAGCTAATCGCTCAGCGCCATTGACGCGTGTTAACCACAGATATAAATACAGTTATATTGGCAAAGAGAATGCATACGACGAACAATTCTTATTTATACTTTTAGACCATTAAAATCGGTTTTTCAACATGATACGGAAATTAGTTCACAAATTATTCAGAGAGTTAATATGAAGCGTCAACCGCATTCGGAAATCGACTTCCACTTTGGGTTTCGATTTAAAATCTGAAATTTTTTACATTTCAAAATAAGTTGATTTAGTCACGATTCGAGAAAACTACGTACCAAGTGGTTCAACATTTTTATCAGCAAAAATGTATTTATCAGCTTCGTAACAAATTCCCAGCTATGCTGTTATTAATAGCAATGTAATTGTATTGAAATTGAAAGAAAGATAATTAAAGCGGCAGTGCAGCAATAGTAAACAATGCAGAATTCTTGCGAATTGTGAAGCAAATAAATTCGCAAATAATGAGGTGACTTACCTATAAATTAATTAACGATCATAAAGCAAAAAACACCTAAAATAACAGAGGAGGCTCCGAGTCCAATACGGTGATCACTTACTGATTATTAAATTGTCATGGTAGCAGTAAAAGCCGTGAATACAATGCAAATATTTTTCTGTTAACTGTTCTTAAGATACCCTCAAACAAGATGTACTAATATTTTGTCACAATTTTTATTTGTATTTCTTTACTTATATTACTGAACTACAAGTATGAATATTACTTCAAATTAAAACGCTAAAATATCATTCAGCTTCCTAGACGTCTCAACCATATCATCATACAACCATATCCGAAAGTACCCGTTCCCACTAAGGCACTCGAACAATGTCCGCGTTTCGAGCCATGTTTTTGAGCCCAATCTGGTTTTCTGAAAGTATAGAAGCACCAATCAATAGAAAATAGAAAATACTATGTAGAGATTTTGAACTTATATTTGAAAGAGTTCTTACCTCTTTTTGTTACATTGTACGTCTTTTTACAACTGATGCGGCATAGAATACACAATATTAACAATGCCAGCGGTAATGAGAACACCGCTAGTATGATATATAATCGAAAATGTTTAAGAAATGCACTGCCTGCAGGAGTGATGGCAACACAGATATCTTTGTCCTCTTGCTCTTCCAGCACATAGCTGTCGTCGCACACACATCTGTCATCTTGACAAGTTCCATGGATACACCGATTGTCGCAACGAAACTTAGCTTCAACAAATCCTTTTGTTTTACTGCTGTCTCCAGAATACTCGCCATCATTTTTCCCATCCCCACTATTGTTATAGTCTTCATCGCTGTCATCGTCATTATCATATGAAAACATTCGACTTTCCCTTGCCGGCAACGGTGTTGTTAGATCGGAACTTCTAGTGCTTGTGCTGAACAATAAATCTGTTGAGTGAACGCTACAAATTCCGGGAGCAATGCAGTGACCGTTCACACAACCACCTTCGCAAACTGGTTCACATCGATTATGTGAGGATATTGAAAATCCTTTGTAACACTGGCACGTTTCAGGCGCCATACAAGCACCGTTCTGACATTCCGTCGAACAAATAGGCACACATTCGTTTTCCGTATTCAAAGCATAACCTCCAAAGCATTCACATGTGTTTGGAGATATACACTGGCCATTTATGCAACCATTAGAACAGACTGGTTCGCAAGTTTCCGTCTTCGATTTCCGGAATCCATTGAAACACTCACATTTCTCCGGAGCTATGCACCGGCCATTCGGACATTCGCTTGAGCAAATCGGGTCACATATATTTGGAGCACTTAGTGAATATCCTTCGTTGCAGTCACAGGTCTCAGGGGCGATACAGCGACCGTTCGGACATCCGCTTGAGCAAACCGGGTCACATATATTTGGAGCGTTCTGTGAATATCCTTTGTTGCAGTCACAGGTCTCAGGAGCGACGCACCGACCATTCGGACATCCGCTTGAGCAAACCGGGTCACATATATTTGGAGCGCTTAGTGAATATCCTTCGTTGCAGTCACAGGTCTCAGGGTCGATACAGCGACCGTTCGGACATCCGCTTGAGCAAACCGGGTCACATATATTTGTAGCGTTGTGGGAATACCCTTCGTTGCACTCACAGATCTCAGGAGCGACGCACCGACCATTCGGACATCCGCTTGAGCAAACCGGGTCACATATATTTGGACCGTTCTGTGAATATCCTTCGTTGCACTCACAGGTCTCAGGAGCGACGCACCGACCGTTAGGACATCCGCTTGAGCAAACCGGGTCACATGTATTTGGAGCGCTGAGTGAATATCCTTTGTTGCACTCACAGGTCTCAGGAGCGACGCACCGACCATTCGGACATCCGCTTGAGCAAACCGGGTCACATATATTCGGAGCGTTCTGTGAATACCCTTCGTTGCATTCACAGGTCTCAGCAGCGACGCACCGACCGTTCGGACATCCGCTTGAGCAAACCGGGTCACATATATTTGGAGCGCTTAGTGAATATCCTTCGTTGCAGTCACAGGTCTCAGGAGCGACGCACCGACCATTCGGACATCCGCTGGAGCAAACCGGGTCACATATATTTGTACCGTTCTGTGAATACCCTTCGTTGCACTCACAGGTCTCAGGAGCGACGCACCGACCGTTCGGACATCCGCTTGAGCAAACGGGGTCACATATATTTGGAGCACTTAGTGAATATCCTTCGTTGCAGTCACAGGAATCAGGAGCGACGCACCGACCATTCGGACATCCCCTTGAGCAAACAGGGTCACATATATTTGGAGCACTTAGTGAATATCCTTTGTTGCAGTCACAGGTCTCAGGAGCGACGCACCGACCGTTCGGACATCCGCTTGAGCAAACGGGGTCACATATATTTGGAGCACTTAGTGAATATCCTTCGTTGCAGTCACAGGAATCAGGAGCGACGCACCGACCATTCGGACATCCCCTTGAGCAAACAGGGTCACATATATTTGGAGCACTTAGTGAATATCCTTTGTTGCAGTCACAGGTCTCAGGAGCGACGCACCGACCGTTCGGACATCCGCTTGAACAAACCGGGTCACATATATTTGGTGCGTTCTGTGAATACCCTTCGTTGCACTCACAGGTCTCAGGACCGACGCACCGACCGTTCGGACATCCGCTTGAGCAAACCGGGTCACATATATTTGTACCGTTCTGTGAATACCCTTCGTTGCACTCACAGGAATCAGGAGCGACGCACCGACCATTCGGACATCCCCTTGAGCAAACGGGGTCACATATATTTGGAGCACTTTGTGAATATCCTTTGTTGCAGTCACAGGTCTCAGGAGCGACGCACCGACCATTCGGACATCCCCTTGAGCAAACCGGGTCACATATATTTGGAGCGCTTAGTGAATATCCTTTGTTGCAGTCACAGGTCTCAGGAGCGACACACCGACCGTTCGGACATCCGCTTGAACAAACCGGGTCACATATATTTGGTGCGTTCTGTGAATATCCTTCGTTGCACTCACAGGTCTCAGGACCGACGCACCGACCATTCGGACATCCGCTTGAGCAAACGGGGTCACATATATTTGGAGCACTTTGTGAATATCCTTTGTTGCAGTCACAGGTCTCAGGAGCGACGCACCGACCGTTCGGACATCCGCTTGAGCAAACGGGGTCACATATATTTGGAGCGTTCTGTGAATATCCTTTGTTACACTCACAGGTCTCAGGACCGACGCACCGACCATTCGGACATCCGCTTGAGCAAACCGGGTCACATATATTTGTACCGTTCAGTGAATATCCTTTATTGCAGTCACATTTCTCAGGAGCGACGCACCGACCATTCGGACATCCCCTTGAGCAAACGGGGTCACATATATTTGGAGCACTTTGTGAATATCCTTTGTTGCAGTCACAGGTCTCAGGAGCGACGCACCGACCATTCGGACATCCCCTTGAGCAAACGGGGTCACATATATTTGGAGCACTTTGTGAATATCCTTTGTTGCAGTCACAGGTCTCAGGAGCGACGCACCGACCGTTCGGACATCCGCTTGAGCAAACGGGGTCACATATATTTGGAGCGTTCTGTGAATATCCTTTGTTACACTCACAGGTCTCAGGACCGACGCACCGACCATTCGGACATCCGCTTGAGCAAACCGGGTCACATATATTTGTACCGTTCAGTGAATATCCTTTATTGCACTCACAGGTCTCAGGAGCGACGCACCGACCATTCGGACATCCCCTTGAGCAAACGGGGTCACATATATTTGGAGCACTTTGTGAATATCCTTTGTTGCAGTCACAGGTCTCAGGAGCGACGCACCGACCATTCGGACATCCCCTTGAGCAAACGGGGTCACATATATTTGGAGCACTTTGTGAATATCCTTTGTTGCAGTCACAGGTCTCAGGAGCGACGCACCGACCGTTCGGACATCCGCTTGAGCAAACGGGGTCACATATATTTGGAGCGTTCTGTGAATATCCTTTGTTACACTCACAGGTCTCAGGACCGACGCACCGACCATTCGGACATCCGCTTCCGCATATTGGTTTACATTTTCCATTCAGCATTTCATAGCCCTTGTCACATGCACACATATTTGGACCGATGCATTTACCATTGATGCAGTGTTGCTCGCAGATAGGAGTGCATAGATTACTCGATATTTTTTCGTATCCTTGGTTACATTTGCAAACGTTCGGCTCAGCGCAAATTCCATTTATACACTCATTATCACAAGTAGGAATGCAAGTACCGTTGCCAAATTTTTGGTAGCCTTTCAAGCATTCGCATACATCTGGAGCGCGACATATGCCGTGTTGGCATCCTTTGTTACAAACCGGCCCACACTCACCATTTGCGCTTGTGCGATAGCCTTGTAAGCACTTACATTTATTCGGTGCAATGCATTCACCATTCTTGCAGGCTGGCTTACACACAGGCACACAGTCGCCAGTCGCGGTTTTCTCATAATTGGTATTGCATTTGCATATATTGGGTCCAATACATGTTCCATTCGTACACTTATCGCACTTGGGTACGCAACTATTGGAGAAAATTAGATTTACGCAGTTTTATTATAACGAAAATTTATAAATTGAATTTGTCTTTTTATCTGAATAAGTATATACATATATAAGTCATGTAGTATCCATATACATATATTCACCTACCGATGATCATTCTGCTTTTTATAGCCTTCTTTGCACTCACACACATTCGGTTTGGTGCACCTACCATTTTCACAGCCCCTTGTGCAGCGAGGTATGCACCGGCCATTCACTTTATAGTATCCTGAACAACACACACGAATTTCTCGCCTACCATATCTCCTTGTACAAATTTGTGCCAACGAATTGCTTATCATACCGAGTAGAAGCAGAAGCAACCACAAATTAGTTAAGCGCATTTTTCCGTTATTCGTATTATTCCTACTCTTCCGTAAATAGTATGCAATTTCCGCGACATGCAAAGACCAACTGATTTCTATATTCAGAGGAACCGTATAATACAACTCTCATTTTGATAGTACTACTATAGTATTAGTAAAGTACAGGCAAATCTACAAAATATTATAATTATTATTATTATTAATATTTATCAGCTTCCAAGCACATTCCTGGCTCTTACAAACAAGAAAAATATTTTTTTTTTTTTTCCATATCTTTATATACATATGTATATATACATAGTAGAAATGAGAAAACGATTCATAATGAATCTGATTTTTTTACGAAAATTTCCTTGCCTCCGGATCATTCTTTATAGGCAAATCCGCTACAGAAACCTTCCGTGAGATTAATGGTGTTTTGGGGGATGGTACTCTATCACTTCGAACTGCGGAGGAATTGTTTCGACGATTCAGAGCAGGTGAAAACGACACCATGGATAAGCCAGTTGGCGGAAGCCCTGTGACGACGAATACCGATAAAATCATCATCAACAACGAGTTAGACCGACATGTGCCATCTTGTAACATCGCCCAGGGTATGGAAGTTACTTATCAAACCATTTTAAACCATCTGGCGACGAAAAATGGATCACATACGACAATATCAAGGGAAAACGGTTGTGGTCGAAGGCCGGAGAATCGTCCCAAACAGTGGTCAAGGAAGCCAGGATTTGGTCAACAGGAAGGATCTAGTGGTCCACCAGGACAACGCCAGACCACACACTTTGTTGATGACTCGCCAGAAGCTACGGGAGCTCGGATGAGAGGTTTTATCGCATCCACCATTTCGCCCGGACATAGCGCCAAGTGATTACCACTTCTTCCTGTCCATGGCGAACGCCCTTGATGGTGTAAAGTTGAACGCAAAAGAGGGTTGTGAAAAGTGGCTGTCCGAGTTCTTTGCAAATAAGGAGGGGGCTTCTACGAGGGGGTATTTTGAAGTTTCCGTCTAAATGGAAACATATTATCGAAAGAAACGGCGCATATTTGAACTAAGTCCGATCACTGTAACACTTTTTATAAAGCATTAAATGAAGAGCATAAAAGGGGAAGGTAGATATTTGACAACCTAATACCTAATACTCTTCCCTGGTTACATGATTTATGAAATCCATAAGTGTAATATCATATTTTTTGTTCGACTCCATGCGAATATATACTCTTTTAAAATTCAGCGTCGATAGTAAAATTTTATTTTTTATATTTATTATGCCCTGGTCAAATAGTTCGGTTTATGAAAGGAAATTTCTATGAAATTTGACTTCTATTGCGAATTCAAGAGTTCGAGTTATGAAGAACTTCGAGTTAAAGAAGTTCGAGTTATGGAAGTTCCACTGTATATCACATGCAAACGAAATAATTCTTATTTATACTTACAAACCATTAAAATCGGGTTTTCAACATGAAAAAAGTTAATTTAAAGCGTCAACCCCACATTCGGAGATCGATTTCCACTTTGTGTTTCGATTTAAAATTTCAAAATAAGTTGTTACGCTTCGGGGAATTTATATATCACGTGGTTCAAAATTTTTATCGGAAAAAATGTATTTATCAGTTTCGTAATATATTTCCGTAATATAGTTATGTAAATAATATAGAGACACGGGAGCACAATATCTACCGCAATGCATTAATGAAGAATTCGTACAAGTCTTGTGGAATTATGAAGCAAATAAATTCCCATATAATGAGGAGACTTACTTATACATTGATGAAAGATATGAAAAAGAAAGCAAAAAAGACATGAAGACTTTTACCCAAAAGAGCAGAGAAGGCTCCGAGTCCAACATTGTGATCGCTTACTGCTTCTTAAATTGAAATGTAGCCGTAAAAGCCGTGATTCTTGAACACAATGAAACTATTTTTCCTCTCGTATAACATATACATATATTTACCTCTGGTTAACTGTCTTGAATATTAACTTCAAAAAAGATGTAAGAATATTTTGTCACACTTTTTAATTCCCTTTCTTTACTTATATTACTGAATTACAAGTATGAATGTTATCTCAAATTATCATCCGCTAAACTATCATCCATATAACCAAGTCCAAAAGTACTAGTTCCCACTAAAGCACTCGAACAATGTCCGCGTTGCCAGTCCAAGTTGGTTTTCTGAAAGTAAAGAAGTGCTAACTAATCGAAAATAATATGTAGAGATCTTGAACTCATATTTTGAAGAATTCTTACCTCATTTTATTACATTATCCGTCCGTGAACGCACACATTTGTCAGTGAGTATCCTTTGTTGCAGTCACAGGTAGGGATGCAAACGATGTATCGATGTTTTTGAAACATCGATGTTTTCGTCAAAAAGCATCGATGTTAGCCATCGATGTCTCGAATCTAAATTCATCGATGTCACTTTTAACGATGTTTTATGTCGATGTTTTATATAAAAATTTTACTTCACACATTCACACTTTTTCGGGTATTAACCCGAAACCCTCTATTTGGATACGCTTTATTACATTGGAATTAGATTTTTGTAAAATACGGAGAATTCGTTAAGGGAATGTGCGCTTGGAATGTGCGGTTACTTTTATGATTTATTTATACAATTTACATAATTCTGGCGTAGGCTACTGCGTTTGATCAGAGATTCAAATTACTTCATTTTAAAGATGCTAGGGCTAAAGGAAATACATTTTTTTTGTTTCATAGAAAATTAATCGCGCTGATACAACAGAATCTTCGGATGAGTGTGAAACAGAATACTCGTTTGATATTTGGAACCAGAATAAACATTTGGTTCACCAAAAGGTGAAATGTAAGCTGTCAAATTTATCTACAATTACAGGGACGGAAGGTTGAAGAGAAAGTGTATCTCGGCTAGGGGTAATAGGTAATATCTCGGCTAGTCAGAAGCCAATAGAGTTGGGGTTGACATGAATACAGTGTTTGCGGAGTTGTATAAATAGGCTTATTAATATTTACACATTGTAGCCTCTTTAGTGCCGAGTAAACGACTGTTTTCTAAACCTAGGGCAACTATGACGCAGAAGTAAAATCGAAAAGAAATGACAGTGAAAAAATTTTCCATATCGTTGTTTTGAAATTCAGTTATTTATTGAGAAAAAACTTTAACAGATGTATAATGCTAAGTGAAATAAAATGTATCAACTTAAGGCGTACTACATTTCATTTATTTATGCTTTTGCTTCTGTATCCCTTAGCTTTTCACACTAAATTTAAAATAAGTTAAAAAAGTTCAAAAATACATCGATGTTTCGATGTTTTAATGGCCGATGTTTTTGATTTCGATGGGTTTTGAAGAAACATCGATACATCGAAACATCGATGTTTCATTTCACGATGTTTGCATCCCTAGTCACAGGTCTCAGGAGCGACGCACCGACTATTCGGACATCCGCTTAAGCAAACCGGGTCGCATATATTTGGAGCGTTCAGTGAATATCCTTTATTGCAGTCACAGGTCTCAGGAGCGACGCACCGACCATTCAGACAACCGCTTGAACAAACCGGGACACATATATTTGTAGCGTTCAGTGAATATCCTTTATTGCAGTCACAGGTCTCAGGAGCAACGCACTGACCATTCGGACATCCACTTGAGCAAACGGGCTCACACTCACCATGTGCGTTTTTGCTATAGCCTTGTGAGCACCTACATTTATTCGGCGCAATGCATTCACCATTCTTGCAGGCTGGCTTACACACAGGCACACAGTCGCCAGTCGAGGTTTTCTCATAATTGATATTGCATTTACATATATTGGGTCCAATACACATGCCGTTCGTACAGTTATCGCACTTGGGTACGCAACTATTGGAGAAAATTAGATTTACGCAGTTTTATTACAACGAAAATTTATAAATTGAATTTGTCTTTTTATCTGAATAAGTATATACATATATAAGTCATGTAGTATCTATATATATATATATTCACCTACCGATGATCATTCTGTTTTTTATACCCTTCGTTGCACTCACACACATTCGGTTTGGTGCACCTACCATTTAAACAGCCCAGTGGGCAGTAAGGTATGCACCTATCCTTCACTTTATAGTATCCTGAACAACACACAGGAATAATATGCGTACCATTATTCCCTGTACAAATTTGTGTCAACGAATTGCTAATCATACCGAGTATGAGCAGAAGCAACCACAAATTAGCAAAGCGCATTTTTCCGTTATTCGTATTATTCGCTCGACATTCAATGACCAACTGATTTCGATATTCAGAGGAACCGTATAATACAACTCCGATTTTGTAAGTACTACTATTGTATTAGTAAAGTACAGGCAAATCTACAAAATATTTTAAGTATTGTTATTAATGTTTATCAGCATCCAAGCACATTCCTGGCTACGTTCTTCAAAAATATTTCGTTTATTTTCCTTATCTTTATATACATATGTATATATGTACATAGTACTAATGAGAAAACGATCCATAATGAATCATATTTTTTAGGTAATTTTCGATGCCTGCGGGTGGTTGCTTTCAAGGGTTCTACGTATGTAGAGCAAAGTTTTTAGTTCTTTGTATCCTTCCCAAAAGCTGAAGCAACGAAGTAGAAGGAGTTCTCAAATCGCTATCCATCTCTATGTCTGGGTCCATCAATGTTTCAATTTAAGAATCTCTCATTGCAGCGATTTTCAGTAATTTTTGCCGTTTGGACCAATATGAAAATTATTATTTATCGTACCATGCATTATATATATATATATATATATACACTAAACAAAAAGAAAAAAAAATATTTCTTCAAGTTTAAGATTATCGAATCAAAATGTTCCATTTGCTATGCGCGGACGGCGTATGATGTGATTCATACGCATATTAAGCATATGAAAAATTTTGACAGTTTTCGGCGTTCGATCCAAAAATTAGGGATGGCTGTTGGGCGTTGAATCACATACATTAGTCATATATATGTATGTATGTATGCATAAATATGTTTGCATTAATAAGTATGCATATCGCCAGTAGCTTAATAAAAGCTTACTCATGAAAGCTCACCTATGCAGTGGTCTTAAAACTGTTTTTGTTGTATTTAAATAGCGTTAATTTAGAGGTTGGTAGAGAATCATTCACTTTGAGCTACTCTCATATGGCCAGACGCCAGACCACACACTTCGTTGATGACTCGTCAGAAGCTACGGGAGCTCGGATGAGAGGTTTTATCGCATCCACCATATCGCCCGGACATAGCGCCAAGTGATTACCACTTTTTCCTGTCCATGTCGAACGCCTTTGGTGGTGTAAAGTTGAACGCAAAAGAGGCTTGTGAAAAGTGGCTGTCCGAGTTCTCGCAAATAAGAAGGGGTTCTACGAGGGGGTATTATGAAGTTTCCGTCTAGATGGAAACATATTATCGAAAGAAACGGCGCATAAAAGAGCATAAAAGGGGAAGGAAGATATTTGACAACCTAATACAGTGTAACTTCTCTAACTCGAATCACCATTATCCACAAACAAACTTCGAGTTAGAGAGACTTCGAGTTATAGAAATGTTCATTAAAACATACATTTTTCAAAAAGCTGTAAAATATAGATTTACCCACAGTTTTAGTTATTTAATTCGCATAAGGTTTTATGTACATACGTTAAAACATGTATTCTGTAATTTTGTTGGCTGTACTTTGCTATTGTTTGGCTCTTCCCTTGTTACATGATTTATGAAATCCATAAGTGTAAAATCATATTTTTTGTTCGCCTCCATACGAATATAGTGACTCTTTCAAAATTCAGCGTCGATAGTAAAATGTTATTTTTTATATTATGCCCTGGTCAAATAGTTCGGTTTATAAGAGGAAATTTCTATGAAATTTGACTTCTTTTGCGAATTCAAGAGTTCGAGTTATGAAGAACTTCGAGTTAAAGAAGTTCGAGTTATGGAAGTTCCACTGTATATCACATGCAAACGAAATAATTCTTATTTATACTTACAAACCATTAAAATCGGGTTTTCAACATGAAAAAAGTTAATTTAAAGCGTCAACCCCACATTCGGAGATCGATTTCCACTTTGTGTTTCGATTTAAAATCTCAAAATGTTTACATTTCAAAATAAGTTGTTACGCTTCGGGGAATTTATATATCACGTGGTTCAAAATTTTTATCTTACTTACCTTATTATAAATACTTACCGTTGAGATATCGCTATGAAATTTTCACCAAAAATCTAGAAAAATATTTTAAATATATATTAAAAAAATTGGCCCCATCGATCTACTAGGTCGTATAGCTCCCATAGAGCAGTAATTGGCATTATATGGCAATGATGCACAAAAATACTTCTCATGGTCACAGTTGGAGCGTCAAAACTTTCAGTAAGGCTTTGTAAAGAAATTTAAGAAAACGATACACAAGCTGAACATGATTTGTCGTTATAGTTTCCCCCATCCAACCCCCACATTCAACCTATACGAATAATATCATATAAAACAAGTAAGGAAGGGCTAAGTTCGGGTGTAACCGAACATTTCATACTCTCGCAATTTATTTATTTAACTTTATTTTTATTATATAATACACAATTTGACCCACATATTCGTCATATATATTGTATAAAGTCCATTGAAAGTTGGAAACCATAATATTAGATTAGAAGAACCGAGGTCTTCGTGTTCGATATATGGGGCCTTAAAAACCTATGGTCCGATTTCGTCGATTTTTAAAATAGGGTTGCCACACTATAAACATAGTATTTGTGCAAAGTTCTGCACCGACATCTTCCCTAGTGCTTAATTTATATATTGTAAAGTAAACGCATCAGATCGTCTTCAAAGTTCTGGTATATAGGAAGTAGGTGTGGTTGTGAAGCGATTTGGCCTATTTTTACAACATATCATTGGGATATAAGGAAACTATTACAAACCAAGTTTCATTAAAATCGGTCAAGTAGTTCCTGAGATATGGTTTTTGACCCATAAGTGGGCGACGCCACGCCCATTTTCCATTTTGTAAAAAAATCTGCGTGCAGCTTCCATCTGCCATTTCTTATGTGAAATTTAGTGTTTCTAGCGTTTTTCGTTACTGAGTTAACTCACTTTTAGTAATTTGCAACCTAACCTTTGTATGGGAGGTGAGCGTGATTATTATCCGATTTCAACTAATTTCATGGTGTGTGGTGGGGTACGTAAGAGAACTGACTGCAGAAAGTTTGGTTTATATAGCTTTATTGGTTTGCGAGATATATACAAATAACCGATTTGGGGGCGGTTTTCGCCATTTTGTGGGCGTGGCAGTGGTCCGATTTTGAAAAAGCAACCCTCTCACCCTCTCACGGTCCCAAGGAACGTGTGTTCCAAGTTTCATCAAGATACGTCAATTTTTACTCAAGTTATCCGTTGCACGGACGGACAGACGGACGGACAGACATTTGGATTTTGACTCATCTCGTCACCCTGATCATTTTGATATATATAACCCTATATCTAACTCATTTAGTTTTATGACTTACAAACAACCGTTATGTGAACAAAACTATAATACACTCTTAACAACTTTTGTTGTTGTGAGAGTATAAAAATCATGTAGGAAAAATGTAAATTATCAAACACTTTAATACAGTTAATTTTTTCACTGCCATTCAACAGCCATTATAATTAGAACAAAAACTTAAAATGTCTCCTCTAGTAAACCGTACACAGATTGAAATAACGACGATTTATTTAAAAATAGTTAATTTAAAGGGCGTTATTATTTTAACGATTGCAAATACATCTGCAACTCTCTGCACCCAACTTTAATACTTTTATTACTTTAAGACTCTGCTAAAGACAATATAAAATAAATCTAACGGGGGATCGTGGGGGAACACAGTTAAATCTTTATGTAAACACATTGAAGACGCAGAAAACAGATACAAAAAAATAGGTAATATAAAAGACTTATTTCACTAAAAACACAAATCACGTAAGACTTAATTAATTTCACAAGTTAAAATATATACCTTTAACTTCAAAATCCATTAAAAATAATCTTAATTCGTTACCCTGATCAATTACCAGAACAAATTAAAGTTCGTTGTTGCTGCGATATTAAAAAAAATTGTTTGATGTGCTTTAAAAAAATACAAGTATCCATGCGTTTAACTCTATTTTTGGAAAGTACCGTTAGATTTTTAGCAAAACCCGGTTTGCAAATAGCAAGTTTGACAATTTAGAAGACATCTGTATACATTTTGATTTTTGGCCTATGGCGGAACCACTGTGGGTTCGGGGAATTTATATATCAAGTGGTTCAACATTTTTTATCGGAAAAAGTGTATTTATCAGTTTCGTAATATAGTTATGCAAATAGTATTGAAATTGAAAGAAAGATAATTAAAGCGGCAGTGCAGCAATAGTAATTGTATCAGAGACACGGGAGCACAATATCTACCGCAATGCATTAATGAAGAATTCGTACAAGTCTTGTGGAATTATGAAGCAAATAAATGCCCATATAATGAGGAGACTTACTTATACATTAATGAAAGATATGAAAAAGAAAGCAAAAAAGACATGAAGACTTTTACCAAAAAGAGCAGAGAAGGCTCCGAGTCCAACATTGTGATCGCTTACTGCTTCTTAAATTGAAATGTAGCCGTAAAAGCCGTGATTCTTGAACACAATGAAACTATTTTTCTTCTCGTATAACATATATATTTACCTCTGGTTAACTGTCTTGAATATTACCTTCAAAAAAGATGTACGAATATTTTGTCACACTTTTTAATTCTCTTTCTTTACTTATATTACTGAATTACAAGTATGAATGTTTTCTCAAATAATAACGCTAAACTATCATCCATATAACCAAGTCCGAAAGTACCCGTTCCCACTAAAGCACTCGAACAATGTCCGCGTTGCCAGTTATACTTCTAAGTCCAAGTTGGTTTTCTGAAAGTAAAGAAGTGCTAACTAATCGAAAAGAATATGTAGAGATCTTGAACTCATATTTTGAGGAATTCTTACCTCATTTTATTAACAAACCGGGACACATATATTTGTAGCGTTCAGTGAATATCCTTTGATGCAGTCACAGGTCTCAGGAGCAACGCACTGACCATTCGGACATCCGCTTGAGCAAACGGGCTCACACTCACCATGTGCGTTTTTGCTATAGCCTTGTGAGCACCTACATTTATTCGGCGCAATGCATTCACCATTCTTGCAGGCTGGCTTACACACAGGCACACAGTCGCCAGTCGAGGTTTTCTCATAATTGATATTGCATTTACATATATTGGGTCCAATACACATGCCGTTCGTACAGTTATCGCACTTGGGTACGCAACTATTGGAGAAAATTAGATTTACGCAGTTTTATTACAACGAAAATTTATAAATTGAATTTGTCTTTTTATCTGAATAAGTATATATATATATAAGTCATGTAGTATCCATATACATATATTCACCTACCGATGATCATTCTGTTTTTTATAGCCTTCGTTGCACTCACACACATTCGGTTTGGTGCACCTACCATTTTCACAGCCCAGTGGGCAGTAAGGTATGCACCTATCCTTCACTTTATAGTATCCTGAACAACACACAGGAATAATATGCGTACCATTATTCGCTGTACAAATTTGTGTCAACGAATTGCTAATCATACCGAGTATGAGCAGAAGCAACCACAAATTAGCTAAGCGCATTTTTCCGTTGTTCGTATTATTCGCTCGACATTCAAAGACCAACTGATTTCGATATTCAGAGGAACTCTGATTTTGTAAGTACTACTATTGTATTAGCAAAGTACAGGCAATTATACAAAATATTATAAGTATTGTTATTAATGTTTATCAGCATCCAAGCACATGGCTACGTGCTTCAAAAATATTTCGTTTATTTTCCTTATCTTTATATACATACTAGCTGACCCGGCGAACTTTGCACCGCCTAAGAGTCAATGAAAGTGGTGTTACAGATAAGCAGAACTTTATGATTTTTTGAAAGCAATACAATGAATACATGTAATATTTATAGCGGCCCGGTACGTGCTTCGCCACGTATAAAGTGAAATATTAAATCAAACTCATTTATAAAAAAAAATATATTTAATTATTTGCTAGCTATTCAAAATATTTGGATAAACAATATTTTTTGTTTTTCCATTTTGAGCATGAATAAACAAACGGCGGGGGGTATCGACTCTGGAACAGGTAACATAAAGTTGGCCATGTGAAAAACATGATTCCTTCAAATTCACACCACAAACGTTAAGTGTTTGCCCTTGAGCTTTGTTGATGGACATCGCAAATGATAAACGCACAGGATATTGTAATCGTTTGAATTCAAATGGCATATCAGTTGGAATCATAGGGATACGCGGTATTAAACAAACTTCTCCTTTTGATTTACCAGTTAAGATCGTAGCTTCAATCAAATTTGCAATAAATTTTTCACTGCCAATCTGGTGCTATTACACAGTTTTGGTGGATTAATATTTCACAATAATATAATCAAAGAACCCACTTTCAGAGTCAAGCAATGCGGTGGCATACCAGCCGGTTCTAATGAATTTAAAAATTCAGTTGGATAATTCATTGCCTCATCTTGATTCATAGCACTGTCAATTGACTTATATGTCGTGACTACGCCTGGGAATTTTGCTTGAATTTGAAAATATATGGCATTGATATGAATGTTCTTCGGTGCTAAAATGGCGCGTTCTCTCAACCAATCATGGTTTCTGTAATTCTGAAGAATATTTGGAAAAACACATTCAATCAATTCATCTATCGATTTCGTAATTGTACAAAAATTATTCGGTACAGTGATCACTCCGTTGGTTCTGTCGATTTGTATTTTGCCATCACCAATTTGTAACAATTGTTTTGAACACTCATGGGCAGCTGGATCATTTTGTAGGTGAATACGCATATTAATGTTCAGTGTCAATTTTTGTACATATCTCCAAAGAACTGATGACTTCAAACAGGCATTTATTTCATCAGCAGGAGTTGACCGAGGAATGACAGGCAATTTTTGTCGAAAATCGCCTGACAGTAATATCAAAGCACCACCAAAAAGCTGTTGGTTACCAGGTAAATCTTGCATTGTTCGATTAAATGCTTCTAGTAATTTTTTATTCGCCATTGTACACTCATCCCATAAAATAATTGACGTTAATCGCAGAACTTTTGCATAGCAGAATTTCTTGAAATATTGCAAGTTGGAGTTTCAATCACCTGTACATTCAATGGCAATTTTAATGCAGAGTGTGCTGTCCGACCACCTTCTAATAATGTAGCAGCAATTCTCGAAGATGCAAATGCCAATGCAATTTTCTGTTCCGATCGAATAGTGGCTAAAATCAGTGATATAACGAACGTTTTGCCTGTACCACCAGGTTCATCCAAGAAATATAACCCACCTGCATTATTGGAAATGGCTTGCATGATTGTGTCATAGAGATGTTTTTGCTGAATATTCGTTTTGGTTATATTCGATTGTACAAATAAACGCAAATCATTAGAATTGAATTCCTGCTCACGTTGCAATTCACGATCAAACAGATCGTGCATGTCACGATTTGGTGCGGTCATACCCAATTGTACTAATGTTTTATTTGCAATCCGTAGACACATATCTTCAATTATTATCAAAGCTTCGTTGTACATTTCCTTAAAATAAGTGGAAAATGTGACTTAAGAAATTTCTACAAATGATGAAATGTCAACACACTGAAAATATTATTTACCTGTTCGTGGATCAATCATTGGTATATTTATATTATAGCCATCGTCACCTTTCCAATGCAATATTGGGTATTGTAATGCGTCGTAACTACGATGAAGTTCCGAAACACGGTGCAATTGGTCATTTCTACGATGAAGTATAATACCACGCGATTGAAACTGATCACCACGAATTACAATTGCAACCTCATCAATTGTCTGTGCATTGAATCGCCTTTCATGCTCTCCAAAAGGTGTTCTATCAGCCCTTATTACGATTTTGTGATGATCAGAGGCATACGATCGAGAGCAATTTTGAACAATTGAACTAATGCGTTATGCTGATGGAAAAACCTTTGTAGCTTACAAATAATTTCTCGTCTTGTATTCAAAGCAATTGCACAACGTTGATCCAATTCACGATTTTCATCACCAATAAAATAAATTTGCAAAAATTGATAATCAGCGTCGGGGTATGGCAATAACGAACCAGCTTGATGATAAATTTGGCCCAGAATCTGCAACATGAATGCAATTTTAGGTATATGTTGAATAATAACTTTTAAATTTTTAAAACTATAGATTGATTGGGACAATCCTGTTTAAGTATTTACCTTAAACGTCGGCAAAAATTATCTCTAATAATGTTGAATAATTATAAACAGCACGCATAATTTCAGGTACAACAGATCTATTTCATGCATTACGTTCACGCTGCGATGCATTAGCTTGTGCTCGTTCATCAGGAGTCTGTGATCGCCTTTGTAATGCCGTAGCATTTGCATGACGCGTTCGCCGACCTATATTTCCTCGTGTGGGTCGTGGCATTTTTATTTCAATTAAAAAAGAATAAATTAAATTTAAAAAAAAATAAAAAAAAAACGCTCCAGCAATGTTTACACTCCAATGTCATATATTCTCCTAATTTGAATTTTCTTAATGCTAAGAGTCAAAGCTCTATATACCTACAAAAAAACAAAATATTCATGTATTTCTCTCTGCAAAATAAATGCACCGTAATATAGTTCGATGTCTTTTCAAAGCCTACTTTGTTTGTCGATCTGCCTGCTACATACATACCTACATGTTGATATAAATATAATGCAAACTTAGTAGGTGGGAATAATAAGTATGCTAGTTAAGACGGAAGTTCATAAATTTTAAGAGCGAAAGAGCGTAGCTAAGTAGGTAACAAATCGTTTAGTAAATGATAAAACTATTATTGATGTATGTATGTTAATATGAAAACGTATAATCCGCTGGCTAAGTGGGATGAATCTGACCAAACAAATGGGTTTTTGGTGTGTTTTTAAAAATAATTCCACCATACATTGAGCACTTTTCAGCTTTCCAAGTAGGTACGAGTTAAATAAAAAAAAATGTAACATATGTGTGGTAAAATTTTTGAAACATATTGGCCGATATCTCGAGACCCTAGTCACGGAGCGGCATCAAAAATACTCTATACTATAGAAATCAGCTTCCATTTGCTACCCATATTGTACAAACACATCCTAGGGTTACCCGGGTCCACGTTTTGGCCTATTTCTCGAGACCCTGGTATCCGATTCTTAAAATTTCAAAACACAAACCATCTACTGAATAGTCCAAACAAAGCCTAAAAATTTGGTTTGGATAGGTGAGCCCGTTCTTCAGTTATAAAGTCACAACGAAAAATGGCATTAATTTTTATATATATAGATGTATATATGTACATAGTACTAATGAGAAAACGATCCATAATGAATCATATTTTTTATATATATTCTCATGCATATTCTCATTGCAGCGATTTTCAGTAATTTTTGTCGTTTAGACCAATATGAAAATTATTATTTATTGTACCATGCATTGCCTTACACTAAAAAAAAAGAAAACAAGTAAGGAAGGGCTAAGTTCGGGTGTAACCGAACATTTTATACTCTCGCAATTTATTTATTTAACTTTATTTATATTATAGAATACACAATTTGACCCACATATTCGTCATATATATTGTATAAAGTCCATTGAAAGTTGGAAACCATAATATTAGGTTAGAAGCACCGAGGTCCTCATGTTCTATATATGGGGTCTTGAAAACCTATGGTTCGATTTCGGCGATTTTTAGAATGGGGCTGCCACACTATTAACATAGTATTTGTGCAAAGTTCTGCACCGATATCTTCACTAGTACTTACTTTATATATTGTAAAGTAAACGATTCAGATCGTCTTCAAAGTTCTGGTATATAGGAAGTAGGCGTGGTTGTGAAGCGATTTGGCCTATTTTCACAACATATCATTGGGATGTAAGGAAACTATTACAAACCAAGTTTCATTGAAATCGGTCGAGTAGTTCCTGAGATATGGTTTTTGACCCATAAGTGGGCGACGCCACGCCCATTTTCCATTTTGTAAAAAATTCTGAGTGCAGCTTTCATCTGCCATTTCTTATGTGAAATTTAGTGTTTCTGACGTTTTTCGTTAGTGAGTTAACCCACTTTTAGTAATTTTCAACCTAACTTTTGTATGGGAGGTGGGCGTGAATATGATCCGATTTCTTTCATTTTTGGACTGTATTAGGAAATGGCTAAAAAAAATGACTGCAGAAAGTATGGTTTATATAGCTCTATTGGTTTGCGAGATATGTACAAAAAACTTAGTAGGGGGCGGGGCCACGCCCACTTCCCCAAAAAAATTACATCCAAATATGCCCCTTCTTAGTGCGATCCTTCATACCAAATTTTATTTCCATAGCTTTATTTATGGCTTAGTTATGGCACTTTATGTGTTTTCGGTTTTCGCCATTTTGTGGGCGTGGCAGTGGTCCGATTTTGCTCATTTTCGAAAGCAACCTTCCCATGGTGCCAAGAAATAAGTGTGCCAAGTTTCATCAAGATATCTTAATTTTTACTCAAGTTACAGCTTGCACAGACGGACGGACGGACGGACGGACGGACGGACAGACAGACATTCGGATTTGAACTCCACTCTTCACCCTGATCACTTTGGTATATATAACCCTATATCTAACTCGTTTAGTTTTGGGTGTTACAAACAACCGTTATGTGAACAAAACTATAATACTCTCTTTAGCAACATTTGTTGCGAGAGTATAAAAAAACAAATTATTTCTTCAAGTTTAAGATTATCGAATCAAAATGTTCCATTTGCTATGCGCGGACGGCGTATGATGTGATTCATACGCATATTAAGCATATGAAAAATTTTGGCAGTTTTCGGCGTTCGATCCAAAAATTAGGGATGGCTGTTGGGCGTTGAATCACATACATTAGTCATATATATGTATGTATGTATGCATAAATATGTTTGCATTAATAAGTATGCATATCGCCAGTAGCTTAATAAAAGCTTACTCATGAAAGCTCACCTATGCAGTGGTCTTAAAACTGTTTTTGTTGTATTTAAATAGCGTTAATTTAGAGGTTGGTAGAGAATCATTCACTTTGAGCTACTCTCATATGGCCAGACGCCAGACCACACACTTCGTTGATGACTCGTCAGAAGCTACGGGAGCTCGGATGAGAGGTTTTATCGCATCCACCATATCGCCCGGACATAGCGCCAAGTGATTACCACTTCTTCCTGCCCATGGCGAACGCCCTTGCTGGTGTAAAGTTGAACTCAAAAGAGGCTTGTGAAAAGTGGCTGTCCGAGTTTTTTGCAAATAAGAAGGAGGGTTCTACGAGGGGGTATTATGAAATTTCCGTCTAGATGGAAACATATTATCGAAAGAAACGGCGCATAAAAGAGCATAAAAGGGGAAGGAAGATATTTGACAACCTAATACAGTGTAACTTCTCTAACTCGAATCACCATTATCCACAAACACACTTCGAGTTAGAGAGACTTCGAGTTATAGAAATTTTCATTAAAACATAAATTTATCAAAAAGCTGTAAAATATAGATTTACCCACAGTTAATTCGCATAAGGTTTTATGTAAATACGCTAAAACATGTATTCTGTAATTTTGTTGGCTGTACTTTGCTATTGTTTGGCTCTTCCTTTGTTACATGATTTATGAATATTTTTTTTGTTCGCCTCCATACGAATATAGTGACTCTTTTAAAATTCAGCGTCGATAATAAAATTTTATTTTTTATATTATGCCCTGGTCAAAACGTTCGGTTTATGAAAGGAAATTTCTATGAAATTTGACTTCTATTGCGAATTCAAAAGTTCGAGTTATGAAGGTTCCACTGTATATCAAATGTATACGAAAGAATTCATATTTATACCTTTAGACCATTAAAATCGGATTTTCAACATGAGAAAAGTTAATTTAAAGCGTCAACCCCGCATTCGGAGATCGACTTCCATTTTGGGTTTTGATTTAAAGTCTCAAAATGTTTAAATTTGAAAATGAGTTAATTTAGTCACAGTTCGGGTAATTTATATATCACATGGTTCAACATTTTTATCGGAAAAAATATATTTATCAGTTTCGTAACATATTCCCGGCTACGCTGTTATTAATAGTAACGTCAATAGTATTGAAATTGAAAGAAAGATAATTAAAGCGGCAGTGCAGCAATTGTAATTGTAACAATGCAGAATTCTTGCAAATCTGCTGGAATTGTGAAGCAAATAAATTCGCAAATAATCAGGAGATTTACCTATAAATTAATTAACGATATGAAAAAGCAAAGCAAAAAACATCTAAAATAACAGAGGAGGCTCCGAGTCCAACACGGTGATCACTTACTGATTATTAAATTGTAATGGTAGCAGTAAAAGCCGTGCTTCGTGAACACAACGAAAATAAATATCTTTTGTTCTTAAGATACCCTCAAAAAAGATGTACTAATATTTTGTCACAATTTTTATTGGTATTTCTTTACTTATATTACTGAACTACAAGTACGAATATTATCTCAAATTATAACGCTAAAATATCATTCATATAACCATATCCGAAAGTACCCGTTCCCACTAAGGCACTCGAACAATGTCCGCGTTTCGAGCCATGTTTTTAAGCCCAATCTGGTTTTCTGAAAGTATAGAGGCACCAATCAATAGAAAATAGAAAATACTATGTAGAGATTTTGAACTTATATTTGAAAGAGTTCTTACCTCTTTTTGTTACATTGTACGTCTTTTTACAACTGATGCGGCATAGAATACACAACACTAACAATGTCAGCGGTAATGAGAGCACCGCCAGTATGATATATAATCGAAAATGTTCAAGAAATGTGCTGCCTGCATGAGTGATGGCAACACAGATATCCTTGCCCTCTTGTTCTTCCAGCACATAGCCGTCGTCGCACACACATCTGTCGTCTTGACAACCTCCATGGATACACCGATTGTCGCAACGAAACTCAACTTCAAAAAACCCTTTTGTTTTACTGGTGTCTCCAGAATACTCGCCATCATTTTTCCCATCCCCACTATTGTTATAGTCTTCATCGCTGTCATCGTCATTATCATATGAAAACATTCGACTTTCCCTTGCCGGCAAAGTGGTTGTTAGAACGGAACCTCTAGTGCTTGTGCTGAACATTAAATCTGTTGAGTGAACGCTACAAATTCCGGGAGCAATGCAGTGACCGTTCACACAACCACCTTCGCAAACTGGTTCACATCGATTATGTGAGGACATTGAAAATCCTTTGTAACACTGGCACGTTTCAGGCGCCATACAAGCACCGTTCTGACATTCCGTCGAACAAATAGGCACACATTCGTTTTCTGTATTCAAAGCATAACCTCCAAAGCATTCACATGTATTTGGAGATATACACTGGCCATTCATGCAACCATTAGAACAGACTGGTTCACAAGTTCCCGTCTTGGATTTCCGGAATCCATTGAAACACTCACACTTCTTCGGAGCTACGCACCGGCCATTCGGACAATCGCTTGAGCAGACCGGGTCACATATATTTGAATCGCTCAATGAATATCCTTTATTGCACTCACAGGTCTCAGGAGCGACGCACCGACCATTCGGACAACCGCTTGAGCAGACCGGGTCACATATATTTGTAGCGCTCAGTGAATATCCTTTATTGCAGTCACAGGTCTCAGGAGCGACGCACCGACCATTCAGACAACCGCTTGAGCAAAAGGGGTCACATATATATGTGGCGTTCTGTAAATATCCTTTATTGCAGTCACAGGTCTCAGGAGCGACGCACCGACCATTCGGACATCCGCTTGAACAAATCGGGTCACATGTATTTGGAGCGCTGAGTGAATATCCTTTGTTGCAGTCACAGGTCTCAGGAGCGACGCACCGACCATTCGGACATCCGCTTGAACAAATCGGGTCACATATATTTGTAGCGTTCAGTGAATATCCTTTATTGCAGTCACAGGTCTCAGGAGCGACGCACCGACCATTCGGACATCCACTTAAGCAAATCGGGTCACATATATTTGTAGCGTTCAGTGAATATCCTTTATTACAGTCACAGGTCTCAGGAGCGACGCACCGACCATTCGGACATTCACTTGAGCAAACGGGGTCACATATATTTGAAGCGGTCAATGAATATCCTTTATTGCACTCACAGGTCTCAGGAGCGACGCACCGACCATTCGGACATCCGCTTGAACAAATCGGGTCACATATATTTGTAGCGTTCAGTGAATATCCTTTATTGCACTCACAGGTCTCAGGAGCGACGCACCGACCATTCGGACATTCACTTGAGCAAACGGGGTCACATATATTTGAAGCGCTCAATGAATATCCTTTATTGCACTCACAGGTCTCAGGAGCGACGCACCGACCATTCGGACATCCGCTTGAACAAATCGGGTCACATATATTTGTAGCGTTCAGTGAATATCCTTTATTGCAGTCACAGGTCTCAGGAGCGACGCACCGACCATTCGGACATCCGCTTGAACAAATCGGGTCACATATATTTGTAGGGTTCAGTGAATATCCTTTGTTGCAGTCACAGGTCTCAGGAGCGACGCACCGACCATTGGGACAACCGCTTGAACACACCGGATCACATATATTTGTACCGTTCAGTGAATATCCTTTGTTGCAGTCACAGGTCTCAGGAGAGACGCACCGACCATTCGGACAACCGCTTGAGCAAACCGGTTCACATATATTTGTAGCGTTCAGTGAATATCCTTTATTGCAGTCACAGGTCTCAGGAGCGACGCACCGACCATTCAAACAACCGCTTGAGCAAAAGGGGTCACATATATATGGGGCGTTCAGTGAGTATCCTTTGTTGCAGTCACAGTGCTCAGGAGCGACGCACCGACCATTCGGACATCCGCTTGAACAAATCGGGTCACATATATTTGTAGCGTTCAGTGAGTATCCTTTGTTGCAGTCACAGTGCTCTGGAGCGACGCACCGACCATTCGGACAACCGCTTGAGCAAACCGGTTCACACTCACCATGTGCGTTTTTGCTATATCCTTGTGAGCACCTACATTTATTTGGTGCAATGCATTCACCATTCTTGCAGGCTGGCTTACACACAGGCACACAGTCGCCATACCCATTTTGCACATAACCGGTAAAGCATTTGCAGTTATTCGGTCCAATACAGTTGCCGTTCGTACAGTTATCGCATATGGGTACGCAACTATTGGAGAAAATTGGATTTACGCAGTTTTATTAAAGGAAAAATTTATTAATTTAGTTTGCTTTTTATCTGAATAAGTATATATATCTATATTCACAATCTGTCAACTGCACCTACCGATAATCATTCAGTTGTTTATAGCCTTCGTTGCACTCACACACATTCGGTTTGGTGCACCTACCATTTGCACAGCCCATTGGGCAGTAAGGTATGCACCGGCCCTTCACTCTATCGTATCCTGGACAACACACATGCATAACTTGCGTACCATATTTCATTATACAAATTTGTGCCAACGAATTGCTAATCATACCGACTAGGAGCAGAAGCAACCACAAATTAGTTAAGCGCATTTTTCCGTTATTCGTATTATTCCCGCTCTTCTGTAAATAGTATGCAATTCCCGCGACTTTCAAAGACCAACTGATTTCGATATTCAGAGGAACCGTATAATACAACTCCGATTTTGTAAGTACTACTATAGTATTAGTAAAGTACAGGCAAATCTACAAAATAGTATAATTATTATTATTAATGTTTATCAGCATCCAAGCACATTCCTGGCTACGTTCTCCAAAATATTTCGTTTATTTTCCTTATCTTTATATACAAATGTATAGGTATATATGTACATAGTAGTAATGAGAAAACGATCCATAATGAATCATATTTTTTAGGTAATTTTCGATGCCTGCGGGGGGTTGGAATTTTCTATATAACTCTTATCCGTGGTAAGTTTGTGGTACGGAACTCTAGAAGGAGTTCTCAAATTCCCTATCCATTTCTACTGGGTCCATCAATGTTTCAATTTAAGAATCTCTCATTGCAGCGATTTTCAGTAATTTTTGTCGTTTAGACCAATATGGAAATTATTATTTATCGTACCATGCATTGCCTTACACTAAAAAAAAAGAAAAAAAAAACAAATTATTTCTTTAAGTTTAAGATTATCGAATCAAAATGTTCCATTTGCTATGCGCGGGCAGCGTGTGAAGTGATTCATACGCATATTAAGCATATGAAAATTTTGGCAGTTTTCGGCGTTCGATCCAAAATTTAGGGATGGCTGTTGGGCGTTGAATCACATACAAAATTAGTCATATATATGTATGTATGTATGCATAAATATGTTTGCATTAATAAGTATGCATATCGCCAGTAGCTTAATAAAAGCTTACTCATGAAAGCTCACCTATGCAGTGGTCTTAAAACTGTATTTGTTGTATTTAAATAGCGTTAAATTAGAGTCACCAAATATCTGTAGAAACAAAGAAAGCTTTTACATTGCAGAATGGAGCCCAATGTACAAAGAACGCGCTGGTCCATGTGTTTCGGTAGTGTTAATAGACCAACTTCTAGTTAAAGTGTTACGATCTCATAAAATGCTAACTTTTTTCTTGCAGTGCTCTTCGCTTTCTTGCTTAAATATAGTTTTGTGAGTGTCGTTTGCCGCCAACACTTTGCTTTCCTCTGCCATATCAACACTTTCCATTTCTTCATAGAATATTTGCCCGTTCTTCTAAAAATACGCCGGCGACTGTTACATATTCTTCGTTGCAAGCGCTTTATCTATATTAGCTGGAGAGTGTTCAATGTCAAGCCTCTCGCTTTATCATGCTGCCGTTGTATCTCATATGCTAATTTAGAACTCCGTTTTGCTTGAGTTCTGTCACTGACCTCTTGTGTTTATCGCACCACTGAGGCAGTAAAGTGTACTAGAGCATAGACGGAAATAGTAGCCACAACGCACAACGTTTGCAAGAATCGATATGGTGCTAAATATAATGAATAAAATACCTTGGCAGTAATTAAAAATAATAGTAATAATGTAATTGGGAACCAAATCTTCGCCTTTGATTTTCGTACCCGACATATGCACATGACAATTTTTTACGTACATATACATATATGGTATATGGGTTTTAAAAGGAGCAATGCGCTGTTGTTTTCCGAGTTCATTGATTTTTGCGCTTTACTGCCCTCTGTGGCAGCAGATTGTTGTTTTTATTTGCAGCGCTCTTTTCAGCGGCTCTTCTTCGCGTAGAGCGTAGATAAGCCGATAATGATTGCCAACCAACAGTCCAACAGTCTTGTGCGCCTACAAATTGCTATCAATAATTAATACAATTCAACAGATTTATTCATTCCGACGACGAGTGCCAACGCAGAAAGTGACCGATCTTTTCAGTATAAGCAACCGGAAAAACTTAGCCTTCGAAACAAAGTGAACACTGTGAGTTGTGCAATTCAAGCGGAATTTCCTGGCCCGTGTGATTGCTGACACGTAAAATAAAGTTATGATGTTTCTCACGAAATACCAGCTCCTCGTAAGCTTCCAGCTGCTGGCAACATTTGCAGCTGCATGTGTTGTAAAAGTACCGTAAGTTTCTCTACATTGTCAAATAGACACACAAAATTATAAAAAAAATCAAACTGTTTAACGAAATTTATGAATCAAAATTTTTTTTGGGTATGCAAAAGCAGCTTCGGCGAGAATAATTTCTAATATACTAATCTACCTGGAAGAATATTAATGTAGGCACTACGCGAGCGCTTCGGTTTGGTTACAGAACCGCTTCATTGTTCTCTGAAACACTTTACAGGTCATTACATTACTTGCGTGGTTTTGCATCTCTCAATTCGAGATATTTTTAGTTTACTTCGAAGAACAAAGCAGTTTGCGGTCACATTGGCTTAACTATATATAATACTACAAATTAGTATTGATTTGAGAATTTGGAAGAGATATAAGTAAATTCTTACTCATTCGCAGAACGTCCAAAACTCGGTTATCGCTCGTGACAATGCGCAAATATCCAGTAGGTGCGAAGTGTCCAACTTGTGGTCCAACCACCAATCCCCTGATATTGCGCACGGTCAAAGAGGTGAGCACATTCTCCACAGAAACAGAATTACACAATCACTTTATGTTTAACACAAATTTTCTTCCAATATAGACCTACACGGGTATGGACGAGGTGTGTTGTGAAGGTTATGTTCGCAATGCAAAAACCGGGTATGTTTTCATGGTTGAGTGAATACCATATTATGCATACAGTAAGTCAGTACACATTTTTCTCACACACAGCGATTGTCTGCCGAAGTGCGTGGACTGTAAGGCAGGCAAGTGCGTGCGTCCCGATGTATGCCTCTGCGCCGAAGGCTATCTGAATCTGAGGAATAGCACCGTCTGTGAGCCGGAATGCAGTGAGCCTTGTATCAATGGGCAATGCATTGAACCGGAGACGTGCGCCTGCAATGATGGCTACAATTTCATCAACGGCAGTACTACTGAATGCGAGACCAGATGTTTGACGGATTGCACCAATGGGCGTTGTGATTCGTCGGGGAAATGTACGTGTAATTTCGGCTATGAGAGTAACAAGACGCTGGGTCTCTGCACGCCCATCTGTGAAGAGCCCTGTGAGAATGGCGTGTGTAAGGCTCCCAATGAGTGTAGCTGTCAGAATGGTTACGAGTTGCGGCTGGGCACCTTGGGAAAGTGTGAACCGTTGTGTCAAGGAGGTTGCCCGAACGGTTACTGCAGTGCACCGAACGTTTGCAAATGCCAAGAGGGCTACTATAATTTGATTGGACTTGCGTGTGTACCGAGCTGTAAGGAGAAATGTGTGAACGCACATTGTACGGCTCCCAACCAGTGCACCTGCCTGGAGGGCTATATCTATCGCAATGATTCGCGCACAGAGTGTGAACCAACTTGTGCCCGTGGCTGTCTGAATGGTTTCTGTGACGAACCGGGACACTGTGAGTGTCATCAGGGTTACACACAGGTGGAGCCTCATGTTTGCCAGCCGAACTGCGCGAAGGACTGCATTAATGGACACTGTACTGCGCCCGATACGTGTACTTGCAACGAGGGCTACATCTTCAAGAATGGCTCACTGACTGAGTGTGAACCACACTGTCCGCGTGGTTGCAAGAATGGTGAATGTGTAAGTCCAGGTGTGTGCAGCTGCTTGCCGGGATACCAATCACTGCTCTTTTATCTCTGCATACCGGTCTGTAAGCAGTCATGCGTCCATGGCACGTGTACCGCACCGGACACTTGTCGCTGTTTCAGCGGCTATCGCCCGAATGCAGAACGGCCCAACGAGTGCGAGCCAGTTTGCAATTTCGACTGCGGGCATGGGCATTGCATTGCACCGGGCATTTGCCAATGCGAGACAGGTTATACCAAAAAATGGCTGACCGGACGCTGTGAGCCGCACTGCACACAAAAGTGCATCAACAGCATTTGTACGGCAGGCGGCGTATGCCGTTGCTATGAGGGTTTCCGGTTGCGCAAAGGTTCGAACGCCATTTGCGATCCCATCTGTTTGCCGCAGTGCGTCAATAGCAATTGTGTGGAGCCGGACATGTGCGAGTGCTGGAGCGGCTATTCGGAGACACGTCATCACAATTTCTGCATCGCGCATTGTCGACCCTCGTGTGAGAATGGCAAGTGTGTGGCGCCCAATAAGTGCCAGTGTAGCGATGGCTATCGCGTGACGAACGCCAGCGAACCTCATCGCTGTCATGCAATCTGTAAAGATACTTGCATTAACGCTGAGTGCCTGCGGCCGGATGAGTGCGTTTGCCTCGAAGGGTATAAATTTCTCAACGGCAGCCGCACGGAGTGTGCGCCAATTTGTGAACAAGACTGCGGTCATGGCAGATGTATTGGACCGAACGCTTGCAGTTGTGATCTCGGTTATCGCCTTAACCTGAGCAATGACACTGGACTGCCGGTTTGCGTTGCATATTGCAATGAATGGAACTGTTTGAATGGCAAATGCGATGTCAATGGTATATGTCAGTGCATAAAAGGAATGATTTACAACGAGCGACGTGGGGCATGTGTTTCCGAGTTAGGATCTACGGAGAGTCATATAGCGTCGAGGTAAGATAAATAAACTATTTTAAAAACTAAATTTGGTTATACTGCTACGTAATTTCCAAATATTTAATTCTATGCAATGATGGTTCGTTCAACATTATAGTGGAGTTTCGGTTTCACGCTGGACCATTTGTACAATGACGCTTCTACTGGTTGCTTTTTGTGGACTGGCCTTGATACTGGTGTACCGTGAGTATGCGCGGAGACGCTTCCGCGAGAAGCACGGCGTGCGGTTGATAGAAAATCCAACATTCGGCATCGTGATGCCAGGTGCTGGCGAAGAAGATGGCCTCAATGTGCAGGATGGGGAGGATAGCTGATTGAACATGTGATAATAAAGAGCTTTTCTTTGTATGATGAAGTTGTGATGTTACTAGCTTTGAAAATATTAATACTTATTATTTGAATTTGAAAATAAATGTAAAATAAATTTACTCAGGAGCTTTTACACTTCTTCCTTAAACGCATTCCATAAGATTAACTTTCCATATTTTCTGTGGATAATATGTTATAATAATAATAATGAGTTAATATGTTTACCTCAGAGTAACTGTCCTTGAGATTAACCATATAAAACTTAATGTAAAGTAATTTTGACACACTCTTTAATTCTTCCTTTTAACTTATACTACTTAATAACAAATATGAAGATCATTTCAAACTCAACGATAACATACGCACATAAATATAATTATTAAAAAGTCCTCGTTATCACTAAGGTACTCGAACAATGTCCGCGTTGCGAGCCACGTTTTTAAGCCCAATCCGCTTTTCTGAAAGTATAGAAGCGCAAATAAATATAAAAGTATATGCAGAGATCTGACACTTATCTTATTAAGAGTTCTTACCCCTTTTTGCTACATTGTACGTCTTTTCACAACTGATGCGACATAGAACCCACAACACTAACAATGTCAGCGGTAATGAGAGCACCGCCAGTATGATATATAATCGAAAATGTTTAAGAAATGCTCTGCCTGCAGGAGTGATGGCAATACAGATATCTTTGCCGTCTTGCTCTTCCAGCACATAGCCGTCGTCGCACACACATCTGTCATCTTGACAACTTCCATGGATACACCGATTGTCGCAACGAAACTTAGCTTCAAACAATCCTTTTGTCTTACTGCTGTCTCCAGAATACTCGCCATCATTTTTCCCATGCCCACTATTGTTATAGTCTTCATCGCTGTCATCGTCATTATCATATGAAAACATTCGACTTTCCCTTGCCGGCAAAGTGGTTGTTAGAACGGAACCTCTAGTGCTTGTGCTGAACAATAAATCTGTTGAGTGAACGCTGCAAATTCCGGGAGCAATGCAGTGACCGTTCACACAACCACCTTCGCAAACTGGTTCACATCGATTATGTGAGGACATTGAAAATCCTTTGTAACACTGGCACGTTTCAGGCGCCATACATGTACCGTTCTGACATTCGGTCGAACAAATAGGTACACATTCGTTTTCCTTATTCAGAGCATAACCTCCAAAGCATTCACATGTATTTGGAGATATACACTGACCATTCACGCAACCATTAGAACAGACTGGTTCGCAAGTTCCCGTCTTGGATTTCCGGAATCCATTGAAACACTCACATTTCTCCGGAGCTATGCACCGGCCATTCGGACATCCGCTTGAGCAAACCGGGTCACACGTATTTGGAGCGCTGAGTGAATATCCTTTGTTGCAGTCACAGGTCTCAGGAGCGACGCACCGACCATTCGGACATCCACTTGAGCAAACCGGGTCACATGTATTTGGAGCGCTGAGTGAATATCCTTTGTTGCAGTCACAGGTCTCAGGAGCGACGCACCGACCATTCGGACATCCGCTTGAGCAAACCGGGTCACATATATTTGGAGCGCTCAGTGAATATCCTTTGTTGCACTCACAGGTCTCAGGAGCGACGCACCGACCATTCGGACATCCGCTTGAGCAAACCGGGTCACATATATTTGGAGCGCTCTGTGAATATCCTTTGTTGCAGTCACAGGTCTCAGGAGCGACGCACCGACCATTCGGACATCCGCTTGAGCAAACCGGGTCACATATATTTGTACCGTTCAGTGAATATCCTTTGTTGCACTCACAGGTCTCAGGAGAGATGCACCGACCATTCGGACATCCGCTTGAGCAAACCGGGTCACATATATTTGTACCGTTCAGTGAATATCCTTCGTTGCACTCACAGGTCTCAGGATCGACGCACCGACCATTCGGACATCCGCTTGAGCAAACCGGGTCACATATATTTGTACCGTTCAGTGAATATCCTTCGTTGCACTCACAGGTCTCAGGATCGACGCACCGACCATTCGGACATCCGCTTGAGCAAACCGGGTCACATATATTTGTACCGTTCAGTGAATATCCTTCGTTGCACTCACAGGTCTCAGGATCGACGCACCGACCATTCGGACATCCGCTTGAGCAAACCGGGTCACATATATTTGTACCGTTCAGTGAATATCCTTCGTTGCACTCACAGGTCTCAGGATCGACGCACCGACCATTCGGACATCCGCTTGAGCAAACCGGGTCACATATATTTGTACCGTTCAGTGAATATCCTTTATTGCACTCACAGGTCTCAGGATCGACGCACCGACCATTCGGACATCCGCTTGAGCAAACCGGGTCACATATATTTGTACCGTTCAGTGAATATCCTTCGTTGCACTCACAGGTCTCAGGATCGACGCACCGACCATTCGGACATCCGCTTGAGCAAACCGGGTCACATATATTTGTACCGTTCAGTGAATATCCTTCGTTGCACTCACAGGTCTCAGGATCGACGCACCGACCATTCGGACATCCGCTTGAGCAAACCGGGTCACATATATTTGTACCGTTCAGTGAATATCCTTTATTGCAGTCACATTTCTCAGGATCGACGCACCGACCATTCGGACATCCGCTTGAGCAAACCGGGTCACATATATTTGTACCGTTCAGTGAATATCCTTCGTTGCACTCACAGGTCTCAGGATCGACGCACCGACCATTCGGACATCCGCTTGAGCAAACCGGGTCACATATATTTGTACCGTTCAGTGAATATCCTTCGTTGCACTCACAGGTCTCAGGATCGACGCACCGACCATTCGGACATCCGCTTGAGCAAACCGGGTCACATATATTTGTACCGTTCAGTGAATATCCTTCGTTGCAGTCACAGTTCTCAGGATCGACGCACCGACCATTCGGACATCCGCTTGAGCAAACCGGGTCACATATATTTGTACCGTTCAGTGAATATCCTTTATTGCAGTCACAGGTCTCAGGATCGACGCACCGACCATTCGGACATCCGCTTGAGCAAACCGGGTCACATATATTTGTACCGTTCAGTGAATATCCTTTGTTGCACTCACAGGTCTCAGGACCGACGCACCGACCATTCGGACATCCGCTTGAGCAAACCGGGTCACATATATTTGTACCGTTCAGTGAATATCCTTCGTTGCACTCACAGGTCTCAGGATCGACGCACCGACCATTCGGACATCCGCTTGAGCAAACCGGGTCACATATATTTGTACCGTTCAGTGAATATCCTTCGTTGCACTCACAGGTCTCAGGATCGACGCACCGACCATTCGGACATCCGCTTGAGCAAACCGGGTCACATATATTTTTACCGTTCAGTGAATATCCTTTATTGCAGTCACATTTCTCAGGATCGACGCACCGACCATTCGGACATCCGCTTGAGCAAACCGGGTCACATATATTTGTACCGTTCAGTGAATATCCTCCGTTGCACTCACAGGTCTCAGGAGAGATGCACCGACCATTCGGACATCCGCTTGAGCAAACCGGGTCACATATATTTGTACCGTTCAGTGAATATCCTTCGTTGCACTCACAGGTCTCAGGATCGACGCACCGACCATTCGGACATCCGCTTGAGCAAACCGGGTCACATATATTTGTAGCGTTCAGTGTATATCCTTTATTGCAGTCACAGGTCTCAGGAGCGACGCACCGACCATTCGAACATCCGCTTGAACAAATCGGGTCACATATATTTGTAGCGTTCAGTGTATATCCTTTATTGCAGTCACAGGTCTCAGGAGCGACGCACCGACCATTCGAACATCCGCTTGAACAAATCGGGTCACATATATTTGTACCGTTCAGTGAATATCCTCCGTTGCACTCACAGGTCTCAGGAGAGATGCACCGACCATTCGGACATCCGCTTGAGCAAACCGGGTCACATATATTTGGAGCGCTCAGTGAATATCCTCCGTTGCACTCACAGGTCTCAGGAGAGACGCACCGACCATTCGGACATCCGCTTGAGCAAACCGGGTCACATATATTTGTACCGTTCAGTGAATATCCTTCGTTGCACTCACAGGTCTCAGGATCGACGCACCGACCATTCGGACATCCGCTTGAGCAAACCGGGTCACATTTATTTGTAGCGTTCAGTTTATATCCTTTATTGCAGTCACAGGTCTCAGGAGCGACGCACCGACCATTCGAACATCCGCTTGAACAAATCGGATCACATATATTTGTAGCGTTCAGTTTATATCCTTTATTGCAGTCACAGGTCTCAGAATCGACGCACCGACCATTCGGACATCCGCTTGAGCAAACCGGGTCACATATATTTGTAGCGTTCAGTTTATATCCTTTATTGCAGTCACAGGTCTCAGGAGCGACGCACCGACCATTCGAACATCCGCTTGAACAAATCGGGTCACATATATTTGTACCGTTCAGTTTATATCCTTTATTGCAGTCACAGGTCTCAGGAGCGACGCACCGACCATCCGGACATCCGTTTGAGCAAACGGGCTCACAGCCACCGTTTTCAATTGCGCTATAGCCCTGTGAGCACCTACATTTATTGGGCGCAATGCATTCACCGTTCTTGCAGTCTGAATTACAGACGGGCACACAGTCCCCAGACCCATTTTGCACATAATCGGTAATGCATTTGCAGTTATTCGGTCCAATACAGTTGCCGTTCGTACAGTTATCGCATATGGGTACGCAACTATTGGAGAAAATTTGATTTACACAGTTTTATTAAAATGAAAATTTATAATTTGAATATGTCTTTTTATCTGAATAAGTATATACATACATATATAAGTCAGGTAGTATATATATCTCTATTCACAATCTATCAATTGCACCTACCGATGATCATTCTGTTTTTTATAGCCTTCGATGCACTCACACACATTCGGTTTGGTGCACCTACCATTTTCACAACCCTGTGTGCAGTAAGGTATGCACCTACCCTTCACTCTATCGTATCCCGGACAACACACACGAATTTCTTGTGTACCATTTATTTTAGTACAAATTTGTGCCAATGAATTGCTAATCATACCGAGTATGAGCAGAAGCAACCACAAATTAGCTAAGCGCATTTTTCCGTTATTCGTATTATTCGCGCGACATTCAAAGACCAACTGATTTCGATAATCGCGGTAATAATACTTGAAACAAATCTGTGCAGAAATATGTTAGTGTGCTATCCATGATGTATAAGAATATATATAGTATACATATATGTATATTTAGTTCTATATATATTTATATTTATTTAATCCGTTCTTTCTTTACTTCTTTCATGTAGACCAATCTTCGTCGTCAAACCGACATCCGTTTGCCTTATCTGCGCGGCGACGGCATACGAAGCGTAAAACGGTATTGGAGCAAAATATTCTTGCAAAGGGTAGCACGCAATCAAGTATGTGATATGAAATATAGTTCGACGCATAAGCTTTAGTCACTTTCATTTTTTACACATAAAATTTATGTGGAAGCATCTTTTTATGAATGAGAATGATAATCTCTTTCGTTAAGCCATAACTGAGTGTATAAATAGTCTTATAAATATATAGGTACAAGGCTGACTGCTTGGAATGAACTGATCGGCATATGCATTCCTTTTTTACCACGATCCGTAGAATAATGCTAACGAATCAGCAAATATGTACGTACGATGTGACCGCTGCATAGCGCCACGCTTCGCAGGAAAATGCAAATGCAAATGATCTACTTATTAGACAATAAGATGTCGTTTATTAAACTCTCTGCTTATCTGCTGCTGCGCCGCATGCAATAATGTGCGATGTTTTATTTACATTTACTATATTTTGTGAAACTGAAGCGATGAAAACGCTGGTAGTTGTGTTTCTAAAAGATGTATTTAGAGAACTGCTACTTTCAATAAGAAAACCACACAATTAGAACTTCCAGACTGAATATCATTTTGTCCAAATAGGCTGGAGTACTAGCTGGAGAGCAAATGCATATCTACTGCCATACTCGAGTCTCTCAATCTTACAACATCGGTCGTTGGTGCTTTCCATGTTATAACGGAAGAAGGTTAAGCTATCGGACAACGAGTCTGTCCTTAATATATAATATAGCTACTACTACAACACTGAATTGACTTTCATAAGTCGTGATTTATGTTACGACTAAATAACACTGAGTTCGTGGTCGCGCAAAACAGAGACCGTATACGAGTGGTAGAGCAAACTGTTGTGGAAGTTGCTGAGCTTTTGAAGTAATCACAATTGGCCACAAATTGCAGCACAAAGTTGTCGAAAATTGAGTCCATCGGCTGAAAGTTATTTTTATGGATTTATTTAAGCGGTTTAAATCTACTTGAGAACCACATGTCTAAAAAAACACCCTATATCAACAAAATGCCATCAGGCTACTTAACAACAGTTTTCTACAATTTAATTTGAATTAATGTCGAAAATCTCATTTTGAATGGGAGAAATGTTTTTCCCTATGTTATTTGGTAATCGCTAATATCTGGCAATCTATTAGCCTCAGTATATGTTTATCATTATTAACTTATTCTTAGTAGAAGAGTTCACTTACGTGCTACTATATTAATTGATACGATAGCATTGTATAGCTAATAGCTCAAAACCGGTTGGCGAACTCATCAAGTGGGCTTACGGTGTTTCAGTATTTCTGAGTAGCGTTTATAATTAGCATGAAACAACTATTCTTTTGAATAATTGCATATTTTTCCACGAGCTTTCCACAACTAGGTATATATAAATAATGCTGTTTAGCTGCACACGTAGTCATTTCATAACGGTGGCTCAGTAAAAATCTACACCAATATGGTGAAATCAACGGGTTTATTGTTGCTGTGCATATACTTAACGCTGCAGGTGAAACACAGTGAACAAATAGTTATCAAAACACAATATTGAACTTTCTTTCCCCAGCAGCACATAGCCGCCCAACCGTTTCAGGCGGACACAAAGCTAAATGAATTGCAGCAACCCCACATAACCAAAACGAATGAAGCCAGTTTTGTGCAAGCGCTCGAGCCAGTGATTGTCGCAACGCTCGATGGCGTAGACAAATATTTCAATACGCTCATAGCGGAGTCTGCGCGATTCATTGCCGACTTGCTGAAGGAGCTGAAAGCGCTGCCCGCGGACGACGCATACGTTCGAGCGCTTACACCGCGCTTGACCAGTATGCTGGAGCGTTTGAGTGCTGCGCCTTCAAATGACAGAAATTCACTGATCAGGGACATCGGCGATATGTATGCCGAATTCGACAACATACTACATAGCAAAGACGAGGACAGTAAGGCTAGCGTGTTGAAGAAAGTGCTTGATAAATTGCAGTTGCTCGAGCTGAATTGGCGTGTGCACAGCGCCGTGGATGATGCGGTGCGCAAATTCCGCAGGGTTTTCGAGCAGTTTTGGGATACGCTAAGCGATGCACAGCAAAGGCAGCATCAGCGCTTGGCTGTTTGGTATGAGCACTTTAAAGCGGGCGAAAGTAGTAAGGATCAATTAACGGGGTTGAAGGAATTTCTACAGATGGCACTCGAGCTAGTGCCGATAAATCAAAATTAAAGAACTCTCGCAAAATAGCTGCCGAATTTTTAGCGTTGAATAAGCTTAAGTAAGCTTTGAATGCTTTGATAAGGTTTTTGTCTATAATATTTAACGAATATTAAAATTTAAGAAATAAATTCCTTTCTAACTTTGAATTTGATATTTTATAAATTCCTTAAATTCCACTTGAAATATTAAATTTTTCAGTTATCGCTAAAAACTAAAATGTTTTTGCATTTTTTTTTTTTGATTCTCAAGAATTTTAGATATCTCTAAACTCGACAACTATATGAATATATAATTGTATATAATTGTATATGTATATACACTAATAATGATTTAAGGCTTGGCCTATAATCAGCTTAGCAACAAGGCGCACAACCAAACGAGTAGCGTCGCCTAGTTGCACTAAAATAAAAAAAAAACATATATATACTAATTGTATGAAATACGGCCACAATTCGTTAATATTTAACTATAAAACAAAAAAAGGTTTGCTTCCGTAAAGCGCGAAGTGAATTAGTACTAAAGTCCGTTGATACAATTGAGGTCTGATAAAAATGTCGGAACTTGAACTTGAAGGCCTGCGTGCGTTATGCTTAACATAAATTCATTCAAGAATAAACGATAAAAAACGGCGCAATTTTCATTGCCTTCTACACATGCATATACATGTATTTGAAAATATTTATTTCATTATATTTTTTATTTTTATTTTCTTATTCTCACACTTGCTTATCACTAAGTACTTCTTAGAAATACCATCACTTTAGACTTATTAATATTTTACATTATTACAAGCACACTGAAAATGCGAATCAATATAAAAACAATATACACCGTTATTATGAATAACAAACAAAACAAACAAGTGAAAACACTTCAAAACATACAAAATTTAAGCATTTCTTTATCGAAGTTAGCGAGCGAAAATATTTCTTAAGCATAGTTTATCAGCTTTCAAGGCCATTATTAACAAGTACGGAAAGGCTAAGTTCGGGTGCAACCGAACAATTTATACTCTAGCTTATACTCTAGCTAGTATTTATATAGTTTTACTAAGAATACACAGAATTTGACCCATATATTCGACATAAAAACCAATAGAATAACGAAATTCGTTATAAATAGTATATGAGAGCTGAGGTAATTCCTGAACCAATTTCACTCATTTTCACCACCAAGGTACACTATATATTATTATGATGGAATCAGATGGAATAAAAAATTGAGTTACATGAGAGTAGGCGTGGTAGTGAACCGATTTTTCATACGTGTTATCGGGGTGTCAAGAAAATAGTATGTACCGAATTTCATTGAAATCGGTCGAGTAGTTTCTGAGATATGGTTTTTGACCCATAAGTAGGCGACGCCACGCCCATTTATCATTTTATCATTAAAAAACTGTGATTGCAGCTTCCTTCTGTCATTTCTTCTGTGAAATTTAGTGTTTCAGACGTTTTTCGTTAGTGAGTTAACTCACTTTTAGTAATTTTCAACATAATCTTTGTATGGGATGTGGGCGTGATTATTATCCGATTTCAACTGTTTTAAGGGGTCACATGGGTTTTGTCGCGTAAAAAAATAGATGGCCTATTTTCAATATGTTTTTTTCCATGTAAATTTTTTTTATTTCATTCAAACTTTTTTCTGTCTATAGATACATATTTAAAGAATAATTTCTGAAATTAAAAAAAAAAGTAAAACTTCTCTATTGCGACGTCATTTCCGGTGACCACTCTGAAAAAAGGTGCGTCCGCGTTGTCAGCATAACTCCTGACAGGATCAACCAAAATTAAAAAACCAAAAATAGGTGTTTTCGGTAAGACCATAATCTCGTGATTGAACGAAGGAAAGACAAAAAAAGTGAAAATTGGAATTTTGTCAAACATTTTTCCAAAAAAATAAAAATTTCGTCCAAATTTGTCGACTTTTTGTTTTTTTTTTTTTAAATAGTTGTAATTGATTTAAAAAAAATCCTTCGTTCAAGCACGAGTAAATTGTATCTCGAACACCTGTTCAAAATTTCATCAAAATCGGTTGAGTAGTTTTCGAGAAAATTTGACAACAGATTTTGAAAACACGATTCCGAGAAAAATGCGTTTAAAGTTTTGAGTAACAATAGTACTTGACTTGGAAAGCACTCCCTCCAAAGGTTGTATCTCCGAAACTATTATTCGGATCGACTTGAACATTTGGGACAATATTCTTGAGTTGTTGTAGAAATTAATAAGCTAAAAAACAAAAAGTCGATTTTTCCACGAAACCCATGTAACCCTTTAATGGTGTGTAAATAAGGGAAACGACTGCAGACAATTCGGTTCATATAGCTTTATTGGTTCGTGAGATACAAAAAACCCAAAAAAAATATATCCGAATATGTCCCTTCGGGTGATCCTTTGTATAAAATTTTACTTTTATAACTTAATTTATGGCTTAGTTATGACACTTTATATGTTTTCGGTTTTCGCCATTTTGTGGCCGTGACCGTGATCCGACTTCGACCATTTCCAATACGAACCTCCTCAACCTCAAGCTTTATGTGTACCGAAATTCATTAAGATATCTAAATTTTTACTCAAGATCGCTTGCACAGACGGACAGACATCCGGATTTCAACTCTACTCGTGATCCTGACCATTTTGATATATATAACCCTCTATCCAACTCTTTTATTTCTGAGTGACACAAACAACCGTTATGTGAACGAGACTATTATATTGTCTTTAGCAAATTTGTTGCGAGAGTATACAAATCGTGATGATTAATAAACTTTCTTTTTTCGCTCCCTCGTTGTTATTAAAATAAAATAAATAAAATATTCGCCAAAAATTTCAAAATGATTAATATGTTTACTAAATAATGAAATATTTTTGTAGATTATAAATTTGTTTACAGCCAAAGCTCATATCAGTGGACACCAGTAGCTTTTATTTAGACCTGACGTTATGAGTGGGCAAATGTTGGCGAGGAAAGATGTAAATAATTTCGATAATATTTTGCTCTATGAAATCGTGTTTTAAGTAGTTTGTGTAAGAAATCTCTCGGGCCGCCTAAGCACCTAGCGTCCAGATAAGTGCTCAGCATTGCATACATACGTACATACAAACATTTTGTGTAATTTAAACGATAAATCTGATTCATGTTTTTAAGAGCTTAGCATTTAACTACATACGTACAAACATACAAACACGCATTTCTAACGGCTACTGTACAAATTGACTACCTACTTCTTGTTTTTGTAATAGTTGTACTTAATTCATTAAATATATAAATAATGGTAACGACTTGAATATGCATTACACGGTCGGTACAGTTGATGCACTAATTCCGTTATGTATATACAGACATACAGCCGACATGCAGCACTGAGAAAGTACATTGAAACTTAAGCGCCATAAAAGCGTCAAAGAAATGCCTCACTAATACAAGGTTTCACATTGTTATCACTTATTGGTGGTACCGATTTTGGTTTAACGTCGCCTGTGCACTGGCAGCAGTGTCATGGCGGCTGTTCCTCCTTTGGTGGACTAGACGCCGTGGTGAGCAGTGTTTTCGCCGCGCCGCCGCTCTGCGCCTGCAGCACAGTGTAGAAGCCGCTGGCTGCGCCTGGCAGTGGCATGCCCATGACGCTGGCTACGTTCATGGCTGAGTCGCCATCTTCCATGACAATGGAACTGTCGGCCGCCGATGGTATGGTGGGTAGAAAGCGTACACCCAGACGCGGTGGCGAGGAGTCTTCTTCCTCTTGCACTGCCTCTTGGCGCACCAGACGTGGCTTGGACGGCAGTGTCGAGTGTTGCTGCAGTTGCTGTTGCTGTGATTTGCTGCTATGCGCTGACACATACAGAGAGGGGAGAGAGGAGATTATTAGGTATGGTCGCGGTAAAGATTATGTGATAAGCAGGCACTCACCCATGATAGACGGCAGTGGCGTGGTACTACCCGCACTTGAACGCGACAACCGGAACGTGGAAGTGCTGGCCGTTGTGGCTGAAGCCGAGCTGTCATTGCGTGAGCTCGATAAATTCGAATCTTGCGATGTTTTTCGTGTAATCAGCCACGCCGAGTGTCTCCGACGATTCGGATCCATCATCTTGAGTGGTATGTTGCATGTGTGTGGCAGCGCGCCCGCCGATGGTGGTCCATTGCGCCAACTAGATGAACGTGACGAACAGAAATTCTCACTAGATATCGAGCTGGCGCGTGTCTGCTTCTGTTTCTGCTTAAGCTCAGCGAACTGATAAAGGTACGGTTCTGTATTGGCGTTGTGCGAGCGTGTACGCGCATGACGATGATTCGACTTGTTCGGCTTGCGTTGGCGACGTCCGCCAAGACGCCGCCGCTCTGGTGTCAGCACATCATCATCGTCGTCATCTTCTGGATCGGTGCAGTGACAGCAGATTGCCAAACGGTGCCACGTCATGCAAATCCAGGACTCACGTCTTTGCTCGCGCTCTTGTAACTTGTGCCAATTGGGCATTTCATTGGGCATCATGCGCAAACAACGACAGCCGGGCGGATGTGGGGCGGGCAGTAAAGGTGGCAATTCCTTTGGCATGCGCCCACCGCCTCGTCGGCTTAGACCGCCGGCTAGCGCTGTGTTTGCAGCGGCAGCGCCACGTGTTACACGCGTCTCCTCGAAGTGTTTGCACAGCGTAATGCAATCTTTCTTGAATTGCTTCGTCATGATGGCATAGAGAAAAGGATTGCAGCAGGAATTCAATGGCAGCACGAATACTGTGAATATTTTGGCTTGTTCCAGTGTGATCAGTTGCAAACCAAATATGGCAGTGATGGAGAAGAAAGCTATCGGAGACCAACATAGAAAATCGGTAAAAACAAGTAGTGCCATGCGTTTCGCTATGCGGGAGTCATTACTATTCCAGGCCTGTGAGCCACGTATGGCCCAGTACATTTTCAAATAACAACCCATCAGTGTCAAGAAGGCACAGCCGTTGATGAACATCAACGCAATGACATACGTTAAACTGGCCACGCTGGTTGTGGTCTCGAACGGCAGACATACAGCAAATTTCCGATAGTCTGAGATGCCCAACAATGGTAGGGTTGCCATGATTAGTGCGAATGTCCATCCAGCAGCCATGATGTATGCGGCCTGATGCAGTGACAGTCGCTTGTTTAAATGTATCGCATGTGTTATTGCATAATTACGCTCTAAGGTAATCACCGCCAACGTATATACCGACAACTCCGATGAGAGCACCGCCATGAAACCAGAAAACTGGCATGTGCGCGACATCTGCCACGGAATGGCGAACTTGCGAAACTCTCCCAATGTGCCGGCGTCTACTATGGCTAGTGTGCCGAGGTAAATGCCCATTAGGAAATCGGCGGCTGCTAAATTGCACACCAGAAAGCGGGGTACATCCATTTTGGAGCGTGAAAACAACAACACTATTATGACAGTACCGTTACCCAGCAACGCCAGCAGATAGACAACCCAAATGCCACAGCGCAGCGTCCACCAGTCAAAGAGGTCGGAGCAAGGCAAAAACGGACCGGGCATCGGAAGACATTGTATGGAACCGGGAACTATGTCGATATCCATTGTGCCGAAGAGACCATTACTGAAACCGGCAAAACTGCTAGTCATGCTCATTGAACTTGTCGTGGTGCCTGTACCGTCTTCCTCGAAGTATTCCTCGACATAAGTTGGAATATTCCCGGGATAATTAAAGTCTTGCCCGAAATTATCCCAAATATCGTGCATTTGGTTGCCAAACTTTTTGCTGAGATTTTCTGTAATGCAGAGATGGAGAAATATATGTTATGATTTTTTTTCAAATCTCAGTCACTTACGCAGTTGCGGCCATATGTCCATCATGCTATTGTTCCACAAGCTCATGTCGAACTCTGAATCGGATGGAAAGAGCACAGCTTCTTGTACAAGTGGCGGTTTCTTAGCTGCCGACATCGCCACTAACGGTATGAAGGGGCAACAGTGGTAAGCGTATGAAAGTATGAGCGTTTGAATGCGTGGGAACGTGTCGGGCGCGGGGAACTCGCGCAGCTTCGGATTGTTAAAAGTCTTTAAATGCAGCAACTTGTTTAGGCCGGCGGATGGAAGCTCAGGGAAGATATTATTGCCCAAATTGAGATCCTCCAACTTGGCGAAAGGCATAAAGGCTTCTTTGTGTATGGTGGTGATCTCATTACCTTCTAAGTCTCTAATGTAAATATAGAAGATAAGTCAAAGTTGTGATTTGAAAGATAGTGAGTAGTGAAATGGAACAGATAAAAAATATTTCGAAAACACATACAACAACTGTAAACGTGGTATGCCGAAAAAGGCATCGTAAGGTAACGCTTTGATGCGATTGTACGACAACACCAAATCGTGCAGTTGTTTAAGGCCGGCGAAGGGTCGCCCACTAAGCGATTCAATATAATTACTCGAAAGATCTCTGTAAAGAAACGGAAATCTTATTGAGTAAGCTCCGGGAATGTAATTTCTTAGTACTTACAACAGTCTTAATTCTCTGCAATTGGCTAAATTGGGAATGCGCACTAAGGAATTCGTTTTTAGCTCTCTGAAAGGAAATGAAATTTCCATTAAACTATTCAAAAAGCGAAAACTGATTTATTCATAATTAGATATGGGAAACTTACAAGCTTTTCAGTCTTGGTGTTTGTCGACACAAATTGACGGGCACTTCTTTGATGCCGGCACGATCTAGTTTTATGACCTCCAATGAGAAGCAGCCTTCAAGATCGGGGAAAACCTTCAGTGAACGCACATCTGACAGAATTCTAATCCAATGCAGAAGTAAATAAATGAAAAGCAACAACAACAATAATAAATTAATCGAAACAAATGCTTAAGGGAATTTCTAATAAAATTTGCTATTTTATCATTTGTTACTCACAATTTTCGCAATCTTGTCATGCCCCGCAGCGCTTTCGGCATAATTATCGAAAGTGGATTGGCACGAAAATCAATCGTTTGTAAATTTCTCGGTAAATCAGTTTCGTTTATCCAACGCAAACGATTGCTGGTAACTGATCTGGAAGTGGAAATGCACATTGTGAAATTTATGTCATAAAGAAGCGAAAAAGCGCACAAGTGACGCAAGCTTCACTGCATTCTTGTCTGCAAGTAGTCAATACCAACGAGAGCAGAGAGTTTCGCAAAGTTAACTGAACTGAATTGAAATAATATTGTTTGTACGCAAATCCTTGCAGCATGTGCTCGTTTCATGCGACAAACTTATAAAAACCGTTGTAAACTAACTGTTGTAATACGTTGTAACATGACTTCGCTGCTGACGCAATCTTCGGCGTCGCATTTTGAACCCATTCTTATCGCTGCATTTAACATTGTCGTAATTATCCTGTTTACTCCGACGAGTGCGAGTGGAAACTGAAGTCGCGATAGCGGAAGTGCACACATTCACAAACTTATTAAATTATCAATGCTCTAGGGTGGGTGCAACAACTTGAAAATTAACTGACGTTTCCAACTATCGAAAGTATAATGGAAATAAGTATTTATTTAATATCTTTAGGATTTTTTTTAATTTGATTCATATATTCGGCATAGATAGTACATACACTAAAATAGCCAAAAAGCATTATATGTAATATGTGAGTGCTGGCTAATTTCTGGACCGATTTCACTAATTTTCGGTACAAAGCTATGGAACTATATATTAGACTATACGTTTATTTTTTAAGATATCTACATAAAATTTGGTACATGTAAGCTAGACTAATTACCTGATTTTACCCATTTTGGCACATAGTTATTAGGTCTACAACTTTGCGTCCGCCGTTTTTTTTTTGTATAAAAACGGTTACAAATGTCGATGAGCCTCAGCCGCACTTTTCTTGGAATTAAAAAAGAAAAGCAAAATTTCCCGCAAATGTCGAGAATTCGGCTCAAAAAGTGACATTTTTTCAGCTGAGAATAAGTTTGGGATGCAAATAGATCTCTACAAATATATTGTTGGGTTAATGTTGACACAAATGTCAAAGATCGATATAAAACGATTTAATCGATTTAATCGACCAGTGCTTGACCCTAGAGTCATTCCCGCAAAATTTCGAAAATTCGGCTCGAAAAGTGACATTTTCAGTTGAGAATGTGTTTGGGATGCAAACAGATCTCCACAAATATTTTGTTGGGATAATGTTTACACAAATGTCAAAGATCGATATAAAACGATTTAATCGACCAGTGCTTGACCCTAGAGACATTGAAAAAATATTCCCATTGATTTTCTACAAAATATCTGAGCGATTTACCGATATTTTCGGTCAAAAATAATTCATAGACACTGAGGTCTTCATATTCGATATCTGGGGCCTTGAAAAGTTATAGTCCGATTTCAAACAAAATTTTAATAAATGATTCCGCACCTCAAGTACAGTATTTGTGCAAAGTTTTATTCCGATATCTTGGTTTTTGATCTATATTTTATAAAGTGAATCAGATGAAATTCAAAATATAATACAATTTTTGGGAGCTGGGGAAGTAATTACACGATTTTACCAACAGTAAAGTCAGGAAAATATTTTGCACCAAATTTCGATGAAAAAAAAAACGCACAAGAGATGATCAACTGTTTCTTTAGTGCACTGCTGTTGACATTTTCTGTATTACTCCTGATCTCACAGCCCCATCTTGTAGGCGTGCGCCGCTACTAGGCTGTGACCAGTGAGCATGACGACCAGTGTCCTACAGCTTTTTCTATCGTGTGCTAGTAGGAAAGTTGTATATTTTCGATCTACCTCTTACTTATTTTCCTGTACCGATTAACTGCTGGGTATTTTAACTCTATCAAATGGTACATATGTAACGGTAAGCTTTATAAACTGTTTATGTCTGCGCATATGCAAGTTTATATTTGAGTGCTGACGGCAACTTGAATCGCCACGCTTCGTTTGGCAATACTTGCTTCCGATTTGGCGGCGGCGAAAGAAGAAGCTGTGCTGGAATTTCACGCAATGGTAGCTGCCGACATTTTAAAGCGTTCTTACTTGGTGCGGTGTCCAGAAAATTATTCGAGTTTATAGCTTCAGGGTTTCTCACTTCAATGCTATTCGGAATTTTCCGAGTGTTCATATGTTGCTGATTTTTAGTAATTATACTCTCGCAACAAATGTTGCTAAAGAGAGTATTATAGTTTTGTTCACATAACGGTTGTTTGTAACACCCAAAACTAAACGAGTTAGATATAGGGTTATATATACCAAAGTGATCAGGGTGAATAGTGGAGTTCAAATCCGAATGTCTGTCTGTCCGTCCGTCCGTCCGTCCGTCTGTGCAAGCTGTAACTTGAGTAAAAATTAAGATAATTTGATGAAACTTGGCACCATAGGAAGGTTGCTTTCGAAAATGAGCAAAATCGGACCACTGCCACGCCCACAAAATGGCGAAAACCGAAAACACATAAAGTGCCATAACTAAGCCATAAATAAAGCTATGCAAATAAAATTTGGTATGAAGGATCGCACTATGAAGGGGCATATTTGGATGTAATTTTTTTGGGGAAGTGGGCGTGGCCCCGCCCCCAAATCTGTTTTTTGTATATATCTCGCAAACCAATAGAGCTATATGAACCAAACTTTCTGCAGTCGTTTTTTTCAGCCATTTCCTTATACGGTCCAAAAATGACAGAAATCGGATAATAACCACGCCCACCTCCCATACAATGGTTAGGTTGAAAATTACTAAAAGTGGGATAACTCACTAACCAAAAACATCAGAAACACAAAATTTCACATAAGAAATGGCAGATGGAAGCTGCACTCAGATTTTTTTACAAAATGGAAAATGGGCGTGGCGTCGCCCACTTATGGGTCAAAAACCATATCTCAGGAACTACTCGACCGAATGAAACTTGGTTTGTAATAGTTTCTTTACATCCCAATGATATGTTGTGAAAATAGGCCAAATCGCTTCACAACCACGCCTACTTCCTATATACCAGAACTTTGAAGACAATCTGAATCGTTTTCTTTACAATATATAAAGTAAGTACTAGTGAAGATATCGGTGCAGAACTTTGCACAAATACTATGTTAATAGTGTGGCAGCCCCATTCTAAAAATCGCCGAAATCGGACCATAGGTTTTTAAGGCCCCATATATCGAGAACGAGGACCTCGGTGCTTCTAACCTATTTTTATGGTTTCCAACTTCCAATGGACTTTATACAATATATATGACGAATATGTGGGTCAAATTGTGTATTATATAATAAAAATAAAATTAAATAAATAAATTGCGAGAGTATAAAATGTTCGGTTTCACCCGAACTTAGCCCTTCCTTACTTGTTTTTATTTTATTTTCGGCTTAAATATACTTCTGAATTAGCTCTCAATTAATATATTTATAAATTTTCTTTAATAAATCAATAGAAATATGCTAAAAATTTGTCAATATTTTCATGATGATGATGTGATATGTATATATGTACATATATTTTTCAGAATACTACATAAGCTGAATATTAAAAAAAAAATTCCGAAAAATTTCGAAATTATTTTTTTTTATTTAATTTCCATAATTTAGTCGAAATTTTAATTATTCCAAGCATATAAGTTACTAGTCCAAACACAAGCAAAATTAAATACAAATTCTGCTCCAACATTGTAGACTAGCTGCTACTTCAGCAACGAAGAGGAAAATTAAAAAAAATTAGAAGTTGCGAAGAATGTCCAACGCCGGAGAGCAGAAGCGTGCAAATTCTTGCTGCATCATTTAATATGGCGCTCGTAAATATGCAATGAAATAACACGTTATGATTGCCCCTGCAGTGGGCCGCTGCCGCCGATGTGGGTGCAGTCATTGACGCGGCATGGAGACAAGCGCAAGTGTGTTGTCGTCAACAGTGTGTCATGTTGCTACTTGCTACTGCATGCCACCAAATGCATGTGAATGTGCATGTGTGCCCTCCCCAGCGCCTGTTGTCACACATATTTCACGCGACTGTGGGGAATACGAACACTCTGTTTGCTGCTATTATCTGCTTATTTCGCGTTGTTTTGTAATAGAAAAAGAAGTTTTGATACTTGCCACTTGCAATCTCATTTATGCATTCCGCTTGAGCGAATCATGTCACGGGCGGCGGCGTGGGAGACGTTAGCGAGTTTCAGCTGCAGTGTGTTTGTTGTAGGTTGGAGCGTGTTTTTTGTACTAGTATTTGTACTTACAAGCGCATTACTTGTGTTTTGTTCGCATCATTCATTACAGCTAACATTTTTGCATTTGTGCCACTTGACTTTTAGCCTAAATTCCTGGTTGTTTCTGCAACCATTTCTTTGTTGTTGCTGCATTCCAGTTGGAATGAAGTTGCTGGTTCAAAGTAAGTCAACAGTGCAGTGCTACAATAAAGGCGATTCTTCCTTGTGCTTAAACAAATGAATTTTTGTGCGTTATAAATGTAGATTCTTGCAGCAAAATTGAGAGTGAGTGCCGGTAAGGTCCATGTTTATAATGGGCACTATTATCACTTGTATATATACGTATCTATAAAGTCAACTTCTCAACTCTCTAGCACACACATGAAACAAAGTGTTCTATTGACAGCACTGCTGTGTGTTTTTATCTTGACACCGCGCTGCTGCGAAGTTAGTTGAGCTGACAACCTGCTAAGAGCGGCATAGCTTACCGTGTCAGCTGAATTATCGAGTCTGCACACATATGTATTCCCGATACTTGTCTTAAGGAGATAAACAAGTAGATGTTGTGCTCGTTTCAATGCTGTAAACACAGTTGTAGCAATCGAGTCCATATGAATGTGTGTGTGTTTGTTTTGTCAACAACAAATTGTTGCTGCGTTATTTGTCTTTGGCAACAGCTTGTGGCGACAACTCGGAATTTACACTAATTTCAAATTACGCCCATTGATGTTTAAGTCAAGTGCATTGCTCCTGCGTTATGTCATCGTCAGCTGGCGCTGGTGTCATGCGATAAATTGCAGACAAGCACACAGCGTCGTCGAACAAATACAGGCATTCCAACTTATATATATCTGTGTTTGTATTTTATTATCTTAATTTTACATGTCGTCCTAAATATAAACGAAAGATGCGGCTTATTTCATCATTATTAGACCGCTAAATAACTACATGGCGTATGAGTAACATTTCGATTGCAGATAACTAGAGAAAATGCAGAGACGATAACTATAAAAGCTGGCAACATTTGATGTCTGAAGTGTAAATTAAGGCTGATATTTGTATGATTATATCCACACTAAAGAGGTGTATAAATTTTTATGCATACAAGAAGGGGTGTTCCCCGATTCCTGGAAAGTCCAGCGCCTGGTTCTACTTCCAAAACCGAAGAAACCTCCAGAAGAACCTTCATCATAACGACCACTGCGCATGCTTGATACAATGGGAAAATTTTACGAAAGTATAATAAGAAACCGCTTGGAAATTGCAATCCAAGATTTCGGCGGACTATCAAAGAGTCAATACGGCTTTATAAAGCAGAGGTCAACCATCGACGCATTAAAAGAAGTTGTCGTCACCGCAAAGTGTGCATAAGTGGCAAACGATGGAAAGGTGGTACAAAAAAATACTGCGCGCTGATTACCCTGGATGTGAAAAACTCATTCAACTCAGTACCTCAACTCAATACGTCATACAAATAATAATTAGTTATTTTAAAAACAGAAGGCTGTTATTCGACACGGACGAAGGCACAAAGAGCTACTCTATTTCGAGTGGAGTACCGCAAGGATCGGTTTTAGTTCCCCTTCTATGGAACCTGATGTATGATCGAGTGCTAAAAATACAACAACCAAAAACAGTGAAATTAATCGCATATGCTGACGACCTTATAGTGGTAGCAGTGGCTAAGCACATAGATGACCTCCGCAGCAAATGCAATGAATGCGTAAATGGTCTGCGTCTGCGGTTCTCTTCCATGAGTTTGAAATTGGCTGAGCACAAAACGGAGGTATTGCTCATAAGCACTAGAAAAATTGAAGAAGTAATAACCATCACTATAGGGGACTGTGAGATTACCCCACAGCCACAGCTGACGTACCTAGGGGTAGTATTGGACTCAAAACTCAAATTCAAAGAGCACTTAGCGTACACTTCTAGAAAAGCAATAAGGTACATATCGCTTTATCCAGAATGATGGCAAATAAAGGTTGTTTGCGTTCCAGCCGAAGATTTATAATTGCAAAAGCAATGAGCTCCGTAATCCTGTATGCGGCTCCAATATGGATCCAGGCGCTAGACATAAAAGCGTATGCCAAGTCGATAAAGGCAGTGCACAGACCCTCAGCAATAAGAGTAACAAGTGCTTTCCGAACAATATCCATCGAAGCAGCTGAATTACTAGCTAGTATGCCGCCCATAGACATCCAGGGAAAAGAATTCGCGCGAATGCATGAATCTCCAGCGCCCCACTCATATACAAGAAAGCTAGAAGATAGAAACAGCAGCATTACAATGTGGCAGCAACGGTGGGAAACCTCAACCATAGGACGGTGGACCCACAGACTAATACCCGACATCCATTCGTGGATAAATAGACTGCATGGGGACCTTGATTTCCACCTGACCCAAATATTAAGTGGTCACGGGTGCTTCAGAAGCTACCTGTACAAATTCCGTCATGACACTAGTCCGTACTGTCCGATGTGCACAGAGTCATTAGAAGACTGTGAACATGTATTTTTTCAGTGCCCTCGTTTTTTAAGTATACGGGATTAGCTGAGAATTACCTTAGGAGGTAGTTTATGGATGGAAAATTTTACTGCACTTATGTGTCAGTCCTCCGATAAATGGCACGCTGTTAGCGAAGCAGCAGCTTTAATTATGACAGAACTGAGACATTTACCACAGTGTAGGCGTCAGTCCGTCCGTTTCTTAGAGGAGACTTAAAATGTCTAGGCACTCCCACAAAGTAATACTTAATCCGGTGGTTCCGTGGGAGAGTCCAGTGTTGGAAGTAGTTTAGGTTTAGCGGATTAAAGTTCCGCACTTCGGCTTTCGATGCTTCCTCCTACTATAAAATAAAAAAACTAATGGACTTGAAAAGCTTAAGAGTTTTGTTCACAAAAATATTAAAACCAGGGTACTTATAAGAACATAGACTATTAATGAATAAGCGAAACATTTCGGCTCATTTCATTATGAACAATGCACTGTTCTCTCACCTCGTATTACTTTCTTCATTTGAACTTTTATTATTTTTTTATTATTTTGATCAAAAATTATGCAAATTTATAATTAAACAGTTAATCACAACAATATTACTTACAGTTCTTGCAAATGCGTTAGTTTGTTCAATCCCTCTGGCAGACTGTTGATTAAGTTGTCATCCAATTCTCTAGTTGGCAGGCAGCAATGGATTTATGCAGAAAAAGATTAATGAAAAAAGTGAATTAAAAGTGTAATTGCAAAAGAAATGAATATTTGATAAAATTATGTAAAAAAAAAATATTTCACGACTCAAGAAACACTCTCTATATTTAACATAAATATTTTTTTTATTCAAATACCACAATCTAATCGCTTTTATTCCTTATTCTGTCAGCGGTATGCACTAAAGTAACCCAATAACTTCAATTCTACTACAACAACAACAAAACAATTGAATTATGTTACACTTTTTGCAACTTAGAGATTACTCAGATGTGAGCATATGAATATATGTATGTACATGTATGCAATACATATGTATATTCCATTCAAACCAAGTAGTACACATACATATATATACCATAAATAACAGAATGTCTTATCGTGTGCATTCACAATGCATTTATCTTCCAGTGGTCACTTGAAATGGCCACATTTCAAGCGCTCAATAGCGTAAACTATACAATAACAACAATAAAAGCGATTTCCGCAAATAACTTGCACTCGATTTTATGGAAGCATTGACGCCACAAAACTTGCAACTTTTACCTTTTCAGCAACAACAACAAAGTAGCCGTCGTATACACATACCTACTATGTATGCAATTGTATGTCTGTAGAGTATTGGCGCTGGAAGCTACTTAGAGTTTTGTTTGTAAACAAAATCTTATAAAATATAGGTATGTATATATGTATGTGTGCGCTCAGCGAAGACAAAAAAGTCGCAAAATTGTGTTAAGAAGAAATGCTTGAAGTGGTGATATTTTCAAAATGTGTTTTTATCGCTTTTCAGCCCGCTCAACTTTGCACTTAGCTATACTACACGCAGACACACACACAAACAGTAATGTGAAAGCACACACATAAATAGTTGTCATCACATTTATTTCCAATGCGTTTTGCATAGATGCTTTTAGTGTTAGTTTTTGTTTTTTTCTGCTTTTTGAATTTACTGTTATGCTTATAAATTGGCGGCGATTTTTATGTTACTGCATTGAATCGCCGCACCAATAACCATTTCAGTCGACTGGCATTTGCTTTTGGCTACTGCCCTTTTTGCACTCATTTTCTCGATTCATTTCAACTCGCTGTTGGCCACATCTCTCCACCCGCGCGCATTCATCTTCATTTTCTTGCTGCTGCTGCTGCTGCTTTGTTTTGCGTTCGCATTTGTTTCGAACCGTCCATTTTGTTTATTAAATTGCTGCAAAGCCATAACATAAGTTCCGTGTCAGCTGGCCCAAAGCCATATTCGAATTTCACTTTTGAAATGTTTTCCCGATAAGGTTCGGATTTTTTATTGCCGCCACTCATTTTAATAAAATAAAAATGACCATGCTATTTAGTTGGGGACTCAATCATGTACTCTGTTTGCAACTTTGCTGGGTTGATAGTGAGCTTAGTCAATGAACTGATTGATTTCTATTACTATAACTAACTTATGTTCATGAAATTTAATAAAAAATACAGTTTAACTATTTAGGAAACCTCCACCGAATGGCATCCCCAAGGTAGCCAACTAACCCTCTCTAATCCGGAGAGGAAACTTGTACATGGAAATATCTCAGAACCAAAAAAGTAGAAGCTAGCACAAAATCAAAATAAGTAGGTGAGTCCCATTGTATCTCTGTGCTTCACCACCCCGGATACAATATATCAATACGTAATTAATAATTTACAAGGTTTGGATACTCACAACACTTTTAAAGCTGTCAGATTCGTAAATGCACCCGAGGAGATCTTCATTATTTGATTCCGTTTCAAAAGACTGTAAAATTAAAGGATTTTAAATATTTAAATATAAGATAAATTCAATATGCTAATAAAATAAAAATATTTTACTAAACCATAAAATTATAAATATGTTATTATAATATTAAACTTAGCAATTTCAGTAACACCGTTTTTAGACATTTTTTATTTGATCAATTCAAATATTTATTGAGAAACCCTTTTTTGCCTCGATCGATCTTAATAAGCGGTTTAATCGAACAGAGGCCGGTTAATTGATCAATTAGCTCCTGTTTAACAACACTATAACTCAAGATTCTGAATTTAAAAAAATCAGGGTGTTGTTGGTAACAAATGAACTGCTTCTTGAAACTTTCTGTAAGCGACTGTATTCTCAGTAATTTGCCTTCTGTGACCTTTTTCTTTCTTCAAAAATCTCACAAAAATTCTCTGTCGATAGAAATTGAGCTAAAATGGAGAGGCAATCGTTGAAACAGAGGCATGTTTTAGGGCAAATATATCTCTTACAACAAAGATGTTATCGAAAGGTTGGAAATTTGTTATTATCAATGTTTCGCTCTGAGTGGCAAATATGTTGATCAAAATAGAGTTTTTAATAAAAAAAAATAAATAAAATAATGCGACATAACATAATTTAAATACATTTCTTTAGACATTTTTTACGAATGAATAACAATAAAATTCTTCGATTTCGAACTTAAATAAGTTGTATGGTAAAATTATATAAATTAATATATTTTTCCTTATACAAATCGCTTAAAATTGTTTGACAAATAAACCAAATAATAATACCAGTATATTAAAAATTCCATATAAGATTATTTAATATAATTAACATTCATACTTACAGCACCACTAAATTTGGCATGTGTGGGAAGTCGTCATCGTTAATTATTGTCAGAAGGTTACTGCCAAGATTTCTACGAACATTTTCATATATAAAATATTAATTATTACTAATGTATACTACTATTATAAAGAGGAAAGATTTGTATGTATGTTTGTAATGAATAAGCTCAAAAACTACTGTGCCGATTTCAAAAATTCTTTCACCATTCGAAAGCTGTATTCACCTCGAGTAACATAGGCTATATTTATTGCTATAATATAAACTTTCTGGAAATAGTTCCCAGGTGAGGGTAACAAAAAGACTCCGTGATGGAGAATCTTAATCTGAATTTGAAAATATTAGAAATATACAAGCTCACTTCATAATCCGAGAGAAAGACATCGGAAACCAAAGACCACACTCAAAAATGTAAACAAAAATATCACGTGACCTTGATGTGACATCACGTGATCAGGGTGGGGTCATTGACCTGTAAACAAAAATACCACGTGATCTTGAAATGTCATCACGTGATCAGGGTGCGGTCATTGAACTCACTCAAAAATGTAAGCAAAAATATCACGTGATCTTGATGTGATATCACGTGATCTGTGCGGTGTCATTGACCTGTAAACAAAAATATCACGTGATCTTGAAATGATATCACGTGATCAGGGTGGGGTCATTGACATGTAAACAAAAATATCACGTGATATTGAAATGATAACACGTGATCAAGGTGGGGTCATTGACATGTAAACTAAAATATCACGTGATCTGGAAATGATATCACGTGATCAGGGTGGGGTCATTGACATGTAAACAAAATAGAAATTATTATTAGAAATATACAAGCTCACTTCATAATCCGAGAGAAAGACATCGGAAACCAAAGACCACACTCAAAAATGTAAACAAAAATATCACGTGACCTTGATGTGACATCACGTGATCAGGGTGGGGTCATTGACCTGTAAACAAAAATACCACGTGATCTTGAAATGTCATCACGTGATCAGGGTGCGGTCATTGACCTCACTCAAAAATGTAAGCAAAAATATCACGTGACCTTGATGTGACATCACGTGATCTGGGCGGGGTCATTGACCTGCAAACAAAAATATCACGTGATCTTGAAATGATATCACGTGATCAGGGTGGGGTCATTGACATGTAAACAAAAATATCACGTGACCTTGATGTGATATCACGTGATCTGTGCGGGGTCATTGACCTGTAAACAGAAATATCACGTGATCTTGAAATGTCATCACGTGATCAGGGTGGGGTCATTGACCTCATGAAGTAACCGGAAATGATGTCACCGGAACCGGAAATGGGGCATCGGGAAACGGATATGGATAACGATATTGGCGGAACCGGAAATGGGGTGGCGGAATATTGTTTACTGAAACTGGAAGTAAGGCATCCGGAAACGGAATGAGCCAACTGAAACTAGATATGGGATATCCGATGGAACCAGATATGGGAATGATGTGCCGGAACCGGAAATGATGCAACCGGAAATATTTTACCGGAAACGGATGTTCGATATAGTGCTTAGTGACGTTAGCTTCAGGGCTTAACATATATGTTTCCTGTTCATAGAAGACTTCGGTTTGTATCATATCCGCCGTTTTCCGTTATGAGACTTCCGTTTCCTGTAATCTTTATCGATATTGGTGTAAAGTCTTATTCCGCTATCTTCATCGGACATCAAACATCGTAATCAAGATTTAGCTCATTACAAATAAGATATAATTTCATGATCAAATTTTCTTCATTTTACTATTTTAAACGAACCATATGTATGGGAGTGTGTGTAAAAACTCATAACTTTTGAAATGTTTGTTTAAAGCCGTGTAAAACCGGAGCGGTCGGCTAGTACATTATATATTAAGTGCAAATATATTATAAATTAAAGGTTAAATAAAGGGGTTTATATGAAAATCTTACGGTAACTTTATTATATTGAATTATTTTCAGTATAGTATTCGAAAATGTTATTACTGTTTAATACTACAATTTTGAATATATATCTGTTGGTTAGGTTAGATTTGGTTATATGGCTGTTCTCCAAGGAAGAATATACCAATAAGAAAAACTAAAAACTGAGAATAGTGCCTGCAGTGGCTTAGTACTTATATGTATGCATGTGATAAGAGGCCTTATCATTATTTTTACGACTTTTTTCAATATATAAGGATTTCAGACAAAATGCGGCACTCACAAGCCAATGAAATCAAGTGCTTAACACATGCACGCAAAAGTTGTGATTGTGTGCATGTGAGTGTTGAACAATAATGTTATTTTTGTAATGGAAAAATAGCCGAATTTATGAAAATATGATTTGCAGCAAAGCTGTGAAGTGTGTTCGTGGCGTGTGAGAAATACATGCATACATATGTACATAGAAAAGTGATTCAATAACGAGCAAGTACATAAGTAAGCAAGCAAGTAAGTAAGTGTGTGTGTAAGTAATAGCTCACAGTGCTTCGAGTGTCTTTAATCCAGCCAAAGCGTTTGCCGGAATCCGATAGAACAGATTGCCCTCAAGCCGTAGCGTGCGTAATTTCGGCAGATGCTGCAGGCTGTCCGTGTCCATGCTGGCTAAGGCGTTGCCGTTCAGCTGGCTTTGTTATTTGCATTCACAATATTCACATACAATATTTGTTTATTTGCAGTTATTTTTTTGCAGTTTTTTTTGTGTGGATATTTATCCAGTTGCGTGGCAGTTTGTGCGGTTGCAGCGTGGCAGCGCAAAAATTAAAATACAAAACAGGAAAGTAAGCTTATAACTTTACTAGTGACAATAGTGAAAGAAATGAAAAACTTTTTTGCTTTTTTTCAAATTTTGTTTGAATATTTTTTTTTTTAACAAATTACTTGAAAGAATTTTGAGTGCAATAGCCGATTTTTTGATTTTGATTTTGCTGTGCTGGGTATTAATGCGCACGCAAGAAGCATACATTAAGGCGCTCTATACTGTATGCCAAATTAGTTGAGCGTGTAATAATTTCAAATGAGTATAAATCATAAGTGCTACGGAGACTGTCTCTTCATATATTTTCCAATAATAACAACAAAAAGGTATTATGCTTAATTATTTGAATTTCTAGAGTACTTACAGTGAAATTAAATTTTTCAATCCTTGAAATGTATGCGCTGGCAAAGATTTAAGGCCACAATTTTGTAAATTCAAACGTTTCAATTTGCCAAGTCCATAAAATGCATTCGGATCAATATTAATGATGCTATTGTCGGATAAAGTTCTGTGAATAATGAATGAAAGAATACAAATATCTCAAAAAAAATTGTTAAAAATAAAAAAAAAATTTAAGCTTGAAAATGTGCATGGCCATTTGCATGGCAGTGAGGAAACAGCGCTTCATGTCTCATCACCTCGTTCTTGCCAAATGGGCATTATTAATTGCCGGTCGTGTTGAAATGTGGTAATAAAGTCATTTATCTAACCAAAGTTGAATGGAACAAGAGAGTGTGCGGCGGTGGCACAAACGTGTTACCAACGGAAGTAAGCACTCAAAGCTATGAAGGAGATGAATTGAAGTTGAAGAAGATCATTAAGTCCGCCACTTGTAGAAAATTGGTGTAAAAATATGATATAAATGTGTTTGTGCATGTAAGCATACTAACTAATGAGACTACTATTAGCTCAATGAACAAACTTTATAAAACGATGCTCTAGTCCATATACGAAATAATTCAGAAAACAGTAAGTAGGAAAACTGGGCGCTATCTCTTCTCTTCATTTTTAGTACATCTTAAAGGAGCATTTTGCATGACCTGTTGCTTTGAAGAGATTATTAGTCCGTTAAACGTAGTTCCGCATCATCTCTCTCACTCTCTCTCACTCAAACTACAACTCTACAATGGACTCCCTTACACTACTTGAGGCTTTACAACCGAAATCACAGTATCAAAGAATTAACAATTCAGCGAAATCTCGACTTGGAACTAATACTTTTCCATTCAACTTTTCTGGAATCAAAAATTCTCTGCAAATTTCTGTAATTCTTATAAACTATTTTCCACTTACAGTTCTTCGAGGTTGGGTACCATGAAAAATGTGTTAGCCTCAAATATAGTTATGTTGTTGTTGCCCAGATCTCTGCGAAATATGAAGCATATAAAAAAGAGTTTAATTTCTAGAAGTAGCATACAAATCATCAAAAATCATTTTCGTACAGCAAAAACATGCAATTAGCAAGTCATACGGTCGAATTTGCTAACTAATTTGAGAGTAATGAATGTACTTACAGTGTCACCACGGTGTCTGGCAGCTCCACCGGCACCGCAACAACGCCGATGCCGCGACAACTGAGCGACAGCCGCTCCAGCGTGCCGGTGCAGTGGCAATGCTTCTGCGTCCACACCTCACAGACGCTGTGCAAAGTGCGTGGTTGCCGCTCTGCGGTCGCGCCCTCAACCGATGACGCACGCCCATCGTCCACTGCCGCAGGCTTATCAGCTGTGGCCGTTGATGACGCACCGCTTGCCGCCGCGGCCGCCTGCACGCTGCCATGATACTCCAGCAGTGTTTGCTCGTACAACAACTGCGCCTCCTTTTCCGGATCGACAGATGACAGCACGACGTTCTCACGTATCTGCTCGGGCATACTGATGACGGCGCGCTGCATTTGCTTGCTGTCAGCGGCATTCCCAGCCACAGCCGATGGCGGTGATGTGTGTGTTTTGCCGGTGGCGGTGGCGAGCATACGCTGTGTGTTGTTGTGAATATTTGCGATATTGTTCAGCTCGCGCGCATCATTTTCATTTGTGGTTTGCGGCTTACCAACTCGTTTATCGCTTGATTTATGCGCGTCCGCTGGCGCGCGCGTGATGCTACCGAGTTTATTTGGAGCTGTGGTGGCTGTGTTGTTTGTGTTGTGTTTGTTATCATTGCTTAAACTACCATTACTTATGCTATCACTACTGCTACGCCTACTACTTTGCTGGTTAATACTAATACTGTTGCTGGCGCGCGCATGCTGCTCAGCCACTTCTTTGGTTTCCGCCACAGAATGTTCACCAAGCAATAATTTCTCTACAAACTGCGCCATCTGACGTTCCACGGCGTCTAGTGCATTGCTATCGCTAACTGCGGTGGCGACAGCGCCAGGCCGCCGTTCAACACCGTCGGCAGCTTGCAGCATCTCCGCGCTTATCGCCAGCTTACTTAGCAGCAACTGCAGCACGCACAACACCAACACGAATATCACCGAATCTTTGAGTAGAAACCAAGAGTGCGTGCTATTGCCGCGCCCCCGGCTAATGGCCATGCCGTCACCAGTGCACTTGACGAGCGCTAACCGTCCACGACGCGATCTGCTCTGCTGCGTCGCTCTGTTTTGCTGCTTCTTCTTATTTGCTTTTTGTTGTGTTGACAGTTGACTGTGTTGTTGTTGTTGTTGTTTTCCGTTTCGCCACTGATTGATGCTGCCAAACATTTGTCATTTAATGACAGTTGTGTGTGCAACACATTTCGCATACATGACGACTAACGCTGGCGACGAGCAGACAAGAACAACAACAACGGTGTGTAGTGACAGTTAGAGGCGATATAGACTGCTAGAGTGTAATCGATGCGGTGTGCGAGGGTTTTACGACCAACTTGGCATTTTATTTCTTTTACTTATTTCCACTACTTTACAGATGTTCTTTGGCAAAGTATTTAAGTTCTTCGTTGTTTGCCGTTTGATTGAACAGATGTCGCCGATGTCAAAGTTGCTCGGGTTACGCTTTGGTTGTTGTAAGATAACCGCCGTTGATTTGCTGAGAAAGCTGCAAGAGAAATGAAAACGAGTTTATCACTTTGCTACGACAAATTTTGGAAGGGTTTTATACTTTTCGAACAAATGAAAAGTTAAATAATGTATTTTGTTTTATGGGATCTACCGTCTCCTTTGTGAAGAATGCTTTCTTGAAAACTCAAAAGCAACGGTATTTATCACTCTAAGCTATTTGGAATAAGTCTTCACCATTTCTGTCTAAAATATTTCAAATAAGCAACAGAAACTATTATTATGGTCAAAGAAGACTGCAGCTCTTCTCTTCATTTCAGGCTTTTTAAATTTATACAAACACACGAAAGCATCTTGCAGCTCTGGCAATTACTTTGCCATCAATCAAATCCCTGACAGCTGCATTTCATTGCATTTAATAGATAAACACATTTTGAATAAGAATTCACCTTTCACTCCATTTATGCACCCACAGATATACATATGTGTGTGTGCATATAAATTTTTTTCTCCGCTCAAAGAAATTTTACGGTCAAGGCGCTTTTTCTTTTTGTCCAAATTGCAATGTTGTGCAAATAGCATATCAATTTGATTGACTCGGAATTTCGTGAGAACAACAATTATGCCATACAAAAACGATCAGAGGTTTAATTATAGTACTATAATCGCTAGCTGGCTGAATATAGTGGGAATTTCACTTGCTACCTTGCATGTTCACGTATCAGACAAATATGTATATTTTGCAAAACTTTTTTTAGTAAAAATTGTAAAAAAATTAAAATTAAATAAAAATAAATTAAATTGCTTCAACATAAAAATTTAAGAAAAGAAATATTAGGTTGGCAAACATCTTCCTTCCGCCTTTTTGTCTTTTGAATTTTGCGACTATGTATTAGGCGCTACAGAGCTCTTATCTGACAATACTACACATCTTTGAAAGGTCTTTACATAATCCATAAAACGACGCTATGCATGATTAGTTTGGATATTGCGTTCAACAGTTCTAGGCGTGTAAACATGGAGTTCACTAACGCCGAAATTCGCGCTATTTTAAAATTTTTCATTCGTTAAAGGCAAATCCGCTAGAGAAACCTTCCGTGAGATTAATGGTGTTTTGGGGGATGGTAAACTATCACTTCGAACTGCGGAGGAATGGTTTCGACGATTCAGAGCGTGTGAAAACGACACCTCGGATAAGTCAGCCGCAGAAGACCTGTGACGACGAATATCGATCAAATAATGGAAAACATCGAGTTAGTTAAAAGCTAGATGTTTGAGTGCCGCTTGATTTGACGCAAAAAAACCTTCTGGACCGTATCAACGCCTGCGATATGCTACTGAAACCGAACGAACTCGACCAATTTTTGAAGCGGATGGTGTGGCAACGAAAAATGGATCACATACGACAATATGAAGCGAAAACGGTTGTGGTCGAAGGCCGGTGAATCGTCCCAAACAGTGACCAAGCCGGCAGGAGGCCGGGATTTGGCCAACAGGAAGGATGTAGTGTTCCACCAGGACAACGCCAGACCACATACTTCGTTAATGACTCGTCAGAAGCTGCGGGAGCTCGGATGAGAGGTTTTATCGCATACACCAAATAGCTCGGACATAGCGCCAAGTGATTACTACCTGTTCCTGTCCATGGCGAAGGCCCTTGATGGTGTAAAGTTGAACTCAAAAGAGGTTTGTGAAAAGTGTCTGTCCGAGTTCTTCGCAAATAAGGAGGAGAGCTTCTACGAAGGATGTATTACGAAATTGCCGTTCAGATGGAAACAGATTATCGAACGAAACGGCGCATATTTGAACTAAACCCGATCACTGTAACGTTTTTAATAAAGCATTGAATAAAGAGCAAAAACGAGAACGGAGATATTTGCCAACATAATATTAATTTCAAATAATTATATATCACAGCCCAACAACAAAGCCGACGGTTATTATTTTCTTATTAGAAACTTGTATTTTTTAAGTATTGCGGTCTCCTACTAACTGGGTTGAAGCCTGTAGCAAGGTTCATCTTACCGTCATTACTGAAGTTCGACCTGACTACTATCGAATAGACATACATACATACATATGTAATGTGATGAGTATAAAAATCTTTTTGGAAGCAAACAACCAAGTTTGAATAGAGAAAGTTTAGGTAGAAACATACGTTCTCATTCAGTCTCCAGATATTGATATACTGAAGATGAAACATTTCGGTTATCCTGTCTAAAAATCCGCCACTACAAATATGAGAATCAATCTTTTTTCCCCAGGACTACTTGGCATCCCAAAGAACCGATTTCCTCAGCAGTCCAATTGATAGCTTTCCTAGACTTTATCGGAATCAGCTGCGTAACCAACACAACCTAACGAACACTATGGATTCGGTCAGAGATATGGTAACCTCGAGTTCAATAAAATATAAAAAGCGAATCTTAGTTCAACTCTAGAGCAAAAACATTGTTCAAATAAAAAAAGTACACATCATAAAACCATGTTGCAAAATTTATGGATTCGAAATTTTTCAATCTATTTGGATTCGACGACAGGAGAACTGGTGTATTTATTGAATAGTTTATGGCATCACTGCAGGACATATAGAAAGTGATAATACCTAGACACCTATTTGTGTACATTATACATGAAACAATAGTCTGCATGGACATATTCGACACACACATAAGCAATTCCTATCTTCTCTAAATTCATATTGGCCTCTAAAGCCGAAAATCTCTGCAAAAATATGGCGAATTGTGAACTTTGCATATTTAATATATAAATATAAAAACAAGTAAGGAAAGGCTAAGTTCGGGTGCAACCGAACATTTTATACTCTCGCAATTTATTGAAGAAATTTAAATAAGATAACACCCAAATTTACCTATAAATTCGGCACAAAGTTTAATAGAATAACGAAAATCGTCCTATATAGTGTATGAGGGCTGAGGTAATTCCTGAACTGATTTCATTCATTTTCATCAGCAAGGTACACTATATCCAAAACTATACATGCACTTAATTTCGCAAAGACATAGTATCTCACATATTAACCAATACATATATGTAGATTAAAGCCCACCGTATTTTTGAAAAACCCATAATGAGGCATATGGGACCTAGGAGATGTTATTATCCGATTTTAATAATTTTTGGAACAGAGACACACTATTAGAATAAAACAATTTCCTCTGAATTACATTAAATTATCTAAGAGATTTACCAATATTTTCGGTTAAAATTTACCCTTAGGCGCTGAGTTCAACATGTCCGATATCTGGGGTCTTCAAAAGTTATAGTCCGTTTTCGACAATTTTTTCTCAAGTGAAGCCAGAGATGATATGTACTATTTGTGTAAAGTTTTATTCCGCCATCTTCATTGGTTCCTTATGTATACATTATAAAGTGAAGGAATCAGATGTAATTCAAAATTGAGTTATATGGGAAGTTGTCGTGGTTATGAACCGATTTCATCCATTTTTCACATGTGTCATCAGGGTGTCAAGAAAGTATTATATACCGAATTTCATTGAAATCGGTCGAGTAGTTCCTGAGATATGGTTTTTGACCCATAAGTGGGAGATGCCACGCCCATTTTTTCATTTTGTAAAAAAATTTGAGTGCAGCTTCCTTCTGCTATTTCTTATGTAAAATTTAGTGTTTCTGACGTTTCTCGTTAGTCAGTTAACCCACTTTTAGTCATTTTCAACCTAACCTTTGTATGGGAGGTGGGCGTGGTTATTATCCGATTTCTTTAATTTTTGGACTGTATTGGGAAATAGCTAAAAAAACGACTGCAGAAAGTTTGGTTTATATAGCTTTATTGGTTTGCGAGTTATATACAAAAAACCTATTTGAGGGCGGGGTCACGCCCACTTTTCCAAAAAAATTACATCCAAATGTGCCCCTCCCTAATACGATCCTATGTTCCAAATTTTATTTCCATAACTTTATTTATGGCTTAGTTATGACACTTTATAAGTTTTTGGTTTTCGCCATTTTGTGGGCGTGGCAGTGGTCCGATCTTGCCCATTTTCGAAAGCAACCTCCTCAGGGTGCCAAGGAATACGTGTTCCAAGTTTCGTTAAGATATCTCAATTTTTACTCAAGTTATCCGTTGCACGGACAGACGGACGGACGGACGGACGGACAGACAGACATTCGGATTTTGACTCGTCTCGTCACCCTGATCATTTTGATATATATAACCCTATATCTAACTCGTTTAGTTTTATGACTTACAAACAACCGTTAGGTGAACAAAACTATAATACTCTCTTTAGCAACTTTTGTTGCGAGAGTATAAATATATGTATATGTGACCTGGTTACTATCGAATAGACATACATACATACATATTTAATGTGATGAGTATAAAAATCTTTTTGGAAGCAAACAACCAAGTTTGAATAGAGAAAGTTTAGGTAGAAACATACGTTCTCATTCAGTGTCCAGATATTGATATACTGAAGATGAAACATTTCGGTTATCCTGTCTAAAAATCCGACTCTACAAATATGAGAATCAATCTTTTTTCCCTAGGACTACTTAGCATCCTAAAGAACCGACTTCCTCAGCAGTCCAATTGATAGCTTCCCTAGACTTTATCGGAATCAGCTCCGTAACCAACACAACCTGACGAACACTATGGATTCGGACTGAAATATGGTGAGCTCGTGTTCAATAAATATATAAAAAGTGAATCTTAGCGCAACTCTTAAGCAAAACCATTGTTCAAATAAAAAAAGTACATACATATCATAAAATAATTTCATAATATTTATAAATTCAATATTTTTCTATCTATTTGGATTCGACGATAGGAGAACTGGTGTATTTATTGAATAGTTTATGGCTTCACTGCAGGACATATAGAAAGTGATAATACCTATTTGTGTACATTATACATGAAACAATAGTCGGCATGGGCATATTCTACACACACATTAGCAGTATACATTTGCTGCTGTTCATATTGTCCTCTAAAGCCGAAAATCTCTGCAAAAATGTGGCGAATTGTGCCCAAGCGTCAGCCACTTTGCATATTTAATATATAAATATAAAAAATATATGTATATGTGAGCTACATTTTTAAGCAGATTGTGCAGTATAGGCTAATATTATGCTTATAAAACAGTGGCAGCAAAAAATAGGAAGCTTTCACATGCAGTCACTTTTTTTTTTAAATTTTTAGATGTAAAATTTTTTTTAGGACTTGTATCTCAATTAAACGATTTTGTTGGCTCTTGGTTCAAAATATAACTATTATGCCCGAAAGTAGGCGTGGTTAATTGAACGAAAATACAAATATTTTATGCTTCAGCTAAGATTTAATTTTATTGTTTATGGATTAATAGATGGATGGATTGAATTTTATTTGTGAAAGTTGAAATATGTTCAAAGTGAAGAAACGCATAAAACTGTTTTCGCTTTTTGTTGTGACTTTTAGTTATCTAGTTTTATATATATGTACCAACGTACAACTATAAACACACATTATAAAATTTTGTTGTTTTTTTTTTTTTGCTTACAAACTCCAGTTATTGTGGCTCACCGCAACATTAAAGCTTTGCCTGGCATCTGAACGCATTTATCCTTCAACACCGCACACTTTGAGCCCCTAAATAGCAAAAGTTTTATGGGATGGCGGGCCCACGGCTGCCTCAGTGGCTGCTAACTTTTTGCCAGCAACATTTCAATGTGTATGTGTGTGTGTTATTTATTTACTTATATGCTTACCGATGCGCTCACGGGCAAAAACTCCACACAGACACACAAGCACTCGTAAAAATTTTCCGTCTGTGCATAAAAACACACAAGCTCATGGGTAAACACCTCGCTGTTATTGTGCTTTTCGCCGCGCGCCGGTGTTTGTGTGTGTGACGTGTGCGTTTTTGTATGCGCTGCACACCAGGCGCTTGCACTTTAACGTTAAGTATAACGGTAATTTTATGAGGTCATAAAAATAATTCTATCCAAACCGCATAAACGCACACTTGCCACATGCCGCATGCCACAAGCAGACCCGCAACGGCAAGCACTTCTCAATCGTCGTTTTTGTTGTTGTTGTTGTTTATTCCCAAAATTTGGAACGTTTAAGTTTTGAATGTGTTTAACGGTATATTTTTTTATTTACTTAGTTTTTCGTTTGTTCAGTCAACTTTGCTACTAAAATTACCAACTCCCCTGAATGCCAATCAATTTTCCACTAATTTGCTTGTTGGCCATAAATTTTCACTTGTAGACTCATAAATAATCGCCGGTCCATGGTCCATGGCAATTTGACACTCAACAGGCGGGCGAAAATGCAGTTTTACATACACACACACTCAAACACCGACAAACGCGCACAGGCATGCAGCGCTCAAGCGCGTACTATGCTCGATGTCATGCTGGAATTAATTAAAAATGTTAATTTAATGAATAGCTAATGATAAATGGTTTCTAACTCCTTTGATAAACCAAAACACAAACAATTGCAAGTTAAAACTCTGTAAAAAAAAGCCCTCTCTATGTAATTATGTCCGCCGAAATCTGTGTGAAATATGCCAAAATGGGCGCAACAAAATGCTTCACCGAAATGCAAGTAAGTGCTTAAAAATAATCGGCAGAGAAATGTCAGCTCGAACATGTTGCTAAACGAGTTTTCTGCCATAGCAACTGCAGTGGTGGTTGGGGGAAGCGGCATTTGGGCGCTACCGTTGCAGTGGTTGCTTTCAATGAATGAAATGACAGCAACAGAAGCGATCGACTGCTGCAGGCTGCGTGCGCATGCGCGTGTGTGAGGCGCTTCGACAGCGCGTTGCGTCAGCTATGCATGCGTTTTACGCGCATAAACAAACATGCATTGGCAGCAACAGGCGCGCTCTTATTGAATTCGCCTTCTGCGTGTTTTTTGCATTAATGTCAGCTGGTTGTTTATAGTACTGCCAACGGCGCTCAAATTGTTTTTCAATATTTTTATTAAATATTTATTTTGTATTTTTTGTTTTTGTTTCTTGAATTGTTTAACATTTTTAGTTGCTTGTTGTGTCGTTGCGCATTCGCTTTCAATTTAAATTCACGCAATTTGTAACGTGCTACAGCAGCGCCACCCTTCAATGTAATCAATGTGGAGTGCTTTAGCTTTAATTTATTTATTTTTGGTGAAAAATGTCATTTTATTGAACAATTTTTTTTTTTTTCATTTATATGTTTAAGCAGAAAGGACTTTTTCACAAGACCTTTTGTATTTCTCTTCGAACTGTTATGTTTTTCAGTTCATATATTAATATAAGTAGAGTATAAACTTATACTATCATCCGATCTGACAAAATACATACTATTTCACCTAATTACGTTGTACAACACCAGACTAGGTATTGAACCAAATCAGTTTCTTTGAAGTGATCGAGTCATTAGTGAAAATGTAATTTCTCATTCTTTCGAAGTTTGTCTCCAAAATCGAAATATATAACTTCGAATTTCGAAATTGGGCTTATAAAAAATACTATAGGTTATGGAAGTAAATATTAAACAATAATATTATTATGCACTTAGCAGCTAATATGTCGATGGCCATAAAGGGCCACAATCGAATCTTCGACAAACAAAAGATATAATATATTTTTTCATAATGAACGGGCCCTTATTTAGAAATTTTTTTCTATGAGTGTTATTAAGCTCCCTTTACATCTGGATTAGGGCTCTTAAAATTATTCGATTAACCTGAAAACCGATTATTCGAATATCCGGTTTGTAACCGTTCGTACCAATATTAACCGGTTTGTACTATTCGATTAGTCGCAATATTACGACTATTCGAATAATCGTTCTACTACGGTTATTCGAATAGTTGTTCTGCTGCAACTATTCGAATAGTTGCTCCGCTGGGAGCATTTGAATAAATGAAAATTGTTTGAAATCCAAGCAGCCTTTGATTTGTATTTGTTTTTATTTGTGAAAATGTCAATTATTCGTATTTTTCATGAGTTTCATATTTTTCAATAAACATAGAAATTTAATGAACTTTCACTATTCGAATAGTCGACAACGAACGGTTCACCGAATAGTCGCAAATGAGCGGTTAATCGAATAGTCGATGACTGACGATTATCCGAATAGTGCAAACCGAATATTATTATTCGAATAATGCCCTATTCGGTTAATTCGGTTAGTCGATTAGTCGAATACCAAGAGTTCTAATCTGGATATATATTTAATATTGCAAACATTTTCTAATTCTGTCAAAGTAAATAATTTAATTGAATAATTTAATTTCGAACTCGATAAAATTTCGTAGAATTAAACAAAAACTTATGTACAGTTCAGAAGTCCACATAAATCGATTATATATTACTGCCCGTCTTGAATATCAACAGTTGATAGGAGATTTTCATTTTTTCATTCGCTGTATAGGAAAGAATATAGACATCAAATTCCATTGTATGCAGTTTACATTGCATTCCGAAATGCATCAGTAAAACAAGGCCAAGAACAAATTACCTTCAAAATTCCAACATGCGCCGGGTTCTTTTAGCAAATTTTTCATTCAAACTGCATACAAAATTAAATTTTTATTAGAATTTTTTCCTACAACTCCACTCATTACATACAAAATAACTGCATAAGGTAATGAAAAGCCTATTCAGCGCTTTCAGCGTATGCCAAGTAAGTCTCGATGCAGTTGTGGGTGCATAAAGCGGCTGCATGTTGCATACTAAATATGTAAATTGAGCTGTCATTAAGTGAGTTTTGATTTTATCGCATTTAATGCGTGTTGAAAATTTTCAAATAAATCGCCGAATTGGCATTCAATTATCGTGGCTGTCAAATTATAGTCATATGCGATATCAATGACGGGTTGCGGGGCCTTCACAGTTCAATACTCAAATTTGAATATGAGTATATGCAATGTGCAGCTAGAATGAGTCAAATTATAATTACATGTTTGCTGAAAGCTGCATAAAAGCATAAATAATTTCGCGTGTTAATAAACTCAAGCTCCTTTTTTTATTATAATTGAATGAATAAATATGCTTACGGCGTTGAAAGCGGTTGTATTACACTCACATTTCACACAAAACAAAAACACTTCACATTCAGAAAAATAAAAAAATTTATAATAAAAAATTACATTTGAACCGATCAAATAAACTTCTGCTCGTCATACAAAAGCCACTCGAGCGTATTGCGCTGCGCTAAAAGCAATTATGACTATCATTATATTCAAACAATCACGCTTATCTGCCATACAATGGTTGTACACGCGCTCTCGTTTGTTTCGCGAAAAGTGCTTTCTTCAAAAAAGCAAATTTTTTTTGTTTTAAAATCATTTCGCGTATTTCTATTTAAATTAGTGTGGTATTTGAATGAGTAATGTGTGGCAATAAAGAAATTTCTGTGCTCACATATTGACACACAAACATCTCTCTGAACGCGTTTGCAATTATCGCACATTATCTGCCCGTCATGCTTATCGCGTTCACGACTCTCCAGGGCACGGCAGGTGGCCAGCTCGATCGCTGGCTTCTTAATCACTCGTGTTTTTGCCAGTCGAAGCTGTGTGTGCGTGTTTTAATTGTATGCTATTATAAAGTGATAATCGTGTGCAAATGTGGGGTGGAGCGAGCAATGACGTCGACATAGGTGGAAAGAAAATGTTTGATACCATCAATTAGGTACCTTTCTAATAATAGAAAAAATATAACAAGTAGTAATAGTAAAAGAATTTCTTAAATCAATAATATCATAAAACTAAAAAAAATTGTTGTTACTTTGTAAATTTATTATTTATTAATTACTGATAACCCATCCTTTAAATAAAAATTCAAATCTTTTTTTTTTAACTTTCAGAAATACCACTAATGAATGGATGGACTCTGTCATTTCCAAAAAGGAGAATAATATATCGGTGCAAGAGTTGTTCAATCTTCGTCGATTCACTATGTAGACAAAAACATATCCTATAAACTATGTATGTCTCAAGCATTCTATACACATTTCTATAGTCATAAGCATATATGCTTATTTTTAAATTTCATACGAAGACAACTAAAATTTATGATAAATATTTTAACATTTTCCAAGCAATTTCTTCAAGAATCACCTGGGTCTCTTGAAAATATGAATGAATTTGAAAACTTTCATTGATAAAAGTGCCATGGCATGCCTCAAATACACCGTCACAAAGTGCTAAAAACATGTGCACAGCAAATTGTTGGTGCCAAATGGTCTGGCGGGCCTTCAAAGTCCCGCATTCCACAAGACTATAAATATTAACATTTATAATTATAAAAAAAAATTTCTATATGTTTATACAAATGCGGTGACATTGCGCATTTTTCTGGTTTATTAAACATTACTAATTGCTTTCTTAGCATTCTGAGCTTTTGTTATTTGTTATTGTACTTATTTAAATATTTAATAATGAAATGAATGAAAATATGAAATTGTGAATGAATTTCATTTTGTAGCTGGTTCTTGAAATTTTAAATTATTTTAGGCTGATAAATGCGTTTAAGTGGAAAGCAAGTTGTTGTTAAGAGCTTTGGTGGTCGTGCTGAAAGCTTGTGCTACTGCATTGAGGAAGGTTAAGGCGGCTGATATGTAATGGTAGACTGTTTAAGTGGTGTTTCATTGTGAGTGGAGTAGTATATTATTTAATAAAATTAAAAAAAAGAAATACAACAAATTCATCTTCGTAGTGTTAAGGGGGTATACCAGTGTGAAATTTTCATAAAATCGATTTTTTTTTTATTTTTTGCTTATTCGATAATTTATACACGACATTTCGTAAAATTGCTGACTTAACGATACATTGGCCGATCGACTTCAAAATTAAACTGAGTATTCTTGAATATATTTTTTCTATACAATGACCTTTTTGATTGGTTGAAAATTGTCAATTTGGCATTTAAAAAAATACCATTTTTTTACCTAAAAAAATATTTTTTTTTTCAGAACTACGCCATTTTGTCAATTTTTGATATTTTTCAAAAATCGTAGGTCATTGTATAGGAAATATATTTAACATTAATACCCTTTTCGAATTTTGTTGTTTCAGCAACTCATTCGGCCGGAATCATGTCAGCAGTTGAGGAACTTTTTTTTGGGCACCTCCGAAGATAGCATATAACTACGTTATTTTTCAATATTTGTGTAAAAAAAAGTTTTGAAATATAGCTAATAATATGTGCCACAAACTTCGAAACAGTTGATCAAGTACTTTCTTTAAAAAAAAAATCACGAAAATCGCCTAATTTTTCAAAGGCCCCTTAAAGTTCTTACTCTAAACCAAAAATATGAAAACAAAAAAATCATGAAAAAGTTAATCATTTCACACAATTTTTACTTCCTATTTGCAGCAACATTTTAAGTGCTTTCTGTAGTGATTTTTTGAGTTTACAAACAAAATTGAAAATAAAAAAAATCAGCAGCAAATTGTCACTACATATCACCATATGTGTTTTTTTATTGTACGAAAACATATTGTTGCTGCGTCTGCTTGCCTTGTTGACCATCTTGGCAGAGCGCCAAACAGATTTTTCGGTAGCAATATGTACTGCCGCAATTGTAGTCGACACAAAATGACAAGTAAATTTGTTGCAGGCACAATTTATGGCATAATTAATGCGGAGTGAAAAAATAAATTCTAAAAAAATAATATTTAAAATTAAATAAATGAAGACATTTTAAATAAATTAATTGGTTCGCAATTGATAATTTTTATTTCTTCATATATTGATCATAGAATTTTGAATTATTTAACAAAAAAATATTTTTGTTTACCAACTGGTATAATAACTATTAGGTTTACAACTTTGCTTCCGCCGTTTTTTTTAATTTAATTTTTTTTTATAAAAACGATTACAAATGTCGGTGGAATTAAAAAATAAAAGCGAAATTTTCCACAAATGTCAAAAATTCGCCTCAAAAAGTGACATTTTCAGTTGAGAATAAGTTTGGGATGCAAACAGATATATTTCAGACAAATATTTTGTTGGGTTAATGTTGACACAAATGTAAAAGATCGATATAAAACTATTTAATCGATTTAATCGACCAGTGCTTGACCCTAGAGACATCTATTGGCCCTTTAGAAATATAAAATTAATTGATAAATGTTATATGGAGACAAGTTGCCACATTTAATTGCAATTACTTGCCATAAGCTCTAATACTAATTTTGTGGCACAGCAACAGAACATAACGATCCGTATGCTTTTAAACACCACTGTATATATTTTAAATTAAACGCATTGCTAGTTAAAAGCTCATATGCGTACAAGCGAAGCACTCTCTGCTCTACTCGCTGTTTCTAATTATTTTACTTTATTTCCTGCCTTTAGCAATTTGCTTTATATTTGTCGTGCATTTAATTTTTGATTTTATTTGCGTTTGGTGCGTTTGTTTCGGTTTATTTGGGAAATGTGCAAAATGTTGCCTGTCAATGCCGCAACTCGGTGGGGTAGCAATTAATGTCAACTGGTGGCGTTTGTGGTGCGTGCGCCAAGTAACACAAATACAAATTGGTTTGGCGCAATTGTGATGGATTTACTTAGTGCCCACTAGTGAAAAATTATTCTAATAATGGCTGTGATTGGGAAATAAAAAAGTTTTTATTTTATACCAAAAATTGTGTAAAAACATTATCATTTGTACCACTGAAAAGTCTATTAAAACCAAATGTTGTCATAGTTTGAGCAATAGTTTTCAATTATGTTGTTATAAATATATTATATAGTGGAACTTCCATAACTCGAACTTCTATAACTCGAAGATCTCTAAGTCGAAGATCTCCATAACTCGAACTTTTGAATTGGAAATAGCGTTTAGAAATCAGATTTCATACAAATTTCCTCGAAGTCTCTCTAACTCGAAGTTTTATTGTGGATTATCGTGCTTCGAGTTAGAGAAGCTCCACTGTATTTATAAATTATATACCACTTTTATTTATTTTCTATATTTTCACAATCTTTTTACATTTTTTTGCTTTTTTTTTGAAAGTCTCATTTCTACTTAACACTGTTCTGCAAGGATTTCCCTTCAGGCTGTTTGTTGTGCGTTACAGTTTGAGCTTACAGCACTGTGATCTACTTAGATATACATATGTATACCAATGTAAATAATATATACATATATATAAATGTATAGTTGAAAAGCCATTTACAAGGAACCATCAACATTTCGCCATTCCCATTTGCCATTGGTATTTATTTATAAAATAATTCACGTGTTTTCGCGCAGAAAGCAAACACATTATATGTATACAGTTTGCGGTGCGGTTTTAAGGGGTTTTATACAACAAATTGGGGTTTTCTACTTAATTTTCTAAAAAAAAACATTATAAATTCTGATTTTAATATAGTAATTTGAACTATCAGGCATGTGCTGGAAATCGCGCGATTTCATTTTGATACAAAATTGCGCACGAATTGATTTGAGGTATGATGAAATTCACCCGATTTTGTTCTGGTTCGAACATAAATTCGAAACAGCTGATAGTCAACAATTGTCATTTAATAAACATTTGTGTAAAATATTTTTGTAAATATGAGCAGAAACTGTTAAATCTAACTATTTTTTTATAGTAAATACCGAAATAATAATTAGAAAAATCACCAGAAATTTGCCAGACGTTTCCTTAGATATTCCAGAGTCAGTGTAAGTGCTTAAAGGTATTAAGCTGTATGCCCAAAGTTAACATACTGAATCTGATTATTTATAGATTCATTTCATTTCGTTCTACAGGATAAATAAAGAATGAAAATATTATTAGCGATATAAGGTCTCTAATGAAGCCAACGGTCATAGTTGTTTACCAGCTACTTTGAGAATTTTTTACGGAAAGAAATTTCAGAGATCCAGCGCCGCCTTCAAATTTTAGATTTTGTCATAGAAGGACTTGATGAAAAAATATTCAAGATAAACCTGCCGTTCTTCCGCCTTTTTCATACTGTTTCGGCCGAACGATTTCAAAACGGATAAAATATGACGATTTCGATTTCTGGCACATGTTAAATCGTTACGATTCGATGTTCGAAAACGAAAACGGAACAGTGAACAGACAGCGCATGGCATTGCGTTTTCGATTACAATTTCATGCGAAAACGAATTCCAGTACATTACTGATATTTTATAATTAGTTTTATATTAAAATAATAATAAATTTAAATTAAAAACACTTTTTTTCTCAGTGTATTGCAACTTGAACTAAATTATTTGATACACTATTCATCCAACGTTGGATTTGATGGATGTAATTTGCGTTTGCTATTTGCCGTTGTCTTTGACTTTGTACTTTCAGTTTCGTTTCAGTTTTATGCGTCAATGCGATTTTTACATGATAAGAGCCCAAAAAAAATAAAAAACAGAAAAAATACAAGCTATAAAAAACCGAAAACAAAAACAAAAAAAACGAATAATAATAAAGTCACAACTGCAGCTTTTCTACAAACATACATAGTGCTTAGCTGCAATGCTTCAACGCTTGACAGCAATGACCGCAAACTACTCCAGCCGACTGCGGCGTACATGAAGTGTAACAAGAAAGTGTCAAAGCCAAACCAAAAACAAATGCAACAATAAAGGCATGATAACACAGTCACCAGCTGCGGCAGCGATAGCGATAGCACCACACTGGTGGTGGACTGGTGGACGATGACAATAATCGCCGTTGTCAGCATGTTAGGCGAATAATAATTGCTGTCAGCGCGCGACGGAGTAGAAAAGTGGCTATCAAATGTAGCGAAACAAAGGAGGAACATGAGTGAAACAGATCAAAAGGGGCAAACAAAAATAAAAAGGCTAATTGAACGGCAGTTAATGATGATTCTCACATATATAAATATGTATGTATGTATAATATATTGTATAAATTAATATCAACGATAATTAATTGGTGATATATGATTTAAAATTAAACGGATTTTGAGGAATGAAAATCAAATGTCTCAGTATTTTTTATAGTTTTACTCTACAACCGATTCTTTATTAACTTAATATTTCCAATATTGTCTCTTTGCATTTTATATGCGCCCCTCACAACACACTCGATAACAGTAAATTACTCTCACATTTACATAGTCAACTTGGGTGCCCACAACAGTTTGTCCCAAAACGTTTTTTATCTAATTTTATCTCTCCAACCACAAATTTGAGCGACACTTAGCCACAACCCAGAATTTCACAAATTGTACGCAATCACCAGTGTCATTTTGCCGTTATACTGTCTCATAGTTTATTTGCTTGTCTACCAAACGCAGCACTCAACTCAACCCAACTCAATTCAACTCAACTGAACTCAAGTTAGCGTGAGGCGGGCGAGGTCCAGTCTCTTTGTCTGCCAGCAAATGTATGCAGTAGTAATTGCTCCTAAGTGTATTGCATTAAGTGCGTGACTCCGACATTGTTGCAAATTCTGTGGTCTAGTGACAATCAAACAAGCATCTGGGTTGAGTTGCCACCCTAGGTGGTGTAATAGTTCGCATGAAAAAATGTTTGAGCATGCTGAGTGCAACGAAGTAGACGAAGAAGTGTCTGCCACGGGTTGTGTGGGTGGCTGAACTAATTCGTTTACGGTCATTTGAATTTGGCTAACACGTTCAACTAACTGCAAGTGAAATCAAATTTACGCTGACAGTTAAACAATGGCGCAATGACAGTTAAAGTGAGCAGAGAGAGAGAGCGAAGTGTGAATGTGACACGCACCAAGTGGGAGAGGCATTTTCAAATATACAGAACACTACGTTGTGGGAGAGATAGAAAAATAGCGCTGTGGAAAACTGTTTGGGGTAGTGAAGACAGTTTTGGAGAAAACTTTTTAAATTAGTCAAAAAAGAAAGGCTTTAACCTTATTTTTGAATCTTCGAAAGCTCACGGAATAAAGAGTTCTGAAGTGTATTGTCTAAAGATTATTGTTGCTGATGGTTTAGTTAATGGTTTTATTAGCAAGACTGCAATTCATCGACCAATTTGAATGATTCCTAACTAGGTGGAGGCCTATTACTGCTGTTATAGAGCTCTCAATTATCTCATTGCTGTTGAGCGCTGAAAAATAGAAAGATCATAGCGAGTTGGCAAGATCAAGAGATTCAAACCGTTTTAAATTTTTATACTCTCGCAACCTGTTGCACAGAGTATAATAGTTTTGTTCACATAACGGTTGTTTGTGTCACCAAGAAATATAAGAGTTAGATATGGGGTTATATATACATAAATGATCAGGATGAGGAGTAGATTTAAAATCCGGATGTCTGTCCGTTCGTCTGTCCGTCTGTCCGTGCAAGCGATAACTTGAGTAAAAAGTAAGATATCTTAATGAAACTTGGAACACATGTTCCTTGGCACCCTGAGGAGGTTGCTTTCGAAAATGGGCAAAATCGGTCCACTGCCACGCCCACAAAATGGCGAAAACCGAAAACCTATACAGTGTCTAAACTAAGCCATAAATAAGGTTATGAAAATGAAATTTGGAACATAGGATCCCATTAGGGAGGGGCACATTTGGATGTAATTTTTTTGGAAAAGTAGGCGTGACCCCGCCCCCAAAAAGGTTTTTTGTATATAACTCGCAAGCTAATAAAGCTATATAAGCCAAACTTTCTGCAGTCGTTTCTTTTAGCCATTTCCTTATACAGTCCAAAAATTAAAGGAATCGGATAATAGCCACGCCCACCTCCCATACAAAGGTTAGGTTTAAAATTACTAAAAGCACGTTAACTCACTAACAAAAAACGTCAGAAACACCAAATTTTACATAAGAAATGGCAGAAGGAAGCTGAACTGAGATTTTTTCACAAAATGGAAAATGGGCGTGGCGTCGCCCACTTATGGGTCAAAAACCATATCTCAAGAACTATTCGACCGATTTCAATGAAATTAGGTATATAACACTTTCTTGACACCCTGATGACACGGGCGAAATCGGTTTACAACTACGTCTACTTCCCATATAACTCAATTTTGAATTCCATCTGATTCGTTCACTTTATAATGTATTCATAAGGAACCAATGAAGCTAGCGGAATAAAACTTTACACAAATACTGTATTTGAGCTGTGACATCACTTGTGGAAAAATTGTCAAAATCGTACCATGACTTTTCAAGGCCCCTGATATCGAACATGAAGAACTCAGTGCCTAAGGGTAATTTTTCACCGAAAATATAGGTAAATCCCTCAGATATTTTAATGTAATTCATTCCCTCTGAATTTTTTTCTTATAACAGTTTCTCTCTGTACCTGAAATGGTAAAAATCGGGTCATAACTTCCGCCAGATCCCATATACCTAATTATAAGTAATATTAAATTAAGTGAGCGTATAGACTTCGATACATTGTATCTTGGTGGTGAAAACGAGTGAAATCGGTTTAGGAATTACCTCAGTCCCATATACTATTTATGATGATTTTCGTTATTCTATTGAACTTTATACGCAATATATGGGTCGACTTGTGTTATCTTTATAAAATTACATCAATAAATTGCGAGAGTATAAAATGTTCGGTTGAACCCGAACTTAGCCCTTCCTTACTTGTTATTTCTACAAAACAATTATTACCAAATCTTTAAGAATCTGTTGTGCATTATGAGATGAGAGATATCAGCAGCCATATTTCGCACGTTTATTCGGAATACTGTTTCACCTTTATAAATTATTTAGCACTACCAAATCGAATTGAAATAATTACAATTTTAAATGTAAATAAATTCAATATTCACCGGCTATAAGTATTTCTATAAATATTCATTTCCACTAGCGTAAATGCTTTCCTGAAGTGGAGCGCAATTTCATTAGACACTTAAAAGCGCCACACGTGTGTGTTTGTTTACATAATGCCGGCTCATCGCCACTTACTCGCACGTTCAACAAGTTGTGTCCACTTTGATTTCACATTATGCTTTCAAGCGCAACATAAACATAAACATAAGCACAACATAGCGTACACAACGCACACTAGAAATGCTTGCGCGAATTGTTGTTTGTGTTGTTTTCATTCATCGGCGTTGAGTCGCAATGGCATTAAGATCAAAGTGCTCAAAGCATTTCGATCATAAAAACTAACAACAACAACAACAAAGGCAATATCTGCTTTCCTTTCGTCAGCAATTAAATGTATAAATATATGATTGAACACTAAAACTACCGCTATATGCACTATGCTAGACGTAATGTGCGTTTGTTAGCATTTTGATTGACGTGGCTAAATCTGTTCGCCATGTGCGAGTGTGTTTGTGTGTGTATGGAATTTGTATTTAGGGCGTGAGAAATTCGAAATTTCGTATTGTTTACAGCAAATTGGTTAGTGCAATTAACACAGAGATTTTATGGCTTTGGGAGTATTATAAAATGATTTACATAACCTGTTTTTTTGTTGATTTGTTGGCATGATTTGTAATGAAAATAGACTGAAGTTTATGACAAAGAAGAATAATTTTAAGAACTTTTAGCATTTTTTTTTTGTGGCAAAAACTGCAGTTATCACAGTTCTATGTAAGAGAGATTGGTTCGTAATATATATCTTATAAAGTGAAGGAATCAGATGGAATTCAAAATTGAGTTATATGGGAAGTTGTCGTAGTTGGGAACCGATTTATCTATTTTCCACACGTGTCATCAGGGTGTCAAGAAAATATTATATATCGAATTTCATTGAAATCTGTCGTGTAGTTCCTGAGATATGCTTTTTGACCCATAAGTGGGCGATACCACGCCCAGTGTCCATTTTGTAACAAAATCTGTGTGCAGCTTCTTTCTGCTATTTCTTCTGTAAAATTTAGCATTTCTGACGTTTTTCGTTAGTGAGTTAACCCACTTTTAGTAATTTTCAACCTAACCTTTGTATTGGAAATTTTATTTCCATAGCTTTATTTGTGGCTTAGTTATGGCACTTTATGTGTTTTCGGTTTTCGCCATTTTGTGGGCGTGGCAGTGGTCCTTCCTGTGGTGCCATGTGTACCAAGTTTCATCAAGATATCTTAATTTTTACTCAAGTTACAGCTTGCACAGACGGACGGACAGACAGACAGGCATTCGGATTTTGACTCTCCTCGTCGCCCCGATCACTTTGGTATATATAACCCTATATCTAACTCGTCTAGTTTTAGGTGTTACAATCAACCATTATGTGAACAAAACTATTATACTCTCTTAGCAACTTTGTTGCGATAGAAATGTTTATCCTACGAGTATGAGATTTTCACAATCAAAAAGCGAGACCAATATACATACAGATACGAAAGTGATTTGTTCATTGTGTCCCCGAAACCCCAGAACTGTTACAAAATGGGTTCAAGTAGTTTGCATAAACTGGTTTAAATGGTTTATACTCGAAGGTTGATAAATAAAAGTATAGACATACAAGCTTTCACTAAGCCATATGCACACGATTAAGCCATTGACAGAGGCCTATGTGGCGTATAAAAATACATACAAGGGTTACCCTTGTGGCTTTACGGAATGGCACGTGTGGGCCCAATTCATACGTCATTGCCATTTGTCATGCTGTAAATTTCCACTCACTGTCAGGCAACAATCTGTCAATGAGCGGACACGGACACGAACACGATTCAATTGCATACCTTCATACTAAGTTGATAAACCAAAACGAAAGTAGGAAAACAAATTACAGGACAAAACGGAAAAGAGCTCCAAAATAAATGGAATAAATGCCGGTGGCACACACATAGGCGGAATTGTCATGCAGATGTGAGTATGTGTGAGTGAGTCTGCGATTTGTTGTTGCGGCTACCCTTGCTGCATATCAAAATCGGTTTGTGGTGGTAAGCCCCGATAAGCAGTTCAGCAATTTTATGCCCACATGACGGCGTACGTTTTAGACAGGCTTTGAGGGCATACATATATGAAAAAATGTATATTTGTGCGGGTAGAAAGTAACTGGAAATTGAAAAGCTGAAAATTAGTCAAAAATTGAAAACTTCTAACTAAGTGAAGCTACTATCAACATGTTCACTTTGCTGGTATTTTCTAATGCTTGATAAAGGTTTGACTAAATGTGACGATTTCTACAGGATTTCATTTAGAAATTTTATTAGCCATTATTTAAATAAAAGCAACATATTAATGCAAATATTTATTTTTATTTCTATACTGAAGAAATTTTATTTTGAAGAAATTTTTATATGCATTTATTTAGGCAAAGAGTGAAGCAAAACATACAAGATTGAAGAGAAATTTAAGTAAAGAAAAAATTCCGAAATATGAAAGCTATTTGCTTAACCCTTTTCTTCTAAAAGATATTTTTCTAATATTAAAAACAAAATATTTAATATTACTTAAAAACAGCTCGCTTAAAAAAATCGTAAAAAAAATCAAATCAAAACAAATTTAATTAAATTCGACGGCTCAAGGAAAACCTCAAAATGTGTGATTGAGTTTTTATTGTTTTAGTTTTTTACAAATTCTGTAACTCTGTCATTTTTGTTAAAAAAATACAAAATAATAACAATAAAAATTGTCGCTCCACTCCTACCGAAGCACGCAAGACAGTGTAGCGATTAAGATGACTGGAAAAAAATGCAATAAAAACGTAATTGAGACAGACATCAGAACACGTAAATACGCATAAAACTGCATATTGATTAGACGCTTTAAAAGTTTCGCTATGAAAATAAAAATGCAAGCCATAAAATAATAAAAAAAAACAAATAAAATTAAAATGAAAAACGCATTCCAAACGACAAAAGAGCATAAACTTTAGCGTGAACAACTTTACAAATTGCCATGCTAAGTCGAGTTTTACTTGTGCGCTGTGCATTCTGAGAATATGTGCTGAGTGAGTGTGTGTGTGTGGTAGACGAAAAAATGAGGCAACGAAACAGTTATACAGTTTTCACACTCAACACTGCATTTAGTTAACTTTTGAGGCAAGATTTTTTTTCGTTATTTTTGAATTAAAATAAATTAATTTTAGAAAATCTAATTTAATATAGGAATTAAAGCAATTTGAAATAACTATTGAAAAAGTTTTAGTTTAAAATTTTAGTATCGGTGCTATGTGATATAAAGATTCTAGTTTCAAATTTTTATACTCCCCCAACAAAGTTGCTAAAGAGAGTATTATAGTTTTGTTCACATAACGGGTGACACAAACACCCAGAAATACAAGAGTTAGGTATGGTTATATATATATAAATGACCAGGATGACGAGTGAAGTTGAAATCCGGATGTCTGTCCGTACAACGGATAACTTGAGTAAAAATTAAGATATCTTGACGAAACTTGGTACACATGTTCCTTACCACCCAGAGGAGATTGGTATTGAAAACGGACCAATGCAACGCCCACAAAATGCCAAATATAAAGTGTCATAACTAAACCATAAATAAAGTTATAAAAGTAAAATTTGGTACAAAGGATCGCACTAGGAAGGTGCATATTTGGATGTAATTTTTTTGGCAAAGTTTTTTCACATATATTGTAAACTACTAAAGCTAAATCAACCAATTGCAATGAAATTCGGTTCATAACATTCCTCTGGCATCCCAATGATATGTTCTGAAAACGGGCGTAATCGGTTCACAATCACGCCTACCATAAGTATTCAAAGGACCATACATCGAACATGAGGACTTCAGAGCTTCGAATAAATTGTTTACCGAAAATATAAGTAATTCTCTCAGATATTTTGAAGATATTCAGAGGGAATATGTTTCTTCTAATAATATATCTCGTGCCAAAAATGTGAGAAATCAGGTCATAGCTTTCCCTAGCTCCCATATACCTAATATTAGAGTTTTCAAACATTCAATGGACTTTATACCACATATATGCCGAATATATGAGTCAACTTGTGTGTTATATTAATAAAATTAATGAATTCCTTACTTGTTAATTTAAGAATGTATATAATTATAATTAAAATAAATATAATTAAAATAATTTTCAATTTGCTGATTTTCAAGCTGTTTTGTTGATTAAAAAATTCCTATTTCTGGGAACAGTCGAAGTAAAAGTCTTTTATGTGTCTGTCTATTCAGCTTTTTGAGAGTATTAACTAAGTACATATTTCTAACGGTAAATGAAGTCCACTTTTAATTACAATTTAAGTGCCTCCAAATTATTTTAGCCGCAATACTGAGCGGCAATTGCGCCGACTTACTTCTGTATGGTATGCTCACACCCACACCAAGCCATGTTTCCCTTCACAATTCGTTACACACTCGCATCCTTAACTTGATTTTTGATTTGTCTATTAATAGCTACTCATTTCTCTTTGTAATTTCAATGTCTCTAACGGTATTTTAGCTCCCTAACGTTATTAACTGCCAAGTAAAATTATTAAATAAAGTCAAACATTGTTGTTTCACCCTTTGAAGTACGCCACTCACGCGTCATACTTGCATATAAACATGCCGTTATACTGTCATATTAACTACCATGCCGCGAGCAAAGTCATAAATACTATTATTATTTAATACGATATTCATTGATGAGCCCAGGCCCACGCACAAAGTGACGACAAACAGGAGAAATATGTTAGTGTGTGTTTGTGTGAGCTCGTAAATATGTAGCCGGTATGTGACATTTAAAGGTGCATATGCGCTTATTTATACATACATACAGGCATATGCAGAATATATTCCGCAAATTTATTGTTCGTAAATTACCACAGCGTTTTCAGGGCGTATTTGCGTATTTTTTCCGACGGATTTTCGCCCCCTCAGCTGCGGCAATTTACGCTTGTGTGTGTGTATATGCGCTTAATCATACGTAAATAATATATATGGCTCTTATAATATTTCCGTAATTCCTGCAGAGCGCCTCATTATTTCCCATCAGCATTGACACAGTTCCCCCTTTCCAGCATTTTGCTGCTTCGCTCTTTTTGTTGTGGCTCACCCGTCACGCATTTTTTATTCAACAGTCGCGTGTGTGTTTTTCAGATAACATTTACCGTTAGTCATTCAATTTGTATGTGTGTGTGTACTCAAACAAATGAGTACTCGAATTTAGCATGGTAATTTTAATAATTTCCTCTGATTACAACAAAGTAACCAATTTTGATTCTTATCGCTCGTCTGCGCTTTTTGAATATTAATGTACTTATGCTATTATGTAATGAGTCTAGAAAATACCATACCAACAAGTATGGAATTCCTTAAATAAGGGGCTGTTGAGTACCTATTAGATCCATGTATTATTCAAACATATACTAATATTGACTAAATTGTAGTATTTAATACTAAAAATAGCTTCAGAGAAAATCCGATAAGCTTAATATAAACCAAATTCAGATTTAGAGTCTTTATTTCTTCCCTCTAAAAATTTTCCAAACATTTACAACTTTAGTTTTCATCAAATAAAATATATTCTACACAGTTCCATTTGATATTTTTGTTTAATAGCACCCAGACAGGTTGTTCAAGTCAACTTAAAGATTTACCACTTTTTACATTAAATTCACGCATTAAAAAAGCTGAAATGTTGCATATTTAAGCTTAATTGTGCGCTGAGTGCGCGCTCAATCAAATGGATAATCTGCTGCAATCATGCCATTAGTCAAATAACTTAAATATATTTTGCCATAAGCTTAATGGTAATGGCTGAGCTTGCTTTAAGTTTAAAAACTGACTTTTAGATAGTTTAATGGTGCTTCATAAAAATATGAAAAAATTGTCGGAGAAATAATCGCAATGAAAGCTCCGACTCTTTGATTATTTGTATGATAAATGCATTTTATCTGTCAAAAAATAAGTGTTGTATACTTTATAGAGTCTTAAAGATCAAGAAAGATACATGCCAATATATACAGGTGTTCCAGAGCATTCATATCAATAATGCTAGACTATTCAATGATATTGAAATTGCTTTACTAAAAAAATCGTTCAAATGTTAATTGAAAATTCAGAAAATAGTAAGACAAGAATCTATTTGTAATAGCTTTCTAGAGACCATAGACTTAAAAAAATATTTTCTGACTTGCCAATTAATATCATTATCGATTTATTTCATCTGAAATCTGTGTCAAGTGAAAATTATGTGAAAGCTTCAAGCTTTTTACAGACCATATACTTCCAAAAATAACTTCTGGTTTACAAAGAACTGAGTTCAATTATAATTTTCGAATATTTTCCAATCAAAATTTGTGTCTAGTGAAAGCTTCTCGAAAGCTTATTAAATTTTTTCTTCATCTTATTCACCAAGAACTGAGTTCAATTATAATTTTCGAATATTTTCCAATCAAAATTTGTGTCTAGTGAAAGCTCATCGAAAGCTTATTAAATTTTTTCTTCATCTTATTTACCAAGAACTGAGTTCGCTTATAATTTTCGAATTTATTTCATTCAAAATTTGTGCCAAGTGAAAGCTTCTCGAAAGCTTATTAAATTTTTTCTTCATCTTATTCACCAAGAACTGAGTTCAATTATAATTTTCGAATTATTTTCATTCAAAATTTGTGGCAAGTGAAAGTTATGTGAAAGCTTTCCGAAAGCTTTTAAAAGCTTAATTTTTTATTATCTCTTATCTGGTACTGGATTACGCTAAAAAGGCTTATAAAATGCAGTTTTTTCAAGAGATGCATACCCAAAAAATCAATCGGATCAATGCCTCCAGCGAATCACTTCAATCGATTTGCGATACAATGACTCATTAACTCCTCACAAGTGACTTAATGAATGAGCGACTCGCGCGAGTGTTACACGCACAATGTTTTTGTTTTACACACTATTTTTTGATTATGTTTTTCGCATTTTCGCTACGCTGCAGCGACGTGCAACTTTTGATTGGCGCTTGCATTTATTTACCTTTTGTTGCTCGCTTGGCTGTTGTTGACTTGCCGTTGCTTTTGATGCTGCTCGCTTGCTTGCTTACTGGCTTACTGTTGCTGTTGGTGTTGTTGTTGTCACCGTTGCAGTCAGCACGCCCCCTTGCCACTTGCTGAGGTCAACCACTTTCGAAAATGCACGCGTAAATACCGCACAACTACACCAACAACAACAACAAGTGGACCATAAAATTGTGCCAGCACAGCAACAATTCCAACAAGTAATTGGTACATACAACAATGAAACGGGGTCGCCAAAGAATCCCGCACACAATAAACTACCGAAATTATTGCCACACGTTTTTTGCAAATTTTCGCAATTTTTTTCTCAATTTTTTTTAATTTTAAATTTAATTTTTTTTTATTTTTATTTGTAATTTGTGATTAATTTTATTTATTTATTGCAATTTCTTTGTTTTTTACTTCTTTTCTTTGTTATTGCATTTATTTGTGTATTTTTGCAGTTATTGACTGCTTTTCACATATTTGTTGCTTTTTGTTGTTGTTTTTTTTTTAAGCGTTATATTCTCACTATTCGTTAGCGCCTTATTTGTATATTTATATGTTTGTTTGCGTGTTGTTGTTATTCACCTTGTCACATGCTGCGACTCACATGCACCCAGAAGAATGCGACGGCGATAAATATTAGGCAAATGACATTCAGGTGGGTGGCAGACGGCTGCGTTTTTGGCATATTTGCGATTCTTTATCGATGCATTTTGCATTATTTTTTACACGTAGCGGGAGGCAAATGAGCATGAATCAAAGTGTTTGCTTTAATGAATGAGAGTCTGATACAAACTATTTAATTTGAAAATAAAAAAATATTTTAGAAATTTCATTCAAATTTGAATTTAAAAATAAATTTTCTTTGTAATACAATTAAGTAGAAAAATAATGCGATTTGATGAAATTCTCTTCAATTAATTTTAATTAATTAATTATTCTCAAATTTTAAGCAGCTTCTCATCAAATGGCTGTATTAAGGGGATGCTTAACTAGAATATTTTAATACAAATAATTAGAAATCTTTTAATAATATTACAATAATTTTTTTCATTATTAAATTTTATTTCTTTAATTTTTTCTATATTTAAATATTAAATTTTTATTTAATTAATTTTTTATAATTTTTTTATATATTATTATCTAAAGTTATTTTATTAAATTTAATTGTTATTGTTTAGTTGTCTCAGCATTTTTCATTTAATTCCATTTAATTGAATGTAATATAATTTATGTTATTTCATTACACTTCATTTTTATTCCATGTAATTTAATCAATTCCATTTCATACACTTTATTTCCCTACATTTTCCATCTCATTTAATGCCTCCAAGCCCCTAAATTCGCACGAGAAACTTAATCAAACAGTTTATTAGCTAGAAATCGAAAGTGAATGCGATTGAGCAGCAGCTTCGCCAGCGGCTGCTGCAATGCCGAAAAGTAAACGACCTTTGTTGCCATAAAAAATCGCTTTGAGCCAAGTATCGGCAATAAACCAAAATCAACAAACTGTGCGGTGACAAATCGAATCACACAGCAATGAATATGGAAACACGCTACGTGGTGGAAAAAATATGTCGCGAACACGAAATCAACACCTTGCCCGCTTGCCGCACTGCACTGCCAATGCACTGAGTTGGCTGCAACAACTCCGAGCGCTATCACAACACGCAAGCACACACGCGCGCACGATTTCATGCACTAATGCCAGTCGATGTGTGACTGAATAAAGCCAAACCGGCAAATGTTGCATGCAACACGACGAACATCAACGGCGGCGCTGTGTGTCACCAAAGGCGGCCGAAATGCCGATAAATGACCGAAAAAAGGCGCAAACTAACAGCAAATAAATGAGGCAAACGCGCACACCATTGAACGACGCCGAAGCGCTATGCATTCACGTATGTGTGTCAGCGTGCAAACGACTTTGCATTGCGCTGATTAAGAGACAATAACAAAACTGCCGCACCGCGCCGCTTACAACAACTTGTAGTTGCTATATACTGTAGTAGCTGCTTGTAACTGCTTGTTTAGCCGACCAGACGAATTCGCAACCGCACGCGCCGAACGCACAAATTGTACTGATGAAACTCAACAACGCCCGAGTTGCTGGAAGCTTTGGCGTCCGCCTCGGCGACCGTGACAGTGAGTGGCAGCAACACGACCACCGGCCGCGACGTCGACATTAACGCCACAGCGGCGACTGCGCGTGACGTCCCACATTTGCCGGCCTATGCATGGCCAACAACAACAACAACAACATGGCGAATGCACGTAATGCACGCTTGAAAGTGTACGCGTTTGTGTTGTTGTTGTGTGTTTTGCTTCGTCCGAAATCTCGTGTGTTCTTTGGTGGCGTCGCAGCGTGTGCTTCATTGATATGCTGCAGGCGTTGCGGCACAAAACAGCTGTATACATGGTGGCGGCGCTCTCTGCGTTGCACAGCAGCAGCTGTTGGACGGTTGAGCAACGTAAGAAAATGACTGGGAGAAAAGCGGTGGAAAACTTTAGCAAAACACAAACTTCGCAAAGTAGGTAACGGCAATACAGAGGCGAGTTGTATGTGTGTGATTATGTGTTGTGTTTTCCTTTGGCCACAATGTACGTTGGCAACATGTTGATATGTCGCTGTTGCTAGCAATCGCTGGAAACATGTTGCGATAACTATTGTTGTTAAGCTAACTATTAGCAACATTTGGTGAATCAAATATAGTACTTAATAATAAATAACGGTTAATATTAGATAAGAGAATATAAATAATTAAAAAATATTATTTTTTGTATCAAAAAGATAGTCGTCAATGCTTTTTGATTAAAAGCGAAATGAAAAAAAAAATAAAAACCAAAAATCTGGAGTTATTTTATCCGGAAGATTATTAAAATTTAAAACAAGTAAGGAAAGGCTATGTTCGGGTGCAACCGAATATTTTATACTCTCGCAATTTATTGAAGAAATTTACAATCATACAAAATTTACCCAAGAATTCGGCATAAAGTTTAATAGAATAACGAAAATCGTAATATATACTTTCTCTTTCATTTTCACCAGCAGGGTACACTATATCCAAGACTATACGCTCACTTAATTTTGCTAAGATATCTCACATAGTAACCAATACATATATGCAGAATAAAGCCCACCGTATTTGTGAAAAACTTATTATTAGGTATATAAGAGCTAGGAGATGTTATGACCCGATTATAATAATTTTTTTAACAGAACACTATTAGAAGAAAACAATTTCCTCTGAATTACATTAAATTATCTGAGAGATTTACCCAAATTTTCGGCGCTGAGTTCAACATGTTCGATATCTGGGGCCTTGAAAAGTTATAGTCCGATTTCCACTATCTTCATTGGTTCCTTATATATATATTATAAAGTGAAGGAATAAGATGGAATTCAAAAATGAGTTATATGGGAAGTTGTCGTGGTTGTGAACTGATTTCGATTGCGCACGTGTCATCAGGGTGTCAAGAAAATATTATATACGGAATTTCATTGAAACCTGTCGAATACTTCCTGAGATATGGTCCGGATTTCAACTCGTCTCGTCATCCTGATCATTTTGATATATATAACTCTATATCTAACTCGTTTAGTTTTATGACTTACAAACAACCGTTATGTGAACAAAACTATAATACTCTCTTAGCAACTTTTGTTGCGAGAGTATAAAAAATTAAAACCAAAAATCTGAACAGAATTTGTACATGTTTTAAAGTATTTAAATAAAACTTTATGCGAAGTAAATATAATATTTTATCAGATAGATTATTAAAATTTAATAAAATTCCTAACGGTATGTATTTAAAATTATTAAAAACTGTGTTCCCACTTACTACCAAAAATCGTTATTTTATCTTATACCTCATCCCAATAATCCATAGAGTACATTAAGCCTTTAAAACACACTAAACTTCGTTAGCAACATGTTGCTACGTGAATGTTGCAGAGCACATTTGTTCCAGTAGCTCACCTACTGTGAGCATACAAATCAAACATTTGTAAACTATCACTGCCGACGTCCTTACACACTGGCTTTCCATTCATATGCTATTGATTTCAATGCACTCGACTCGTCTTTTACAGTCAATACAAATGGATTATCGCAGAAGGCACTTCAACTCGCATATGAAGGAAGCGAACGGCAAGTGAATGACAAAGCATGAGCTGCATAATAAAGCGGCAAATGCACAACCAACACAGCTGGCGGCTGTTCATTCACATTCGTCGCGTTTTTTTGTGTAATTTAAGACAGCAGCAAGTGCAACGAACGAACAAAGTTGGATTGCAAAAAAAAAGGTAAAATATTTATAACAAAATTTTCAAAAATTTATAAAATTGAAAAAAAAAAATATATTAAAAAATAAATAAAATTTAAATTTCCATTATTTCTTTCAATTATTTCGTTCTAACATCCCTTATCTAGTACTTATTCAATTAATTGCAGAGAATCTCAATTTCAAACACCATCTCCATTATCCTCCAATTTATGTCTTCAATTAGCGACCACGAAAAGTAGCTTTAATTGAATTCCATTTCACATAAGCGCACCGGGTCGCTGCAATTGTTGCACAGCTGCGCTGCAAATTTTATTTTGTCTTTTTCATTTTGCGAGCGAGCAATTAAGTGCTCCAAATCGTTGCTAAACAATTTCAACTTTGTTTTAAAGTGTTAAATACAGCAATTTTTACTGCCATCAGCTGTGCGCATTACACATAAATTTGTTTCATAGCACACCAATTAATGGTGTTTAGGGTTGCATATATGCAGCTAGAAAAACTTTCACTGTCTCAGTGGCAGCGACAAACCAACTTTCCACTCCCAGTCACTTAACGGCAGTTATTCTGGCTAGCTGCACTTTAATGCGACTTTAACCAGCACAAGCACAAGCGCAGTTGTCTAACTGTATGTTTGTCTGCACAACAACAACAACAACTGTTATTGCATCCGTGTCAGCTGGGAGTTGGGCACTTGCAGCTGCATTTTGTTGCCACTTGCCACACAATTGCGTTCGTTTTGGTAAATAAACAATTTTAAATGGCCAAAAAGAGAGAGAAAAGTGGTGAAATTTGCAGCAAAGTGGCGAAGAAAAACAATTGCACAAGTCGCGCAACTCAAATCGCTGCACTTTGAGCAACAACGAAAGGAAAACTTTGCTTCATTTACTCACTGTTGCAATATCTTCGATATTCACTGCTATCGAATCACAGCTATTTCCGCCATTTTACTTACATCTCCCCCTCCACCATCACCACCAGCGGCAGTTGAAGCCAACCGAGCGGAGCGTGTTGATAATAAAAGAAATTGAATATTTATGCTGATGAACAAAAGTCCAACCCCCAGCAGCAACGCGCACTTTTCTTAGCGCTGGTCAATGCGAAATGCGAAATTGAAATCCAAAACTATGCGAGTTTGGCGCACGCACTCATTGTCAGCTGAGCTGCCGCTGGTTTAAAGCAGTGCGGTCAACCCTTTGCACTTAAATTGTTGAGTTTTTCAACTTTTTGCAGCCGTTCATTGTGATACACTTCATTTTTATTTTCCGTTCCAAATTTTTGTTTTTATTTTTGCCATTTTTTTCTGTTATTTGTTGGCTTTGTTGGTAATCGACGCCGAAGGCGGAAGTTGCTTTGCATAGTTTACGTAGGAAATTGGGTTAAGTTGTGTCGCATGTACGAATTCTTCAATACTCATACACTCGTATATGTATGTTGGCTGTGAAAATTTCCGTGTAGCTACAAAATAAATGTGTTGTCGGCCGCTAGAAAGGTCAGCATAATAAATTTCAGCCAAAATTCGACAATTACCAGAATTTAATGAAGTGTAGAGGGATGTTGCACGAATAAATGAAAGTGAAAGTGGATTTGTGTGTAGCATTTAATTTAAAAAGCGAAATGTGTACGAATTTATCCTTTAACTAACAAATCCAAGTAAAACATCAAATGTTACTCATACGCCCTGTCTCGTCTTTTGTGACAGGAAAATAAGGGTTGATTGAATGTCTTGTTCAAGAATACAACGACTTAATCTGTTAAACTGCATACGTAAATAAAATAAATTCTGAATAAAATTTCAAATCGAAATAGATTTATAGAATAAAATCTGCTAGTATACCTAAAAATAGCATATTGTACCAGTACAGTACGTAGTATAGAAAGTAACAGTCAATCAGTTTACTTTACTTTTCATTATAATCTAATTTTACCCCTTCCCTAAGGGGTAAAACCATTAATCTCTCTACCTCAGTCAAATACCTTGGGGTTATCCTGGATAAAAAACTAAGCTGGAGAGAACACATTGAGGGCAGGGCTTCCAAAGCTCTCCGAGTAGGGAATTCATACAAAAGAGCCATTTCCTCAAAGAGGTGTATTCGGCCCCAAATGATATAATGGCTGTACACAAGAGTTATACGACCTATACTAACTTATGGTGCACTAGTTTGGTGGAAAGCACTAATGAAAAAGTGCCGGTTGAAACCACTGGAACAGGTTCAATGTGCCTGTTTGTTACCTCAACAAAGGCTGTAGATGTTATCATAGATATCCGGCCAATAAACATTCAAGTGAACGCATTCCAGCAGCGCTCAAAGCAAGTCGGCTAAAGATCTTGGGCTACTGGACCCAAACTGTGCACCAATGGGGACTTGGCATCATACTAGATCTTTTCAAAGAACTCGGATTAGATTGGAATTGCGACCGGGTAAATGAGAGTGGGGAGGAGATAAAAGCAACGTTTTCTTTTCCCAGCAGAGTAGACTGGACTAATGGCACAATTGTCGATAGTACCAATGGTGAAATATATATATTCAACGACGGATCGAAAGGTGAAATTGGTACAAGAGCAGGGTTCTTCTGTAAAAACCCGCATACAGAAAACAGAATGCGATAAGTAGGCATGAACAATTGCACAGGTCCATTCACTTTTTCGTGGTTAACCAAGCAGCAATTAAGGCTATCCACTGCGCCAACACGAAGTCTCACTGCGTTAGATCATGCAAAGAGGTAATACCTGGTCATATAGGCATAGAAAGAAAAAGAAAGAAAAATTCCCTTAAACTGCCCAAGACCTTTCAGTGCATTCCTCGCGAAGGACCAGTTAAAAATAAAAATATTATTTTTGCATGAAATTGCAACTTTTTTAGCATTCAATCTGATGATCCGAAATAGGTAATAACTTCATAATGTCACCATCAAAAAAACCCTTGTGCTATTGGCAAAACAATGGAACAGAGGATTTCACAAGCTTTTCTTTAGGTGAATCTTTCACCAGCAAAATCATTCGCCATAGACAGGAGCAGTTGTGCTTTTGGACTATCTGACTTTTGTGCCAGATTCGGACTATAAGGTGGATGCATGAGAACTTCAAACTTCCGCAGCTTCTGGCGAGCCAATATCGATGTATGGTAGCCTCGCAGAATACAACATCTCTGCAATGGGACAAAACTATCCGCTTCTGAGCAATTGTTTCTTTCAGTCGGTGCAATGGTTAATAATAAATTCTTGCCGGAACTTTTCCAAAATTTTGTATTCGGCTTTTTACTCAGTCCTCAACTATTGAAGTTTATTCATTATAGATTCAGCATCACCTCTAATGACTTTTTTTTGATATTCCAGTACTATTGAGATCTATTTAGATGTCACAGTGAAATTTTGCATAGACTTTGAGTGCATATGAATCAATTATTTAATTGTGAAATATTTCCAATTCTCCGAAATATTTTTATGTACATACGTGTATATAGTATGGCGAAATTATATTTATTTATCAATAAATGTCTCCAAGTCTCTGGCACATGTAAGCAAAATATTTAGAATTAATTTTGAATACTATTGATACAAATCTTTTAAAGAAGCCGAAACTTTGCAGTTTTTTGCACTAAACTATGATAGCATCATCTCTCTCTCTTTTCCAGCTAAAATAGTTACAATTAACTTCCTGGAAAATATCAAATATTGCATGCATGTTAAGTATAACTTTTATAATTGTTGCTGACAGCTGTTGCTTGTCAAAGTTGGGACTCACCCTATGTATGTGACTAATAAACTGTGTATCTTTATTTATAAGCACCCCTCTCTGCGCAGATCACTGCAACAGCTGGCACTGACAGCGCCTCGTCGTTGAGCTTTCGTAGCTTTTTATTTAATTTTTTGACACGTATTGATATCTAAGGGGTTTTTGTGTTTTTGTTAGTAGTTTTAGTATTTCGGGGAATAGAAAATGGGTTTGACATGATTATTTTTCATGCATATCTAAAAACTTCTTTAGACAAAGTGTTCACCAATGGCTTATCTATGATCATACATTTTTCTTCATATTTATTCAGTTTATTTTATTTTATTTAGCAACACAAGTCAGCAGTAATATGCTGCTTCTTCTAAATTATTATAATTAATGATGATTAGTGTTAATTTCCACTTGAAACTCGCTTTTGCTACACACTCCCGCTCGCATGGAATAAAATAAAATACTGAGCATGATCCAATTAAAACTGCTAAACAAAAGTTTGCAATTAAAAAATGGGAATTAAATGCAACTACAACAACAAGCAAAGTAACATTTGTTCATAGTTGATAGCCAACAAAGCTTAGAACACAAAGTTCAAAAGTAAAAGCTCGAAAAGAGAATAAAATGTGTTGTGAGTTACGAAGTATATGTATGTGAGTAGAAATAGGAAAAAATTGCATTACGTGACCAAACTTTAACTTACTTTTCACTTTCGCTGAGCTAAGCAATTTTTCTTTAAAAAAAGTGAAAAAAATCGCATTAAAAGGTAACTGTGAAAAATCGCTACAGACAAGTTGCGCGTTGCGCTGGTAATAATGTTCTTGCTGTTGTTGTTGTTCGCCAACTTAATACAATTTTCGCTGAGAGTGTTGAGATTAGTTATTTAAGTTGGCTGGATTTGAGATGAGTGTGTTGAAGCGTTAAATGTCGCATGTTGTTGTTGTATGAAAGTTTTGTAGTTAAGAAAAAAAAAGCGCTTTGTGTTAGAAAAATATGAACGGGTGAGAAGTGGAAAGGGAGAGTGTTAAAGTGGCATAAATTATATTTTTTTACTATAGAAGGTGAAGCAGAAGTTTAATATAAACAAAGAAATATTTTTTTTAGATTGCTTCTGTCTATACTAATATTATTATAATTTATTATTTATAAATTATTCCTGCTAATAATTTTTCAAAACAATTTTCATCAAAAATAAGCTATTTACATTTCATAGAAATAAATTTTTATGTGCATTCATATGGCTGTCAATACAGCCAGCCACATAGTAAAATACTAAATTTAATTTTTTTTACAGATATTTTTAGCTTTTCGGCAATCTTCTTCTTTTTGTTTATCACTAAGCATTCCGTTATTTACAAAAACAATAGCGCTAACAACAAGGCAAGTGGCCGTCTTGCTCATGTGGCTGACCGATTGATAACCGGTTCTATGGTGTAATGGTTAGCACTCTGGACTTTGAATCCAGCGATCCGAGTTCAAATCTCGGTAGAACCTTCATTCAAAATGAATTTTTTTCAAATGCACAGAAATATTTTTAATAGAAAAATGAAGTAAATTTAGTATAATAATAATAAAAGTAATAAAAATGCGAAAAAATTTAGATTGTAGAGTTATTGAACTAAAAAATTTATTGAATTTCATAAAATAAAGCGCATGCTGCTAGAAACACACACATACATATATGAAAAGTAGGGAGTTCACTTACTTTCTTCAACAAACTTCTTCTCTGTTTCATACAAAAATTCGGTATTTTCTCATATTATCCGCTTATTTTCCATTTTCTTTTGCTGCTGCAAACGTTGACCACTTCTTGTCTTGTCTTGAGTTCTTTCGCAGCCACAGCGAAGTTGAGGCTTTCCGGCACTTGTGCTTTTTAGTGAAAATCCTTTATTAACAATGCTTTTGTTGCTGGCGAGAAGTGTTACTCATGCTTAGTCTCAGACCAGATTTTGCCGTTTTCTATAACTTTTTTGCTCTTCTATTTTTTATCACATTTTTGCTCTTTTTGCTTTCGAAAGCACTATTGCCTTTGCTTTTCATTCAAAACGTGACTGCTAAAGTTTTCATTTATTTCATTTCTTTTAGTTTGCTTTGCTTTGGCACTCTCCAACGTTTGTGAAGCTTTGGCGCGCTGCGGGTAAGTGGGTCCAGACATGTACGTTTTCAATTTGCATATCATTGGCAGTGATTGGGCTGAAAATCTGCGTATGCATTGAATGCTTTTGCTTAACCGAATGCCATTTTGCCACAAAAGTATTTTTAAAGTTCGCAAGCAAACTCTCTTGCCTCTTCCCACTTTGCATGTTTGAGCAGCTTATATAGCTAGATGGGGGTTTCACACAATTTTTCGAGCTATTCGTTTGTGCTGCACGTGCACACCACTCCCCGCCGCCGCTCAACGCATTTTCTTTTCCCCGAATTTAATTTCCACTTTCACTTATTTATTGTTCTAAGTGGCCCTTTGCAACTTGCCAACTCACCGAGCGGGCCCTTCAAAGTTCAATACCCCCAACTATTCAATTTACCTACAGTTGTGTGTTTGTATATACATAACGGTATATTATTGGTTGAAATACGTTTGCTGGCGACACTGCCACTCAATGAAAGTGCCAACCGCAAATATACAAACAAAAAGTGTCACCACAAATTTCTCCTGCCACCCACGAATTCTCAGCGGTAATTTATCCTGAGCATTTTCTTTCACTTGTTAGCAGGACAACTGACACATACACACACACATATGTATATGTGTTTATTTCCCTTTCACGCTACTTGAATAGTCCTTCACTTTGTGTTTGAGATTTACTGTGGCACCTTGCCAGCGCAACCTATCAACAAATGCCTCCGTTCATATGTCGGAACTTTAATTCAGGCTTCTGCAAATTTATATAAAAATAAATTCGGCTTCTTTCGAGTTGCGCTGCAATCAATATGGGTTTGTGTCCATTAATACGTCGGTGTTTTGCTACCCCAAATTCAATTACTCGCGCTCACCCCCTCTCAACTCACTTCTGGGCACCTAATGTCTGAGCAGCAATTAAGCGCTCGCTATAACGGTACTTGTGCGCATTGCTGTTGTTGTTGCATTGGCAGCTCTGACTCCAGCTAATTGCATGTACCTACAGCATAATTGCTAAGTGAGTCAAAAAACGAACGAACGAACGGAGTGATGCTCAAATGTTTGTGTTGTGGTTGTTATTAGTAATTGACCCAGTTTCTCTGACGTTTAAAGATGCGAAAGCAGATATGTCTGTTTGAAAGTATTTGTGTACTTTTTCCGCATTCAAGTGCCTTGCACTCGTTTATTCAGGTTTCTGCGAACACTTCACTGCTTGTACTTTCGTTTCGTTTGATGGGAAAAGCATGAATGGAAATGGTTTAGAAGGTAGAAATACGTAGACTTAGGTACATATAGATTTCCACTATACTCTAACAGCATGTGGCACAGAGTATAATAGTCAGCCCGTCCGTCTGTCCGTACAATCGATAAATTAAGAAAATATTTACATATTTTAATGACCACAAAATAAATATTTCTTCGACACATATTCCTTGGCAATCTTGGAAAGTTGGTATTGGAGATGCTCAAAATCGGACCATGCCACGCCCACAAAATGTCGTTAAGTGATAAACTATAAATAACTAAAGCACAAATGAAATAATTATTTGACAAATTTCAACCAAGCTCTGTAGATATATTTCTTTCTTGATATTTTGACATAAATTTTATTGAAAATTTTCGAAATCGGTCGACAACCACACCTACTTCTCAAATAATACATTTTTTTTGACTCTCAAAGCATTAAAGATGTGGTATCACTCACCGAATTTGAAGAAAATCTCAATATCGTATTTTGGTGAAAATTTATGTTAAAAGTTGTGATTTTGTACAACATCCTGAACGGCAAAAACGAATTTACTCGATGAAGATTGTTGTTAAACACAAGAATATTTCAAAGAATCTTTGGGAGTCCCGGTTTCAACACGTTTAAGTTTAGGTGATCCCTCAAGAGCTAAACAAACCTGACATCCAAATTTAATGAATTCCATCGTACGTGACCTCTTAAACTGTCAACGAACTCCGGCCAAAGATCGTTGACTTTGACGAAAATGTAAACACACCCCTAACAAAGGTCGTTGACCTCGTCCAAAATGTAAACAAACTCCTGTCAAAGGTCATTGACCTCCACCAAAATATAAACAAATCGCTATCAAAGGACATTGACCTCGACCAAATAATAATAAATAAACCCCTGACCAAGACCAAAATATAAATATACCCCTGTCAAAGGTCAATGATCTTGTCAAAAGTTTGTTTACATTTTTTTCGAGGTCAATGACCTTTGACAGGGTTGTGATCATGGGAAGTTAGTTTTATTTATATTGTGAGGAGTCAGGATTGCTGTTATTGATCTTTTAGCTTCCTAGTTTCTATGGAAATTTGCTTTATTTAAAGCCAAGTTTTGATACCGACCATTTTCGGGGTTTCGGGAGTTTTATCTAGCAATTAGCACTTTCCATGCAAAACACAAATAATTAATCGCAAATTCTACTTAAATGACAAACACACAAAATACTTAAAGTCCTAGCTCCCCACATATAAAATACTCAATGAGTGTTCGTTGCGGATCACACGTGTCCAATGACCGAATGTGGTTCATATTACACTTTTAAAGCCAATGCGAGTTGTCAACCAAAAGTGATTTTGTGTAGAAAAGTCTCTTCAAAGTAATGAAATAAACAGTCATCGAAATAAATGCGTGTCATAGAAGTAATGAAAATTCGTGCGAATTTGTCACATGTGTTGCCACTCGACTTTTAGAGAATTATATATGATATATACATGAGAAACAAGTAAGGAAGGGCTAAGTTCGGGTGTAACCGAACATTTTATACTCTCGCAATTTATTGATGTAATTTTATAAGGATATCACAATTCGACCCATATATTGGGTATAAAGTTCAATAGAATAACGAAAATCATCATAAATAGTATATGGGGACTGAGGTAATTCCTAAACCGATTTCACTCGTTTTCACCACCAAGATACAATGTATCGAAGACTAAACGCTCCCTTAATTTAATAATACTTATAATTAGGTATATGGGATCTAGGGGAAGTTATGACCCGATTTTTTACCATCAGGTACAGAGAGAAAGAAAGTTATAAGAAAAAAATTCAGAGGGAATGAATTACATTAAAATATCTGAGGGATTTACCTAAGTATATTTTCGTGGAAAAATTACCCTTAGGCACTGAGTTCCTCATGTTCGATATCAGGGGCCTTGAAAAGTCATGGTTCGATTTTGACAATTTTTTCACAAGTGATGATCATATACAGTATTTGTGTAAAGTTTTATTTTGCTATCTTCATTGGTTCCTAATGTATATATTATAAAGTGAAGGAATAAGATGAAATTCAAAAATGAGTTATATGGGAACCATGTGAACCAATTTTGTCCATTTTTCACACGTGTCATCAGGGTGTGAAGAAAATATTATATACCGAATTTCATTGAAATCTGTCTAGTAGTTCCTGAGATATGGTTTTTGACCCATAAGTGGGCGACGCCACGCCCATTTTCCATTTTGTAAAAAAATCTCAGTGCAGCTTCCTTCTGCCATTTCTTATGTAAAATTTGGTGTTTCTGACGTTTTTCGTTAGTGAGTTGACCCACTTTTAGTAATTTTCAACCTAACCTTTGTATGGGAGGTGGGCGTGGTTATTATCCGATTTCTTTCATTTTTGGACTGTATAAGGAAATGGCTAAAATAAACGACTGCAGGAAGTTTGGTTTATATAGCTTTATTGGTTTGCGAGTTATATACAAAAAAAACCTATTTGGAGTGGGGTCACGCCCACTTTTCCAAAAAAATTACATTCAAATGTGCCCCTCCCTAATGGGATCCTATGTCCCAAATTTCATTTTCATAACTTTATTTATGGATTAGTTATGACACTGTATAGGTTTTCGCCATTTTGTGGGCGTGGCAGTGGACCGATTTTGCCCATTTTCGAAGCAACCTCCTCAGGGTGCCAAGGAACATATGTTCCAAGTTTCATTAAGATATCTTAATTTTTAATCAAGTTATCGCTTGCACGGACAGACGGACAGACGGTTGGACAGACATCCGGATTTCAAATCCACTCGTCATCCTGATCATTTATGTATATATAATCCCATATCTAGCTCTTATATTTCTTGGTGACACAAACAACCGTTAGGTGAACAAAACTATTATACTCTGTGCAACAGATTGCGAGAGTATAAATATTGCTGTTTGTGGACATTCAGCCACTTTAAAGCCATTCTCCAAAACAAATTTTAGTTTGAATTTCAATTTATTTATTTCGTTTTTACGCAAAAATGTCACAGTGTGCGTCGAATACATCTCTCATCCATTTAACGGCATGCCTCATATAAAGTAGTCATTATATTTGTATGGCGATTACACAACAAAGTGCAATGGCTACCTTCAGTTTTACGGTCAATTTGCCACATTTTTATTAAATAACATATTACACGGCAGAAAAATTTAATGCCACCAACATTTTGCTCATTTCCGTTGACAATAAAAATTCTGAGGAACAAGAAAAGCACTAGTCACAGCCTTGACGAATTTGTACAGCCCACACTGGCTTCCAATGCCTCCAAGCGGCACGTACATAACTGAAAGCATTATTTTCTTTATTTTTATTATTTTTCTTTTGTGCTTTGTATGGATCACATTCGCTTTCCGCAGTACGCTTTGACATTTGATGGAGTTTTGATATCGACACGTGCCCAAAGCGAAGTGAGAATAATGAGGCAACTGAAAGACGGTCATGCCACCAGCGTCAGGTTATATAGAATAATAGATTTAAAGATAGAACTAGCAACGAGTTCTAGTCATAATTTATATACTCCCTCTGACGATATGTAGTCAATGTGCCTATGTCCAAAGTATCAAAAACAGTCATCCAAATGACTTTCCACTTAATTGAGTCACTGGACTAAATCAAGTATAAAAGAAAGCCTTAGGAATTAAAAACAAACGTATAATGAATGTATTTGACATAAGGTGGTCTTTAAAGGTTTGTATTTCTGTACTAGCTAAATTATTTATTTTTCTTTAGCTTTCGCTTTCGTACATTCATGATCTGCGACCCACCCCACCATTTATTGATTTCGCTCACTGTGTTTTACTACAGATTAACTGAGCATTGACCTCATGCTACGACGTAAGCAACAAAGAGCCGTGAGCGGCAAAAGAAAAAGGTTGCTTTTTGATGAAATATTCTTCTCCTGCTTCATTTATTATTACTTGTGACAGTTGAATGCGAGTTTTATGCGCTCTTTTTGGTTTTATTTTGAATAGATAAATGATGCGGTAATAAATTGAATGAAATAAGTGGCTCAAATATGAGTGACAATAAAATAAAAGAGCGAAAGTGTATTAAATACAGACAGTTTTTTGGCATTATAATGAGTTGATGAAGGCCGGCAATATTGCAATGAATGCTGAGAAAGAAGTGAAAGTGTGGGGGAGACCTGTAAATTTGCTAATAAAATTTTAAGGTTATTCATAAATGTCAAATATATTTCAGCAAATTTTATCATATTGTTCTTAATTTTTGTAATAAGAATTGGGTATATAGTGGAATTGTTATATCTATTACACCCTGAACAGGCAGGGTATATTAAGTTTGTCACGATGTTTGTAACACCCAGAAGGAAGCGTCGGAGACCCTATAAAGTATATATATAAATGATCAGTATATTGAGCTGAGTCGATTTAGCCATGTCCGTCTGTCTGTCCGTCTGTATATATACGATACGATATATAGTTTTTAAGATATCGTTTTGTAATTTTGCAGATGTTATTTTCTCTACAAGAAGCTGCTCATTTGTCGGAACTGCCGATATCGGACCAATATATCATATAGCTGCCATACAAACTGAACGATCGGAATCAAGGGCTTGAATGGAAAACTTCGGCATTTTACTACATATATTCACTAAATTTGGTGTGAGTTATTGTTCATATAAATAATTTAATCTCCGAAAAAATTGTTCAGATCGGTTCACTATAGCATATATCTGCCATACAAACCGAACGATCGGAATCAATGGCTTGTATGGAAAATTTTCGCATTTGACGTGGTATCTTCACGAAATTTAACACGGATTAATGCTTAAGGTAATAATATAATCTCCGAAGAAATTGTTCAGATCGGTTAACTATATAACCTTAATGTTTCTAGCAAACAACTCGGCTAAAAAGAATTAGTAAAATGTTTTCTTTTTTTTACTTACTTTTTCTTACGTCTTTAGATTTGCTTAAACACATTGTTACTAAAAGAAATGCACCTGTGAAGGGTATATTAGCATCGGTACAGCCGAAGTTAACGTTTTTTCTTGTTTTTATTTATTTTTCTCCTTTCTTTATTATTTATTTAATTTTTATTTTTTTATATTTAAATATTTTTAATATTGAAATTTTAATATTTAATTATTAATCTATTCTATCATATTCACTCAGATAATCCCATTTTTTGTGTTTTACTGAAATTTTTCTATCACTTCCATAATTGCCTTCAACCACTTGACCTCTTCAAATGAACTCCAGCGACAGGAAGTATCTGCTAATGACAGTTTTGGACGGCAAATATTTACTTACGCATTCCGCCATTAGCAACACTTTGGGTGAGCACAAATTGCCACTGCCACACTGAAATGGTTGACGCCTCACTGGCTGCCGCAACGCACCAAAGCGCTCGCTGGAATGTTGGTTGCGCTAAACCACAGCTAATTAATATATGTATGTATATATAAATTTAATGTGTCAGATTTTTATCGAGGCAAATAAAAAACAATAAATGTCCAACGCAAAGAACAGCCATGAAAAATGTTTCTTAATGGGCAATTTGATGATGGGCCCGGGTGTTTGGGCTGCCACAAAATGAGCCAAAGAAAAATCGCTATTCATTTGCTTCATAAATCATGCCTTTTATGCGTATGAAATGCCTAGTGACAGTTAAGTGTTAACAAAAACTCGCCCAAAATGCGTATTTGCCAGCGTCTGACAACTGAAATGAAATAAGAATTTGTTTATGCAAATATTAACACACACATACATTCATATGCAATATGTGTTGTTGAAATTAGTTTAGTGGTAGTAGACAAGAAACAAATGTGTGGTTTCAAAAGGATATTGACCCTTTTTGACAGTGAAAGTGAAATGAATGTGGCAATTCAAGTAATTTAATTAGCTATTTGTCATAAGTGTGCTTGATTTATATGCCTACTCAATTGTGCTTGTGACAGCAGTAAACTTCATACTATTGTTAAAAAGAGATTAGTGAGTGGAATGTTAGATTTAAGGAAGAAAGGCATAAAAAATTTTACTTGAATTCAAGAATGATATGCTGATAAGTTTGTGGTGGAATTGTGTTGTTAAGAGCGCTACTAATCTGCCAAACGCTGACTCACAGCATTTTCAATGACTTCTGTGCTTTAAAATAAAGCAATAAACGAATATGACCTGTCATAAAAGCCAGCAGAAATGCCAAACGCAGTTAAAATTTATCTACAAAATTTCCGTAAGGCATTGCGACAGCCCTGACATAAAAATTAAAAAACCGATTCAACTTCATGGCAAGCATATTTTTCGATGTAATCACAAATAAAGCAAGCGCCAATCGAGCAGAACTATTTAAACGACCTTTTATAGCCGAAGTTGCACTCGTCACAAGTCGCAGGTCACAGAAGGAAGTTATTTCTAAGCTATTTATATGAAATTCCGTATAGAAAGTGCGTGTTTATTTGCATTAAAAAGTGGAAATTTTTATACGGAAGTATGCTCAGCTTCACGTAGTGCCATTAAAAGTAAAAAACCTTAATGGTTTGGAATTGTAAATTCGTTGCAGCATTTTGCACAGCGTTAAAGCTGAAATACTTTAATTTTTAAAATGCAATTGGAGCTTTATTGAGTATGGCCATTAAAGTTTGTTTAATTAATTTCATTTTCGCATAAAATATATTTTTATGAAGCTTAAAAATTGTCCACAGATTAATTTTGTATTTATACTTCCCGCAAGGACAATCACTTTGGCTCCATTCGCTAAACCGCCAACTGGGCCACACATCCAGACTCTCCTGCGCTTGATAGCAGTGATGCGAAACTGGCTTAATTTCCGTGCAATTTAATAACCGCAATTGAGCTTAAGCCACAAGCAGCCACACACACATAGACGTACATATGTATGTGGCCTTGCAACACACCCAGCGTAAGGCAGGAGTGTACAAATTGATTTGCATGTAACCACAGCTGTCACAGCAACTGACCAACCCGCAAGGACTGCGTTAGTTCCAGAAGTGGTTACAACAGTGTATCAGGGCCTACCAACAGGGAATAACCACTTCCTGCCCTCGCACACACACACACACTTGCTGCGCCGGCGGTCAATCGTAAAAATGTTGTAAGTGAGCATTAAAAATGTAGCAGCTTGTTGCCATCACTTATCCAACTCCTTGCCACTTTTTATGCAGCTACACACACATTGTAGCCTTGCCCGACCGCAGACTGACCAATCATTAAATTATACCCTTCGGCAATCCACGCTTCGATCACATCCGCACCCCGACAGGCGCTGGCACTCTGTCTCGGCCAATTACTCGCCTGACTGCCCAGGCACAAATCACTTGGGTATCCGCTTGCTAGTTTTCGGCGCACTGCCGCTTTTTTTCGTCCGCATATTTACATGTTTTCATTCTCACTTTCACAAGTCGCTTTCATTTCCCGGCAATACTTTCACTCTTCACATGCTTCCAAACATATTTGCGCGCCCCGAGGCGGTAGCTGTGGCATTTTATTATGCTTTCGCGGTATTTTTTGTTGTTGCTGGCAGTCCACTTCGCCCCTTGTATGGTGAAGTATGAAAAAAAGTATGTTTATTACAGCGAATTGAGCGCATCAGCGCGAAAGCAAAGCGTGAAGCTCATAAATTCTTGGACTTCGGCACAAAAGCTGTCGGGGCGTATACGCAACTTTTATGCAGTGTGTTTATTATAACGGCATATTTACGATTTATGTTTGTTCGCGCCCCTTTTCCGCACAGATTTGATTTTATGATTTAGCTGCGCATAAATAAATATCGCTTTTATGAGCTGCGAACAAATAAAAAAGCGATTTTTTACTAATGAAAATGTCAAAAGGAGTAATTTGACAGCCAAATACCGTTTTAATTTATTAAATTAAATTTATTGCAAATGAAAATCACCGCCTTAATGTCATAAACAATAATTTAAACTGAAAAATACTTATATTTAAAAAAATAAAATAAAATAAAAATTCTAATTCTTCAAGGTAATTATTATATTGGTAAGCACCAAGGAAGCCATCACGTCATCACAGCCCAGTGCGTCCTTCATGTTGCAAAATCATCAATTAACTTTCACATTAATTGACAAAAGCGAAACATTGCTTTATCTTCAGCGGAAGCGTGCAAAGCTTGAAAAGAATCAACAAACTACCAATTCAGGTCAGTGGCACTTCAATCATTCTGTCAGTTGAGTAAACAATGCACAATTACGCCAAACCAAACACCATCCAAGCAACAAATAATGCAAGCCACGGTGAGCAATAACAACAAATAAAAAGCATTTGGAGTAGCAAGTGAAACACAATAAGACACACTTGGCATGTGCAATATTAGTAGAAAACATTTCCTCTGAAAAGAGCACAACAACAACTAGCGCTGAACAATTATTATTGCAGCAACTTTTTCTAATAGCCACACTTGAGCACTCATATTGTAAAAACAACAATTACAACAACTGTCGGAGTTGGTTTTTGCTTTATTTTGTGGTTTATATTGCAGTTGAGTCGCTAAGTCAGGACAGCTGTCAGTGGTTTCAGATGTCTACTGGATGCTGGATGGATACACGTTTGCAGAAATCACTCTGCGGAGTGTGTTTAGCTTTTTTAGGTTAGGAAAATAGATAATTTTGTGGTTAGATACTTGTGATTATATAATAGAGATTGGAAGAAGGAAGATCAAACTCCACGAACCCGAGTTTATTATGCCGAAACCTGGACGGTAGATAGTAAGTAAAGTTGAAATTTCCTAGGAGATTCAGTAGCTCAAGGATCAAAAGGGCAAGTCCTTGAAAAGTTTCTGCTTTTTACACACTTCTTGACTGGCGTTCCATCGACTGCGGTATTCGCCGTTGCCAATGTTTAAGGGACTATAAATCTTGTGCAAAATCTTTCTCTCGAAAACTCCCAGTGTCGCCTCATCGGATGTTGACATCGACCACGCTTCTGCACCGTAAAGTAGGACGGGAATGATGAGGGACTTGTAGAGTTTGGTTTTTGTTCGTCGAGAGAGGACTTTACTTTTCAATTGCCTACTTAGTCCAAAGTAACACCTGTTGGCAAGAGTGATTCTGCGTTGGATTTCCAGGCTGACATTGTTATTGCTGTTAATGCTGGTTCCCAGGTATACGACATTATCTACGACTTCGAAGTTATAACTGTCAACAGTGTCAAGCCAAGACGCGAATGCGCTGACAGTTTGTTTGATGACAAGATTATTCGTCTTGTGCTCGTTCACCACCAGACTCATACCCTTCGCTTCCTTATCGAGTCTGGAAAAAGCAGAGCTAACGGCGCGGTTGTTGTTTCCAATGATATCGATATCATCAGCGTACGCCAGTAGCTGTACACTCTTATAGAAGATTGTACCTTCTCTATTTAGCTCTGCAGCTCATATTATTTTCTCCAGCATCAGGTTAAAGAAAACACACGAGAGTGAGTCATCCTGTCTGAAACCTCGTTTGGTATCGAACGACTCGGAGAGATCTTTCCCGATCCTGACGGAGCTTTTGGTGTTGCTCAACGTCAACTTACACAGCCGTATTAGTTTTGCAGGGATACCAAATTCAGACATCGCGGCATAAAGGCAGCTCCTTTTCGTGCTGTCGAAAGCAGCTTTAAAATCGACAAAGAGATGGTGAATCGACATTTTCTTTTCACGGGTCTTCTCCAAGATTTGGCGCATGATGAATATCTGGTCAGTTGTGGATTTTCCAGGTCCAAAGCCACACTCGTAAGGTCCAATCAGTTTATTAACGAAGGGCTTTAGACTTTAACACAGTACGCTCGATAGAACCTTATATGCGAAGTTAAGGAGTTTTATCCCACGGTAGTTGGCACAGATTGTGGGATCTCCCTTTTTATGGATTGGGCAGAGTGCACTTAGATTCCAATCGTCGGGCATGCGACACACTAACTGCGGTCAAAACTTAGAGATTTCTTTAGATCGATTACTGGTACTAACTTTTTGCCGCATTTAACTGTGACAACTGTGTCAGCATATGTTTTTAATTTTCTTCAAAACGCGTCCTTCACGCCTCCACCACCATTGTCCAGCCCACATTCGCTGGCATTTTGTCATGTTCTTGTACATTGTTGGCGTCACTGACACTGACGCTGGTCAACATCAGCGTCGTCCTACTCATCAGTGTGCTACAACATTGCCACTGCATAGCGTCAGTCGAAACAATGTAACAACAACAACAAACAGTTGTTGTGCTATTTCTTTTTTCAAATGTGCGCAGAATTTGCGGTTAATGTTTACTGCTGTGGCCGCAGTTGTTGTTGCTATTGTTTTGGTTGTGATTGTTGTTGGATGTTGGCTGTTGACGCGCACAAAGTTGCCGCTGGCAATACACTATTATTGCAATTATTGTCAACATTTAGTCAAGTTTGCAGTCCCCGACCTACTTTATTTACGACAGCATGCAATGCGCGTAACAAAAGCAAGAACAACATGCCTAAATAACGGTACAATTGCAAAGGGTGGTGAAAATATGAAATCTCATAACTCACGTACGAGGGAGGGGAGACATAGCAGTAGTGCAGTAGTAAATTTCATCAGTGCAGACAGCTGACATTGCGTTGCAGTGCAAATATGTCTGTTCATCAGTTATCTGCAACTTTTCTAGTTCAAAAAAATCTCACGTTCCACAACAACCGCAAAGAGTAGCGCAAATATATTATATAATATATATACCATATAGTATATATAATTATTTCTTTCCTTCAAGCAACTTGCAACGCACTCCTCACAGTCAAGCGATACACAAATAAACACTTCAAATGCAATCAAAATCGGAAAACGATACGCAAAGGCTCCTTTCATGACAGCAGCCCGCGCTCTCTACCTATCTTCTGTTTGTGCATTGCAAGCTGCACACGTACCCGAAATTGCTGCCAGCTAAATTGTCGCCGTGACAAACTTATTTGGCAATTTAATTGCATTGCGAAAATGTTGCTGTGCTCGCGGCAGCAGCGGCGACAGCGGCGGCATGTGCCTTCGAACTGCCAAAATGTTGGCAACAGTCGGTTATTGCATGCGCCAAGGTTTATGCTATCGCAATATGCCTGTCAGTTTGCGTTTATCTGCAGTGTATAATTTTGATGCGGCAATAATTAAATTGCTCACACACTTAGCTGTGTTTTATCGCATGTACTACGCGTGTTGCGTATACGCAGTGGCGCACTGAGGGCACACATGTTATATATTTGAGGGATTTTGCCTTTTAAACTTGGTAAAAGCAAATTTATTTGATTTTTTTTTGTGAACATATTAAGGGGTTAAGGGTAGTCAGAGACACGAAAAAATGAGAATTTTCAAAAAAAAATTTTTTAATTTTTTAAAATCTTTCGATCAGGCCTGAGCTTATTATATATTCTAAAAGCTGTATGAATTTCATTAAAATCTACTGAGCGGTTATCGAATTACAGTTGTCACCAGTTCAAAAAACATAGTTTTGAGAAAAACGCATTTAAAGTTTCACACCTGCGTTTTGGAGTGCCCGAGCGATCTTTGTTATTTGTCGAATAACTCTAAAAGCAATTAAACTTCAAAGTTTCAGAGTATATTTTTAAGATATTACACTTAACGAAAATCCAAAAGTTGATTTTTTGAAAATCATGACTACCACTAACCCTTTAAATAATATTATAGAATTTTTTAATAATATTTGAATATACTTTTGAAGCATAAAAGCAATTTACTTCATAAAAAAATTATTCTAATATAAATATATATATTTTTTCCAATTTTTTGTAACTATATTCCACAGTTGATTACATTTTTTATTTTTATCTCAGCTTAGCCACATCAAAGTTCACTTCACTGTCAGAATTGCATATATTAGCATGCAGGATCCTTATGCATTTACAGTTGTAAACAAGGCGCTGTACATGTAGCTATATTTAAATGACAAACCATTTCAATATCGTTTCATGTCAGCTTTGCTTTATTTTTTACGCATTCGCTTAATCCACAGTGCCACAGTTGACACCGCAGAGCTTTCTTAGCGCCGCGCATATCACAGTAGTTTCACTTTGCGCTGCCTTCGGTACACAGATATACATATGTATATGCAAAGTGGCAATGGAAAGCAGCGCGCGGTCTAGCATAAAACCACATCAATAACACACATAGCATCACACGCATAGCCACACACTCATAGCCACACATATACAGCAGTATGCAAATGCCGCGCCCACGCCGGTCACAGTTGATCCGCAATTCAAATGCCATTGCATGCATTTCATTTGCGCCAACCGCCGCATATAGAGTCGTAAATTCTATCAGTTCAACTTTTTTCACGGCTTTTTTCTTCTTTGGCTTGCAGCAGCAGTGTGATTTTTTACAGCGCGCTGTCCCTGTTGCATGATCTGGGTATCAACGTAAGCAAGCGCCTTTATTGCGCCCGAGTTGCTGATAGTTTGCTGGGGCGTACGCTTATTGGTGTCACTACATTGCCACATGCAATTGTGTACCAAGCAATCAGTGGATATTGTCATTGCAAGCAACCAGGGCACAACACGCCGCACGCAGAAACAATGGAGGGTCACGGAAGCGCGCAACTCAAATAGCAACTGAGGCACACAGAAGACTGCATGAATATGTCAGCATGTATGCGTGTGTGTGTGTGCAGCGCAAATATTTGATTTGCATTCGGTGGCCACTAAGCGCCAACAGACACGTCACTACCGTCCAAGAAACTGTTGGTGAGCCAGTGAGGGAAGCGTTAGCAAATAGAAACTGTATTCTACTGAACTCACATTACAAAAACAAGCATTGCGCTCTAACCAACGGTAAAACTAAACGTGTAAAACTAGAAAAAAATCAATTGTTTATTGTTATTGTTTGTGCTTAGTAAACGCAGTATTTGTTGTATGAAGCTGCTGCGCATCGGTTAATTCGATTTTGATTACGCTTGAATGCTTTGCATATGTACGAGTTACTTGGCTCCCTCTTTGCTGATTATGCTCGGCTTTGTTGTGGAAACTGTGTCAATAGATTGCATTTATAATTAATTAATTTACAAGAACAAATGGCTAGAGTTTAGCTTTTAAGTTGTTGGGGAATGTATTGAACATAGCTTTGGAAATTTGGTTTGAGATGTAAACGATCTGCTTCATCCAGGACAAAACCTTTCGTCATATTGGAAGCTTTATTCGATTGTTATTTTGTTCTTGGTAAAATATATATTTTATTGATTTGAATTCCATTTCGGCTTAGATGACGGCGATTCCATCCTACATCTGCATATAGTATTGGTTGGTTGGTTTAAAAGGGAGGCAAAGTGAGACTGACTGCGAGCGGTCGCACTTATGCCATCATTAGGCCCATTGTGCTCTCCAGAGGTACTGTCACCTAAAGAACTCGGTCGATTTGACAAACCTTCTACGTTTTTTCCATCCCAGCTGCCCAATTTCTCTTGGGTTAGAGTATGGAGAGCCGTGGAAGATGTCTCTCCTTAACCGACAGAAAACAGCCTTAATTGCTGCTTGGCTATCCACAAAAAAGTGAGTGGAACTGGATGGATCCGACAATCTCTGCCTAAAAGATCGAATTGTAGTCGTTCAGTTTGAAGCTACTTTCTGTATGTGGGTTTTAACAGAAGAACCCTGCTCGCGTACCAATTTCACCTTTCGATCCGTCGGTACTAGCGCTAATTGTATCATTCGACCATTCTTCTCTGCTGGGAAAAGAAAACATTGCGTTTATCTCCTCAACAGTCTCATTTACTCGGTCGCATAGAGTACGAGGGCTGCTGTATATATTTCTGGCCTAGGCCTTACACTAAGTGTTGCCAATGTGCAATCTGACATTTCCATTGGAAAGTTTGTCATTTTTTAGCATAACATCACTCAGAACGTTTTGTCATTTAATCGTGAATTGTTTTATTTACAGGGAATTAAAAAATTCATCTCGGCCAAAAAATGGAATTAACTCGTGAACATTTTCGTGCGATCGTTTTTCACAACTTTCGCCGTGGATTATCGCGACAAGAGTGCATCGATGAACTAAAATCTTTGTATGCCTATGAAGCACCATCCTATAGCACTGCGAAAAACTGGTACAACGAATTCAATCGTGGCCGACGCTCGCTCAAAGACGAATTCCGTGAAGGTCGTCCAAAAACAGCCGTTGTGCCAGAAAACATCGATGCCGTACGTGAACTGATAAGGCAAGACCGTCATGTAACATACCTTCAGTTAGAGGCATGCCTATGCATTTCTCCCACCAGCATACATTCGATATTGCATGAACACCTGGCCGTAAAAAAGGTTTGTTCTCGTTGGGTCCCGCACAATTTAACAATCGCTCAAAAAAAGGCTCAAAGAAAGTGCTTCGAAAATTAGTTTGAGCGCATGCAAAAGTGTATAAATCTTGATGGAGAATATTTTGAAAAACAATAAAACCATTTTCGTTGATAAATATTCCTATTTTCATTATTAGGCCAGAAATATATATAGCAGCCCTCGTATTAGATCTGATATTATCTTGAATGCAGACTTGCATCAACGAAAATATATTTTTACTGGAATTCCTTATTCATTTTAAGAACATATCAAGAAGTAAGCTAAGCCAGATATTGAAGACCAATTAGAGCAATTTATGATACAGATATATGAAAAAGAGAGAAATAAATCGTTGAGGCTGCCTCGCTAATAACGACTATCTTCTATAGGGAAACTCATCAGTAGCGACTATTTAAAGTTTAGAGTATTGGCTTCGATATGTTTCTGTAGCCATCGTTTTCTCCGAACCCAGTGATTTATCCCTAACCTCAGAGCTCAAGAGAAAGCTTTCTTCAAAGTCATCGCTGAGACGAAAGCCTCATCTGCCTTGTAAAAATTGGAACGATATATTAGCAGATCGCAATAATTGGCATGATGGTCAATATGTTTAACATTAAAGTCGTATTTTACAGAAAAAAATATATATCCTTTAAACGATGTGAGCTTTTCAGCCTACATACATAAATATTTGGAATACTTGATGTCACAGCAAATTGGTTGAATCATTACCAATGTAGCTACTCTCTGCTATCGATTTATTTCCTCCAGCAAACAACACTAATACACATGACAGACGAGATGAGATTACTGTGACAGCACTTCGTAAGGAAGATAAGCACATACGAGTATTATGAGCTTATTTGCTGCACTAAAAGTCGTCGCTACGTTGTGCGATGAACAAACAACTTGTCACGCTTTTAGGCAAACTTTTAGCTAACGAGTGAGCTGTCAAATCGCATCAATCGTGTTGGCGTAGATCGAGTTTCATTGCATAACAAAGTGGTATGAAAGCTGTAAATATGAGAGGATAAGTGGGGATATACATACATACATAAGTCATGTGGTAAGAGCGTGGCACTATATATGTATGTGTGAACTACTCAGACTTCCGAACAAACACAAATAGCATCATAGTTATATATTTTCATTACGTAAGCTAAAAGAATTAATCATTAGTACAGAAGGGCTGAAAAAGTAATTTCATTATTTGTAAATACATATATGTGAACTGTTTAAGGCAATTCTTTTACGTATTGTTTTATTAACATTTATAAAGCATTTTCAATTTAGTGTTGATAAGAAAAGTAAGAAAGTCGAACAAAGCTTTTACTTTTTAATTGGTATTTCCATTTAACTCATCTCCACACTTTTATTTTCACAACACTTGTTCAATACAGTGACTCACATTCAACAGCAGCAATGAGTAGCGGTAATGTAAGCTGCTATAAAGCATTTAACATTGCAATTATAGTGTAGAGTGCAGACATGTCGGCAGACAAGCTGGCAATCAAGCAAAATAAGCGATTAAAGTGATGTCAACAGAAGCGCTATTTAACTGCTAGACCGAGCGGCGCATCCTATGAAAGCCCTTAAGCAAGACTGTAATAAGCGTAATTTGTACGTAAAGTGCTAAAATTGGAAGATTGTACTTTAGAATTTATATCTGTTTCACATTAATTTTTGAAGTAATAATCTTTAATTAGTAGATTAAAGAAGGAAGACATGAGAGAACTGACCGTTTTTTTTTTGTTTTTAAACATAAATTTAGAATGATTTTGTAAAAGGATAGATAAATTGTTTCGGCCTGAATTTAAGTGTCACCTCCACGCTTGCAACCCTATTAATAGCTATTAGTTCAATAGAAAAACGAAATCTCGTGAGTAATCGCCCAACGGCCGTATCACCCCGCTATCACTTTGTGATGTTATTATGCTTTTATCTAAACACTTCAGCTACTTTGTTGCTCGAAACAAAAAAAAAACTGAATTGATGTTGCAATCACTTACCAACACTTTCTCATTGCATGATTGATGGTGTTCGATGGCAGAAACTAACATATTTGCTGAATCGCAAGCAAACAGGGATTAAATAGAAATATTGGAAGTGACAGGCAGCACTAGAAAGATACTTGGGAAACTTAATGCAGAAAGGATACATTTGTTATAGTTGAGGGGGAAAGCAGTCATAATTAACAGAAGAAGAGGGGATGGGGAAAGGATTTATATTTGTGCTCACATTAAAGTTGATAAGAAGCCTTTTTAAGTAAAATTATGTTCACGGTATGGTGGCTTGGCAAACTTATGTGTCCCATTTTCCATCACTAGATGACTAGATGGTACAAAAATGCTGACTAACTAACTTTGGTACTAAAAAATCTTAGTTTGAATATATATATATATATATAATATATTTATTTATTTATTTATTTACAAGAGTAATAATTATAAATCATTATTCCACTTAACAACTAAAGCACTGGCTGCCAAGGCCTTCGGCTTTATATAATATATATTAGTCTTCCGCTTTTTTGTCCTTTGAATTTCGCGGCTACGCAAATATAAAGCGCTACAGAGCTCGTATCTGGCAATACTATATATCTTTGAAAGGTCTTGACATAACCCACAAAACGACGCTATGCACGATTAGCTATTACTTCAAACTGCGGAGGAATGGTTTCGACGATTCAAAGCGGGTGAAAACGACACCATGGATAAGCCAGACGGCGGAAAACCTGGAAAACATCGAGTTAGACCGGCTTGTGGCATCTCCTGACATCGCCCAGGGGATGGGAGTTAGTCACCAAACCATTTTAAACCATCTGCAGAAGGCTGAATACACAAAAAAGCTTAATGTTTGGATGCCGCATAATTTGACGCAAAAAACCTTCTGAACCAAACCAATGCCTGCGATATGCTGCTGAAACGGAACGAACTCGACACATTTTTGTGACTGGTGGTGTGACATGATGGTGACTGGCGACTGGCGACAAGAAAGGGATGACATACGACAATATCAAGCGGTCGTGGTTGAAGGTCGGTGAATCGTCCCAAACAGTGGCCGAGCCGGATAACTGTGTTTGATTAGATAAGGGAATGCCGGTAATAGCTGGTGACTAATACTGGACCTTTACGGCGTTTTAATCAAAACTAATTTATGATATAATACTCTAAAGCCGTCATTTGGAATTCTCAGGCAGTCAGTGCAATTGTAACTATTAACAAACAAATATATTTCTGAATTCTATTACTCTCATTATTTTAGGTAAATCTCTGTGAATAGTTGAAACGACTTCAATGCTTGATGTGGTGAGCTCAGAGAGTCTTATCTCTCTAACCAGTTTGGTATGTTGGATTAAGTTTATTTTTATAGTTTCCATTAACTTTTCGAAACACAAGATTGAAGCGTTCTATTGTCTAAAGCTTCTTTTATATTTTATACCAAAAAAGCGCTCCCGTCTTAAATTTTTACTGAGTAGTAAATTTACTTTGAATCTCTTTAACACTCGCGCAAACCAAAGCTACATAGAATTTCGCTAAAGAAAATAAATGAGCGAATTGGATAAGCTACAAAGTCAAAGGGTATGTCTTCTTCTCTTTCTTGTTCCTCTACACTTCTATTCTACACTTAATGAATAACCTGAACTGGCAAAGCAGCAAAGTTGCTAACCCACGAAATCCCTAAGATAACAAGCTATAAATATATCTGTACACTTGCAACAAACAAGCAATGAAGCAAGTGCAATAAAGGCAACAACAGCAACAACAACTCACTTGAAGTTGCATGCTCATGGCAAATATGCGTTGAACTATGCTTGGCTTTGATATAAATCAGAAGAAGCCAACATAAATTTGCGTTAATTAAAATGAGATGATTGTGGGTTGTTAGTCACAAGGCATAAAGCGTTAGCTGGAGAGATATATATGAGGTGGGAACAGGGTTGATGCTTGCAACGGCATTCCAACGCCAATGCAAAAGTCGCTGACACCATTAATGCAGCAAACAATGGCATTCGCGCCCACAAACACTCGTACTTTCACACACACACATACACATGTGCATGTCTTTGGCGGATGTGCGCCGTGGCGTGTGAGCGCTGTGTGGAAGCACTGGAGGAATGGCGGCTGAAAAATGCGTATGAGCAGCATGCAACAGTTCGACGTCGTGTGCCGCTGACAGCATGTAACAGCAGCAGGGACATAGAATTACAGTTTTGCATGCAACAGTGGTAAGTTGAAACATGTAAGGGTGCACCGAGCTCCGGTGGAACCGATTGTTGGATATATTAGGTAATATCTTCCTTCCGCTTTTGTGCTCTTTATCCAATGACTTATAGAAAGTGTTGCAGTGATAAGAGTTCAAATATGCGCCGTTTCCTTCGATAATATGTTTCCATCTAGACGATAACTTCATAATACCCCCCTCATAGAAGCCACCCTCCTTATTTGCGAAGAACTGGGACAGCCACTTTTCACAAGCCCCTTTTGAGTTCAACTTTACATGGCCTTCGCCATGGACAGGAACAGCGAGTAATCACTTTGCGCTATGTGCGGGCTATATGGTGAATGCGATAAAATCTCCCATTCGAGCTCCCGTAGCTTCTGACGAGTCACCAAGTGTGTGGTCTGGCGTTGTCCTGGTGGAACACTACACCATTCCTGTTGGCAAATTCTGGACGCTTCTGTTCGATCACCATGCTACAAGCGGTGCAGTTGTTCGCAGTAGATGGTAGTTTTAGCGTCTGACCCATATCAGAGCAGCTCATAGTGGATGATTCCCTTCCAATCCCACTAAACACATGGCAAAACCTTCCTGGCCGTCAATCTCAGCTTGGCCACTGTTTGGGACGATTCACCGGTCTTCGAACATGACCGTTTTCGCTTGATATTGTCGTATGTGATCCATTTTTCGTCGCCAGTCGCCAGTCACCATCCGCTTTAATAATGGGTCGAGTTCATTCCGTTCCGTCCATTCAGCAGCATATCGATTAGGCTCGGTCCAGAAGGTTTTTTTGCTTCAAATCATGCGGCACCCAAACATCATTTTTTTTGTGTATCCAGCATTCTGCAGATGGTTTAAAATGGTTTGGTGACTTACTCCCATCTCCTGAGTGATGAGATGCCACATGCCGGTCTAACTCGATGTTTTCCATAATTTCACAGGTCTTCCACCGTCTGGCTTATCTATGGTGTCGCTTTCACCCGCTCTGAATCGTCGAGTGATAGAGTCATAGAGTATCATCACCCAAAACACCATTAATCTCACGCAACACCATTAATCTGAACGCAAAATCCAAACTTATCGTAGCTTTTTATATTTGTAAAGCCGCGAAATTCAGAAGACAAAAAGGCGGAAGGGAGATAAATGCCTACCTAATACTTGGTTCGAAAAAAGAACTAATTCGATAATTTAAGGCAGACACTTTGTCTAGTTATACGCTCGGCAGATTTAACGATTTTCATACAAAACATTTCCATACCCCTTGTTCCCTCTAGTGCTCAAATAACCGTTAAGCATTGAACAAAAGCATAATACTCAGTTTGCAACACTGTACTGTGGGTACAAAAAAGTGTCTAAAACGAAAGAAAAGTGGGGTTGGTTTTCGAAATCACATATTTCACTGCATTGTCAGTTGCAAGCCAACAGAAAGCAGTGAGTGCATTTGAAATAATAAAGCCAAAGGCTTAGTTGTAATGTTCCAGAATGAAGAAAAAAAACAAATGAGTTATGTGTACTAATAACAGTAAATAGAAAGGGGCACGTATAAAGGGTATGGAAAGTGAAAAAAAACTGTAAAACAAAAACTAGAAGAAATAAATGTGAATTACTTTAGTAGAACAGGGCCAGTGACCTAACATTTTTTATATTTGCAGTAGCTTCACTTGTTACTAAGTCTCAATAGCTGAGTGAATAATTGAAATAACTTATTTGCATATTAGACTAATTGACTTTTAATTAAGTTCTTAAAAGGAAAATGATTAAATTTTAGAAACATGCAACGTGAATTTTAATAAGAAGCACGGCGCCTAACTTCGAAATCTTTGCCATATGGCTACAATATGATATGAAATAAATATTTCACTCAATCACGTACGATGATTACCACGCTGTTCGTATCAAACGTCATCGATGAGACATTACTCACCTCACTTTGCGTTGTTCGCTTATTATTTCATTACACTCGCCTTTCCAAACATGAATTATTATATGTCTCTATATTCGATCATTAATTGTGTCTATACCTCGTTTATAACAAGTCTAGTGGTTTCCCAGAAACATAAATATTTACGGAGTGTGTTCAAAAAATAACGGGAATTGGTAATATTATTGTTTTATTTTATTGATATATGTACATACTTACTTTGTTTGACTTTGTATGATTAGACGTGTTTGTTATGAGCTTGGTGATTCTCGTTTCTTTAAAGCTCACACTTCGTTGCTTCTTCATGAATTCTTGACCCAAAACAGTACGACAGACGTGAATCCGTATGACTTTTTCTAATTGCAAAAAATGGAGTGAACCTTACACCTCTCACAACCATGCCTGGAATCGCTCTACGAGCCAAAAAATATCCAAAAATTTAGTTTGAGTAGTGTTTCGACGACTGGAAGAAGCGCCAGAATGAGTGTATATTATTGAATGAGGGTTATTTTAATGGCGACCAAATTAATGTAAACGATAGAATATATTAAAAAAAACGAAAATTCCCCTTATTTTTTGAACACCCCTCGTAGTATGTAAATATATATGTATGTATGTCACTACACTTCGATAAAAATGTAATACAAAGCATCGCTGGTGATTAGCGAGCAAAAAAAAATGCATCACGTACCATAAAGCATTAAGCTTAAACAACGTGCTAGAAACTTAAAGCTCACTTTGTTTATTGAAAGCTTGCAAACCTAGTGTAAAATATTGGTCGCCGATCATGTTGAGTGTTGATTAGTGATCTTAATTAATATGTACAACATTGCGTGTGTGAAAAAATACAGTAGTGGAATATACATTTGCTTATATGAAATTATATATTCCCCTACAACTGGCAATGTAAATCATAAAATTTTAGGGATCTACCAGAGCTTTAAATATGTAAAAATGTAAAAATTATGTTACAGTCTTTTACGTATTGCATAGTTTTGAAATAACTTTCCGAACATTTGATGAACACCCTAATAGTGTATGACTTTGCCATACATTTGTCTTAAGGAGAGCTTATCAGACTTTCTCTCAACTGCAATGTAAGGCGTGTAAGAAATTAACATATAAACGTTATGAAATCTTATGAATGTTCAATATTTCGAAACAAATTAATTTGTTTTTGAAAGTGTACGTACTTTAAGGATTTTAAAATTTGAAATGTCTATTAACTGACATAATTCGCAGCATTAGTCATTTCCTTGAATATTTGGTTATGCAGCCATGACGATATTGGACGGAAAAAGAGAATCATAAGGTGCGCCATATAGGGTATCTACCTTGTGCTTACTGCGGCATTAAACGACTGCAATCTGTAGCTTTTTCGCGAACAAGTGAGGCATAAGCATATTCTTCCGCTAACGATTCACTTGCAGTGCTTGTGGACGTTCACTTGGCAGTCGACCGGCTAATTGTAAACACCTAACCCTGCGAAATGTTCAAAGTGAATTTAATTATATTTTTAATCGGAATTTCGCCATTCCTTGAAGTTCTAACTTCAAACAATTTTTGCACCAAACACGGACCAGTGAGTGTTGAAGTGCTTGATATAAATTATAAATATATTTCCTACAATAATACATGACAAATAACTCTCGCTTTGCAGACTAAGGATATCAAATATTGTTGTCCCGGCTATGTGGAAGATGGCGAGAATTGCAGTCCAATCTGTTTTAACGGTTGTGAAAATGGCGTGTGTGTTGAACCCTTTGTTTGTGAGTGCAATGAAGGATTTACGAATCACCAAGGGCCGCATTCACCTTGCGTACCGATGCCAACAACAATTGTGATCAATACGCCACAACGAAGCTGCGCTGAACGCTGCAGCAACGGCACATGCGTGAACGATGTATGCACCTGTGCGCCAGGTTGGCTGTTGCAACAACACGACAGTCGCGACATTTGTGTGCCACCGTGTAACGGCGGTTGTGTGAACGGTTATTGCAGTGCGGCAAATAAGTGTGTTTGCTCTAAAGGCTACGAGCCGCTACCGCTCAACCAGTTCGAATGTATACGACCCTCGGGCAGTGGCGCACTCTGGACCCAATCGGCACAATTTGTAACCATTCTGACCTCGCTGCTGCTGCTGATACGCTACTACTGCGCATTTTAGAAGAATATAAACGCTGAACCAGAGTATGCTGCGATAGGTGACCTGAAATGCTCAAACCATGGAAAACGATAAAAACAACGAGTTCAAAGCACTCACGCTCACGCATTCATTCCACCACTGATAAACCACAAAGTGTACAAGCGCAATTCATAGCATTGCACTGACTGCATTACGAAAAGTCTTCATTTATTTTTAAATTACTTATAAAAAAAGCAAAAAACAAAAAAAAAAGCTAATGTAATATAAACAAGTATTTATAAATACTTACAACTTCAATATACATATACATACATATGTAAATATACGTTTATCTGCATTTTAATGAGAAAAGAGTTCTTGGAAAAGCCGCTCGTCAGCCCGCAAAAGAGCTATAGGAATGCTCAAAGTCAACATATTTTATAACATAAATTTAATTTGCATGCGTGTGCCACCAACACACACACACACACGCACACTCCAGTTATCAGTTCAACGCAATAAATTCTCAAGTCCTTATGTTCCGTGTTGTGGTCACCCCCAGCGAATCAAATGTGGGAACAATGAACTTTTTATGACACAAATAATTGTCGAAAGCGTAAACCTGCTGCTGCTGCTGCGAAAATACGCTGAACGCGCACCTAAGTACCTCGACGATAAATAAAAATTTAGTTGTAATAAATTAGTGGCGATGACTAATGTGCTTTTCATACTAATTGCTCGCATAAATTTCGGAAAACTAAAGAAAGCGCAGCACTGATAAAGCAGAGAACGGCAATAAATAAAAGCTTGTGGCAGTTAAATGAAAATATTTTCTATTCTAAATTTGCTCAAACGTTAGAACTGCAGCAAGAAGCACGAAGAATTTTTATTGTGAAATCTAGCTTAGTGCAGAAAGCAAAATGGTTAATAACCGAAATCTTTCTGTGTTTACCCGAGAAACTTATAATCTGACGCAGAGGTTTTGAATGAATTTTCCCAAATAAACGCTAAATTGTTTATCGTTAATTGCGCAATTAGTGGAAAATGCGATTCATCAGAATATTGAAGCTATTTAGTCAACGGAAAGCGTAGCTTAAGTTTATTAAATTAGTATTAGTTACATATGCTTATTATTTATTAATTGTGATAAGAACTTATCGTCTATTTCCGACCTTACTATTTAGAGAAAACCCCCACTATAGCAAATGCAAATTCTTATTTATCGCACGTATGAAATGTAAACTTGTTTATCCATTAAGCTGCATGTAAGCTCTGTTGGGCTTTCCAATAAATAATTTTCAATATTAATAATCTTTATTCTTAATCTAGTTTTCGCTTAAAAATTGTGGCTTTGTCGATTATGAAGCGAAGAAAATTAAATAATTTTTTTTAAATGCATAAATTTTCTACTCAACTCTGTCGTTTTAATGAAAAACTGAATATAAACCAATTCAAAGAGATTTTTTTACCATTTACTCGAGGTGCATTAAAGTTTATGTGATTTAGTTTTTTAATTTCCGCTAGATAAACCCAGTGACAAGCTTTTTTAATAAAATTTCGGCAAGTAATATGTAAATACATACAAACATTTAACAAAAACGATATACTGAAGGCCTTGAGCATATTTATAAACAACGTGATGCTATCTAAACTGATTTCTATATAAAATACATACATACATACATATATATATGTATATGCGTACAGTTATTTCTGCATGTGAAGAAACAAGGAAACCCCAACAACATGTCTGTCAGCAGACAGGTAAATTTATAGAAGTCAACCACCCACTTCTCACCTGCCAAAAGAGGGCTAAAGTGGGTAAATAGGCGAATAGGAGACATAAGGAATGCGATGAGATGAGCGCCTACCTTAAATACAAGTAAGTAAAAGAAAGCATCGATGGTCAACCGGAAGTGACATTTAGTAGAGCAGCCAAACCTGGGGGGGTCCTTCTTGTGGGTGGCGTAATGCTACAATGCGCACACAAATACCAAAAATAATATGGCAGCAAGTTGATGAAGATTATGCTACGTTCTCTTTTGTGAATGTATACGTGTATTGGTATGTAACTGACAGGTAGACACTGGTCAGGAGTGTCTGCAGTTTAAATGCTTTGCCTTTGTGGCTGCGAGATAACAAACTAAATGGAATTTATTATTAAAGTTGAAGAGCAGACATGCCTTTAAGAGAGAAGAAGAACAAATTTCTAGTATCAAAGCGAAGAAAATATGGAATTTTTTGTTATCTCAAATATTTGAAAAGGAAATAATTTAATCAAATAATTTCAGAAATATTTTTAATAAATTTTAATTATCCCGCTCGTAATATTCAATTCAATTGTTCAATATTATTTTCTCATGAAATCCATATAAATTTTTGACAATAGTTTAGGTATATATCTTTCAAGATTAACCATTTAAGTTATCAAATATGAATCATATCTATTATAATAAGCATAAATTTTGTGAATCCCGGTACAAATTGTAATTTTCTCAAATTTTTAAATTTAAAAAAATTGTGATTAAGGTTCTACCGAGATTTGAACTCGGATCGCTGGATTCAAAGTCCAGAGTGCTAACCATTACACCATAGAACCGGTTATGGTGCGGAGCTGCTACAGAGCATATACACTCTACTCTTTGCTATGGCACCGCGAGCGTGCTGCGTCGGCAATGCTCATTCAATGCATAACTGTGAGCGTGGTGTGTTTGCCTTAGCGCTCGCTGAGTTTCAGGGTGGTGGTGAGTATTTATGGCGCGTATTGCCTTTGCCTCGCAGCGTTTATTTTTAGCATCGACTAGCTCTTTACTAAGCAGACGTCATAAAGACTGAATTTACAGTAGTGAAAAGAAAGCAAATATTAAACTAAAAAAAAGGCGAAGATGCTTGTAAAATGTGTGGCGCGCGCTTATTTTCATTTCACTTGCTCTGCTGGCATATCGTAAAAGCAGTTGTCTCATTAAATTATGATTGCTGAATGTGGCTGTAAAATTGCAAATGTGTCACTTTTGATTTGGCGAATGATTGCCATTTTGCGGCGATACAATTTTTATGACCACTGACAAATGCAAATTTCCAACATTTAGAGCACTCAAATTTTATTGCATTTATTGGCGAGGGAACGCTAATTCCTCTGCACAGAGTGTGGGCTTAATTTTTTGAAACGCCAAAGATAGCAGGACTTTCGATGGTAAAATGTATTTGAAAGCATTTACAGCTGCTTCAAGTGGTGGTTTAAGAATATACGGGTGCTCATATACAATGTGTTTAAAAGTGGTGAATGATTTCGGTTCTGCCTCAAAAATTAACAAAAATCCGTAATTTTGTAATGGGAAGCGAAAAAACACTGAATATTTCACTTTGCAATGCGATCGAGATGGCTTACTTCATGTAGACTTCGTAATGTCATATTAAAACCGAAAACCGAAACCAATTTAGGCTTCAATAACGTATTATACGTTTTTATTAAGGAGGTTTTAAGACAGTAGTCTGCTTTAGAAGCCGAAAAAAGCGGTTTTTAGCAATTTTTGAAAGGGAAGGAAATGATTGCGGTAAACGGAATTTTAAGATTTCGTGAAACACTTGTTTTCTAACACTTGTGAAAATTAAAAAAACGCGCTTTAATGAAAACGCGCTTTAAAGGTCTGCCTGAGCATTCGCACCTGCTCGACGCTCGGCCACTAAAACTGCTCTAGCTTCGAAAATATTGTCGAATTGGCCTCGGGAATTTTAAAGACATATTCTTGGATAGTTTTGGAAGAGATTTAAAACAAAGCAAAAAAATTGATTTTTTGAAGCCTGTAAAGCAGACTACTGCCTTAAAATTTCAAAAATTTTTTGGACACGTTATAGGAGAAAGATGTTCAAGCATTTATTCATTGAAGAAATTAATACCGTTCAGCTTCTACAATGTTATATAAACTTATTAGAATACATTTCAATGTTTTATACCTTAAGTCCATTCGTTTAACAATAACAACACATTTACTACTGTACCATACTACATCCATACACCTGTTGTTGTTGTATGTGCATGCAACAAGTGTGCTGAATGTTTTTGCAATATAACACACACATATGAATTATGACGGCATTTCCGGCTGAATACAGCCAGTGTTTAAAGCAAACAAAAATGTTTGAGAATTCTATTTATGTATTTCGTACGTGTAACGGTTATTAACCCTGGAAAGTCATGCCTCGTCGTTTCGACGACGCGAGTGTTTATTTTGTACAAAAGCCGAATGAATCAGGGCTGTGAAAATTTTATTTATTTAATAAAAGATTTAAGAAAAACTGTTTGATATTGTTTTATTTAGAAGATATATAAACCAGGTAATGTGAATATATTGATTTTAGTAGGTTTTGATAGGTAGGATAATATATTAAGGACTTTGAGTAATGCCGTCGTCGAATCAACGAGGGATGACCTCTACTTTTTAAAAATAGCGATGACCTTCCAGGGTTAATGACGTTTCCCCACTTGAGTTACCTCACACTCGGAAGCAAAGTGCAAGTTACTCTCAGTCACAACAAATGCGTCATAGTGCGCCGAAGCGACAAGAGAATGTTGCAGGCAACAAATAGGAAATGTTTAGCAACATGTTGCTACTTGATAGCAGAGTAATATGTTGCAAGAGGTTGTGTAACGGTATTTTCGTATAGTAAGAAAAATGAGGGGGTGTTAGGTCGTTGTTTAAGTGATGCCTTATAGTTTATGGTTTGAAATTGTCTTATTTAGGGAATGAGTTTGGGTATTTTATAAAAAAATTTGTAACAGTTTTTACTTCAAAGCCAAACAATGATCTGAAGCACCTGTCTGAGCATAGTACAAGCTCAGTTGAGTCCTAATATGTGCTTTGTCAAACTACATATTGATCAAAGAAACCAAATATTATATATAGACACTCACTAGAGTCTTTAATAGACGTTGAGGCCTTTATATTGCCTTTATATCCGCAACAACCAGCTTCAATTAATTAAGCTTTTTTCCATATATATAGTAGTCTCCTCATACTATGGGATGGACACCCGTTTAAGACATTTCCACGTCATTCAAATCCCGACTTGTTGTGCTTTTTTGCCATTTTCCTCACACTTTTCGCACGCCTTGTTGATTTATGAATGATATGTGTAAGTAAACAAAAAGCGGCGCGTTAAATCAATTGTAAGAAAATGAGAATGTACGAATTGGCAGGAGATAAAATTGTCGAGAAGAACACAACAAAAACACAACCAAGTTAAGTAGAAGAAATGCAAAATCATTACTCACATGCGAAGTCACACGAGTTTCTTAGTAATGGAATTTATCTGCGGTTACAGTGGGTACACGTTTGTTGGTACATTACATGAATATGGTTGATATTAATATGATGTCATAGGAACGGGTCTGACAATGGATTTGTTAAGATGTTAGGACTTTGTATATGGCGAGTATATATTTCATAAAAATTTTTAAACTAATGAATTACGAAAGAAATCAATGTTAGTGAAACCAAATCATTTTTTTGCTAATAAATGCTTCCAGTATGCTAGAATTTAAGGTCATCGAAATTTTATTTTTTGGAATCTGTATTGACCGTATAAACCATGCCATACTGTAAGTAAATATTTTGATTTTTTTTTCATGCGAAGATTCATTAACGATTTATATATATATTTGTAAACATATGAGAGAATGTGTCAACAACCTTTCAATAAATAAGAACACCAACAAATCAATACCAACTTGATAGCAAGCTCCATGAACCATATATAAACATTGACACATTCGTAAAGAAAGCGAAAGTTAACCTCAAAGTGTGAGTGGGCACACACAAGCAATTTGTTGTAATTTAATTTCGCACACATGAATATTGCTTTGGCTTATTTGACTTTGACGCTGACTTTGCGACAATTTGAATAGAATTTCATACTCATCACAGCCATTATCACAAGCGAAATTATCAGCACCGCGAAGATCCATCAATAATGGCGCAACCGAGCAACGCTTTCAGCATAGAACAGCAAATTGTTACTCTCGTTTTTGCGATTTTGCGATAAATATCATCAATTTAGCATTAGGCGACAACGAGTGTGGCAGAAAAGTTTCAAGGCAAATTGTTTAAAGTTCTTTATATTTTTGAGTATGAAAAATAATAAGGAACAAGTTTCTTTTTACTATTTTTCGTGATTTATTTGTTTCCGACATTTTTCGGTGGCCTCTTGCTTCAAGAAACACGAAAAACCTTCGCTACTTGCTGGTTTGTGGTAGGCGCTTTCAGCGACAGTACACAATTTTCGATTACTTTGAATATTCATTAACATAATTTCGCTATTTAGCGGCGACTATGAATGATAATGTTGAGCGGCGTGTGAGAAGACTTCGTAAATTGTGCGGAAAATATTTACTTGCACGCGCGCCGAAAATCGGAGGCATCTAGGGTATTGAAGAAGTTTTCTCTTGTAGTTAATAATTGAAAAAAAGGCTAAGAAACATTGAAAATAAAGGCGGCTAATGCGATTTCTGTAGCGAAATTTATTCGAGTGTAATTGTTGACCAACGATGAGAAATTGAGAAGTTTGCGCACAAATTCGACACGCGCCGATTTTTTCATTCAATTTTAGGTGAGAAATTAATATTATCAAATATATTTCTTATTTAAAACTTTTACGTTTTAAGTCAATTGAAATAACAAAAGAAAGTTTAAAAGCGTATCCAACCAACAGTAATTCTCCACGCCTACTATATTGCCCGCCATCATTGTGCCCAAACCACTCATTCGTGATATTTTTGTATTCTTTTGCATAAACTGCCGTGAAATGTGTCAATGTTGAAAGACCATAGCACCCCCCACCCTTTGTTAAACAAATATGACGAAATATTGCGGTATTTATAGCTACCGAATGCGAACATGCCGCCATAGGTAGCTGCCAAAAAGTTCATGAACTCTAAAGTTAAATCGAAAAAATCGAAATATACCAGGTGAGTACTAAAAAGATACTTTTCATACAAACAAAAGAAGAGAGAATAAACGAATGCCTATTTTTAGAAAGAAAGGTCAATAAAAACTAAAATGTTTTTGAAAAGATTTCTGTACGAAATCGCAAAAACAACCCTCAAAAATCATTACTAAAACTATAATCACTTTCAAAATTTATTTGTTTCATATTTTTCAACAATTTTATTCTCGATTGACGTTATTTCTCTGCAAAGGCATATTATTAATATCATACTATACTTTTAACAACAATTTTAATAATAAAAAAATACAATTCTATGCAGAAGGTTCTACCGAGATTTGAACTCGGATCGCTGGATTCAAAGTCCAGAGTGCTAACCATTACACCATAGAACCGTTTATATGTACAGTGGTCAAAAAGAAAGCTGACACTGGTCAGAAATGCCAAAAATGTCAAAGTAGGGTGATTATTTAACTATACGGCGGCACCGAAATTTTTTATCTAAGCAAGTTTTTGTGAAAATTGGAATTTTGTTGTATGTTGTTGTCGAGTAAGTCTCGTGTGTAATGTTATAAAGATGTCTTCGCTGAGTAATCCCTGATAACCTACCAGTTCCTAGAACATCCTCAATATTCTTCTTCGCGATCCCATTTTCCATTCGGGTCTCCTAAACAAGGTCACACCTAAACGTTGGATTATGTTGTTGTCATGCAAATTACGCCGATGAAGTGGCGCATCACATAATAAGGTTAACTCTTGATTGTCGCAGAGCATATAAAATATGTGGGAGTGCATAACCGTAAAATCGTAATCCCGCTACCTTGTCTGGCATAAGCAAGCTACAACAAATTAAGCTAACAAGTGACTTTGACATGTCGATGAGTTTATGAATGAATTTTCGGGCTTTAATGGCTGGTACTTTATGTCTCCTACGCGACATTTATCGCAAATCTTTGCTTAAGTCATAAGTTTTATCATCTGCTGTTGTGTGCCAAAAAGTCGAAGGTGCTGAAAGACGTAATATATAGGGACATAATGGAACTTATATGTTTGTATGTATGCGGACAACCAAGCACGTGCTGCTGGCGGAAGCTAAAGTTTCAGTGCGCGCCCGCTGACAGGTGAGACATATTAATGATGAAAGTGTGAGAGTTTGTTGCTGTGTGTGGAGGTAGCAACACTGGGTTATTAATATTTGTTGTCGTCGCCTGTGTATAAATGAGCTTGTGCCGTCAGCGGGTATGAGCTAATGTATTGCAGCAAAATTCGCGGAATCATTAAAGTCAGCGTAAAGCTACGTGGAAAAAGTTTAAAATGCTACTGGTTTCTTATGCGCGCATAAATGTGTTACCAAGTGTCTATGAAAGTTTAGAATCTAATGTGTTAATTTATGTATGCGATTTAGAAATTTCTGCAAAAGTAATTTACTTGATGATGGGGTTTCTACAAGGAGCGCTAGTATAGGAAGTAAAAATGTTAAGTGAATTTTATTAGAAAATTAGAGCTGGAGTAAATAAGGTAAAACTAGTTTTAATTAATTAACTGTGTAAGCAATTAACTGTGTATAATAAGTGCAGTGAGAGTTGAGTTATTTGATTAAATGGTTTTATATCGATTAATCGAAATTGATCGTAATATTTTTAAGTACACTATTTATTCATTCTTCTTCTTGACTAGCGTAGAAACCGCTTATAGCCGAATCCACAACAGCGCGCCACGCATCTCTCCTTTTGGCAGTTTGGCGCCAATTGGTAATACCAAGTGAAGACAGGTCCTTCTCCACCTGGTCCTTCCATCGGAGTGGAGGTCTCCCTCTTCCTCGGCTTCCACCAGCGGGTACTGCATCGAAAACTTTCAGGGCTGGGGCACTGGGTCCATTCGAACAACATGACCTAGCCAGCGTAGCCGCTGTCTTTTTATTCGTTGGACTATGTCTATGTCGTCGAACAACACATACAGCTCATCATTCCATCGTCTGCGGTATTCGCCGTTGCCAATGTTTAAGGGACCATAAGTCTTCCCCAAAACCTTTTTCTCGAAAACTCCTAGTGCCGTCTCATCGGATGTTGACACCGTCCACGCTTCTGCACCAGAAAGTAGGACGGGAATGATGAGGGACTTGTAGAGTTAAGTTTTTGTTCGTCGAGAGAGGACTTTACTTTTCAATTCAGTCCATAGTAGCACCTGTTGGCAAAGTGATTCTGCGTTGGATTTCCACGCTGCAATTATTATCGGTGTTGATGCTCGTGCCCACATATACGAAATTATCTACAACTTCAAAGTTATGACTGTCAACAGTGACGTGGAAGCCAAGACGCGAATGCGCTGACTGTTTGTTTGATGACAGGAGACATTTCGTCTTGTCCTCGTTCACCACCAGACCCATTCGCTTCGCTTCCTTATCCAGGCGGGAAAAAGCAGAACTAACGGCGAGTCACCTTGTCTGAAATCTCGTTTGGTATCGAACGCCTCGGAGAGGTCCTTCCAGATCCTGACGGAGCTTTTGGTGTTGCTCAACGTCAGCTTACACAGCCGTATTAGTTTTGCGGGGATACCAAATTTAGACATCGCGGCATAAAGGCAGCTCCTTTTCGTGATGTCGAAAGCAGCTTTAAAATCGACAAAGAGTTGGTGCGTATCGATTCTCTTTTCACGGGTTTGCTCCAAGATTTGGCGCATGGTGAAAATCTGGTCAGTTGTTGAATTTCCAGGTCTAAAGCCACACTCATAAGGTCCAATCAGTTTGTTAACGGTGGACTTTAGTCTTTCACACAGTACGCTCGATAGAACCTTATAAGCGATTTTAAGGAGGCTAATAATAATTAAAGCGTCTAAATATGACATTATTTTAGAAAAAAATTTACTTCATTAAATTTATCATAAAAATCCAATGTTCCTATAACATACTGAGGAAAGGAAATGAAAAGTCTGATATCAAGTAATTAGGAAACTAATGCATTTATAGGATTTATATAAAATAAATGTAATAAATTCCACGGGGAAAAAAATCAAAAATCAACCTTTTAAATCTTTAATGCAACCCATCAATAACCAAATCAGCTTGTCAACACTGCACTCAAGTCATTTATAAATAAAAGACACCGCAATCTTAAATTAATATCTTTGTTTGCTGATTTCTTTGTCTTCTTAAACGCCATTTGGTAGGAAAGTTTAAATAAACGATAATCTCCATTATGCATGAATCATGCTTTCGCTAACAGCTGCAATCAATCATATAATTATTAATCGTAACACTGAAAAAATATAAACAAACTTTGAAATAAATCTATATAAGAGATACTTTAACTTGGAAGGTGCTTACAATTGGAGGCTGGCGATGATTAAAAATAAAATTTTAAAAGTTGGGATCGAAAATCATTTTTTTATAAAACACTTTTAATACACTTATGTGTAGCCTTGAAGAGGTCATAATTTGTTCAATGTCATAGGGTCTTATAAAAAAAACTAAATAAAAGCAATTTTCTCTAAAATTAAGGAAAATTCACTGAACATCTGACATTTCATGGATGTGCGATTAACTAAAATCAGATACACTGTTATTCCCCTCTAATTATTATGAACAAACATTATACACACCAGTGCAATTACATGCCATGTGTTGGGCAATATATTTTCTTTAAACTTACACGCGTTCTGCGCACGCCCACTATGCACGCCCACCAGTCAGCCAAGCGCTGCCTGCTTGTCGCCTTGCCACTGCTAATCCGTCAGAGTCCTTCAAGCTCAGCGCGAGTATTCGCATGTGTGGTGGTGTGTGCTTTGCTGGCGAGAAGCGCTGTCGCTTATTCCTTTATGCACTGTTTTGCTACTTATTGTGCTGGCATGCTGCAAGTACTCGTAGTTGTTGCTATTGTTGTCGTCTGTACTGCGTACTCTGCTGCAGTCAACTCAGTTATTAAGTCCTGTTTATTTGCTTTCCCTTTTGTTATGTGTACTAAGCATGCATTCAAGTGTAATTATGGCCCAAGCTCTTTGTCCTTGCTAACTGCACTTTTCACCACACACCGCAACCACCCTCCATCTCTGGCTTTTCATACAATAATTTGTTAGGATTTCCATTGTGGCTTTTAATTTTGTGTACAGCTTTGCATTTTTCATGCTCACAAGTCGTGCGGCAGTCACCGTTTCACCTTCCTCGCGCAGCGTATTTTGACTTCTGCTCGCTTCAGTGCATTTTAGTGTCATATCAATGCAGCGCTTCCAACTTTCTGCGTTCTGTTGCAGTCCCTGCCGCTGGTTTTATGATTATTATGGCTAAAGTGTAGCATTACAATTTGCTGTCACCGTAATTTGTGCCAAGTAAGTAAGCTTCGGTGTTCAGGGTTGACTGCTTGAGTTGTGGCACTACCTAGATAACCTCGACCTGATATTGGTTTAAAGACCGGCAGTATCAATATTTGCCACTTACAGGGTCTAAGCACATATCTTTAATGCAACTACTCAAGCAGTTGAGGGAAAGAAGCTCTCACTAGCTCTCACTCACACCCAACAACTCAGCCGTCCGCAACTCTCGGGCACATCATCGCATTAAATGCAACCATCAGGCTGGCAGCGCCGCTTATGCTGCCTCCAATAACGATTTAACGAGTTAAGTGTGTTTTAAGCTGCCGCTTTTACTCCACCTACAATTACGGTGCATACTCAGTACGCGCTGCTTCCGCTCACGCCGCAGCGTCATTTGCATTTTTATCTCACGTCTCAATTGCACACCAAATGATGTTTAATTTGTGTTGACGTTGCACAATGTCATTTGTTGTTGTTGTTGTTGCATGCAACGCTTGTTGCACGAATGCAATTTGCTTTGTTGCATAGTAACTATTGTTATTTATTTTGTTGTTGTTGTTGTTGTTGTGCGTCCATTTTGAAAATAACTACCTTCACGCAAGCATTTAGAATGGCTTCCGATTACAGGACGTAGGCACGTATGCGGTACTTCCCTCAAGCATTTGATAGGCATGGCATAACTACCGTATATTTACATATGGCATGTTTACCGTTATTACGAGGCACACTTTAGTGAAAGGCTTTAATAGAAGTCTCTTAGTGTTAGTGGACTTGTGTTTGGCTGCAGCGGTGTTAAAGAACAATGTGAAGGTAACCAGTCTCCTTCCATAAGTAGTGTTTCTGGTTTCTCGAAGGAACGGTGTCGGTATAAGGTTTCCGACGCTGTAGAACTACTCTTGATAAATCTCTTTCCAATCAAGAAGAAGGTTTCCGACGATGTTGAACTACTCTTGATAAATCGCTTTCAAGAATGAACAAGATGAGAGACCAAGAGACGTTGCTTAAAGTAGCAAAACCAGATCTTAGCTTCCTAATTCAATTTTCGCCAATTTGCTAGATCTTCTTGGACTTTTATTCAGAACGACCTATTTCATAGAAAGATTCAACATATTATCTTTTTTCTCCTACAGTATTTTGTGATAAGTGTTTTCGAATTATTCTAGGAACACTGCCGACTAAGTATTACTTGTAACAGTAACCCAAACCTCGTTCCATTTTTACGCTCTCGGATTTCTCTCAGAATTTCTTTTAGCTTGTAGCTCATATAATTAGCATACACTCCTTCGAAGAACGCTTTAAATACGTCACATATAATGAGAGATAGCAATGCAAGTATCGAGTGAGTTTCTCTCCCCAGCTGCCAACGTCATTTATATTGTGGCTTACGATGGGAAATCAATGTTCTCGCCAATGCATTTCAAAGGAAATCGAGTGTGTTTGCACAGCGAATGGTGCCAAGCTGCTGCAGCGAGGCTGTTGGTGGCGCTGCGGTGCTGACAAAAAGTTGTTTGCGTGATAAGCAAGAAATATCGTGAATTAATGTAATCTAATAGCGAGCGGAATGCGAGTAAGTAGTTCGTAGAATATGTTTGCTGACGTGCTGATGTGTTGACAAGGTTACAAAAAATTAAAATTGCGCGTTGGTATATGAAGAAAACTGTAGATAAATGCGAAATTGTATGAGTAAGTATTGGTTGGGGGAGAACTAGCGAGGCGGATGTATGAAGTATGTCGAATATTGAGGGTGTGAGAGAGGCGAGTGCTGTGGCAGCAGTTGTGAGCATATATAGTAGGTCAGTGTTAGGCGGATGCTTAAGGGAGTAGATTTAAAGAGTACTCTTTCATGAAGCGCTAGTATTGATGACTCTAAAGGATATAAAATTAATATAGTCTAAAATATTAATTATGAAATTACGCTCATAATCTCATTTCGCCTTGTATTTCCAGCGAAGTTCTTATTATTTTCTATTGATTCCATTTCAAATATAAATCACTCGAATAAGAAGTCAAGTTGTTTACGTTAGTCCATTATATTTTCTGCCGAGCTTTTATTTATTTTCCTGTTTACAATTTATTACCTCAGCAATTTTAATTTTTATTAGAACACAGATTATTACTATTAGTCACCGCTCACACACTACTTCGGGTAGCAGCAATATATTTCAATATTTATTTATTTGCAGCCTTGGAGAGCGTCAAGACAGCCACCGACACACTAACGCATAAATTGAACCGCAAACTGGTGTTAAATAAAGCAAAGGACAACAGGAATGTGTCGCAAAAGCCGTTTGAATGCCACAAAAGCCATAAAATCATTGAAAGCCAACAAGGCATGAGCAGTGTCCACCACTACAATCACACGCGCGTAGGTGTAACTAACTGTGGAAGCCTTTGAATGTTGTTTGCCATACAGTTTGTGTTCTATTGAAGTTGTTTGTGTGGGTGAGACCAGAGCGTGGGCCTCGATCTTTAACATAATGTCAAGAGTAAACAAATTGTTTTCACATTTCTACCTCACGTACAGAGGCATGCACATAGTATAAAATTATTTTTAGTTATGAGGCTGCAAATTTTATACGCAGCTTTTCTCAGGGACATCTTCACGCTTCGGTGGCAGATCTTGGTCACAATAGCCATTTGGTCTACCATAGCTAAATATTTGTTTGAAGAAAATAACTATTTCAATATAGCTTCAATTATGTATATGGTCGATCTCTGCTTCTACTTCTTCTTCGTCTTCGTAACCGCCTAAGCAATATGACTTGTTCAGTCCAAAAAGACCCGCACAGTCAATTCGGTCGGAAAATTTAACTCTTCTTTTCATGACCTTCGGAAAGTGAAAGTTTTCCGCGTCTTCTCCTATCAACAGCGCAGCTTGTGGGAATCCCCCCTCTTGTGGATCATGTAGTTCATACAGACTAAATCTTAATATCCTTCTAGTATTCCACACAGTTGAAGAAAATGTGGATAATCTTAGGTTCTTCGTAAGTAATTTGGTTTTTGAAATTGGAAAAAAGCATACATTTTAATCAAAAAATAAATATAGAATTTTAAAATTATATGAATTTTTATTTCCTCTGATACACCCTGTGTGTGAAGAATTTTTTCTTAGCGAAGACTCACATCTTTTACATTGTCAAAATAAGCCGTTATTGGTAGGTGTCTCTGCTACAAGAAAGTTGTCAAGCAGCTTTTCTGTTTAATTTAACCAGAAAATGTTAATATAGTTATTTTGAATTTGTGTCATCTAAAAAAGCTGAGAAGCGATTTTATTACAAAAAAAACTTAATCTTTCTTCGGTAATTGTTTAATTTTATAAATATCTAGTATCTTGGGTATTCAAAATTGCTATTACAACTCAAGTACAGTACAACTTTTTTTTTCTGTATTATGTATGTACTGGTCGAAAAATTCGATTCATGGAAGGGAATGTATATGAAATTTGACTTCTAAATGCTATTGCCAATTCAAAATTTCGAGTATATATATATATGTATTCACAGTTATATATATAGAGTCATAATCAAAAGTGCAATAATTTTTTGTTTTATGTTACGATGTAAACCGTTCTATACAATCCTATACAGAGATCGATCCAATTTTCACGAAAAGTAGGACTAAACGCAGTGAGATTTTATAATATTTTCTTTTGAGTAAAATTATAGCTAATCAGTGCCTTAAATAAATAATAAAATAATCGTTCTTTCTTATCGCAAAAACCCACAAACCAGCGATGCATTAAAATAATTTTATTGCCTGGTTTGTTGTTTTGACAAATGCTGTTTTTCGGAGAGTGCTGTGCAATTGACCCCCCCTAAAAATAGCAGCTGATAAGAAAATGCACAAGTGTGCAAAAAGACTTGGTGTACGTGCAAGATTTGCATACCGAGGCCCAATAGGGGTGCCTAGGAGGGGTACGTACTAGAGTAAAAATTAATAATTAACAGTAAATATTTTGAATTTAATTAATTTAGAAATGTTGCTTGAAATCAAAGCTGCAAGTAGGGTCGGGCATGTGTTAGCTTATCAATTATGTATAGATTTTGTTTTGTGTTAGAGGCAGTTGACCGCAGCATTGTTATATGTATGTAAGCAAATGAATTCCAATTAAATATAAACACACACATTTGCATTAAAATATTTTGTGTTGAAGTTTTAAATTGAATGACGTTGCTTGAGTACATGCGATCTAGTTCTTTTTGAAGAAGCTTCCTCAGAATTCCACTTATAATTTAGCTTTAATATATGAACATAATCAATGCATATTTATTTAGATTCGTCAGTTAAACTCAGAACAAATACTATACATGACCTTTACCTTCAGCCTCAATTCAATTATTACAAATACATAAAAATCTCATTCCAGCACGTACTTACATATATTTGACATAGTTTCTTGTGCGTGCCTTAAACATATTTTTATAGCAAAACAAAAATCAATACTCGCAAATTAGCCAAAAGTAAAAATATTAAAATGTCTTATAAACAATTTAGACTGCATACTAAGGTCCATAATTACACGGTTACATCACTCGTGAATAAACCTTGCACTTGAGAGCTAACACTTTGAACGATTAGTAAATAATGTAATTGGCTTTATTAAGCGCTTATCTCGTAGAAATCCCTATGACATCACTTTTATGATCGCATTTAATAAATCAAAATCCGTGCATATCGATAACAACGCGCACATGCTTCCGCCGCAGGCTTTCTTCAGCTAATCTGAACACCTGATTTTTACAATCGAGTTATTTTAAATATACATACCCTTAGTTATAACGGAATATTTTGTCTGGTTATATATTTCTTAATAAAATTTATATTTGGGGTTTTACGCGCATGGAAATCGTACACGAGTGGTGATTGATTAAATTGTTAATCTCTTGGCAATGAATTATGGAAGGATTATAAAAAGTAAATATTTAGATTATTTTAGATAACAATTCTTGAAATCGTTGTTAAATAAAATCAAAACCTTTTTGAAGTATTGGATAGATGTAGAGGTAAAATAGAAAACCTAAAAAATTAAAACTCGTACTTTTTCTTAATAAAATTGAAAAAATGTCCGCACTTAAAGCTACGTTGGTACGTTGGTATTGGTTTCGCAATCATATAATGAAGTTTCCATCATAAAAAATGATTTTGAGAAAACTAAAAAAATATTTATTACAATTTTTTTAATTTTTATATTTAATTTTTTTGTTTTTAATTTTTTATTTTATTTTTTTGTAATTTTTTATTTTTAATTTTATTTTTTGTAATTTTTTATTTTTCATTTTTGTATTTAATTTGTTTTATTTTTAATTTTTTATTTTTAATTTTTATATTTAATTTTTTTATTTTTTTTTTTAATTTTTTATTTTAATTTTTATATTTAATTTTTTATTTTTAACTTTTTATTTTTAATTTTTATATTTAATTCTTTTATTTTTAATTTTTATATTAAATTTTTTTTAATTTTAATTTTTATATTTAATTCTTTTATTTTTAATTTTTTATTTTTGTATATATTTTTTTTATTTTTAATATTTTATTTTTATATTTAATTTTTTTATTTTTAATTTTTTAATTTTAATTTTTATATTTATTTTTTTTAGTTTTTAATTTTTTTTTTATTTTTTTTTTTTAATTTTTTTTTTTTTTTTTTTATTTTTTTTTTTTTATTTTTTTATTTTTAATTTTTATATTTAATTTTTTTATTTTTAATTTTTTATTTTTATATATATTTTTTTTATTTTTAATATTTTATTTTTATATTTAATTTTTTTATTTTTAATTTTTTGTTCTAACCAATCAGTCCACTTTTAATATACCACTTCAAACCAGTACCAATTGTAAATACCGCTTTTCATATCACAACAGTTAGTTGTTTGATATGTATATATATTTCATTTATGTTCACAAGTCCACAGAACACGCTCCTGATAATCAGCTTATCTTGGCAATAAGGCAATACAATCGAACAGCAGCAATAGTTGAGTGGAAGGATAATCAAACTCAATAAATTACATTCAAAACTTTTAACCTCACAATCACACACTCACACACTTCCAAATGTGTATATGTAAACTTACACACACCCTGCCAGCCAAAGGTGGTGAAAAAGCTGGTTAAACCGAAGTTTTTTAAACCCACAAAAGTGGTAAAAAAAGTGGTGAGTTTGCCATTGGTCAGCATAGCTGCTTGTGAGTTTTTTAACCACTATTCCCCTCACACGTACGAATACAAAAACAAAACAACCCAAACGTGTGCGTTGGTGTTAGTAATTGAAGAAGCATGAGGGGAAAGTGGTTAGGCATGGCTGGCAGGGCACCCATACATTTGCATCTACCTATACACACATATATATATACATAGTATGTGAATGCACTCAAGTGAGCGAATACAAAGTCCGCGCTGACAATTCCTTATCAGATGATAAGTAAGCTGTACATTGGGCGCTAAGCATTTGGCGATAAGCGTCGTAATATACACGATCGCTGGCCGCTGTTGTTGGCCGTTTATTTTACAGTAAGTATATGCTGTACATTTGTGTATATGTACAGTTATCGGTAGATATCACCTTTGTGTTTTAAATAATAAAAAGTTAGCGGCATTTGGCTTTGTACGCACCAGTTGAGGGTATAAATAGCGAAATTGCTGTGAAATTTTTATAATTTTGATATTCCAGAAACTAGAAAAAAATGGAATGAAAAAATTGCATAATAAATTATAAAATTTTATTGCTCTAACATTTTTATGTACCGTGTTGGTTTTTTAATTCATAAATTGCCTTCTAAAGGGAATTGAAATAAGTCAATATCTTTTTTTGTGATTTATAGGCGTCATAATTGATAAACGGTATTTTACTAAAAGTCCTCAGCTATTTTATAATCAACTTAGCAGGGATACAAATCAGGGATCAATAAACATATGTAGCTAGAAATTTTGTTTCTTCAATAAATAAGGTCGAACATGAGTTAGTGTCTTCGCATATACATAAGTACTACTCTTTACTAGGTAATAAGTATGGACTCTATTTTCATACACTTTTTTAGTAGAAATAAGCGTCGCAAAGTCTTCTAAAGGCCTGAAAGAAAGGCTAAAAACAATCAAAAACAAGTAAGGAAGGGCTAAGTTCGGGTGTAACCGAACATTTTATACTCTCGCAATTTATTTATTTAACTTTATTTATATTATACAATTTGACCCACATATTCGTCATATATATTGTATACAATCCATTGAAAGTTGGAAACTATAATATTAGGGTAGAAGCACCGAGGTCCTCGTGTTCGATATATGGGGCCTTAAAAACCTATGGTCCGATTTCGGCGATTTTTAGAATGGGGCTGCCACACTATTAACATAGTATTTGTGCAAAGTTCTGCACCGATATCTTCACTAGTACTTACTTAAAGTTTGGTTTATATAGCTCTATTGGTTTCCAAGATATGTACAAAAAACTTAGTAGAGGGCGGGGCCACGCCCACTTCCCCAAAAAAATTACGTCCAAATATGCCCCTTCATAGTGCGATCCTTCATACAAAATTTTATTTCCATAGCTTTATTTATGACTTAGTTATGGCACTTTATGTGTTTTCGGTTTTCGCCATTTTGTGGGCGTGGCAGTGGTCCGATTTTGCTCATTTCCGAAAGCAACCCTCTCATGGTCCCAAGGAACATGTGTTCCAAGTTTCATCAAGATATCTTAATTTTTACTCAAGTTACAGCTTGCACAGACGGACGGACGGACGGACGGACAGACAGACATTCGGATTTGAACTCCACTCTTCACCCTGATCACTTTGGTATATATAACCCTATATCTAACTCGTTTAGTTTTGGGTGTTACAAACAACCGTTATGTGAACAAAACTAGAATACTCTCTTTAGCAACATTTGTTGCGAGAGTATAACAAATCAAAGGAGATTACGTTGTGGCAGATTGGTATACTAAGTCCGAACTACAAATAACGGTCAACTAGGTATCCATTGACGTAACTGAATTAAGTTCAAAACTGCATATAAACTTATATATAAATATTACATATATAAAGAACCTTAAACCCGTTCTAAAGAGTAAAAATAATAAATGTTTTTATTAAAATTAGAAACGAGATGCGAGTAGTTGGTCAGTCGAGATTTGAGATCAACTAACGCGTAAAGCAGGGTGCATAGTACACCCCTTATAAGTAGACTCACAACTAAACTCAATAAAATAAATTCGACATTCACACCATTTCCAACAGAAATTATTATTTTTTATTAATTTTTTTATTTGTTGTTGTTATAATATATTTTTCCTTTAGCACGTTTCTACAATTAGTCACGCAACTTTTTCGTAGTACACTATAACTATAAGTTAGAGGGATTGAAGGTGAGAAATATTTTACTTACAACAAGTACTGGGAATTATGAATAAAAAAAATTGCCACAATTAACAAAAACAAATGTTTTTGTATTGTAAATTAAATTAAAACTGTTTGCATAGCTGGTGCTATAAGTCTCGATACTGATAGTGAAATATACATATATACAATATGAAAAAGTTGTAAATAAAGTCACAAATGTGTTTACAACTAATTTACAACAACAAACTTATAAAAACAGTCGACTTTGAGCTAATGCAACATATTATAAATGTGAAGTCTCTGAATCGAGTGAGTTAAAATTTCCAGCAACAGCATGACATTATACTGTTTGAAATATCTTCACGACCTGTTAATTCTTACGTGAATGTGGCGCCAAAACTTTGAACTACTTCAGCAATATGTGAAAGAATTCAATAAATGCAGTAGATAGTGGATGAAAAGAACATGTCAAGTCGCTAAAATGTTCACTTTATCAGCTTTCAGTATATTAACTGTGTTACAACACACTAGAACCCACTAGAGAATTCCTAAGAAGAGAAACATGAGGTTTCCCAGAAAATATGTGAGTGAATATTGAACATGTTTCCATTTAATACACGTATTTTTAATAAGCAATCAAAAGGGAATAATATAAAATTGGCATTATGATGCGGAACGGACTTACGTAGTCTGCACTGATTGTTGCACAATAATGTATATAGTATATCATATGGATGTATGTATTTATAGATGTAGAAAGCATTTATTTAAAACTGATTGCATTGCATTGCAACAAATTGATTTTCATTGGAACAATCGCAATTGTTGCAACAGCCAGCAGCGACTTTAGATTGCCAGAGCGGTGAGTGGGGCAAGCGACGATAATGCACTTGTACTATACTTATATGTAAACTGTGCCATTCGAGTGCATTCGCCCAGCCTATGATGTCGAGGCTATTGTAACGTGTTGATAACAAAATTCTTTTCATTGTCAATGTTAGTGTGAACCAAAGAGAAAAATCATTAAAAGTTATATATAATATGTGCGCAATCTGTTGATATAACAAGTAAGGAAGGGCTAAGTTCGGGTGTAACCGAACATTTTATACTCTCGCAATTTATTGATGTAATTTTATAAAGATAACACAATTCGACCCATATATTCGGTATAAAGTTCAATAGAATAACGAAAATCATCATAAATATTATATGGGGACTGAGGTAATTCCTAAACCGATTTCACTCATTTTCACCACCAAGATACAATGTATCGAAGACTATACGCTCACTTAATTTAATACTTCTTATAATTAGGTATATGGGATCTGGGGGAAGTTATGACCCGATTTTTACCATTTCAGGTACAGAGAGAAACTGTTATAAGAAAAAAATTCAGAGGGAATGAATTACATTAAAATATCTGAGGGATTTATCTATATTTTCGGTGAAAAATTAGCCTCAGGCCATGAGTTCTTCATGTTCGATATCAGGGGCCTTGAAAAGTCATGGTCCGATTTTGACAATTTTTCCACAAGTGATGTCACAGCTCAAATACAGTATTTGTGTAAAGTTTTATTCCGCTAGCTTCATTGGTTCCTTATGAATACATTATAAAGTGAACGAATCAGATGGAATTCAAAATTGAATTATATGGGAAGTAGACGTAGTTGTAAACCGATTTCGCCCGTGTCATCAGGGTGTCAAGAAAGTGTTATATACCGAATTTCATTGAAATCGGTCGAAAAGTTCTTGAGATATAGTTTTTGACCCATAAGTGGGCGACGCCACGCCCATTTTCCATTTTGTAAAAAAATCTCAGTGCAGCTTCCTTCTGCCATTTCTTATGTAAAAGTTGGTGTTTCTGACGTTTTTCGTTAATGGAGTTAACCAACTTTTAGTAATTTTCAACCTAATCTTTGTATGGGAGGTGGGCGTGGTTATTATCCGATTTCTTTCATTTTTGGACTGTATAAGGAAATTGCTAAAAAAACGATTGCAGAAAGTTTGGTTTATATAGCTTTATTGGTTTGCGAGTTACTTATAAAAAATGGGGCGGGGGCGGGGTCACGCCCAGTTTTCCAAAAAAATTACATCCAAATGTGCCCCTCCGTAATGGGATCCTATGTTCCAAATTTCATTTTCATAACTTTATTTATGGCTTAGTTATGACACTGTATAGGTTTTCGGTTTCCTCCATTTTGTAGGCGTGGCAGTAGACCGATTTTGCCCATTTTCGAAAGCAACCTCCTCAGGGTGCCAAAGAACATGTGTTCCAAGTTCCATTAAGATATCTTAATTTTACTCAAGTTATCGCTTGCACGGACAGACGGACAGACGGACGGACAGACATCCGGATTTCAAATCTACTCGTCATCCTGATCATTTATGTATATATAACCCCATATCTAACTCTTTTATTTCTTGGTGACACAAACAACCGTTATGTGAACAAAACTATTATACTCTGTGCAACAGGTTGCGAGAGTATAAAAATAAACTATAGACAATGAGGTATAAATATGAGATTATAAACAATTTGATCGGAAACGGGACTAATTTTTTTGGAATCTAACTATACTTAAGGATTCTAAAGTTATATCAGTCTAGGATTTTCTAAAAATTCGAATTTAAACAACACTTTAGGCTTCTTAGACATTAAAAAATTTGTAGAACATTAAAAACTGTTTCCCTGGCTATCCACTGTGGTTTCGCAGCATCTTGTCAGTCTGCTGAGCACGTAAAACTGTAAAAACGTTGTCTCGAAGCAGCATTTTTCAAATCGCGCGATGATGGGCGTTTGTACACTATCACACGTACCCACTTATAAATGTTATAAATAAATATAAATTTTTACAAATAATATACTTATTATGTAGATTAAAATCTCATTTTTCACTTTGGTTCAGATAGCTCCTAGAATCACCATTAAAAAATAAACTCTACTCTTTGAAGAAATTGTAATATTTGGACATTTTTTGAGTGCTCTGGACTGGCCTAACCCCTTAGTACTCCACTCCTTCAATAGGGAAATTTTGATTGCATTATCTGAGGTCTCACTAATGGTCTTGAGCAAGAAAGTGGTATTGTGATGTTTAGGAAAATATCGGTCTGTCTTCCCAGCTTAGATCATTTGAGATTATGTAGCAACATAAAATGGTAAAACTTCCTGTCCTGACTTGGAATCTCAACAATTTTAAAATAAATTTAGCCAGAATATAAATAAATAGTTTTTCCCCATTCACCTAAATGCTACATAAATAACAAGTGAAGCGGTTCGTTTTAGTTCGATCGGTGTTGAACATTATGGTTAGGGGCAAAGTGTAATTCTAATCTCTTATCTTTACATGTTATCTTAATTTTCATGGCGTCCCTTCGCGTTCACCCTCGCCCTATATGTATGTATAATGATCGCCACTGCAACAACAAAGCAAATACTGTAGCAATTGCATTATTGCGCGAGCAACAAAGTAAATGTGTGATCGATTCGTCAAGCAACAACACAAACAAAATGTTGATAAGAAAAACAAATACATAAAAGATCAAAATAAAATACAACCATACATGTGCTTTGCTAAACTGAGCGCCAACAGCGAGAGCAACGCTACACTTGAGAGCGGGGAGTACAATCACTCGCTTTGTTGGCCTGTAAGAGCGGCAGCGAAGAGAGATCGTGAAGCAGTGTGACTGCCTGAAAATGGCCTGATAGCGACTATTTGCCTGCCTGACTGCGTGTATGAGCGTGTGTTTGTATATACTTGAGCAGTTAGGTAGTTGTTTTTATTGACTGATCGTGAAGGCGCTACTAAATATTTCTATTTTCTTTCTATGACTTTTTCTCTGTATTATTTGGACATGCGAACACATTGTATTTGCCGTTAGCGGGCATTCGAAGTTTTGTTAAGTTTCCGGCCAGTTAGCGGTGTCAGTCTACATTTGTGGCTTGCAAGCGCTAGTTTATTCGTATTCGTTTGACGGGTCGCGGTCTCCACGCTCGTTTTGCTTACTGAAAGAGTTTTTTTCTAAAATATTGGTTGCCGGCCAACTACTTTCGATTTTATTTTGGTAGGTGAAATGTGCTAAAAATAAAGTATTTCAAGTTTTTGTTTTCGACCTTAAAAGTGACAAGATCGACAGTGAATACATTCGTGGTATGGCGGCATTAAGAATCTTATGTAGTGCCCAAGTACAGGCAGAGATGTACGAAGATGAGTGGCGATAACAAAAAGTGGAAACTCATCTGATCTTTGGTTTTAACTGCACAAGTCGGAGCTATAAAAATTTTACTTATGCAATTGTTTGTGTGTCTGTGTGTTGAAAAGTTCAAGAAATTTACAAAATAAATCGGTATATATATAGAAAAATATACTCGTTCAGCTTTTGTAGATCAGTTGTTTTGTTTCGTGAAGAATTTAAGCTGTTTTTCGTTTATTCAGCTTGTATTGTTACATAGTTCTTCAAGAGTCAGCATATTTTGGTTAATTTTACAAATAACAACAACAAGAGCGTAGTGCTGTGCTGAGTTGTTTTTATTTTTATATCCAACGTATGACACACACGTGTTGGCGGTGGTTTGTTTCTTGAAATCTGTTTAACACTTATGTGAACCAGTTGGCTTGAAAAGCATTTAGATTATTGAAAATATAATATTTATTTCAAACAATTATGTGCTGTTCTGCTATACTATATTTTGTATTAACATTATTGACTTGGTATGTGAGGTATGCAAACAGGTAGACAAGTATCTTACCTTGAAAACCCAGTTTCTATATAAATAGTTTGCCTTTCTACAGAGACATTAGTATAGTGAGAGTGAGAGACAGCATCTTGTAGTTGATTTAATTGTTGTTCTATAGATAGCCTTCCATAAGCTGTTGCATTTCAGGCCTTAAGCAGTACTTAAGGGTTTAAATAAGACATATTTAAGTCAAGTCAAAGTAATCATTTTTTCGGAGACCTTTTATTGAGCTCATATTAAAATTTTGAACATGAAAAATGTATTGAAATCTTTTTCGAAAATATTTTTTTTGTTTAATTTATAAAAATAATGGAAAAAAATATTTAAAAAATTAACCGTAAGCCGTTGGAAAGTTAAAACAATTTTCTTTGATTAAAAATTTATCTTTTACTTTGCATCATTTATCATTTGCTACTTATCGCACTGCTTCTGTAAATATGTACTTGTATAACCTCATGCTTGAGTATATCATAAATGGCCGGTATGGTCATTAAACTCTGATCCATGTACATATGTATTCCGGAGCACACAATAACTTTGCATTAGCCGCATAATAAAGTGTTTGCTTATCAAAATATGTGTATGTAATAAACTTAAACACCGCCGGGCATCATAAAATTTTTTTAGTGGTACATAAAGGCGTGTGTGTGTTTATAGTGTTAAAGTGCAGATGTTTAATTGCACCCATCGAACGAGAGTCTACAAAGTGCATAGTCCAGCGAGGAAAAGGGTTATATTTTTTCAAAATTTGAGAAATTGCTTATCAGCAAACTGCGAAATGAAGGGGGAAACGATAAAAATTGTACAAATTTGTTGCTCTTTCGGAGCGCCAGAATGCGAAGAGATTTTAATGAGTTTATTATTAGCACAAACCACTTACTGTGTGACCAACAACAATGAAAAGGGGTAAATGCGGCTTCCTCTCATCAAATGACTTCACAAAAAAAAAAATCGAAAAAATAAACACAAACCAACAACAGCAAAAGTGACGTTTGCCTTTCGCATTTGGCAAAGCCGTAGTTTGGGAAATACCTCGAAAACCGGCAGCGCACAAATACGAGCACGAGCACATGGTTGCAATTGAAGAGCGCCGCTGCAAAACGTTAGCCTCTTCTACAGCGCCACAACGTTCAGTGACCTACCTTCTGCGCGCTGTCTTCAGGTTGCGCAGTTTGTTTTTGTTTTTGCCTTTACGCCGATACGAGTAGTAAAATTGGTAAACATTTGTCTATTTAGATCTTCATAGTTTCGAATTGATTTCAACATGTTGTTGTTGTTGCTGTCGGTGCTTTGCTTTCCCCAAATCAGTATATGCTACACTCGCATTTCACTCGCTCGCCCGCCATTTCCAGCCAAACTTGTTTGTAAAGCTTACCATTTTAGTTGGCACATTGTACACTTGACTTCTAACCAGTTATCGCATTTAGCTCAGCGCTTACGGTAGTTCACACAGGTGCAATTCCGTCGTTCGTGAGTATATGGTGAATTGCTCTGCCGCCGCTCTCTTCATTTCCTTTACGTTTTTTTTCGCAAATATGTCAAGCACTTGGCCCCATGTAGTGTAGCGATAATGCGAAGTGGAACAAAAAATCTGTCAAGTGTTTTTGGCTAAAAATAGTTCTTTGTTTTCATTTTGTATCTTATGTTCTTCTCGTCGTTTGTGAGACAAGGCGAGTTGTGAGTGTTTCTGATATTATTTATTTATTTATTTTGAAAATTCAGTTTATCAGCGAGATGACGTAGAATTTTGTAGACTGTTTGCTATCAATATCTGTCGTGTCCGAAAGTTTTCGCCTTGAAAAACTATGTTGCGCGCGGTTGCGTTGCTTTTTATAGTTTGTATAGATGGGATTGCGATAATTTTTATAATAATACTAAAAAAACTATATTTGTTCTCATAATTTTCAAAATTATACATATATAACTTATAAAGGAAGTCTAGACTTACCCCTACCTTAGATAAAATAAGTAACTAGGATCTGCTTCGAAATTGTTATTTCCAAAATAGTTATGGGAGTCTAGTACTATATGAGAGACTATTTGTTGTTGTAGTTCGACTTGTCTTCTTATCAAATCTTGTACTTGAGACTTAAGATTCCATACGATCTGTTTGCTTAGCTGTTGTCATAACAAAGTTTAGTATGATTTGCTTTCCTTTCTCATTCCTATAGAATTATCGACTGGTTTCTCAAATAGCTAGAATTAAGCTTGAACTTCATTTATATTATATTTAATTAATTATGCTTCCGAGCTTTAACATTATTGACTATCGAATTCCTCAGTCACAAACCAGTTTATTGTTTTCGTTTAACAAATACTACGTCAGAGATTAAGTTAAACTAGAAAAGCTACAGCGATTATACATAAATAAATCGAACGAGAGATGCAACATTTTCGCTTGAAATACTAACACAGTGAAATTTAATTATTGTTAACAATAAATTGTTGATTATTTAGTATAGTAAGCAGGTGATTACGAATTGAAGATATGCTAAGTATTTGTTGTCATAAATATTTTAAAAGAACAAATCTCACAGAAGATTACTATCATTTTGCAAAGCTCACAGTATAGGTTATTTTAAACGTTGCATTCATGGTATATATGAAATAGAAAGTCACGCGATGCTAGGCAAAGGTTATCTGGCGATGAGATGATTTTAATTTATAGTCAATATTCTAACCTACAATTATTTTCTAATTAAGTGAAAGCACTCACGTATCTACGCTGACAAGTATTTTTTGCGATTTGAAAACTTAATTTTGTAAAACTCTGTGTTGCATCTTCGCATTCTCAATATTAAAAAAAAATATATATTTTTATAAATATTATTGATCAAAAACTTAACTCTCTTTCAGCTTTCTTAACTTCTCACTGTACTTAAACAACCGCCAACATGTCCAATTGGGAGTCACTATATAACCGTCCCGGTCCGAATCGCTTGCTGCAAGCCGAGTCATATCGCACCAGCGATCCGAAGGAGCCTGTGAAAATCCGCAGATCCACTGAAGGCTTGTCAGCTGAGGAGCCAATTTCCGTGCCCGGTGTGCTGAAGCGTACAGTAAATAATTACGGTGATTACCCAGCGCTGCGCACGAAGAATGAGAAGAAGGAATATGTAACCGTTACATACAGGTGAATATTTAATTTTCAAATAAGCTTAACGTCCTTATCGCCATTGTTTTTACTAAGCGAAAATGTCCATTGAGGGTTTATCATAAGTTATATTAAAGATAATTACGCGCCGCAGCTTTTTCATCCTTAAGCTTAATAAAGCTATCGCAGAAATTTTAAGATTAAGATAAATAAACTTTGCACAAGGATTTTGTTTCGGACTACATCTGCCTTAAAGGTTTTTCTCCACTCAATACCACGTATGTCTTAATAAAACACTAAGGCGGGTCTTCAGGCTTAAACATTCAGTATTTCTGCCTTTAATGTGGTCGTTTCAATTGACTCATCCTATCTCACTGGTTAAATTTAATATTTCTCTCAGACCCAGCTATTCATAAATCCCTCCGTTGTGCGCTGTTGACGCTGTCCAAGAATCACTTTCACGCACTTTTTTCTTGGCACCACAGCCAACTGTGTAAAAAGCGAATCGGCTGGATTACATTTTTCATCACAATTCACCATTCGTGCCAACTATGACACCACTACTGCGCTGTGCTGCGTCCACACCCACTCCCCGCTATCCATCCGCTCGCATTTCCACCGTATGTCCGCAGATTTGTGCCAACATAAAATCCATTTCTCCATTTGTCGCCATATTTTCACGCGCCACTGCCATTAGGCGAAGACAAATTTTCACACTGTTAGATTTACTAATTTTTTGCTTCCTCTTTTCCGAATTTATCGACTTTGCTCCGGAACTGCGCCAGGCAATACGAACAAAAAGTGCATCAAGTCGCCAAAGCGTTCATCAAGCTCGGTCTAGAGCCGCACCACTCAGTGGGTGTGCTATCCTTCAATTGCGCCGAATGGTTTTACTCGGCGATGGGGGCCATACATGCCGGTGGTATTATCGCCGGTATTTACACGACCAACTCAGCGGAGGCTTGTCTGCATGTTTTGGAGAATTCGCGTGCACAAATCGTCGTGGTCGACGAAGCCAAGCAAATGGATAAGATTAAAGAGATTAGAGACAAGTTGCCACATCTGAAGGCGGCCATTCAAATTCAAGAACCATATGCGCCCTACATGAAGAAGGAAGATGGCTACTACCGGGTAAGTGGTATAGTGGAGATAAAGTTGAAAGTTACATCTAATTAAACCAACTTCATAAATGTCTCTTTGTGCAGTGGTCCGAAATCGAGGCGATGGCTGTGGCAGATGCTGAGGATGAGTACCAGAAGCGTCTGGCGAACATCGCCATCAACCAATGCTGCTGTCTGGTGTACACTGTAAGTAATAAGTTGCGGTAGGTTCAAATAAGCAGTTAACCTTTAGACGGAATAGTATTAGAGTCTCCAACGCAAATCTTAACACCTTGTATACAAACAAGGTTTGCCCTTTGGACGTCTGTCGTGCTCAGTCCGTTGTACGCGCGACGCAACTTTGATACATTTTCAGCTACAAATTAATTGCTTTTAGCTTCATGCATGACTTCCCGCTTCCTCCCCAACCATTTTCGTCACTAATCACTCGATTTTCTCTTACTTACAGTCTGGTACCGTGGGCATGCCGAAGGGTGTTATGCTTAGCCATGACAATCTCATCTTTAATACTCGCGCCATCACCAAGTCGCTGTACAATGTTACGGCCGGCTCTGAGGTGGTCGTATCCTACTTGCCACTGTCCCATGTGGCCGCACAGACTGTGGATATTTACACAGTTGCTTCCATAGCCGGTTGCATATATTTCGCCGACAAGGATGCGCTGAAGGGTACACTCGTGAAGACGTTACAAGATGCGCGTCCCACAAGATTTATGGGTGTTCCGCGTGTCTATGAAAAATTCCAGGAACGCATGGTGGCCATTGGCTCGTCCAACGGTGGTTTGAAGAAAATGCTCGCCAGCTGGGCCAAGGGAGTGACATTGCGTCACTACATGGAAACTCACGGGTAAGCCGCCTACACTTGTCTATATATATATTGTATATGAATAGCAGTTGGTTGAGTGTGTCCATATATGTTTGTGGGCACGTCCTTGTAGAGAGCAACTATTTTCACCGTTTGATTAATGTGCAACACGTTATTGTTATGTGCTCACTTAAATGGTGTCGGCCGATCGTTTGTCAGTCGGCTTCTTTGTCGTCTGGCGCACCGACTGACTGCTGTCTACCGTTTACCCGTTAACTTGCCGTTTAACATTTAAGCGTTGAGTAATTGCACTTAATTAACACACCGTCAGCTGTGCCGTGGCGAGTGTAACGACGTAAATGAACTGTCATCTAGCAGCCAGTGATGCATGAGACGAGTAGCCGGCCCTGCTCATAAATGTCCGTCTATTGTTTGATATAAGAATTAACGTTTTGAAAAATTATTCGAATGGACAAAGTTTATATGAGAAGCACTTTACTAATCGTTAAATGAGTTCGATTGTGGCTAGTCTCTAGTAAACAACCTAGAAACAGTCAACAATTTCTTAGGCAACAGTTTTGTGTTTATTTGAGCCTAAAAACTTTCGTAGTATCTTTTATTTTTGGGTTTTTCATTAATATACACTTCTCTTATCGTTTACAGCAAAGGCTCCGGCGGCTTCGGTTACAACCTCGCTAAGAAATTGGTTATGTCCAAGGTGAAACAAGCGCTCGGCTTTGATCGGTGCATTACACTCGTCACCGCTGCGGCACCCATGTCCCCCGAGACGAAGAAATATTTCCTCAGCTTGGACATGAAGCTCTTGGATGCCTTCGGTATGTCGGAAGTGGGCGGTTGCCACACATTGTGTCTACCTGATACACAGCCCTTGAACTCGATCGGTAAAACAATGGCCGGTTGTGAGACTAAAGTCATCAACAAGGATGAGAATGGTCATGGTGAGATTTGCATACGCGGCCGTCACGTCTTCATGGGCTACATTTACAACCAGGAGAAAACCGATGAGGCGCTCGACGAAGACTGTTGGCTGCACTCCGGTGATGTTGGCTACATTGATGACAAGGGCTACGTTTACATAACTGGACGTTCCAAGGAGATCATCATCACCGCCGGTGGCGAGAACATACCACCTGTGCACATTGAGAACTTGATTAAGAAAGAGTTGGATGGCATTGCGAATGCCTTCCTGGTTGGTGAACAGCGTAAATATCTAACTGTGCTGATTACAATCAAGGTGAGTGCCTACCACTTTCATCTCAACTCTGTATAACTAATTCTTTCTCTTGCCTTGCAGACCGAAATGGATCGCGAAACTGGCGCACCACTAGATGAGCTCACCCACGAGTCGCTCACTTGGGTGAAGAGTTTGGGTGTGGAACACAAAACTCTGAGTGAAATTCTGAAGGCCGGTCCGTGCCCCAAAGTGTGGAAATCCATTGAGGATGGCATTAAGCGCGCCAACAAACATGCCATTTCCAATGCGCAGAAAGTACAGAAATTCACCATCCTGCCACACGACTTCTCCATTCCAACGGGTGAATTAGGTGAGTGTGCTGGCGTCATCTCCTCGGAGTAGTAAATATTAAAACAATTACTTTGATTTTAGGTCCCACTTTGAAGGTGAAACGTAATGTTGTTGCCAAACAGTATGCTGATGTTATTGAGGGTCTCTACGCCTAAGCCTGATGCCGGCGCTTTCCAGCGCGCTTTGCGTTGTTCAACCGAGGCTGTTCGTGATTCCTAAAATTTTGCTGAAATCATAGAAGTTTAGTTAGCTAATTGACTAATATATATATAGACAAATTACTAACAGAGAGGCAGCAAGAAGAGAGAACAAAGAGATGGCTACGCAACCGGCCTGTAGAATTTAACAAATAACATATTTTAATGACTTAAATTAAGTTTGGTAGTTAAAGAAGTGTACATAGGATTTTAAAGACAAGTTTTGGAAATAATTTTTAGTTGGGTAAGCAGTTATCTATCTGCATACAGAGGTTTTATTTTATTTTTCTAACAAAAGAGGTCTTGCTAATGGATATATTTTGCTTTTTTTTACTTTCTATATAAGGACTTACGCATGATTTTAAAAACTATTTGAATTTTGTACAGAAAAGTAGTTGCTATGAATTTGTAAAAAAATATTTAAAATATAATTTGCCTTCTTATGATTTTATAGAAGTTCTTTAATAATATTTTCACCATTATATACACACATACATATGTATATGTACATACGTTAAACATATATAATTACATTTTTATTTAATTGTGTAAATAAATTCCATTAATTTAGTTGTAAATGAAAATTGTTATTGTATAATGAAAATTAAGAAAAACCAGCGTTGAGAATACATAAAACAATTACAGATAAAATGTGAATAATTAATGTGTTTATTAAAAAATGTATCGTCTTAGAAATTGGGTAAGATTTGGTTCTAACTTATTTTGGAATTCCTTTTTACTGCATGGGGCAAGATATAGTGCTTTGTGTACACATAATGTTATTCCCTCGAATTTTTCTTCTCGGTCTTGTTATATATTAAATGTTGCTAACTGTATTTCAATACTTACCGCCTAAAAGTATGCTAATAAATTGAGCTAAAACAAAATGCAGATACACTGAGAACAATACTCAGCAAAATTATTTTTTTTTATATTAGTAAGAACTTATAGTGTCAGAGCTCGATTTGAAACAGAGCTTAAAGCTCATAAAGCACTCTCTGGATACTTGTCAAAATATTATTTCACATGAAAGATAGGATAAAAGAGAAAGAATTATATAACATTTTGAAATGCCTTTCTTTGTTCAAATGGCCTTTATATAATTCAAATCATATGTATATAAAGGTAATAAAACAGGACTTTGTATAACTGTTAGTAGTTACCATTACGTAGGGTCTGGAGTCAATAGCTTCTGCAAATAATGCGAAAAGTAATCATAAAATTATTGACTATGTCCAAAAGTCTTTTACTCATTAAAAACAACTTGTTAGACTCTATCGGGTAAAAGAAGCGCGACCAAGCAACTAGTGGAGTGGTATGCGATAACTTTTGAGTATGGATAAATACTATTATCTTGTATATATTATATAGATACACTTTTTTGATTGAAATATGATAGATACCTTAGCTATTAAGGCGTTACATGGGTTTCGTGGATTCAAAAAATCTTTTTTTTTTTTTTTTGCTTATTAATTTCTACAACATCTCAAGAATATTATCATATTGTATATTATTTTCAAGTCCATCCGAATAGTAGTTTCGGAGATACAGCCTTTGGAAGGTGTGCGCTCCAAGTCAAGTACTATTGTTACTTAAAACTTTAAATGCGTTTTTCTCGGAACCGTGTTTTCAAAGTCGGTTGTCAAATGTTCTCGAAAACTACTCAACCGATCTTGATGCAATTTTGAATATGTATTCGAGATACAATTTACTCGTGCTTGAACGAAGGATTTTTTCTTTTTTCAATTACAACTATTAAAAAAAATGTCAAGCAAATTTTACCGAAATTTTTATTTTTTTGTCTCTTCTTCGTTCAAACAGGAGTTTATGGTCCTACCTAGAACACTTATTTTTGTTTTTTCATTTTGTATGATCCTGTCAGGAGTTATGATGGCAACGCGGACGCACCTTCCGAGGGATCACCGGAAATTACGTCTCAATGGAATAGTTTTAATTTTTTTTTTTGAAATTTCAGAAATTATTCTTTAAATACATATGTATCTATAAGACAGAAAAAGTTTGACAAGGAAAAAAAATTATTGAAAATAGGCCATTTTTTACGCGACAAAACACTATTTTTTTACTAATCATGTCATTTTTACTAAATAATATATATTTTTTTTTATTAAATAATAATAAAATTCTGAACTCTCCGAAGACAAAATCAAAAAAAAAGTTATATATGTACAGTGGAACTTCTTTAACTCGAATCACCATAATCCACAAAAAAAACTTCGAGTTAGAGAGACTTCGAGTTATAGAAATTTTCATTAAAACATAAATTCAAAATATTGGTCGTCGCTAGCTACTACTTTTGATCATTTTTCTGGCAGCATGCGTATTCTGTAATCTTACCCACAGTTTTAGCTATTTACTTCGCGAAAAGTTTTATTTAAATACATTAAAACATGTATTCTGTAATTTTGTTGTTGCACTTCCCTATTGTTTGGCTCTTGACGTTTGTATCTTATGCCTACGTTACATGATTTATGAAATCCGTAAGTGTAATATAATTTTTTTTGTTCGCCTCCATAAGATATAGAGGGACGCTTTTAAAAAAATTTTAAATTCATTAGTAAAATTTAAAATTTTGTATTTTGTCCAGGTCGAAAAGTTCGATTTATGGAAGGAAATTTTTATGAAATTTGATTTTTAAACGATATTGCCAATTCAAAAGTTCGAGTAATGGACGACTTATAGAAGTTCCACTGTATATATTATATATATATATATAAATGTATATATAATTTAAGACCTAGTTAATATAAGGTTCTTGAACTTGTATCTTACATTTCCTACAGGTCGTTTTTCTTCCCACAATCCATTCCGTATTATTAAAAGTAACAAATACACAACAATTATACAGTCATTAAAACATACCTCACATACATATATACTCATATAAATGCATAAATATATTTTCTTCCCTTCGTAGTTTGTGTCTACCGACAATTTGCTATACTTGTTGTGCTCTTCTATGCGCACATACATGCATACATAAGTATGTCAAAGTGTATGTAAAAGTAGGCATTCATTCCATAATGTTTTTGTTTTTCAACTCTCAACCGGCGCTCTTTATACACCTCTAAACATTTAAATCCGTATAAATATATCAACGTATAGTTGAAAATGTTTACATTGCCTCGTATCTATGTAGAGATATGTAGGTAAATGTTGGTTTGTGTCGTCAACATACGAGTAAGAGTACATGCTAAGCCTATGATTGAGTATATTTATGTGTTATATATACATATCATTTACATATGTTTATGTTTGCTCTTGTAATAAATATTAAATACTTTGAATTTAATATGTGTATAACAACAACAACAATAAGCAGCAACAACAGTCGATAAACATCATCATCGAAGCCACACAGTATTATATACAAAACATACAAGACATCGGAACAGGCGCACAGCAAGGCACGATTAGTCGCCGCAGCGGTTAGTGGTTGATTGTCGGTGGTCATCAACAGCAATAGCAACAGCAGCAACTAAACAAAAACACGATGTTATTTAGCTATAAACATATGTAAGCTGTTGATATATATTTATGTATGGTATGTGCAGGCTTGTACATCATAAGTGCAAATTTCAATGATGGTAATGAAAGAGAGCCAAGCGAGTGACTTATTTGCAGTTAGGTGGTGAATGGCGCATTGCAGAGAGCAAAGCAATATACATAGTAAGTGCTGTGAGAGCGCAAAATAGCCTAAAAGATACATATGTAGACGTTTTTACGAAGCGCAATGTATTCACGATAACAACAAATATTAATATATATATACACTTGGGTTAGCTATTAATGTATGTATGTAGGTATAAGAAGTTACTTGTCAACCATTGAGGGAAAACGAACACTCACGAATTTGTCGTTTAATGCCTACAGAGTTCAGAGTTAGTCGGTTGACTAACTTCTTAAGCGTTGAAATTTTGCTATGCAATAGGTTAGTATTTAGTGTTCTCGTTCTCATGGAGTTCAGAGTTCAAACATGTTTTTGTGTGTATGTATATATTTACATATATGCAGGTTTGTATCTGATCACAGATTTTGGCAAAAGCCTAACAACTTCGATGACTAGCTACGGCGCTCGGTTAAATGGTCATGTCCTGTCCTCTCACCACTGATCCAATAATTCTAACAAAATTTCAAGATTATTTTTATAAATAAAATCAGATTTATAAACAAATAACTTTGAACTAATTTCCGAACAATTAATCAAGTTAAATGTATAAGTAAAGGGTGTTTTTTGGACGTGTGGTTTTTAACGAAGCAATAACTTTTTCGAAGTTTTGATTAACACCAAAAGCTCCGTCAGGATCAAGGACTCTCCGACCCGTTCGATACCAAACGATTGGTTTGACTCTATCTCAGCTATTGAAATGTGACTTCTTTAACCTGATGCTGGAGAAAATAATACGAGCTGCAGAGCTAAATAGAGAAGGTACAATCTTCTATAAGAGTGTATATCGATATCATATGTATATCTGGTGGTGAACGAGGGCAAGATGAAATATCTCCTGTCATCAAACAAACAGTCAGCGCATTCGCGTCTGCGCCCAACGCGTCGGTTGGCCGGGAGGAGGGTAATCTTTGATCAACACCGATAATAATGTCAGCCTTGAAATCCAACGCAGAATCACTCTTGCAAACAGGTGCTACTATGGACTGAGTAGGCAATTGAAAAGTAAAGTCCTATCTCGACGAACAAGAACTAAACTCTACAAGTCCCTCGTCATTCCCGTCCTTTTATGGTGCAGAAGCGTGGACGATGTCAACATCCGATGAGACGGCACTAGGAGTTTTCGAGAGAAAGGTTTTGATGAAGATTTATGGTCCCTTAAACATTGGCAACGGCGAATACCGCAATCGATGGAATAATGAGCTGTATGTGTTAGTGTTATTCGACGACATAGACATAGTCCAGCGAATAATAAGGCAGCGGCTACGCTGGTTAGGTCATGTTGTTCGAATGGACGAAAGTGCGCCATGTTTTTGATGGATCACCCGCTGGTGGAAGCCGAGGAAGAGGGAGACCTCCACTCCGATGAAAGAACTAGCTGGAGAAGGACCTGTCTTCACTTGGTATTACCAATTGGCGCCAAATTGCCAAAAGGAGAGATGCGTGGCGCGCTGTTGTGGACTCGGCTATAACCGTGTAAGTGGTGTCTACGCCAGTCAAGAAAAAGAAGAAGGTTTTCAATGAAGCAATATTTTTTCGAAGTTTTGGTTATTTGATTTATACTCAGTTTGGTTTGACATTTTATAATACTGTACAACTCTCGCTGGGTATTGGATCAAATTATTTTTTTACACCATTGAATTAAGAAGAATTTCGAAATCAAATATTTCGATTTTGGAGGCTAATTTCGAAAATCGAAGAATGTACTTGTTTTACCTATATCCCGGTACAAAAATAGTTTGATCCAATGTCTAGAAAAAAAGTCGATTTTGTCGTATAGTGTAATGAACAGTCTTACTCCTGAAAAAAGTTTATTGCTGATATGCGGTCCCAATTGCTGCATAAAGTGATTGGTGAAATTGGAATTCTCGGCTGGAATTTATTCGAGCCAGTCATGGTGGTCACATGTCTGAAATATTTTTTTTAACATAATGGCAAACCTTTAGCTTTATAATAAAATTAAATTACTGGCCCTAACATTAAATTATATGGGTTTTAATTTTTTCTTGAAAAGTACATATCTAAAAAAACACCCTTTATAAGCGTAATAAATATTATTTATTAATCTGTACGTAAATACTTTATATAAATTAATGTTAAAGAAGATAATGACCGGATAGTAAAAATTAATTTTGACAAATCTACAATATTTATAATAAATCTTAAGCAATTCATAGCTGAAAATTTCATTTAAAATAAAAATATTGATATTAACAGACTTAGTATTCCATTTAAACGTTGCTGAATCAGACTTTTAAAGAGAGGTGGGTTTTATTTAAATAAATTTGTTCTAAAGCAGTGAATAAATAGTGAGTTTAAAGGATTGTGATTTGCTGTTGAATATATTTCAGCACTTTTTGTTGGAAGGTTTGGTGTTGGCGAATAAAGATAAAATAATTTAGTTCATATAGTGAAAAAAAAAACAAACTTTTCGAACTCAACTCATTAGTAAATATGATTAGGAAGCTACTTCCACTGCTTTTATTTTATATAAAGAAAGAAATAATATACATACATATATAATTAGAGATTAATATAGATATTTTTGTAAATTTAAGGCTTTTTTTTGAATAAAAACGGTTACAAATGTCGATGGAATTAAAAAAACAAAAAAAAAGATATAAAACGATTTAATCGACCAGTGCTTGACCCTAGAGACATTACCGCAAATGTCGAGAATTCGGCTCAAAAAGTGACATTTTCAGTTGAGAATAAGTTTGGGATGCAAACAGATTTCTACAAATTTTTTGTTGGGTTAATGTTGACACAAATGTACAAGATCGATATAAAACTATTTAATCGATTTAATCGACCAATGCTTGACCCTAGAGACATCTATTGGAAAACGGCGGAAGCAAAGTTGTATACCAATATATAGAAAGAGAAAGTATAAAGAGCTCTAGGAACTTAATTTACTACTGGGTGTGTCAAATATAATCAATCAACCGGAAGGAAATACATATATTTACTTGTAGACTAGTATACTCACAAATGAATGAGCATAACAAAGCGATAAATGTAAATAAGGTAATGTGGCAATAAACTCAGGGCATACCAATAAAATTGGAAATGGCATAATATCAACTAGACATTAACTTATACATAGGTATACATACATATAAGTTGGTATATACTACTTAGATATCTATTGTTATACTGAAAATATTTTAAATAAGTTAGATACGTAAACAAATAAACAGGTGTATGTTGAACTACTCACAGAGCACCAGAAAGTATACATATGTTACAAGATGGATAATTACTATTAGGCATGTTCTATTTTTGGGTGAAAAAACTCAGTTCAAAAGTGAATACTTATTGTGAATATATGTATATGTATAAGTATTGTTAAAAACGGATAAAAGGATAATTCCTTCGTGGAACACTATATTTGTGGAGTAAAAAACCAAAGTCACTAAAAAATTGCTTTGTAGTTCGGCATATCCAACTCAAAACAAGAAAAAACGTTAACTTCGACTGTACCGAAGCTGATATACCCTTCACATTTCTTTTAGTAACTATGTGTTTAAGCAAATCTAAAGACGTAAGAAAAAGTAAGTAAAAAAAAGAAAACATTTTACTAATTGTTTTTAGCCGGGTTGTTTGCTAGAAACATTAAGGTTAAATAGTTAACCGATCTGAACAATTTCTTCGGAGATTATATTATTACCTTAAGCAGTAATCCATGTCAAATTTCGTGAAGATATCACGTCAAATGCGAAAATTTTCCATACAAGCCATTGATTCCGATCGTTCGGTTTGTATGGCAGCTATATGAAATAGTGAACCGATCTGAACAATTTTTTCGGAGATTAAATTATTTCTATGAACAATAACTAACACCAAATTTCGTGAAGATATATAGTAAAATGCGGAAGTTTTCCATACAAGTCATTGATTCCGATCGTTCAGTTTGTATGGCAGCTATATAATATAGTGGTCCGATATCGGCGGTTCCGACAAATAAGCAGCTTCTCGAATAGAAAATAACATCTGCAAAATTTCAAAACGATATCTTACAAACTGAAGGACTAGTTCGTATATATACAGACAGACGGACGGACAGACAGACAGACAGACGGACATGGCTAAATCGACTCAGTTCAACATACTGATCATTTATATATATACTTTATAGGGCCTCCGACGCTTCCTTCTGGGTGTTACAAACTTCGTGACAAACTTAATATACCCTGTTCAGGGTATAAAAACAGCCACCCTAATATACAAATAATTGCAGATAACCAACAAATCAGCCAAGTCCAAAGTTGTCGATTATGATTGTTGACACTGTTTATTGAAAGCTTTCTGATTAATAAAACTGATTTAAAGCATCACATTCAACAAACAAATGACATTAAAGACTTTACCATAGTGACATTTAGGCTGCTGGAATTTTAACTAGTTTGTTATTTGTTGTATTTGTACGCGTGTCTTTGCAAGAGCGCGAGCCTGCCGGTAATTAAGCAACACTTAAATGTGAACACTGATGTATGCAGTGCATATAAGACTCAGAAATATATGTACATATTTATATATATATATATATATATATATGTATGTACATATACATATTGTAAATTGTGGTTGAAAATATTGCACGAAAATACTCGTAAATAAATGTATCTATGTTTGTTGCACTGGCTACAGGCAGCTATGCGGCGATGAGTAACTAACGAATAACATTTTTTTTGTTTGTATGTATGGCTAGCGAGGCAAATGGTTGCAAACATATATATGTACAATACATATTTACATATAAGCATATAAACATCTATATTTTTTGTATATTTACACGAAAATCCAGAGTAATATTGTCATTGCGGACTCGGTTGCTGTTTCATGTTCGCCTGGTGAATTTAAGAAATCTATATGTACCTACTGAAGATCGACGCACACACGAAAATGATTTATCCAAATAAATATATATGCGTATATGCATAAATAATGTACTCTTGTAAACATAAGTTACATATTTAAATTAAGTAAATGAGTAGTTAAAAAAATATATATTTGCTTTTGAAGATTTGTGTAAGTGCTCTTCTATGAGATATGAATACATACATATGTAGTTATAAATATGCAGCCATTTTTACATATTTCTCACGACTGTGCACGCATTTAAATCCGCTCGCGATTACTTACTATATACATACATGCATACATTCATACATACATATGTACTTGACTTCATTTGCATATTTAACAGACATGTCTATCGCTGAGAATTCGGATGCGCGCGAAAGCCAAAGGAAGTATTTAAATACAAATATAACAACATAAACTAATTAACTATAGTGGATATTTTAGTTGAAATTACTGTATACTTTGCTAGCAATGAATATCTATTATAAGTATTTAGTCACTTAGTGACTGTTTGTCTCTTTGAATCCTTCAACTTTTTGTCTTCTGATATTATCTATCAGATATTTGTTCCAAAGCCCTTAGCACAATTAATACATTTTGGGGTTAGGACTTTGAGGTGTACACAGATCGATAATTGTAAACTGAGTTCATAAATATGAATATAAATATGGTATTAATAGCAATAGGTAATGATTTTGGGATAATATCTCATTATAATCTATTAGAAAACAATTGTAGAACAAGTTCTGAAAATTTAAAAATGTTTCTAAAACATTCACTTTTAGTTTCTCTGTATTCGAAAAATCGTCTGATACTAGATATCAGTTTATCAGGAGACAAAGTCAAATAATCTGGCTCATTGCTTCAACTATGGGAGTCCTTATATGTTGGGTGAAGGTTTGCCCCGAAACAAATGCTCTGAGTTATCCTGAAAAGAATGTTTCAATCAACAATAATGAGTCTTATATACCGAATTATAAGTGGTTTAAATTTAGTTAATATTCATTTCCGTGTTCAAAAGAATTATTTGCTAACTTTATTAGCGATCATAACTTCCAATGAAAGGATTATGAATTATTAATATTCCGTTTGAGAACTATCTCCCATGAAGAACCGTCAACTAGTTATCTTAATAGTTATCTCAAATGCCATTTCGACACAAAAATACTTTAAAAACCATTTTGATGGTTTTGGTCGTAGAATATACAGAATGTGGAATGAATAAACGGCTCTCTAGAGGTGTATATAGGATATATATAGAGGTATATTGAGGACTTCTTTTGATATAGGAATTGGGAAGGGTTATTTCTTGTCATTATTCAAGGACATACATATATGGAATGGTGTCAAATACCTATTTGGAAGTCATTCATGTTGATCTAAGCTCTATATGTACATAAGTATGTATGTGTCCGGTTCAAGTCGATGTCAAATGTACTAATAATCAAGTTTTGTAATAACCATCAATTAAATAACTAATATAAGAATGTCGAAATGAATTCTACTTTTTATAGTATTTTTTTAACTATAAACTATAAATCAGAAAATAACTATTTAAATTATAAAATTTGAACTCAAGAGCAAACATACCATACCTGTTTGAGGATTCCCTTTCAGTACAGCCACAAAGAGTCGTGCTAATATTTTCTCAAAAACACATAAGCTTCACAAATTTAGTAAAAACTAATACAACTGAGAATTTGCAAACGTTTATAGTAACTTTTCATTAAAAATTCTGTTAGAGATTCTGTAAAAGCGTCTTAGAGTGAGTATAACAATAAATATTAAATTTGTGGTTACTCAGCACAGCAAAGCACCGCAATAAATCATATGAAAAGTTGCAAAATTTTCGCTCAACTAACAGACGAGTGTTTATTTGCTGCACAACATTTCACTGAAAATGGCAAAAAAGCAACAACAAGCCAGCTTAAAGCTGTGGTCATTCACTCACTGTTTGCTACAAATGTAACTGTAGTTCAATTTGCTAGCAAATATTCAAAAAGTATAGTTTTGGAATAACAAAATTTTGGCAAACTATATTTAGTAAAAATTTGAAGCCTTTCTCCACTAGCAAAAGTTTTTATTAAATAATTTAAGTAAAAATCTGTGCGAATTTTAACAAAAAGTGTCGATATGTGTAACAGGCGAGAAGCCGCAACCAGCAGCATAACCGAGCAGTCAAAGCGGCAAAAACCACAGCAGCAGCAGCAGCATCCGATGTAGTGGCGGCCGATGCAGCCGCAGAACATAAAATTTCCCATTTGCCGGGTTGCCGAAAAACACCAAATGCAACAAAGCAGTGGGAGGGGGGATAGGAATATAAGGCGGTGGAGGTAGTGCAGACATGTGTGTGTCTGTCTGCTGGAAGCCAATAGGAAGTGAAAAGCGGATGTGAATTGCGTAACTTTTTGGTTGTTGTTGTGGCTTTGATATGACAACAGATGGCGCGGAAGCGAGGTGAAGGGAAGGTGGGGGTGTCTGGGCATGATAATGCTCGTTTGATAGACCGAAGTAGAAAAGTTGAGTAAACTGTATGCGTGTTCGAAATTCATTACTAATAATGCCGATAAAACGGGAGATATAGAATATACATATGCTAGTCTTAAACTCATGTATTCCCGCCTACTTGAGTTTAGTTATAAAACTGTGATTAATATTCACCGTAATCTTTCTACCTTATCTATATTATAATTAGAGTTATGCGAAATGCCACAAGAAACCGAGGAATATGCCACACTTGACCAGCTTAAACCAGCTACTAGCTTCGTGTCTACCAGTCTTGCTGAGCCTGTGCACCTGCGCATTGGAAAGCAGGGTCTTACAGCAGCAGCACCACAAACCATACCACAACTGTTCAGGGATTGCTGCCAGCGTTTTCCTCACTCGCCAGCCTTGACTTACGAACCGCATAACAGCAACAACAACAAACTCGATAGTAACAACAACCCTTGGACGACAGTAACATACGCCGAGTACGAGCAGAATGTGGAATTGGCTGCGCTTGCCCTTCTGCACGTCGGGCTCACCAACAACACTTGTGTCTGTGTGCTGGCCCATAATTGCCCCGAGTGGTATTATGTGCAGTTCGGCGCATTGCTGGTTGGTGCTGTGGTCTCGGGCATCTATCTGAGCAGCTCGCCGAAGGCAGTCAAACATGCGCTGGAGGCCTCGGCAGCCGCCGTTTGTTTGGTCGACGATGCGTCGCAGTTGGCGAAGGTGCGTGCCGTGCGGAAGGAGTTGCCACTATTGCGTGCTGTTATCGTCTTGCAAGAGTCTTTCGAGGAAGATTTGGTGGAAGATGAAGGCTACTATCTGTGGTCGCAGCTGATGACATTGACATTTGATCAACATATGCGCCACGAATTGCTGCGTAAGGAGCTGCAGGTGTCGGCGAATCAATGCGCGATACTTATTTTTACGGTTTTATACAGATTACATCGTAAATTTGCAGTATTCTTATTGTACAGTTACATATTTTTTCAGTCCGGCACAACGGGGTTTCCGAAGGCAGTCATGCTTTCCCACGACGCCATCATATCGAATATTAAATTCTGTTATGCAACTATTGGACCTTTTCGGACGGAGCCAGGTGCCACCATGTCCTATCTGCCGCTCAATCACGTCGCCGCACAACTCTTCGAGGTGTTGATGCCTTTGCTGTGCGGTGATTGCGTCTATTTCGCGGATCGGGATGCGCTCAAAGGAACGTTGGTGAGAAATTTACGAATTGCGCAGCCAACACGAATATTTGGGGTACCACGCGTCTACGAGAAATTACAAGAGCAACTCTTGGCAGCCGAAGCGAACTCCTCGTTCTTGTGGCGCATGATCTCACGGTTGGCCAAGAGGACATTACTGAAGAGCTACTTGTGCAATGCAGAGGGCATGTGAGTAATCCACGGTTTTTCTATCGTTTATACTATAACATTTTTATTATATTTATGATACTTTGTGCTTCAGTGAACCAAAAAGAACCACCAGTTACTTATGCGCTTCTTGGATCATGCGACAGTTTAAAGCTCAGCTTGGCCTTGGTCAGTGCGCTTTCTTATGGGCTGGCGGTGCCCCCTTGTCGGTACAGACGAAAAGGTTCTTTCTCAGCATGGACATACCGGTCGCTGACATGTTTGGTGCCTCAGAGGCAGGTGGCGCGGTGACAGTGACACGCAGTTATTGCCATTTGGACAGCAGTGGCAAAGTACTCTTAGGATTTGAATCTAAAATTGATAAGCCGAATAAAGAAGGACACGGGGAGGTACCACCTTATTTAAATTTCTCCAACAAATTAACATTCCTTGCTATAAAATTTCACAGATTTGTCTGCGCGGACGCTGCACAATGATGGGTTACCTAAATGATATGGAAAAGACCCACGAGTGTATTGACTCGCTTGGCTGGCTGCACACTGGTGATGTGGGCCGCTTAAGCGCTGATGGTTGTCTACATATTACCGGACGCATAAAGGATATAGTGATTACCGCAGGCGGTGAGAACATACCGCCCGTTTACATCGAGAACCTCATCAAAGCCACACTGCCATGTATTAGCAATGCTCTGGTAGTGGGCGATAAGCGCAAATATCTGATTGTGCTGCTCACACTGAAAGTTGGTCGCTTATTTATTATATTATTTAAAATACTTCTTAAGCGTTTCCAACTTTTCAGACCAACATCGAGCGCGCCACGGGCTTGCCGCTTGACACACTACATTTGGATACCATCTCTTGGTTGAATTCGCTCGGCATCAATCATACATGTTTGTCGGAAGCTCTAAATATACCTGCCTATACACCGGACTATGACTACAAGAGATTAAATATAAAGCCCGATCGAAAAGTGCTTGAAGCTATAGAGAGCGGCTTGGCTCGTGCCAACAGAAATGCTCTCTCGCATGCGCAAAGAGTGCAGAAATTTGCAATATTGCCGCATGACTTCACAGTGCCCACAGGGGAGTTAGGTAAGATGAGATGAGATTTCATATATCTGTAGATTCTTTAATAAACTGTTAACTTTTTCACGTTACAGGTCCGACTTTGAAGTCTCGACGTGCATTTATTTGTGAGAAATATGCTGATGTAATTGAGCAATTGTATAAAGCAGATTGTTGATTGTTAATAAATTATTTTTTATAATAATACTAAAATGGCACTAAATAAATAATAAATTGATATTAAAAGGCATTGGAACCGTAAATTTATTATTTTATTGTATATAATGATATCTTAGTTAGTAAATATAAAGGGTGATAGAGGGAAATGGGAAGACAGCTCCAATGTAACATTCCAGAGAGAAACTCTTGTGATAATCTATATAAAGTCCCACTCTCCAGAACTTTGACACAGCAGGAAAATACGTGCATAGTCCCTCTATTTGCTCCATTACGACTGAGACAGCGGCTCAAAGTGTTGTATTAAGTCACTCAAACGCCGTTGAAGAACATAATTGGTAAATTTAATATCTTGTATAATATAGCAGCCCAGTAGTCATTTTCTTGACACATTATCAGAGATTTTGACATAAAGTCTCGTTGATGGTTTTGACAATTGTTTGTGTCGGCTTCTTTGCTAGTCTGACGTCACGCCAGAAATACTTTTGACATTTCGGTAACTTTTGGTTTCGTTCTATCTCTTTTCAACATATGAATGCCTTATAGTTGGCCTTTCTCCATCGCAGTCTGAGTTTTGACTATATAAGAATTTCAGGCTCTCAAAATCAGTGGCAATTTGGATTTTTATTTCATTCTAAGACAAGTCATATTTTTATCACACAATATTACATAGTTTTATGGACCATTCCTATCTTTTTGTGTCATTACTGAAATACTTGAGGCCCTATGTTCCACCTAGGAACTACGGAAAAATATATATATACTTAAATGGAATGATGTTTATTTCTCTCTTCCTTTCTTTCACTGACAATTTGACTGCTGACTGAGTGGAATTTTTCGAAATTTTGCAAGTCAGCATTATTTTTCTCAGCAAGAGGGTAAACGCAGATAGCGGCTTAACTCACAAAAATTGAGGCAGGTCAGTTAACAAGCAGTGATTTAATGCATGTAAAATCACGAAAAAAATGTAAATTGTGAACTTTGTAAAAACACTGTTCAAATATTGACACATCTTGGCTCATGGACTCGAAAGTAAATTGTTGCGAAATTATATAAATACAAGTATATTTCATTTTTCATTTTTTATTGAACAAAAATAAATACTCAAATTGATATGCGTATTAACGAAAAGCAACAAAAACTCTAATTTAGTGTGTTTTTATTAAATCGCGTCTACAATGAAATCGTTTTTTAGGAACACACACTGAATAGTGAAATTTAACCTTTGATTGAACTTCATGAGTATTGCTGGCCTGACAAATGTGTTCTGGTGCGATTAGGTTTGGAATTTGAGTTCGTTTGCATTTAGTAGCTATCGGTGTATTGACGATTGAAGACGTTGTTATTTTTAAATTCTTTAAATTCAATAAAACTCTAGACTAAATATTTTAGTTAGAGGCACATAAATCGCAGGCGTTAAAGTGATTGGAAGGATAAGTTAAATAGTGAGTGTGAAAGATTTGGTCTGATTAAATTTATGTTTTATTAATAAGTGTTTTTATCTGGAAATATTTTCTTAGAACCAAGTGCAGTGTTGTTAGATAGCGCTTAGTAAGGAAGTGTTTCGAGGAATAATCTTATTAGTTTTTAAAAATATTTCTGCCCTATCAGTTCCATTTGATTAAGAGCAAAAATTTTAGAATTGCTATTCACTAAAATATACTCATTTCAAATTGCCTGTGACCGGTGGTTATCAAGTGTTACATAAATACATATGTATGTAAACATGTAACAGTATACATTACGACTGTGTTCACACTCTGCACTCCATTAGCTACGGTTATGCGTGAGAAATTGCCGTTCGGCTTATACTACAAGCACAAGTATTCATTTATGTAGAACAAGTAGTATCTAGATATGACTAAGCGCAGCTAAACACACACATGCCTAAGCATGGACTCGAGCGAGTGGCACATATGTGGTACATAAATATCTATACATAAGTACGACTTTGGATATGAGCAATGGTAGATTCGTAGTATGTAATGCAATATATGTATGTGGAGACATATGCCATTAAGCAGTTAGGTTGTTTGGTGCATGGTGAAACAACATCATACATAAATACATGCATACATATGTACAATTGCAAAGCAGCGCTATGAGCACTGCTCGCTCGGCTGCTAATTGCTGTGCGCCTGTTCAAAAACAAGATATCTATATGTATCTACAAATAAGTCACATATAAATAAATAAATAAATAGTTACACATAATATAACTTTTTATGTGAGCAGGCAAGCGGAGTGAGCAAAAAATTATGAAATTCACATTTGCGCAGATATTTCTACATAGATATGTAACAGTTCACAAGCAAGTAAGAAAACACATAAAGATATATGAGTACATGGTTTCATGCCTAAATAGGCGCAGCGTCATATGAACCTCTTTGGCAGTGAAAGAGCATTTCGCAATAGTGTAAGATAATATCTGTAGCTATTCAGATCCAAACAATCGATTAATGCTCTTTCATCGAATGATTATTGCTGGGGAATATACACACTTTTCAATACCAATATTAATCCTTCAACATAGGTCTTTAAAATTATTGATAATGCTCCTAATTGTAGGCAACGTTTTATAATCTATGGGTCAGGACTTTTGAGGTATACCTATCTAATTAAATGATTTCTAATTAATGGGTGGGTATTGGCACGTTGAGGAAAATATAATAAAGATTTAGATGTGGGATTGCAATTGAAACATTCATTAAGTCCAAGCATATATATATAGAAACAACAAATCAAGGCGGATTCCCTCGCACCTCTTTGCAGAAACCGAGTATTTTCATTCTTTAGTTTCATATTTCACTTGTAGTATTTCAGATTAAAACTAATTGACGCATTGATACAAAGACAACCGTAGTTATGGGCGATGCAGAGACACTAAAACGTTTTTCAGGCACTAACCTCAAAGTTGCCACCAGCTACACTTCGACTTCACTCACTGAACCGGTTAAGCTACGCATTGACACAACGGACAGTGCATCGATCGCACCACAAACTATACCGCAATTTTTCCATGAAGTCTGCCAAAAGTATGCAAAGTTACCAGCGTTGGTCTACGCCAACGAACCAAATGAGAATCTACAAGCTGGGCGAATGGTTACCTACGCAGAATATGCGCAAAATGTGGAGCAAGTTGCGCTCGCGCTGATGCGTGTTGGTCTGCGGCCGCACACCTCAGTCGGCATACTCGCCTTTAATTGTCCGGAATGGTTTTACACCGAGTTGGGCGCTTTGCGCGCAGGTGGCATTGTTACCGGCATATATCTGACCAGCTCGCCGGAAGCGGTGCGTCATGCGCTCGCAACGGCGGAAGCGACCGTCTGTGTGGTGGACGACGCAAAGCAGATGGCAAAGGTACGCGAGGTCAAAGCGAGTTTACCACAGCTCCGCGCCGTCATTCAGCTGTTTGGTCCGTTCGAGGAGTTTGTGGGCCGGGATGAAGGGTATTACCGTTGGTCCGATTTGATGGCACTGACATTCGATGCACAGTTAAAGGCGGAACTAATTGAGCGTGAACGAGAAATAGTCGCGAATGAGTGCGCCCTGCTAGTTTTCACGGTATATAGTTTCAAGTTCAAAATCGGTCTCAAACTCAATGTTGTACTTATATTCACAGTCTGGCACCGTAGGATTGCCGAAAGCAGTTATGCTGTCACATGACAACATTATTGCAAATGTGAAATCGTCTCCCTTTCACAAAGATTTCGTGGAAGGCGCCGAAGTAACTGTGAGCTTTTTGCCTCTGAGTCACGTCGTTGCACAAATGGTCGACATCATGCTTAGTGCCAATGATGGAGGCTGCGTTTACTTTGCAGATAAAGACGCGCTGCGTGGAAGCTTGGTGAAGACGTTGACTGTAGCGCGCCCCACAAGGTTCTTCGCTGTGCCGCGAGTTTTCGAAAAAATGAAAGAGCGACTGCAGCAGGTCGAAACAGAGTCGTCTTGGCTCACACAAAAAATGATGAAGTACGCACGATGCGCAACGCTGCAGAGTTATCTAGAGCAAGCAGGAAGGCAGTGAGTTATAAATTAATGCATTAACTACTTAAAGAAACGAAATATATTTGACTTTTTAGCAAACCGGAAGGTTCTTTCAAGTATTGGTTAGCATCTTTCTTAACGCACAAGATTAAAGTCGCCCTAGGCATGGATCGCTGTAAACATGTAACCGCCGGTGGTGCACCAGTTCCCATCGAACTGAAGAAATTTTTTACTAGCATAGATCTACCCATCATTGAGGGTTATGGACTCTCCGAAACTACTGGTTGCTCAACGGTATCTTTGGAGTCACGGCAGCTTTGTGGCTCTGGAAAACCCTACCCTGGCATAGAAGTAAAAATCGCAAAGACCGACATGGAGGATCAAGGCGAGGTAATACTTCGAAGTGCAATTACTCTGAAAGCAATAATAATGTATTACCTTAGATCTGCTTCCGTGGTCGCTACGTGTTTATGGGTTATTTGAATGCACCACAAGAAACAAAGAATGCAATTGACGAAGACGGCTGGTTCCACACCGGCGATCTTGGTTATCTCAACGAGTCTGGCGAAGTTGTATTATCGGGCCGCTTGAAGGAGTTGGTTGTGACTGCGGGTGGTGAGAATATACCACCGGTGTATGTGGAAAATCTCGTAAAGAAAGAATTACCCTGTGTCAGCAATGCCATACTTGTTGGCGATAAGCGAAAGTATCTCACTATACTCCTGACGATCAAGGTATATCTGTAGACACTTAGTTATTACTCTGATGGATGTAAAATATTATAATTTTTTCTACAACAGACGGATATGGATGTTAACACCGGCATGCCTTTGGACACGTTGCAACCAGCTGCTATTGAGTGGTTTAAATCACTAGGTTTCGATTACACACGTATCTCCGAAGTTTTGCGTATACCCGAGAACTTGCAAGACTTCAACGCAACAACAGTGGAAGTGCACCCAGATCCAAAAGTGGTGGCTGCAATAAAGAAGGGTATTGAGCGTGCGAACGAAAAGTCCTTGTCTCGTGCTCAGAAAGTGCAGAAGTTTGCGCTTTTGCCGCACGATTTATCAATACCCACTGGAGAACTAGGTGAGTTATCTAACAGATTTACACATTTTATGTGCCATAACCAATGGATTTCTTCTCTTTAGGACCAACATTGAAGTCGCGCCGTAATATTATTTTACAAAAGTATGCTAAAGTTATCGATCGCCTTTATGAATAAAAATAAAACTTAAGTGGTATCATGAGCTTTAAAATGTTTAAGTAATTTTGCTTTGGTCTTTGGTTGGTAGGTATCGAGTTAAGAATATGTATTCTATTCCATTCCAATATCATCTTGTACTGAGAGAGTATCACTCTTTAAGGTCAGTGAGAGTAAAGAGGTTTTCGGTTGATTTTTGTCTTTGAAATTCTTTGAATATATGTATGTACGTATTCCAACGGTTGTAGTTTGGGACATAAATATTTGAAAAGATGTGCGTGGATGATATTGGTCCAGGAAGACGTCGAAGAAATATTCGCGTTGAACTAATCTAGGTGGAACGATCTCCTGATTTGAGACAAATAGTACCCATTACGACCATAGAATTGCCGACATTTTTTTTGCAAGAGAATTTTAAGATCGGTTCCGCACAAACCTAGGAGTTCCTTATTTGTTTCACAAACTGACGTTCGTTAATCGACTTTTTGTTGTCGTAGTCAGCAGGGAGTCAGATAAGCGATGACGACGAGTACTTTTCCAAAGTTCGCTGTTCGTTGCTCTTTGTTATTATTTTGCTTCGCTATGGTGTTAAAAGAAGAACAGTGGAACTTGCAAAGGTTTTATTGCTGATATCCATATTTATACTGTTTGCCCAATTTATTCCAACAGATTTTAAAAGATGTCTCCAAAATAGTCTTCAAAATATTAATTTAAATGCTTCCAATTTGGATCTTGAAACTCGAGGTATATTCTAGACATTTTCACACTAATTTATATATTTCTATATAGATCTATATGTATTATCCGATTTCGTTGTTTTATATTCACACTAATAGCTTAATGAGTATATTTTTTACCAGAGACACGAAAAAGTCATCGAACGTGTTAGTCTGCAATCAGTAGGTACATATTAGAAATAAAACCAAATAATTTATTAAAACGAACACAATAACAGTGTGAGTAATATATTTATATACTTCGATTTCTATTTGCTCAATTCTTTTTCTTTTGTTTTATTTTTTTAGTAAACCTTTGACCACAATGTTATTGGCCGGTTCGGCGTTCTGTGTACGCATCGTCACTGTCTTATCGCTGAGCACGAGGCCTGAGTACGCGGCAACAAGAGAGTCTGCGATAAGAAGAGCCCAGCATCAGTGGCAATGTTAGAAACCTACACCACATCTCCGTTGATGCTGCGTCGCTGTTATCGCTGATAAGGAGAGTTGGATCCTTAGTGGACCATGTCACTAAACCATACATCAACTATCGATGCTTATTATTTTGTATTTGTACAAAAACAAGAATAGACATTTTGGTTTTTTAAATTTTTTGTCTAGCCCAGCTGATAAACATTTCATTCGTAAAGTGCGTTATCAGTATTTGACAGCGGCAATAAGTATTCCACCAGTTTGAGTATTTGTTTCAAAAGATTTTCAACTGTCGAAGGAAACGTTTGTATCCGATAGAGTTAAGAACCGCTTTTATGAAAATATTTGCTCCGATTGAACGGTGTCTTTCTTTGTGAAGTCTAGTGGAAAGAGGTAAATTATAATGGATGAGTATTAGTGGAAGGAAAAAATTTTAGAATGAATGTGTTAAGTGCGATTTTTAAGTGTAAATCCAAATTAGTGATTTTGAAATTGAAAATATTCCATCATCTGCCTTGAATTAGCCCATCCTCTTTAGAAATATCTCAGGGATTGTAGCTAAAATTATTACAAAAGTAGGAAGAAATCAAATTTAGTTTAATAACATTCTCCAAAAAAATATTGTCTCATTAATCGCCAATTATTTTCAACTAGCCAAATAGAACGAACTCAAAGTTTTTTGAATTGATCTGATAACACAGCTGAGGAGGCAAAATTAGAATCGGGTTGAAGGCACTGCACTGATTAAAACAAAAGCATCATCATAATTTATACCACACAAACGAACAAAAAACTCGCCGACTAAAATGATGAATGAGAGTACAGAGGTCTCACCTTCGGTGAGTACGGTAAAGCCAGTCAGCAGCTACATCTCGACCTCACTCACCGAGCCAATTAAACTGCGCATCGGCAAGGAGGGTATCTCCGCCAACGAGCCACAGAGCATACCGCAGTTCTTCCGCAAAAGCTGTGCGCGCCATGCCGACCAGCCAGCGCTCGTCTATGCCAATGAGCCGAAAGATCCAAATACTGACTGGACAACTGTCACCTACAACCAATTTGAGCGTCATGTGGAACAGGCCGCACTTATGCTCATGCATGTTGGCCTGCATCCCCGCACCTCCATTGGCATACTGGCTTTCAATTGCCCCGAATGGTTTTATGCGGAATTGGGCGCCTTGTGCGCCAACGGCGTTGTGTCCGGCATATATCCAAGCAGTTCACCTGAGGCAGTGCAGCATGTGCTGGCGACGTCGCAGGCGACTGTTTGCGTTGTAGACGATGCAGCGCAGATGGCAAAGGTGCGTAAAGTCAAGGATCAGTTGCCGCTTTTGAGTGCGGTCATACAATTGCATGGACCGTTCGAAGATTTCGTCGGCAACGAGCAGGGTTACTATAGTTGGGCAGATTTGTTTGCTTTGGAGTTCGACAACCAAGAGCGAGAAGAACTGGAGAGACGTGAACATGCTGTTGGCGCCAATGAATGTGCAATGCTAATTTTCACGGTACGTAAGACTACAATTGGCCCGGTTGACTTTGATATCCATTTGTGATATCTTAAGTTAAAGCAAAAAAATTTAAATTTTTAATATGATTTCCTTTACTCTCTTTTAGTCTGGCACAACTGGTCTACCCAAAGCTGCGATGCTCTCTCACGACTCCGTCATCATGAATGCCAAATACATCGATGCTACGCTGTGCAAATTTCGAATACCTGCTGAAAGAACCGTTACTTACTTACCTTTGAATCATATTGCTGCCCAAATATTCGATGTCTATATGGGCTTAGATAATGGCAGTTGTGTATATTTCGCCGATCGCGATGCGCTGAGAGGTACGCTCACGAAAACCTTTGCTAAGGCGCGTCCCACGTGCATATTCGGTGTGCCACGTGTCTATGAAAAGATACAGGAGCGGCTGAAACATGTCGCTTCTAAATCGTCGGCGCTCTCACGCTACACAATGGAGTGGGCAAGGCGAGTGACTTTGGAACACTATCTGAACAAAAATGGTCCAGCGTAAGTACACCATACTTTTTTAAACTGTTCTCGAGTAGATTAACTTAAAAAGGAATCTTTCTACTTCATCGCAGAACCCATTCTTTCAAACTGTGGTTGGCATCAAAGATCACGCATCAGGTTAAAGTCGCTTTGGGTCTTGACTGCTGTAACTGGCGAATTATTGGTGGCGCGCCCGTTACAACTGAACTGAAGGAATTCTTCACAAGCCTAGACATGCCGCTCTTCGAGGCTTATGGACTGTCAGAAACGGGTGGTGCAGCGGCGGTAAATCAAATTTACAACAATTTGACGACTTGTGGAAAAGCCATAGAAGGCTTTGAAATAAAAGTTAACGACCCTAATAAAGAAGGGCATGGTGAGGTAAGTAGACCGTGGTGGATTTATCAGCGTAGACTTTTCAGTTAAATTTTTAAAGTGTTGAAATCACTGAAATCTCTCTCTTATTTCTCCCTCATTCAGATCTGTCTGCGTAGTCGCTCGAATATGATGGGCTACATCAATGAGTTGGAGAAAACAAAGGAAGTTCTGGATGACGATGGTTGGTTCCTGTCAGGCGATTTGGGTTATCTGGAAGCTGATGGAAGTCTCGTTATCACTGGACGTATAAAAGAGTTGGTCATTACAGCTGGTGGCGAAAATATACCGCCAGTACATGTTGAAAGTCTGGTCAAAGCGGAATTACCCTGCGTAAGCAATGCGCTGCTTGTAGGCGATCATCGGAAATATCTCAGCATACTACTAACACTAAAGGTAAACGAAAATCAAGATTGCACTGACAATTATGATTACCACTTATGACTTCTTACAGACCGATATTGATCCACACACCGGCATGCCGTTGGACACTCTGCATGTCGATGTCATTGACTGGATGCAAAACTTGGGTTTCAACTATACGCGCTTATCGGAAGTTCTAAACATACCCGCCGATCTAAGCGAGTCTGAGGCCGCCAGCATATTGGTGAAACCGGACGCAAAAATAGTGGAGAGCATAGAGGCAGCCTTAAAGCGTGCCAATACACGTGCTCTATCGAATGCGCAGAAGGTACAAAAGTTTGCAATTCTACCACATGACTTCTCAATACCAACCGGTGAGTTGGGTCCCACTCTGAAATCGCGCCGGAAGGTGATTCTACAAAAATATGCTGCAATCATCGATCGTATCTACGAGTAGAATGCTCCCTGGATTGATAAAAATAATATGGAGGTCGAATATTTTTAAGTTATTTAGTTCATGCTCTTATGTTTCCATTCCATTAAAAGTTAATAAAACACAGAAATAAGAAATAAAGATAAAATAAGAATATTGTATTTCAGATTTTTAAGAGCTGATATTGAAATAAGAAGTATCTCGAGTGATTTTCCCTCGTTATTCTTAAGTGCTCCCTTGAAAATATCTATACTTTACTCAGTCCACAAAAGTCTTCTTCGAACGTCCATCTTTGGTACTGTAATTTAAGGTTTCAAATTTCACTTCATTCCATTTTTGAGTGCGTTTGACAAATAATGACCTAGTTTGTGACGTCATAAGGTAAATGATATGAAGATCCTGTTGACAGTTGACAGTTCGTTTCGTTTATGACATTGCTTGTCTTATCTATCTCGGAAATAATTTCGTACAAGGTTTAGCTTCCTATAGAAAAAATTGATATAATTGGTTGTCTTGGAAGTAATTACCTGCTTACCAACCTTATTGCTTCAGAACAAACAAATCTTGGAGCTAAAGCTATTTTATTTATATAATATACCTAATTTAACAATTCACGACAATAAGGTCTACTTCGGTCTTCCCAAAGACTATTTCAGTTTTTAATTTCGCTCATCGTTCGCTTCCGTGTTCTTCGCCGTAAGTCGCGACAGCTCCTGTGTCTTCTGCAAAAGTACGTAAATCAATTTGAGTATCAATAAGTGAGATAATAAGTACTTAATAGCAATCGATTACCATTTCGAGTAATTTCTTCACACGTTTGCTCTGCTCCCGCCTATCGAGCAAGTGACGCGCTATACGCAGTCCGGTAAACGCTAAGCCGATGGCAATCAACATCCAAATGATAATGGAGCGTGAGTCAAAGCGGTCCATGCGCACCCGCGGCCAAGCCAGCGGCGGCGGTGTTGGCATAACAGGATCAACGAACGTCTGCAATGAAGCACAAATAAAAATTCCGTGTGTGTGTGTGGTGTATGCAAACTGATTTCAACGAGCGAAGCCAATTAGCATTTTTATCGCACCTACCGTGCACTCAACATCGCCCACACCGTGGCGCCGCTCCCACAAACGCGCGGCGTCGAGCACTACAATACTGCGCTGCCGCTCCGCATCGAAGCAATCAATGCCACTCACGTTGAGCAGCGCTGCACTCCACGACGATGCCAGCGAGTAGTTGCGCCCGAAGTGAACGTGCGCCGGAGCGCGCACCAACTCAACAATGAGCCACTGGCAATGCCACCGGTTGGCCGACAAATCAACGCTCGCACCACACACTTGCAACGCAGTCATGGCATCGCCATCGAGACGCGTTAAGTGATTCTCACTTAAATCCAACGTAAGTGCCGAGTGCGGCAGCAGCGGCGAGAGATGAGCGATGAATGCGCCGGACGACAATTGATTCCGTGACATGTCCAACGCACGCAGATAGGGCAGCTGGGCGAAGAGGTCCTCGTGGATGGCCGGCAGTGCATTACGTGACAAATTGATGCGCTGCAGCTGTGTGGGCGCCGCGAAGAGTCCAGCGGGTAGCTGCGTCAAATTGTTGGCGGACAGGTCGATCGCTTCCAGATTGATGAGCTTGTCCAAACAGGACGCGGCCAGCAGACGCAAGGCATTGCCGCTGAGATTGAGGTGCTAAGAACGAAAGAAAACATAGAGTGTGGTATCAGTGGAGAAAGCGCGTTAAGTATTTCGGAGATGAGTGTCGTAACTGGCAGCGCTGACAGCTCAAGTGCGAGTAGATATTTGCTTGGGGTTCTCGTTTTTATACTCTCGCAACAAAAGTTCCTAAAGAGAGTATTATAGTTTTGTTCACCTAACGGTTGTTTGTAAGTCATAAAACTAAACGAGTTAGATATAGGGTTATATATATCAAAATGATCAGGGTGACGAGACGAGTCAAAATCCGAATGTCTGTCTGTCCGTCCGTCCGTCCGTCCGTCCGTCCGTGCAACGGATAACTTGAGTAAAAATTGAGAATGGGTTGCATGGGCAAAATCGGACCACTGCCACGCCCACAAAATGGCGAAAACCGAAAACACATAAAGTGTCATAACTAAGCCATAAATAAAGTTATAAAAGTAAAATTTGGAATAGAGGATCGCACTAGGAAGGGGCATATTTGGATGTAATTTTTTTGGGAAAGTGGGCGTGGCCCCGCCCCCAAATCGGTTATTTGTATATAACTCGCAAACCAATAAAGCTATATAAACCAAACTTTCTGCAGTGAGTTCTCTTACGTACCCCACCACACACCATGAAAATAGTTGAAATCGGATAATAACCACGCCCACCTCCCATACAACGGTTAGGTTGAAAATTACAAAAAGTGGGTTAACTCACTAACGAAAAACGTCAGAAACACTAAATTTCACATAAGAAATGGCAGATAGAAGCTGCACTCAGATTTTTTTACAAAATGGAAAATGGGCGTGGCATCGCCCACTTATGGGTCAAAAACCATATCTCAGGAACTACTCGACCAATTTCAATGAAACTTGGTTTGTAATAGTTTTCTTACATCCCAATGATATGTTGTGAAAATAGGCCAAATCGCTTCACATATATATCGCCTACTTCCTATATACCAGAACTTTGAAGACGATCTGAATCGTTTACTTTACAATATATAAAGTAAGCACTAGTGAAGATATCAGTGCAGAACTTTGCACAAATACTATGTTAATAGTGTGGCAGCCCCATTCTAAAAATCGCCGAAATCAGACCATAGGTTTTCAAGGCCCCATATATCGAACACGAGGGCCTCGGTGCTTCTAACCTAATATTATGGTTTCCAACTTTCAATGGACTTTATACAATATATATGATGATTATGTGGGTCAAATTGTGTATTATATAATATAAATAAAGTTAAATAAATAAATTGCGAGAGTATAAAATGTTCGGTTACACCCGAACTTAGCCTTTCCTTACTTGTTATTTGGTGCAATTAAATGCAGTCGAATGGATCAGCAGCAAATGGTTGACAGCTTAATGCCGTCGCGTATATCAGGAAAGTGTCTGTTGCTGGCGTGCTGCTTAATGTACGAAAGCAAGTGCTGCGTGCCTTTGACAGGCGGCGATTGAGTTGATTTCTTAAGGAGCACTCTGCTCGTGTGGCTTTGGGGACGGTTTTCTCGAAAGCGTGTGTTTTGAGTTTGAAAAAGGGGTGACAGAAACTGAAATTCGCCACTTTTGTACTTTTTCAAACGCGCTGAAGTGGACTTCACTTTGATGGATTAAGTTTATCAATTTAGATAATACTTTAGAATACTTTTTTTGGTGGAAGTTTATTTTTCTTCACTTAAATAAAAAACTTCGGAGGGGTTTGAGTACTTGTTTGTACATCGAAATATGTCTTATTGTGTGAACCCTAGAAGTGTTTGTGAAACAAAAGTAAAGCTCTAGTTACATTTTGTCTCATCTATAGCCTTACGGCTTTCGGAGCTTTCATAAATAAATAAAAAATTAAAATATTTACATCGCACATCTCTTTAAACAACACCTTCCGATTGAACAGCAACACAATCAAATATGTCCGGCCAGCCACACACAATCATTACGCTTGCCACAGTCGACATTGCGTGTTGCATAACAAATTATAGTATAATCAAATAAGCATGGTTGCTGGCAAATCGGTAAATAATTGATATGAAATTAAATGAAATCCAATAAACATACGCAATAAAATACCATAAAAAATAACAACAACAACAACAATAACAGCATATGCGTAAATAAATAACATAACCAGCAGCTTTGGCACCACACAACCTCAACAACAACAACAACCGAAGCAACAAAAGCTTATTGACACAACCATGCAAATATGTATTTGATTATAGTTGTGCGTTGACATATAAATAAAGGCGATTAATCGCTTAACACTCAAACACACACACACACTCAACCGCACAAATTTGTGTTGAAATAAATATATATGGATGTATATGTGTGCGCTGAGTATGCACACGTGAATAGAAGCATGCATATATCTAAATAAGTGTACATAAATACATATAAATTACAAATAACAACATAGAAGCATGTATACGTATGTGAGTGTGTGTATATAATTTATGAATATGTGTTTGTAAGTGTACAGTTAGATTTATAATCGGCACGTCATAATGCGCAATAAAGTGCAAATAAATTGGTTAAGCATATAAAGGGTGTACTTATATGAGTGTTTACTACTTCTAAGTGATTTACATTTGAATTATGTGTGGGCTTTAGGACTTTTTGAGTAATAAATAATAAAAAATAAATAATAAATAAATTTAAAAAATTTAAGCTTTAATTATCATAGAAACACCCTGTAAAAAATAGTAAAATATCTAAATATTTGAACGACTGTCACTCAGGTGGATATGCCACGGATATGGCTGCATACAAGCCGAGGTAATAGTGACATTTGTGTGGTAGCTCTGCCCACTCCAAGTTTCAGAGTTTTCACTTGAAAGCAAATACAGATATACAAGTGTACATAGATGCCCACACTCATGCTTATAAACAAAGAAAATCTCGCTTTATTGTACACTGTATGAATATTGAAATTCAACTCAGCGAAAGGCAATTATTTCCGCAAACAAAAAATTATTAAACCGATTAAGGGATAAATATTATAATAAGAATTACGGTTAATTAATATTAATTTACATTAATTAGCATTTAAGTATGCAATGAAATACAGTTAAACATAATTGAAACTAGAAGTGAGTGAATGTTGGTTAGAGGTAACCAACAAACTAACTGATAAAACCTTATAACTATAGCTCAAGGAGCTTAGAGTTTGCCATACCAGCTTACGTTTAAGGCTGCTCTGTGTTTTCTGTTAAAAATTAATGAAATAATTCTATGAGACCTCTTTCAAAAACCAACCAAAGTGAAAGAGGATGTATTGCAAAGTTATGAAGCAGAGAGGGACAGAACCATATAATGAGTGAGAGAGTTCATATTATCAAAATCGCTCAATTCCATATAATATTTTATAAAACTAACTTCGACTCCAATCACCGATATTTATAGCAGACCCACACTTCTCCTATTTCTGATTAAATCAACTCACCAAAAGTGCTGCGAGACCATCGAAAGTATCCTCCTTCACCTCCACCAACCGATTCGCACTAAGATCCAAATCTATCAACGCCCACTCGCCGGCCGCGAAAGCATCAACGGCTTCGATGCGGTTGTGGGAGACATTCAAATGCAGTAGGCGTGACAGCGCTTTGCTGCGTAGAAATGCCAAATCCTGCAGCTTATTGCCATCGAAGCGCAGCGTGCGCAGATGTGCGTTCGTCTCGAAGCTGTCGACGGCCGCGCGCTCAATCGCATTATGCTGCAGTGACAAATGGGCCAAATGTTGCATGCCACGGAAATATGGCGACTCAATCACGCTGAGACCATTGTGCGCCAAATTCAAGTGTCGCAAATGTGGCAAATGCGCAAACGCGTCGCTGTCGATGCGCTCAAGCATGTTGTGCGCTAAGCTTAAATAATGAAGATTCGGGTAGCGTATGAAACTTTCGGCGCTTAGTGTTTTCACGGCATTCCCCTCCAAATCGAGCGTCTGCAACGCTTTTAGTGGCGTCTGAGCCCATGGCTTGACGCTGGTGATGTAGTTCCAGGATAGCGAGAGCCATTGCAGCTGCTCGAGTCCGTTGAGCGCGTAATCGCCGATTTTTGCCAACCCACTCTCGCGCACCTCCAGCGCGGTGAGTGTGGTGAAGCGCGTGAAGTAGGCATTCGGTAGCGTTGAGATGTTGCACGTCACAGCGGATAACTCGTAGATCGCGGCGATTTTCGGCAAATGCTGCAGCTGCTCGGCATTGCAATCGGTGAATCGGTAGATGATGCGCCGATTGGGCGTGGCAGCGTACAGCTGACAGTGTAGCAGGAGCACAACGTAGAGTATCAGTACGCGCGGCCAGCTGTTGTAGGCCATTTTATTGTTGATTTGAATTCTTAAATTCGCTTTAGTTACTTTATGCTAATTCCTTCGCAGCCAAATTGAAACTGGCGGCGGCGAACGCAAAACTCACGGCTCCAGCCACCGTGCGTTAAACGAGACAAACAAGGCAATATAACGCTTATCTGACAACTTCTGAATTTATGCTAAATCAAACAAATCTGTGGATGTGCTACTTGACTGCCTGCATCTGCCGGCGATATCTAGTCACAACATTTGATAAGATCTGCGCGCACGATCGCTGATAACAGTGTTTACGAATATATAAAATGTGAGTGTAAACATGTGTTTTTACGTGCCTTGCAGCAGCTCTAACACGGGGGACAGGCGTTTGATTTACTGTAAATTAACTGCAATGGAAATTTCTCGCTCGCTGAGGCATTTCACAATTTATTGATGCAAAGTGAAAGGGAGGTCAAAAATCACCTTGGGGAAAGTGTGGATTACAGCGCAAAGTATTTGTTATTAGTTTTTATGGATTTTAGAGACATTCCGGGATAGGAGACACTGGCAGTAGATAGTATAGTATTATTAAATAAATTTGATTTTATGCATAATAGAGTGGTAATTAGAAGATGCTCACCTTTGCTATGCGGTCGTAGAGGCTCAGATTGCTTGGGAAGAATTAAAATGCCCTTCAGATTTATATTCAGATATTCGCAACGTTGCAAACGACCACAACACGTGCGGGATGGGATAGGTACCGAGAGCTGAAGAGGGAAGCGAGACGCATCTGCAGACAACGAAGAGCTTGAGAAGCTGGCAGACAGAGGTAATGCTCGAAAATTTTATGAAAAGATGAAGCGATTTAACGATGATTTCAAGACCGGAGCAAACCTCATGTAGAGACCAAGATGGTAATCTGTATCAGTGTGGCTTTAGACCTTTTTGTCGATTTTAAAGCTGCTTTCGACAGCACGAAAAGAAGCTGCCTTTACGCCGCGATGTCTGAATTTGGTATCCCCGTAAAACTAATACGGCTGTGTAAGTTGACGTTGAGCAACACCAAAAGCTCCGTCATGATTGGGAAGGACCTCTCCGTTCGATACCAAACGAGGTTTCAGACAAGGTGACTCACTATCGTGCGACTTCTTTAACATGATGCTGGAAAAAATTATAAGAGCTGCAGAGCTAAATAGAGAAGGTACAATCTTCTACAAGAGTGTACAGCTACTGGCGTACGCCGATGATATTGATATCATCGGAAGCAACAACCGCGCCGTTAGTTCTGCTTTTTCCCGCCTGGATAAGGAGGCGAAGCGAATGGGTCTGGAGGTGAATGAGGACAAGACGAAATATCTCCTGTCATCAAGCAAACAGTCGGCGCATTCGCGTCTTGGCTCCCACGTCACTGTTGACAGCCATAACTTTGAAGTTGTAGATAATTTCGTTTATCTGGGAACCAGCATCAACAACACGAACAATGTCAGCCTCGAAATCCAACGCAGAATCAATCTTGCCCATAGGTGCTACTTTGGACTGAGTAGGCAATTGAACAGTAAAGTCCTCTCTCGACGAACCAAAATCAAACTCTACAAGGCGCTTATCATTCCCGTCCTGCTTTATGGTGCAGAAGCTTGGACGATGTCAACATCAGATGAGACGACCCTAGGAGTTTTCGAGAGGAAAATTTTGCGCAAGATTTATGGTCCTCAGAACATTGGCAATGGCGAATACCGCAGGCGATGGAACGATGAGCTGTACGAGTTATACGACGACATTGACATAGTTCAGCGAATAAAAAGACAGCGGCTACGCTGGCTAGGTCATGCCCTAGGGCCAGCCCTGAAAGTGTTCGATGCAGTACCCGCCGGAGAAAGCCGAGGAAGGGGACGGCCTCCACTCCGTTGGAGGGACCAGGTGGAGAGCGACCTGGTTACACTTGGGATCTCCAACTGACGCCGATCTGCGAAGGAGAGAGAGTAGTGGCGCACTATCGTCGATTCGGCTATAACCAGCTAAACGGTTGCAACGCCAATCACATACTTTAGTCCATCTATAAGTCTTGAGACTTGCTGAGTTATATTTACTCAATTGGAGAAACGACTTTCATGAGTGTTATGAATATTTTATTAGCTGATTTCTTCAACAATTTAATGTGTGTCAGCTTGTAAGTGAGAAAAAAATGAATCTGAGTTTTCAATGAAAGCTAGGGATATATGATATGATATGGAAACTCTTTTAAAGACTCAGCTATAAATATATCATATTTATTTCACTATGGGAGTTTATAGCGAATTTTTAGTACCGTTTTTGCAAAACAAATTTAATCTTCATCACTAAATTTCTAATTTTCCTTAAAAAATATTTCTGTGGCAGTTATTTCGAGCATTTTATTCGCCTCACAATCTCAAACGCCACATTATTAATTAAGCAAATGCAGTAATACTTGGCCACACAACAAGCATTTGAAGTTCATAATTAAATTTAAAATATTAAATTTAATAAAATGCCATTGCCAACAAGTAGCCCACAAGCGCTTCATATTTAATCACAACTTGCGCAACCTCTATGACCTGCTTATGAAAAGTGAGCTAACTCGCAGCCAGCAGAGTGCTTGTATGTTGGCGCTTTATTATTTTTACAATCGCAAGTTTGCACACCACCACACACACACACGCACACTCACACACACAAACCTTAAATAACGTAAAAGTTAAGCAATGCATAAATACGTTACTCATACGCCACAGCGCACAACTACCACCACCTCTGAGCTCTGGCGAACACATGCACACGCACACTCATACATAGGTAGTCGTGCCTAAACAAATGGAATGTATGCCAATGCAAGTGAAGTGCAGTGTGAAATGTAAAGTCAAATGTCACATGAAATATACATAATTTGAATGAAATGAGCTCACTATATTCCATATGGATTATGTAGCCTATCGCTTGGGAGGGGGTGGGGAGCAGTGTGCAGGTGTGTGCAGAGAATCAAAGCTGAAGTAATTGAAATTAGCATTACTGGCAACAAAATTGCTATTGCTAAGGCTTTAAGCCTCGTTCAGTCACACGCTAACTGGCTGCTTGACTGACTGACTGGCGGACGGGCTGACTGCCTGACTGCCTGACTTTTGACTGTTGTCAACACACTTTTCAGCGAACCTTATTTAATAACCTACAAAATGCGCTCGCCTGTCACTTGTTGGCGGCCCTCCAACACGAACGAAAAAAGAAATTAATAAACTCTGCATTTAGCATTGCATGAGCGCATATTCATAATGCGCCAAGTCTTTTTGAATCAATGAAACTCAAAGGTTTTAGTGGAAATCATTTTGGATGCAGGCCAGCAGTTTCTTGGAATTACCCAGTTGCCTATTTGTGGGTAGTTTAATAACGGCAGTGCAAATGTGATTTTGGATTTGAAGTTTATTTAAATTTTGTTAATATTTAAATTGGGTAAGATTTTTAAAGCTTATAAGACAAAGTGTGAAGCGATATATTTTAGCTGAGGCTACATAAGATTGTTCACTGCTTACAAGCATCATTCGGCTCTGAATTGATTCTGATTTCTTGATATAGTAATTGCCTCATAACGAAAACTTGATTGATGTTTTCTTTCATAGGCAATCAAATTTCTTAAGAAAAGAGAGAGCTGGTTGGATAATTTGGATATATTTTTTCATTATTTTACATCAACGTTAATGACTTGATAATTTCTCTTAAGACCCTAGCTATATGTGATCATTCTTGATACAAATGATAAAAAAAACCGTAGTATGAAACCAATCAGTTTAAGCTGCTCCACAGCTTCAAAACAGATAATAGCAGCAGTTACTCCTACTTCAAACTAAGAAGACAGCTGCACACAGCTCGAGTATCTTGATCTAAGAAGCTCCCTTTAACTTCTAAAGTACTATAATAGAAGACTGCATGCAACATAATTGAATTTGCTGCAATAAGAATAACACAGCGCACTTTTAGGCGCAATTGTGTTGATAGCCTATGTAAGCATTGTATACTTTTCGGCAGCGCAAGCACAAACTGTACATTTAAATCTTAAGTGAAAAAGTCGTCAACAGTTTGCGGGTTTTTTCTACTCCTTACACTGCCGGCACATTTACTGGCCTGCCGCCAAATGAACACCGAAAACGATTACATCGCCATTGTTGAACACGCCAACCAAGCAAATGAACACCAGCGCATATACATATATACAAACACATACAGTTAACTGTACAATAACAGCTGTTAGCGTTGCTGGATGGAAAATGCTGTATTTATGCAATACGAAATGAAGCAACGACAAAGGACGCTCAATTGCAGCGCATCATGTGCCTTCGTTCACCGCCTTTCTCCTCCGTCACTTGTCCATTGCATCTTAATTTCATTAGAATTTTTTGTCGCCGCTGTTGCTTTGTGCTAAATGTCATTTCAATGGTATTACCAGCTTGCGCGGCGCTCTCAGCGGCAAGCGAATGTGTCTCAGCCGGCGCTCGCCCTCATGCTGACGCTGATTGTTTGTCGAAAATGCTTTTTAATTATCTCAAATGAAATGGAGACAAAGTGCATGGTTGGCCGTTGCTTGCTGTAACCGATTTAATTTCTGTTTTCCTTCCGTGATTCCTTTTATGCACCTAATTAAAGCGAAATCTTGTTGTAGCGCAAATGCTATTGTATTATTTATGTGTAAGTTGTTTAGCAGCTACTGTTCGAATGGTGCACTTAAATGTTGCATAATCAAATGATGAATACACTTAGTCATGGGGTTGTTCATTGACGGCGAAATAACAATTTAATGAATACAATTTAAGACTGTTGACGGCTGTCTAGACACTAAACTGAAGAGATTTGTTGATGTGGCTGGACAAATTTCGTTACTTAAAGTATTAAATCTTTCGATTTGTTGCAGTATCTGTTATCACGAAGTGGAAAATATTACCTAAGCTGATAATAAAAATGCTATACGACCCATATGTGAGACCAATATGATTCTCATATGCTCAAAGGCAACAAAGATCGCTTGAAGGACTCTCACACTCATATTTTAGGTCTACAACTACTGCTTTTGCCGTTTTCCAATAGATGTCTCTAGCGTCAAGCACTGGTCGATTAAATCGTTTTATATCGATCTTGGACATTTGTTTCAACATTAACCCAACAAAATATTTGTAGAGATCTGTTTGCATCCCAAACTTATTCTCAACTGAAAAAATGTCACTTTTTGAGCCGAATTCTCGATTTTCTGGAAATTGTCCTGTGAAAGAACATGTCGCGAATGGTTTCAACGTTTTAAGAATGGTGATTATGAAGTCGAAGACCGGCATGGTGGTGGAAGGGAGAAGATTTTCGAAGATGCTGAATTGGAAGCATTACTCGACTGAAACCATCACAGGAGATAGATACCGAACGCAATTGATGCGTTTCAGCCGAGCACTAAAAGAAAAACGGCCACAGTACAAGGAAAGACACGATAAAGTCATTCTCCTGCGTGACAATGCTCGGCCTCACGTCGCAAAGGTGATCAAAAAATATTTGGAGACGCTGAAATGGGAGATCTTACCCCAACCGCTGTATTCTTCAGACGTTGCTCCATCTGATTACCACTTATTCCGATCGATGGCACACGATCTAGCTAATGAGCACTTCAGTTCTTATGAAGAAGTCAAAAATTGATAATTGGATCGACTCGAAAAATGAGGAGTTCTTTCGTCACGGAATACACATGCTGCCAGAAAGGTGGTCAAAAGTAGTAGCTAGTGACGGCCAATATTTTGAATAACATTTTTGTAACCGTTTTTATACAATAAAGCCTTAAATTTACTAAAAAATATAAAATTATGTTAATTTCCTTAACTGCCCACCAGCGTTGTTATAAACTCCTATTTGCAGAGCAAGTTCTCCGATTAAAAACAAAAGTTGTGCGCAAATATAAAATAATATTTCACTTTCCATACTTTTACAACTACAAGAACAACTATAGTGTTTAGCGAGAGAAATGCCAGCAACAATAAAATAATAGTAAACAGTTAGAAATAACAACAGTTGTCATAATAACGGATAAAATGGCTAATGTGGCACAGAAGGACATAAACCGCAATAAAGGATAAAGCAACAACAACAACGAAGTGGAGTTGTGTGGCGCTGTATAATGGATACACTTAATAGCTTCTGTGATATTATGAGTTCACATAAGTGTGAGTTGTTGTAATGTATGCTCTTATGACGTAGTTCAAGATATTAAAAAAATATAGAAGGAGTTATTAAGTATGAAGTATGCATGTAATCTCACGTTACTAAAGGTTACACATTTTAAGGGTCTATTAAATTCGATAAACCATACCCAGATTCTAGTTGGTTAAAAATAGTTTCGAAACATAATATTTACTGCTTAGACAATTGCATGACAATTTTTCATTTATTTTTTTTAATACAAAAACAAAAACAACATGTCACAAATGCCTTTAACCATCCAGCCGTCCTCTCCTTGTAAAATGCACATATACAGCTCACACTCTCCACATATTTTCCGAATTTTATTTTCTCCATTTTCGTTTATTTTCAACGGCGTAACAAAAATTAATTCCCACAAGTACTACGTGCATGACAACAACACTCAAATCCGCCAACTAACAACATTGGATCAACTTAAAGTTGGGTTGTTTTGATCGGCCTGACCAGCAAAGCGAATTCGGCCGGCCAACTCTCTCCGGTCAGCAAATGAACCAGTAAAAGCCGTTGGCCATGCAATGAACCCAACCGGCGCTAAAGTGATCAATTGATGCTACATTTGTAAATAACCGAGTGGAGCGCAAAAAACTCGATATTGTGGGCCAGAAGAAGATTGAAACGACATTAAAATATATTTTTGAATTTTTTATAGAATTGAGCTTCAAGTGAATTTCAAATGAGTTTGAAGTGGAAAATAAAAATATTTTCCTATTCATTTTGGTTAGAGTCTATATGGCACTACTTCTCCGGTTCCTTAAAGAAATTAAATACCGGATTTCCATATTTTTTCAATATTCACTTGCTCTTTGAATTCATTGCTCCACAAGCAAAACATAAATTTCAAATATGCCACCAAACAAAGTAGTCAGGCCCACTGTGCCAACATATTGACCACCCATTGGGCGCACGTCATGTGCAACTGACGCGTGCAAAAATATGTCCTAGCGGTGTGGTCTATTCGTCCGTTATTGTGTTTGCTGTCCTCTGAGCTGGACAGCGGTGCAAAGCCAGGCAGGACCAAGCGCACCACAATGCCACACAGCCGCGGCGCGTTACGTTTTCGTATGTGCAGCGAATGCTAATGCAGATGCCCAACGCCGTTCCACATTGTTGTTTGCCCAACGGATAAACTATCGGTAGCGCTTGCTGGCAGCTGTTGCCACAAAACTGACTTTTTAAGCATGGCTTGGTTCGTCGCACATTCACTTCAAAATATTTGGTAGTTGGTCATTTGGCTAGTCAGCTTGGTCGCCAGTCTCCAGTTATAAATCGACTTGTGTCGATGTGAATTCTGCTGGCAATTGAATATCTGATATCTCTGTGTCTTCGAAACTCTTATTTATTCGATACATTTGTGTGTGCGACGATTTGTTTGATTCATGGGTCTTTTTATTTCATATGGCTCTTCCTGTTTTAATGCACTATAAGTTGAAACAGTAGGTATCCTTTACAGATGTTTTATGTCAATTTAATATGTGACAACATCTTGCAACAGTTACTCTAAGAGTAAGATAATGTGCCAAAAATCAGGACTTTTTTATGCTATGTCTTATGTTAAATCTAGTTTAATTTATAATTCAAAATCCGCCGAAATGTATACTACGATTATGAGTAAAATTTAGCAAAATTTACACAAAGAGCTAATCTGGATAAAATAATCTAATCTAGGACAGATATTCTATAGAAGAGAAAACCTAAAATTATTGAAATTCTTCCACCTTTTTTGGTATTGTTACCCTTTGGGACTTTAAAATGCTTGAGAAAAATATATATACTATATCTGTGACAAACTGCAGTCTTCCAGACATATTGATCTCAGAAAAGTGATAAAATAGAAGAAGAAGAAAATAAACTATTGACATCGAAAAAGAAATCTTAAGCCGTCTTATGCTTAAAAAGTTTGTGAGCGCCGATATGCATCAGATTGCTTGCCAAGAGGAGTGTCAAGCGTCAACACTATACATTTCAATAAAAAGAAAGAAAAGAAACAAAAAGAATAAAAAGGCAAAATGAAAGCAAAATATTATCATAATAATAATGACGACAATGATGGCGATAGTGATCATCTCTATTATGAGCAGTTTCAATATTCTTCGTCAGCCGCACTTCCTTTTATTCGCTTAAACGTTGACTTTGTCGAGATAAATTGAAATTTCTTGCTGCTTGTTAATCGAAGTTCCTTTTTGTTGCTGTTGTTGTTTTAACTCACTATCACCGCTGTCAGTCACCATTACCAGGTGGCAGCACCTTCAACGCCCTCAATGTGTAATGCATGGCACTTGCCGTCGCTGCTGCAAGTAGATGCATTCGTCCTTTGGGTGATCAACGGCACTTCAGGGAGACGACAGGAAGCTACAAAGAATATCAGCATGCCAGGTAGTAAGTAACAAGGCAGGAAGTGGAAGTGAAAACGTGCAATAAGCAGAGAAAAAGTGCGCTATAAGGGAATTATTAAAAAGTGTGACTTTGGCTGGCAGCAGTCGATGCCGCCTGCCTGCTTGCCTGCCTCCGGTGACGGCTGGCTCCAGCGCTGCCAAGCTATAAACTCGCAAGTGATTGCTCACAAATCGGCCGAGGGGCTGTGCACGAGTGCAGAGAGCAGGGCGTGTCAACGAAGGCGTGTCTGTCACAGCAAAAAGTCGAGTGAAAATAGTAAGACTAATGCGGGGCGGGGTGATAATCTGCCCAGCAGCAACGGCAGCGTTGTAAGCCGACTGACATGCCTTGGCATCGCAACGCTTGAATTGGCAGTTGTGTTGTCACGCAGTAAACGTAAAGATAACAACAAAAGTTATCAGCAAAAACCGACAATGACTTTTGTCACACAAACAACAACAAAAACTACAGTAAGAATGCATGCAGCAATTCCATGCCATTTGCCGGTGGCTAAAATACGAAAGAAGTTGCAAAGCAGGAATTGCAAGAAAACCCCACCAACAAGTGAATTCTGCGGCTTTGTACGCCACCTCAATGCAGCGCCGGTGTTTTAGAGTTGCTCACGCGCCATGCGACTGTAGCACACCGCACCTCTCCTTGCCATGGATCACCGCAAAAGCAGCAAAACAATCGACAATTGCACTGCACCGAAGTAAGGAATTAAAAACGTGACGCGCATTCTCAAAATACTTTCTTAATTTCTATTTCTCGAAAACGTGATAATATCTTTTGCGATTTATGGTGGGAGTTATTGGCTGCACTCTGTGGAGTTGGAATTAAGTTTTCGCTTTTTTTTGTAATAAAAAGCCGGCACTCCTCTCATATTGAGATAATACTGGCTGTTGTACACGGTTGAACTTTGATTCTTAAAATAAAAACGACACAGCGATCACTCTACTAGATCTCTCTCTATTAGTTGCTGATTAGTTCACGATCTTGCAGAATAAAATGTGACGGAAATCTCTGAAATAACGGCTTTTATCAATACAGCTGTTGACAAAGTAACTCAAGGAATGCACGAAGACTTCAAACAATCACGAAAACTTAAACGAATAACGAAAACCTCGAGCGCCAACATCGAACCTCGGGTTCTTGGGTGCACCCGAACTCGAACTCGACTCCTTGAGCTCATTTCACGGGTTTGCAAAATTGGCATATAGTTTTATGAAATCCTGAAACGTTGCATATTGTAGTAATTAAACTCTTTCACATGCATACCAATCGAACATGCATAACGGATGATTTTCCAATAAACCTTTTGCCATTAGCAAAATTGCACGTAAATGCTATAGAACAAATATGGTGAGCACCTAAACGTTAAATTTGTAACAAATGAAATTGATAGCAGCTGATAACATTTTTTGCGAAGCGGCTGGCATGTGAGAGACAGTCAGACAAACTACCTTGACTGCAACATTTAATTCAATTTAGTAACGGCAATTGAGATTTACTTTTTTTCGAATTCGAAAACAATTCTAAAAAAATTCCAAAATCAATATAAACGCAATGAAGTGATTTTGTGGCGGCGCTGTTTGCCGGGAGCCGTTACTTCAACGCGGTGATTGCATTTTACGACGCCCCAACACACCCTCTAACTGTCTGTGAGGCGCGCTCGTCATGAATGGCTCAATGTGAGTTGCCAGTAGACAGCAGCAGCGGCTATAAAGATGCTTTGCTCAGCCCAGCTGCAGCTTCAACCATTCGCTCGGTTATTGGCGTATTCGTGTGCAAGGCAGCCATTAAGGCGATGCTGGCGAAAAAAAGTTGAGGTAATGTTTGCTGGCAAACAAAAGCACGTTGAATGCGATTTTGACGTGTTCTGCATTATTTTGGAGTTTTTCCAGCTTCTCTCTTTCGCTTTTTTTTGTACATTTTTCCATTCTCTTATGCCTGCACTTTTATTATTTATTTGCGTTTGCTGCTGCTGTTATTTCTTCTAAGTAAAAAATCGCATTTTTTCGTTTGCAACATTTACTCCACTTTGGCGGAATCATGACTTCGCAATAACTGCAGGTAAGCGCTGAAAAGTATGCTACACAACCAGCGGCGGAGCTATGGCAATTGTCCATGCGTGTGTGGGTGCATAGGTGAGTTGGTGTTGGCATCGCTGCAGCGCAACGAAATGAAAACACAACAAAGCAACAAAATGCGAAATTGAAATTGAGGCGTTTTTTCACTCATGCAAGTATGTGTGTGTGTGTGTGTGAGCGTGAATATTTGCAAGCTGTCTGCATTTCCTCACAGCTGACAGGTTTGCTTTGGCTGCTTTTGCATTCTTTATGTAATTTGCCGTTTTTAGCACAACTCCGTTACCTTGATGCCAGCTGTAAAGATTTTCTACTTCTTCTTCCTTCTTACCTGCTTTGCAATCGTGCGCAATTCAAGAGAAGTTTTTATTGCTTTACCTTTCGTAAGTCATTGAATGTTGTTTTACTCTAGATTTTATTGACGGTTCGTTTGAGGTCAAAGCTGCTGCTAGCAACTGTGAAATGATGAATTAAGGCCATTGAGTGTGGTGATTGCACCAAATGATGGTATGATTTTTCAAGAAAAAATTTTTTAGTTAAAAAAAATTCCAAATTTAAAAAAGTACGAAGAAATTGGTGAACGTTTGGCATGTGTCTGGACTTTAAATATAAGGAGTATGGAAACACTTAGAAGGGACTGATAACTATGCTGAAAATCCTACCGAAAATATATCGTTATGCCTTCTAACAGATTAAGCGACAAAAAGCAGATTCATATTAAGGAAGACCTCACATTTCCCAAGCCTCCCATTGTCCCATCGGAAAGAACGCGATCAGACTAAAAATTTTGTCGGACGCCAGCTGCAGAAGCTGATTGGAGGAGAACGAGCTGAAATAATTCCAACATTTCATTCTAGAATGCCCACCCTTTGCGAGACCTAGACAAATTGGCTCTCATTTTTCTGAACATCCTCACGATCTAGCTCATATATAAGTACAGGAAATGTAGATTTTTAGTAGGCGCTGTATCGGTGTTTAAATATATTTAAGTGAAAAGAACTGCCTTCTATAGTCTAAGTGAGTTTTCTCTTGTTAGGAACAGCCATAGAAACTAACATAGGTTAACTTAGGGAAAGCCTTGAGAGATCAGCTCTAAAGATCGTAGTCATTGGACAATACATGTGGTATGCTGAGAGAACTCATAGCTATTGCTCTATGACTGCCGTTGAAAAGAATTGTCAACGTTGTAAGGGATCGTCTCTATGAAGGCATAACTCCACGGGTGTTTCTGGTACCAAAATATTATACATATTTCTCACAAAATTCAAAACCATTCAGATCAAATTGTCTGATAACGAATCTATAACTTCATCACAAAATGAATAGAGAAAAACATATTCGGCCAATCATCGACTTAGCAGAGTCGCTAGCGCCAAAAAAAATTCAAACCTTTTCTTTTTCATTTCTCCACAGCAGTATGAAATTTAGAACGCCTCAATTTCTTTCACAACCGCCCAAATTAAATTTAAATCAATCTTAATAAGAAATGCACTTCTTAAAACGAATGTAAATATTTGAGCGGCCAATGGAGGCCGCAAGCTGTTCGCCACTCTTTTGGAGCGTGGACGCGAGTGTGCAATCACAGCAGAGATTTGCCATTGCGGTTTGTGGCCAGCAAAATGCAATTAGGACAACGCAAAAAAACTGTGTTCAAAAAATAAATAAGAGACGAGTAAAAAACAGTAACGAAGTGAGCGCAAAATTGGACCCGAAACGAGTTGGCAGCGAAATTGGTGGAGAATACTAAAATCGGTGTAACTTTCGCTTTGAATTGTAGCCATGGTCACGCTAACAACAACAAATCGCCAGCTGTCAATAGCAGCACAGCATTTAATGTGCTTGTTGTTGTTGCTGTTCACATTTTTACTACAGGCTAAACTGTTGCAGCAGCAGCGACAGCTATCGATTGCTGCACCATGTAGGCATAGTCAACGGCTGAAAGCCTCTAAACCGACAAGCCGCTGGTAGTTTGGAAATATTTTCGATTTTCAGCAAAGCAAATGACAATTCGAATGAACTTTGCCGCCTTCCGCTTACTTGCGTTACTTGTGCCTGTCTCACCACGAAGGCGACGCGCCGCCTGCTAACCCACTTCAGCAGTTTTACTTGACTTACTCGACAGTCTACACGTACAATGTGGACGGTGTCACACATGCTGTAATATTTACTGACTTCCAATACACCACTTTCAACTTTCCGCTCTGCTTCCCCCACCTAGAAGTAGTTCGCTCACTTATGTGTGTGTGTCGGTTGTGCGCTGGGTCACTAATGCAACGTCAAGCACTAGCACATGAAATAAAATCTGTTAACCTACTGTTTATCCTTGTTGCTACTTTAAAAGCATTCATATGTGCGCGAGTGTGTTTGTATGTGTGTGTGTGTATGTCTAGCGGCGAGTTATTTGTCCATGGTGTAGTGTTTATTTATTTATTTTCGCTTTTTTCGGTGAAATTCTTAAGCAGAAAATTCATTTTTTATACAACAACTCGGTTTACTTGCATACAAATGCCGGCTGCTGTGCTGACATCAATATACACTTGCCGTTTTATGTACTGCCACACTCACACACTCATACAATCACACATATGTATGTGTTCGCATGCTCGAGTGAAGCAGCAATTGGTAAATGTCAAATAAAAATGGTGAAGAAATGCAATCGAATCGTGGGTTGGCGTGACGATGCTGTAAATGGAATTTGCGCTCAACAAGCTGTGCTTAAAAATGCAGAACTTGATATTGATAAGAAATGAATAAATATATAAAGAGTTGGATCACGATTTATTATTTATTATTTGAGAATAGCAAACATAGTTTTTAGCATATTATTGCATTATTTTTAGCATTTGAAGGAATTAACTGCGGCGTTTAAGATGCTTAAGGTATTAGAAGACAATTTAACTTATGACACTAACTAATATCCATAAGGGAAAGGGCATATTTGGATGTAATTGGTTTGGGTAAGTGGGCGTGGCCCCGCCCCATACTTAGTTTTTTATTCATATCTCGTAAACTACTAAAGCTATATACACGAAACTTTCAGGAGTCGTTTTTCTCAGGTATTTTCTTATATAGTCCAAAAAATCGGAATATAACCACGCCCACCTCCCATACAAAGGTTATGTTTAAAACTACTAAAAATGCTTTAATTCAGTAAGGAAAACCAACAGAAGCTTTAAATTTCAGTAAAAGAAGGCACAAAAGAGCTGCATTCAAAATTGTAAACAAAAATTTAAATGGGCCGCCCACTTATGGGTCAAAAACCATATCTCAGGAACTACTCGACCGATTTCAATGAAATTCGGTTTGTAATATTTCCCTTGCATCCCAATTATATGTTGTGAAAATAGGCCAAATCGCTTCACAACCACGCCTACTTCCCATATACCAGAAATTTGAAGCCAATCTAAATCGTTTACTTTACAATATATAAAGGAAGCACCAGTGCAGATCTCGGAATAGAACTTTGCACAAATCCTGCATTTATAGTGTGACATCGCTCTTCTAAAAATCGCCAAAATCGGACCATAAGTATTCAAGGCTTCATATATCGAATATGAGGACCTTAGAGCTTCGAATACATTTTTTAACGAAAATATAGGTGAATCTCTCAGATATTTTGAATAAATTCATAGGGAATATTTTTCTTCTAATATATTGTCTTCGTGCCTAAAATACGTGAAATCGGGTCATAACTTCACCTAACTCCCATATACTTAATATTAGGATTTTCAAACTTTCAATGAGCTTTATACCATATATATGCTGAATATGTGGGTCAAATTGTTTGTCATCTTAATAAAATTAATAAATATATATGTTTCTCAAAGGGAGGACCCCCTGAAATATCGCACAAGCATGCTACGAGCCTTCTAATGCTAATCAACTACCAGGTTTCAAATTTTCATGGAAGTTTTAAGTAGCAACCCTATTATCGATTTTAATAATGCCATCACTGCCTTCTTCATCTAAATATTAAGTTAAAATATTATATTTCCACTAATATATGCTTTAAAAGAAAAAATATTTAAATACTCAGCGTTTATTTGAGCATAAATTCGCTGCTGCTCTCGCCATCTCATACATCATTCAAACCATATACTCCTATTTAGGTGCTTGTGGTCTTCCTCTTCTTTTTGTGTATAAATTTCCATTTTTGATTATCAAATTAAATTTAGCAATGTTTGTAAAACATTTATATGCGCTCCTCAACATACTCGTATACTGAGCGTGCATTTGTGTGTTGCTGTCAGTATTTGTTTGCTCTGTGGATACCTTCGCCAGGACGGTCGCGCTGCAGGCGACAAACTAGTTGATTTTTGCTTTGAGAAGTAACCTTAGTACTTCTTATTGGCACTGCCTTTTTTCGCTTCGCTTGATTGGGAACCCCGCGCAACATTGTTGCTACCTCGGACTTCTGTTTTTCGTGTTCTTCAGCTAAACATTTTGTCATTTTGGTGAGCTTTTCAAACATTTATTCCTTTTGGTATTAGGCAAGACTCGTTCTGATAGACAGCAACATTTCATATTAGGTTGGCAAATATCTCCTTTCCGCCTTTTTGTCTTTTGAATTTCGCGGCTATGTACAAAGCACTACAGAGCTCGTATCTGGCAACACATCGACGATGCAGAGCGGGTGAAAACGACACCATGGATAGGTCAGCCGGCGGAAGACCTGTGAGGACGAATACCGATCAAATCATGGAAAACATCGTGTTAGACCGGCATGTGGAATCCATTTTTGAAGGGGATGGTGACAGGCGTCGAAAATGGATCCCATACGACAATATCAGTGAAAACGGTCGTGGTCGAAGGCCGGTGAATAAACAGTGGCCAAGCCGGGATTGACGGCCAGAAAGGTTTTGCTGTATGTTTGGTGGGATTGCAAGGGAATCATCAACTACGAGCTGCTCCCATATGGCCAGACGCTTAATTTTGCCATCTATTGCGAACAACTGGACCGCTTGAAGCAGGCGATCGACCAGAAGCGTCCAAAATTGGCCAATATGATGGGTGTAATGTTCCACTAGGACCAAGACCACACACTTCGCTGATGACTCGTCAGAAGCTACGGGAGGTCGGATGGGAGGTTTTATGGCATACACCATATAGACCGAACTTAGCGCCAAGTGATTACCATCTGTTTCTGTCCATGGCGAACGAACTTGGTGGTGTAAAGTTGAACTCAAAAGAGGCTTGTGAAAAGTGGCTGTCCGTTTTTTTCGCAAATAAGGAGGGGGCTTTTACGAGGCGGTATTATGAAGTTGTCCTTTAGATGGAAACATATTATCGAAAGAAACGACGCATATTTGAAATAAATCCGATCACTGTAACACTTTTTATAAAGCAATGAATAAAAAGCAAAAATGCGGAAGCGAGATATTTGCCAACTTAATATAATATTAGGTATACAATGTTCCATAGAGAAGCTACTTAAGGTATTATGTGGGCTATACCACCACACTTGACTCTAATATCGAGGATGTATGGAAGTAGATTTAGTGGATCTTAAATGACGCACCTTGGTCTTTAAGAGGCCCACTGTGTTAAACACTGGGAGTAAAACTCCTCACCCTACAATGTCCTCTCTGAACCATTTTGTGGCCATAATCAAATTATCCAAATCAAATACGTGGCTCAGCCATCATATCGAATATCTTTGGGTTGTATCTTTACAAAATTATCTGTGGTCTTAAAGTTGATCTTATCCATCCAATGGAATGTTTCCGCTATGGGACTTTGAGAGAAAATTTTAAAAATATTATATTAAGAACATACTTGCCACCAGGTTTCACATGACCGCACTGAGTAATCGTGACATATTTTGCAACAATATTTTGCGCTTCGAGTCACCATTTTAATTGCAAACATGTCCCAGTTTCAGTCATATTACAATTTATTGGCATTTTAATAACATACTTAATAATCTTGGCGACAAGCGCGACTTATGTTTCACATTCAGCCACTTTGATGGGAGCAGTTAAAGCTGGAAGAAGGCGTCAGGCGCAGTCAAGCGAGCGGCGCGCTCAGTCTAACTAGCATGCCACTGCTATTACCGTTAGCTGGACAGCCAGTGCGTTGCAGTCGCCCGCTGCCTTGCTTCCGCGCCATTAACTATGCAACAGTGCTGTGTTACAAACAACAACAACATCGACAACAACTAGCAATAAACTGTAATGATTTCTTTGCATTCCGGCAGGCCTTTTGTAGTTGCATGTATGTGTGCGGGTGTTGGTGTGCCTGGTGCGCAATTTCACTTGTTTGCTGCAAGAAGTTGGTTCCTAGTGCTTGTTGTTGTTGTTGCTTACTTGTTTGACTGCACTTTAATTTCACTGCATTTATTGCGTACCTTGGTTATCAAAGTTGAAAGAGCAGCAGTACGAGTTGCTCGGCGTCGAGTGGACCAGAGTACCGTTAGCTGCAATGCGATAGTGTGCAATTTTGTCGCTACTCTGCTGCGTCTACATCCCGCCGTTGCTTCGTTTATAGAATTCAGTAAATAGGCCATTGCTTCTCATAACCGTTAACATTATGTTGTTATTGTTGTTTACTTAGTTTGTTATTTTTGCACTGCTTTGGTAAATTCAAATTTCAATATTATCAGAATATATTGTCTCTAAGAGCGGTTTTCGGGAAATTCTATGATGACTCTACTTAGGTGGGAATAATGTTCTTGAGAGTGTGATACGAAGAGCGAGAATGTACTAGACTCCTAAATGTATGCTATATACAATTTTTTGAAGATATTATATTTGACTCTACGATAAGGATTAGAATTTTGAGTTACAAGCGGTTCTTGCATCCTTAATTTTATAATTTTTTTTCTTATCATTCTACTCAACACTTTATCTTTTAATTTCAGATCCTTTTCAGATTGTAGAAGACTCCTAAATGTATGCTAAATAAAAACTTTCGAACATCTTTTATTTGACTACAGATCTTCTCTCCAGAATAGGGATTAGATCTCAAAGGGTTGTGAGTTCTCAGTGTTATGGATCCATCATTTTCAAATATTCATAATTTCTTACCATATCCCTTCTCACCTTATCTTTTATTTCCAGCTCCTTTGCGGCAGGGTCATCCTCAACAGAAATTGGTTCAACTTAACATTCTTGCTGCTTAAGCTTTGCCCCGCTGTGTGCTAAATAAGTATGCAACCGTATGTACGTATGTATGTACGTATGTAGGCGCATGTGTTTGAGAGCAAATGAACGAAATATGCACGAGCACAAATCGTGTTGGAAGACGACAACCCAGAAGCCAAATGCACTAAATCTGCAGCTTTTGTGGAACACGATTTTTTAGTGAAACTCTATTTTAAATTTGCATTCCTCTTCGGCGCTTGGGAAGATACACAGTTTCCAGGAAAAACTGGGATACAGGATTGCATGCGTGAGAGCGCAGAGCTTTTGCGAGCGACGTAGCGACATTGAAAGCGCGCTCAAAGCTGCACGAATGCTGGAATGCCATCACTCAATTTGTGTGAAAAGTAAACAAACGCGCTCTGCAATGCTGTAAGAGCGCGCCAGTGAAGAGTGCGTGAAGAGTGTAAAAGCTTTTGCAGCAGCGTTGAGTAGAGCGGAAAGCTCACGCGCCTAAATATAGGCAACAGTACACAAGAGAGTAGCAAGTGTAATGTAATTTTGTACTTGGCGTTTTTGCTGCTGTTGTTGTGTTCGATGTAGTCATTGGCGACGAGTTGAAAGCACGCACAAGTGTTGTCCTGTGTATCCTGTGGCATATAATTTACACTCTCTCCATATACAGTTCTGTGTGTATTTTTATATCGGCCTGTATCGGCACTCATCCACTCCCACGCCAATCTCGCTGAATGTAGGTCTGTATGCTAGATCCTGTGCGTTCAACCGTGACGTGCCATGCCACATACAACGCACTGTGTTTATCATTTACACGTACCGTTATAATATGAATGCTTACACACATGTGAAACACATACATAAATACATATTTATCTACTTAAGTTAGTAAGGGAGTGTGTGTGTGTATGTGTATGGGGGGAGGTTTGTGTATTTATCGCTGCTATGCATCGGTATGTTTGTAATTTACGGCTCGCGCACTCGTCGCTCACAGCAGCTTTTATGCTGGCCATATTAAATGTGGGTGTAGTTGTTATTTTATTAATGCCTCACTGTTATGCTTATGCTTACGCCTGTCCTTGCAGCCTCCTTTACGCTAAGCACACTCGTGCGCTCGCTCACTGGCTGGCTGCTGGTGGCAGAGGGGCGATTTTTCATTCATACGAATTTTCTTTAAATTAATTTTCTGTGCTTTGAGTGCCACACACACACAGACACACTCATTCGCATAAAATTACAACAACTACAACAGCGCTACATATTTCTACAACTGAGGCTGGCTGGTACGTACGTTGAGGCAGCTGTTGGTTCGGCTATTCAGTTGTTGCATTGACTTTGCGGTTGACTGCGCAAGCACGTGTGGGCTTCGTGATGTTGTTATTGTTGTAGAAAAATTTAATGAATGAGAGCGAAAGACTACACGCTTGAGCGGGGATATATGTATGGATAAGTAGAGGCATGATATGATTTTAAGATAAAAAGAATTTGATTTTCAAATGATAGCAATTTAGAAAGTTGCAACTCGTTATTTGTTGAGGTATTTGAATTTCAACTAATTTAGTGTAAAAATGTCAGAATTTTTAAAATGGTTGGCATGCTGTGGATTTTATTTAATTTAAAAATATTCAAAAAAAAATAAATAAAAATTAAAAAAAATATTAAAATATTAAATTTTTTAATTTCAAAAATATTAAAATTTTTTAAAATCAAAATTATTAAATTTTTTTAATTCGAAAATATTAATTTTTTTTAATTCGAAAATATTAAAATTATATTTTTTTAATTTAAAACTATTTTCTTTTTAAGTTTTTATTTTTTATATAAAGCTATTTTATTACATTATTCTTGTCAAAAGAGAAATTGAAAATTGAGATAAAAAAATTTTGAGAATTGAAATTTCAAATTCACTCCTCTGCCACCGTTATTATTATAAAATTTGTAATCTGACTATGGAAATGTGAATTTTTAAACTTTATTTTAATTTCATATTCAAATTCATTTCGTTTCATTCCTTTCCAAAAAAAGTAGAAATTGAAACATAATAGATATGTAAGCACAGCTTTGAAAGCTTTCACAAACTCTCTGCTAGTGGTAAACATAACTTCAAGCTTTACACTCTTATGAAACAAAAGTCGCTCTCGTCGTCTCTCTTAAAACTTCTGTGCACGCGCTCTCTAGCGTACAGCTTCCTAGGCTACACACATGCTCACACACAAGTTTCAAGTATTGAAAGACTTCTCAACTCAGCGCGCTTCCAGCATCTGCAAAGGACTACCAGCCAGACACCGAGTTGCACTCCGCTCCAGTGTCATGGAAGTGGATGTTGGAGTTCTGCTTCCACTAGGCTTCGAGCTGCGTGCCGCCGTTCGTGCCTGGCTCCAAGCGCCAGCACTGCAACGCCTTTCAGTTGGTGTTCCGGTTTCGGGTTGTGCTGTTCGTTGCCTTTTCCTCCTAAATAACAAACGTGTCGTTTTCTCATCCATCTACATACACACACATAAACATACATACAAATGTACATACAAACGCATGCACATATAAACATACATACATATATGTGTAAAGCTGCATATAAACGTTGCCATACAAAAAAGGATGTTAAAGTGCAAATGAAGAAAAAAACAGAGAAAAATATTGAAACAGTAAATATGGACATTAAAAAGTGAAAGCAGGCAAATTGAAACATTTATTTAAATGTGTGTGTGTGTGTTAGTTAAACAAACAAATTGGCAAATAATTGAAATTGAAGTGTTGTGGCAAATGTGAAGTGCAGAAAACTATGAAGACTTTAAATTAGTAAAACTCACGGACTTTCGAGAAACTCATACGAAATTGCGAACATTTTTCAAAATTTGGAGCTGCATGAAACTAATTTATTTGGGTAAAAAATTGATTCATTAAAAGTGTTTTAAAAATTTGAAATTGTTATGCAGTGTGTTTGTGTGGCATATTAAGTATCGTTGAAGAATACTGAAATTTTTCTAAAAATTTAAAAAAAATATATTGAAAATTTAGTTTTGAATGATTTATATTTTTTTTTAGAAAAATTTTCCGTTATTTACCTATAATTTTCTTAAAAATGTGAATTAATTAATAAAAATATTTAAACGGTTCTTAAAAATAATTAGTGTAAAATTAATATTTTTCAAAAGAAATTATAGAATTGAAACTACCATTTTTTAGTTCAAAATTTCGCGCCTGCTTTGGTGATAATCTGATTAAAAACAACAACAAGTTTTCTAGATTTTCTACACTACAAATTGAAAACAGAATAATAATGGTTCGATCGTTTCAAGATCGTTAGCGAGAGCAAAGCAAATGGTGATAAAAGAAATTGAAAAATTATCTATAAAATAAAATAAAAATAAAAATAAAATAAAAAAATAATAAAATATAAAAATATTGAAATTTTATATAAAAATCCCACAAAATTGTCCCGAAATATCTATATTGGTTGCATAAAGCTAGTGAGATCACTTCAGATACCTATAGCTCTGAATATAATTAGTGATCGTAAGCATTTTTCGAAATTTTGAATTTTGAAAATTTGAAAAATTTTGTAATAATTGAAAACAAGTGTAAGCCGAATGAATTTCATTAAGAATACATTACAACTGCTTTAGTGAATTATTTCCATAACAGAAGTTTCAAAGAATCTCATGGTTCAAAGTACTCCACATAAATTCTAACAAGTTTACCTTGTGCAAGCTTTTAGTGGAGTAATGGTTAGACTACACTTGAGAAACAGTATTTAGATCAGAAGCCTTACAATATTTATTGATCTTCAATACCCTAGTTAAAACATTAATTCGAAAAAAGTTTCAAAAACGTTTTTGTGTTTAATTTATTTTCAATACAGTGTGAAATTGGTAGGCCTAATTAATTTTTGGCTTTGAAATGGCTTTTCAAACAGTAAAATTTTTGTTCTTATTTTTTTTTTTTCAAATTTACTTCGAGATTTTTTGAAATCAATTTGAAATACCAGTGACATGTTTATCAGATACTTTGAGCATTAGCTCCTTGTTTATGTCTTTTACATGAACAAATTATTTAATTTAATGTCTACAAATAAATTAAGTTAAGCATAGCGCCTGGCATGGGAAGAGAGCAGCAATCGCACACTGCAAGCCAAGTAGGCAGTCAGCCTGCCAGCCAGTCATCCAGGCTCAAAGCGTACTCCTGCTTATCAGCTCCGACTGGAATGACAGCCTGCCAGCTGGCGGCAACAAACAAAGCCAACTTCTGCTAACCATTGTGCGCTGTTGGTGCTGGTCCACGTTGCTGCTTTTCACTTTTCCAAAATCGAGAGCAGACAAAACGAAACGCACAGCCCCGTGCCACTTCAGCGCATACCCACAGCCGCCGCCGTTCCCGTTCCCGCTGCTGTTGCTGTTCCCATTTCCATTTTCATTCGTGTTATCCTTTTAGTCCTTGCTGCCAGTGACTGTGAACTCGCTTTGTGTGTACACACAAACGGTATATTGTGCCGCGCGTTGGGTTGTATGTGTGCCAGTGTCAGTCGTTTTGTGCGTGTGGATTGTGCAGTTTTTGTGTAGATGTTGAGTTTCGCTTTCGCTTTTGACACAACCGACCGAGCGAGCGACCATCCGCAAGCAGCAAAGGGGCGAAAAGTGAAATTTCCCAACACTGTTGGACTGACTGGCTGAGCTTGAGCTTGAGAGCTGCTGTGCCCGCAAAAAGAAAGATGAAAATACACAACAAGAAGAAGAAGACGAAAAAACGCACGAAAAACAGAGTGATAAAGGAGCAAATGCGTGCGAAGTCCTTGCTGTTCTGCTGCTGCTCCTTCGCATCGTTATCGTGCGACGCTCTTCGTCGCCTCTCACTGCGACCACACAGCGGCCGCCGCGCTGCAGCTCGTGCTCGTTACAGGCACGACGACGACGATGACGACGAGACGAGATGTCGTTTTCGGTTTCCAGTGTTATGAGCTCGTTAGCGTATACGCAAAATTTTCGTCCTCTTTAGCATGTGTCTCGGTCAACGGTACACTGTTGCATTTCGTTGTGCGTTGAAAAAGCCAAATCTGTTGCGATTCACTGCGGAAAAAATCAGCTAAAATCACAAATGTATTTCGGAATATACATTTGCTATAACTGTGCAGTTAATTGCGGATATTTATAGCTGCAGCGCGGCATATAAATCCCCCGGCTGTTGCCGTCGAAGTGCAAGTGAAGGACGAAGTGAGTGCTGCTGCTGTGAAAGTGAAATGTGAAAAAAGTTTTTTCTGCCGAAATGAATAACAGGTGCCTGCCGCTGTGCGCACTCCTCCGCGCCGCTCTGCGCTCCACACGTGATTGTGCTCTGGTGCTTCTTCTTTAACGGCCATACAGCGCGTTCCCTCAATTTCAGGCTTTCACTGTTGAGGCTGCCAGCCCACTCCTGCAATTAAATATTTTATTTTTTTTTGCTGTCCTGCCTTAACCTTTTTATCTAACAGCACTCTTGTTGAATATGTGTATCTATGCGATTGCTCCCTCCGCAATTTAGGTTGTGTGTGGTCCAATCCATTTACTTTTATTTCACTAAAATAATTCGGAAAACGCACAAAATTGAAAGTGAAATTGCTCAATCGCCGAGCGCTTCCCTCCATTCATCTGCGAAAGCGTTTCAAGTTCATTGCAAGCTTGTTGTTAGAGCATAAACGAGCGAACTCGTTGGGAATATGCTGTGTATTTGTGCTGCGAAACCATAGAGACGAAATTAGATTCCACAAAACAGAAAAGCTGCTAAAAATAAATTGGCGATAAGATGCAAAAGTGATGATGCTTCACATTATGGAAAATATTGCGTTGCTCAGTAGGAAAATACACATTTTGTCGTAGAATTTCACTCAAGAATTTCGTGTTTTGCTAATCTTGGAAACTCATTTATGTAAAATTTTATAAGTATAATTTAATATTGAGAAGGCCGACAAAGGTTTTCAAACACATATTCGGAATACCACTATCTTCCTAAGTAAAATTCAGCGAGAAATCCTTTAAATGTTTAAACTCAAACCAAAAAACGTTCTTCGAGTTATGTATACTATCTCTCCATTAATTTTTTAAATAAGTGAGTACTGTGCCTGACCTAAGACATCAGCATACAGTTCACAGATTCGTCCGAGATCACATTTCCATCTTTCTAAATAAGAATAAGGTTCTGCAGCTAATTCTTTCGGTATCAGTTCCATCAATAGATCGTTAGCTCGATCTAATGTTCTATAGTGCATATCTAAGAACCAGGGAAATTCTAGGTGGCATCTACTGAATGTCGTTTTGAAGGACAACTTTCAGTCTCTATTTTATGATATGTGGTTGTATGGATCAGTAGATTCCTCGGGAAGATATAGATCTAGAGCGAATGAAACCCAAAGTTAATTGTAATCAAATTACTTAAAGTACTTAAATAAATACTCTAACTTAATGGGATTACCATTCGTGTTGTTCTATCGTAGAATTCCGCTATAAACATTAATCACGCAGGCGACAGCAATCACAACTGTGGATAAATTTAGAACACAAAGTGGGACATTGAGGCAAAAAAAACCTAATGCTTCCATTACCGAATATAACTTCAATAAGAAATAAAATGATTACATTTGTATGGAATGCTAAGTGTGGCAGGTTAATAAACCGCAAATGCTGCACCTCCCTCCCCCCCGCAAAGCTTTATAAACTTAAGTGCATTGCACTTACCCAGCATGCCGTGGAAATGATGCTCATTTCGAAAGTTAATTGCCAACACAATGAGCAAACATAAAAGTATGAATAGAGCTGGAGCACACAGCATGAATGAAACACACAGCAACCAGTGGATCCTTGAGCTGAGGACATGCTCTCGGCGAGTTTTTGTCTAGTCGCCTTTGCACAATGTTTGTGCGTGCACAGCTTTGAAGGTCAAATGAAGGCATCAAAATTAATGAGAAGTGCCTCTATTAAAACGCACAAAAACAAAAACAAACGTTTGGCATTAAGAGTCTTTTAGTTGTATGTGTGTATATGAGTTTAGTGTCTTTATGTATGTGTGTGTGTTTAACAAAGCACAATAGTTGATGAAATTACATATTTATTTTTTATCTTTGCAGAACGCGCACACAAACAGGCAACGGACATGAGATGGACACAGAGTGACCAGCGGACACGCATCAGTGAGTAGTTGAAAGAGAGAGAAATAGCAAAGCAAAAAATTAGAAAAAAATGAAAACAAAAAAGCAAATCACAGTGAATGAAAAGGAGGAAAATGCACGAAATTAAGACGGCAGTGGGAATGGGTATGAAAAGGCAGTGCTTAAAGTGATGACTGAAAAAAATTAAACAACAAAAACATATAGCATACAACTGAGGCAACTGAAACGAAGAAGTAGTGTGAAAACTGAAGCAATAGCCGTGTGTGAAAACCGTGTGGTAAATAAAACTAAAAACAGTTGAAAGTTTAAAGAAATGATGAAATGATGAAAATAAAAAATTTTTAAGTGTTGTTGGAAATTGGCACATAAAGCAAAGCAGCAGCAACAACACGCCGAACAGCAACAGCCTTTATGTTAAATTAAAAATAAAAAAAAAAACAAAAAATTGCGAACTTAAAAAATTTTAAATTAAAAACGAAAACGACGAAAATATTAAAATTAAAAAAAATATTGGAAAACACACATTTGTAATTGTGTAAATATAAATTGCAAAACACTGTGAACCTTCACTCACTCAAATTAAACTAAACAGAAAATACGAATATTAAAAAGCTGTGTGTTAAATCGACCGAAATGCAGATTATTTCTATTATATAGAAACAAATTCCACAAAAAAATAATTAAAATTAATTGCAAACAGCAAGTGTCATTTGCAGTTAACAACTGCGTCGCATCTACGTTCTCATTAAATGGCGATTACATCAGCTCAAAGTAGTTAAACTAAACAAATATTATGCAAAGTAAAGTATAAACAAATTGTAGTTGTAATTTGCAAAGAATCACGCACACATACAGAAAAGTAAATATTAGCATAATAACGGTATAAATAATAATTAGAAATTAATTAATGTCAAATTTCATACAAAAAACTAGCGTTTAAATAACTGTAAATTAGTACACGTTATCAACAAGGCAAACAAAAACAAATAAATAATAAAAGAAAAACAAATATTTCAGCAAAAAAAAACCAATAAAAAACCCTTCATAAGCAAACAACTTACATAGCAGATTTTGTGTAATTCAACGCATTTAAAGTAAACACAATATTTACATTGGCGATTGTGTACGTACTATTAATTGATAGCGAAATTAATCAATGAAAACATAAAACACATAAATAATATTGTAAGTAAAAACACTTCTCAATGTCCCTCTATGGAAATCCTCGCATTTAAAGTTTAATACCAAAAAAAATAAAATAAAATAAGAAAAAGTTCGCTAAATTAAGGCAAAAACTACCGAAATCAGCAGCAACGTACACGCACACATAGTTACATACATTTAATATAAGCATAAACGAAAGCATTCAGCGAAACCGCAATAAATAACGTTATTAAATAGTCTAACAAGTGTTTTCGAAATCATTCAACCACATTCCAGTTTGACGCATTTTCGCTTGGGCGCTCAACAAACGAAGTAATAATACAACAATAATAATAAAAAAAAACAACAACAAATTGTTCAATAATTGCATTAATATTAACATAATCTACATACGCATACTGAAACATGTTTGTCTTGTCTTACAAATAACGGTGTTGTGTAAAATCAGTTTAGAGTGTATTTAATAGAAATTAGAGAATTTTGAAGCTGAGCAGCAAGCACGCATAGAGCGAGAGAAGAGGTAAGTGATTTTTAATATTTTCATATTTTTTAAAAGTAAACACGCAAAAAAAATTTTTTTTTTAAATCTTGTCTCATTTGATTAAGGGTCTGGGTTTTCACTTTCGAAAAATCGAATTTTTTTGTTTTATCTTATTGTTTAACATTTCAAGAATATGTCCTCAAAATTTTAATCCGATCTAAGCAATATTCTTGAAGTTATTGTTTAATTAGTCTCGGGGCCTTTAACGCTCTAACTCTAACAGCTACGGCTTTAAACGCGTTTTTCTCAAAACTACTTTTTTGAAGTCCGTGTTCACTGCCATTTGAAAACTACTCGACCGATTCATTTCAAACTTTGAACACATTTTCTTCACATAAAATACCTCCCCCCTACGTTTAGTAAAATTTTTTTTTAACATTAAGGGTGTTTCCCACCCTGAAAATGGCGGAAATTTTAGTCGAAAATAACGGTTCACACTTTAGATGGCCGCCAAAAATTTTTAAATAAAAAAATAATAATCAGAGAACGTTGGGGGGAAATTTTTTTTAAAATTTAACTAAATTTTTATGGTTTTTCATTTTCGGATAATTTCCGGCCGAGTTACAGTGAACACCGCAAATTGTTTTTTTTTTCAAGACGTCCTAGGGGAAGCTCTGTCACGGGCTAATGGTTTAATATTTTTGCATGAAAAATTTACAGAACATAGTCAAAACTATGCTCAATAATGTATAGAAGGTTTGAATAAAATTGCTTAATCGATATTTGAGATAAAAATCATCAAAAAAATGTTTTTTTTGTTGCGCTGAAACCCAGACCCCTCCCTTAAAAAGGCACAGGAAATTCTTAAATTTTCGACTAAATTTAGGCGTGTTATTCGTAGTACGAGTATCACAATGTATATGACGACTAAGTTTTCCGTGGAATTATAGTTTTATTAAAATTTCTTTTATATGATTATTCCTGAATTTTGTATTTAATTTTAACAATTAAATTTTTTTATTTTTTTTAATAATTAATTTTAATATATTTTTATTTAATTATATTTTTAATAAATTTTCATTTATGATACTTTAATAAATTATTTATTAATTTAATTATTCTTTAATTTTTTTTATATATAACACTTAAAATTTTTTTTTTTTGGGTTTTCTTCATATTTCAAGTAATAAATACAATATTTTGAATAATAATATTAGGTCTACAACTTTTATTCCGCCGTCTTTTTGTGAATTGAAGTTTTTTTTTGTATAAAAACGGTTACAAATGTCGATGTTACAAAAGCCGATGAGCCTCAGCCGCACTTTTCTTGGAATTAAAAAAGAAAAGCAAAATTTCCCACAAATGTCGAGAATTCAGCTCAAAAAGTAACATTTTTAGTTGAGAATAAGTTTGGGATGCAAACAGATCTCTACAAATATTTTATTGGGTTAATGTTGACACAAATGTTCAAGATCGATATAAAACGATTTAATCGATTTCATCGACCAGTGCTTGAGACATCTATTGAAAAACGGCGGAAGCAAAGTTTTACACCTAATACTTCATTAACTAGTACTTCTGACTTTATAAAACTATTTCCTATGTTTCAATTTGTGTGTGGTGAGACTTTAGTAAAACATATTGAAATTAGCCTAAATGTACGCAACGAAATGTGTCTGACTGTAGGCCACAATTTCTCACAAATGAGGAATTTACTTTGAGTCGGTGTCAAACGCATATTTTGTTGCTATGAATCAACTGAAGGCTGCAATAGAAACTTGAGCAAAACATTTTTTAACTTTTCTATAAAGTTTAAGACTTTTTATGATATTTTGTCAAATCTATATATATAAAAGAAAGTCGTGTTAGTTACACCACTTATAACTGAAGAACGGCTGAACCGATTTGGCTTAAATTTGGTTTGGAGGTAGCTTAGCACCGGGGGCAGGACATAGGATACATTTTATACATTTTTCGTGACAAGAACGTGAATAAACTGTGGTATAAAAAACGCAACTGACATTCCATATAAAACACAAATTTATTTTTCAAAACATCTTAGTAGGCTTTCTTTTCATAAAAATGAAAACAAAAAAAATGATAGCCAAACGAAAAAAATTCAGTCAAAACATTTTCATTTTGACAAAAAAAAATAATGTTGCCTATGGTTGAACATTTGAAGATTTGAAATTTTGAATTTAACCCTTTATCTAACCGTGTGATAGTTATGTTACAAATCGTTTTATTGAGTAAAATTTTTCTTACTGTTATTCTCTTCGCTCTTCGGGCAACGTAACATTTATTAACATGAGATAGGATATAACATAAACGTGAACGGGAATGTAATCTCCAGAAAAGATTTAATAGTTCAAATGACCCCTGCTGAATACCCAACAAAAAGAAGTTTATGATACACTAATTTATAAAGGAAATGGTAGTTGATATATCCTGCATATACCAGGGACAGTTCTGAAAAAGACATTCCTCATGCCAATAGTTTTAGCCATTGTTTGCGCGTGAATAGCAGCCACATTGTTCGAAAGATGACGTACGGCTCATTCAAGACTATAATTCAATTCAACATGTAATATTGCAAAACAATCCGTGATGGCCCAAGTTTGAAAGACATCAAAAGTTCTCATATAGGACGAATGCATAATAATGCATAAAACTGCATTAGAAGCACTTAACCGAACAGTAAAAGATCTACACAATGACAACTGACATGAGAGTTGTGTTACTAAAATATATGTCTGTTGAAGATAACTCTGAGCAATTGCTGAATTTCGGAACGGATTTCTAAGAATAAAGACATAGATGACTTAAACTACAAAATTCAGAATGGGATCATTGGTCCACCTCATTCATTCAAATCTATTGACTACGTAATAAATGAAGATGAAGCCACCAACTATTCAATTGAATTTTTAAACTCCTTGGATGTGCTTGGCTTGCCGCCGTACAATTTACGACTAAAGATTGGCTCCGTAGTGATCATATTGGGAAACATAAACTGTGCACCGAAACGCATTTGATGGTAAAAAGGAAGAAGTTCTCATTTCGAGGATCTCGATAATCCCTACCGATATGACGTTTGGGTTTAAACGACTTCAATTTCCGATTCGTCTTGCATTCGCTATAAATATTAACAAATGACAGGCCAATCCTTGAAAGTCGATTATAAAACGAAAAATGCCGTCTATCACAAGGTGCTTGACTGGAGAGTGCAAATCAATGCTGAAAAATTAATAACAAACTAAGAATAATTGAAATACTTTATTTCTTATGTTATTCTAATAACTACAAAAATGAACTCAATAAAATTTCCTCATTTATTGTCTCTAAGGCGGAAGAAACTTCTCCGCTGGGTCAGCTAGTATTAAATATAAATGTCAAACATATGCGCTTACTATGACAGCTGGTTTGACAACTATGCCACTAAGAAATTTTTTAGTTCTAAGAAATCACTCGGTGTAGTATAAGTGAGTTAGAGAGAATGTTTTCGCATAACAATTTCAATGGCATTTCCTGAATATAAAAGAATATGCTACAATTCTTTCAATTTCAAGCTGATTTAACAGCATAAACCCCAATATATATTTATATATGTGCCATTATGAGTTCATCAGAAATGCCTGCCTTTATCAAAGTGCGATTAACAAAAGAAAAACAGGGCGAAATAACAAGAAGAAGAGCAACAGCCAAAAATTAAACGACAAAACGAAGCCAAGCAAGCATACTACGCGCACTGCTGCGAAGGGCGCCTGCCAGCAGGAAAGCAGATAACTAAAGAGCAGTCTAAAAGTACACTTCAGCTCATACACACACACACACACAATGTAAACATGTGTGAAAAATGAGCGTGGCTTTATATAGAATATAACACCGCAAAAATTAAAGAAAGAGGTGAACGAAAGCGCCAATGAGTGGAGCAAGCGTCTAAAAGGGCCAAACAGAGTGTCATTTACTTTCACCTCATTAAACACAAACTTGAGTATATCTTAAGCCATACTTCAATACTATAAATTCCACACTACTAAATTTTATCTGCCGTCCTAAAGCTTGCCTACAAATGCTGTAAATCCTCAGACTACGGAAACACAAGCAACAACACCAACAACCAAACACATACACACCAAGCAGCAGCGCATACAGATAATGGCACGCGAAGCGGCAATGCAGGGCTTACTTGTAGGCGCTTACACAAACACACATACACACATACACACACGGCCAAACAAAAGCTTTTATGTGTGTATATACATTCGCGCATTAGTGGCGAACAAACAAAGTAAAGAGCGGCAAAAGTAGTGGTGAAGAAGTTTCTGCGCGAGGGGAAGGGGTGTGTGGAAACAAAAATCCGTTGCTGGAGGAAAAGTGGTTCAACAGCAACAGTGCAAATTGTGTAAATAAGTAAGTGAGGAAAGCAGCTGTGAAGTGGCAAGTGGCGGTTGAATGAGACATCACACCCCTTCAGCGCCAGCGAGCGAACGATGCGCCAAAACAGCGCCACTCGGCACTTGTTGTGCAGCGCCACTTTGGTGTGTATGTGTGCGTGATGAGGCGTGGAGGCATAAAAAGGGTTACTTGTGCGATATTTACGACGTTCTTAGGCCGCTCATTGTTTGCCGACCTGCACCTTAGCCAGCATTTATTTCTGGGTCGTAGACTTTCTCAATGAATGTGAAATTAAATGCAATTTAGTTGCGCGAATGAGATAAAAATTAAAATTGTAAATAATCGCAGGTGTGGATGCCTCAATGAAGTAGTGAAAGGTGCTTGTGCGATGTCTACTAAGAATCCATTTGGTGTGAGTATAAATCTAGGAAAGCAAGTTCAGTGGAAGTTCCGCGTTCTTGTATCGAAAACAAATGCTCGAGTGAACTAATAATAGAAAATTAAATCAGATTTTGTGCGATCTAATCATCAGCTAAAAACCATATGAGGCCAATGTCAAGGCGTCGATTACCAGAATAAATTTCAAATTTGGAAAAAATAGTTAAAAAACATTATCTTTTTTGTATAATATTTTAACTCAAATTATTATTTTTATGGTCGGTTTGTAAGACCAGCAAGTCTATATAAGTTCCCAGCCAACCTTTATTCATGTTTCCAAAATCACATACAATTAACCTCACAGTCTAAGCAACCCTGTGACCAACTCAGCATAATCTTACACTTCTAGTTATCGCACAGAGGCTGCCGAGGTATTTGTTTCTAATATAGTACATCTTCTCGTATCAACTTAAGTATCTGCCTATAATTTGCCTCTAAAGTGACTGAAACTACCCACTTGTCCCCACATACGGGTCTGCATGAATTTATAATGCTTCGACAATTTGCAGCATATTTCACGCAGTGTTTTTCGGTGGTATTCCCAGTGCTGTTCTTCTCATTCCACATGTAACCTAGAACAGCTCCTACCTATCACTCACCACTTTGTGTTGAACCAGTGACGCACTTTTCGACTTGCTGCACGACATTCCATTCTTAAATGCTTAAATGCTTAACTACTTGCGCCATTATTTTTGCTAATATGACCGAGATTATTGTTAATGTTGTTGTTGTTGCTTTTGTACAAATTTAATTTTATTACGAGAAATGATTAATTTAAAAGATTTCGGAAAATTAATGGTCTTTTATGGAGTGCGTTTACCAAGGCTTGACGCTTAAATGTGTTGTTGTTGTTATTTGTTGTTGCCGCCACTACCGAAGTGTGCCGCCATTATATGCCTTAATATATGTATGTATTCCCTCATTTGCGTTAAGTGCGTGCGTTCGGTGTTTTTGTTGGCATGCGTTGGCTGCTTTTGCCCATTTCACCGATTTTCATAATGACTTTAATGCCCAGAGAATATGCCGCAATCTCTTGTGAGCGCGAGTGCTTTGGTGTGTGTGTGTGAGTGTCCTTGTGAAGCTGTCGGAGGCTGTGTTGTTAGTAAGGGCTTGAGAAATTTCGCCACACCAATAGCTTAAATTTGTTAGGCATATAGAGCATTATGATTTACATGGCGTTGTGTGCTAAAATTCTTATTTAGCGCTCATAGTTTTCGAGTTTAGCTGAGATTTTCATATTTTCCATTATTTTTCTGATAATTGAATTTGTTTTATTGTTATTTACATATAGTCGTTTACATATATACAATTTTGTATGTGGCATTGCCTTTTCTCTTCAGTTCTAATAACTTTGGGGTCGACCTACATATTCATATTAAATTAAAATACCAAACCTGCCTACTTTTAGAGTTATCACCAAAGTATTGCTATACTTTATATGAGGTATAACCATCTTGATATAATTTTTCGAAATTTATATATAAACATCCCTACAGAGAGACCGACAGCAAAGCGCTAATACTTGCTTTGAATACTCATTTACGTCGGTATTTGACCTCTTTGGTATTCGCTTCAAGCTACTTCAATATTCGAACCATTTAGGTTCCTGGTCGTAGAGAAATAGCTGGAAACTCCAAAGCCGATAAGTTAGTAAAAGAGGGCACTATTGCCACATTGTAATTGGACTGGGAACATGCGATTAAACGTTGGACGTACAGACCTTTCTGTAAACGGGCCGGGTTGGAGCGCAAGATGTTCTTCGAATCGCTCTCTCTCAGCAAGGTTAATTTTTCCAAAAATAGGAGTGCTCACTGAACACTGTCCAATAGGCGCGCATGAAATCAGACTAAAGATTTTGTCAAGTGCAAGCTGGAAAAGCTTTTTAAAAAAGGAGGGCGAGGTGGAACTTTCTACTCCAATGTCGAGCTTCGCCAGACTAAGGCCGAATAACCTCAGTAGGAATACCTTCGGTGAACGTAATGAACTGACTGGCATTGATATTAGCCGACTCAATAAATTTTTGAAAGACTCAAAGTCCTTTGTCGATGCGTGAGGTTTGTATTGATCCATAATTAGGAGTGTTTTCTGTTGACATCCCAAAAGACCAGCATTTCTAGTTCACAACCTAACCTAACCTAGAAAAAATAAAGTATGATCCCTATAAAAATGTTATCCAAGTATGGAAATATAAAATAATTTACGCCCAAACTATCATGTAATTATTAAGGGTCGCTCACACCGCTCATAAACCACCGAATTACATAGAATCTCGACAGTGACTCTTTTCTTTATGTACAGAGACCTGATGACAATGAGTTCCAATAGAAAATCAACAGTCGTTAAAGGCACAATGCACAAAAATCTTTAATTGGTGGTGACTTTTGCAGTCCATATGAAGTCTACGTGACATTCTTATGAAGCAAATAGAAAGCGAGAGTGCAATAAGCGAATGAGCGTGTCTATTGCTGATTACTAACAACACTTATGAAGCGAAAATTCTTTAGATTCAATTATTATTAATTAGAGCTGTGAATATGAGGGTATTCATACTCGGAAGGGCCGTGAAGTTCATGTTATTTATAACTGCGTGCATTTTGGTCATTGAAGATATGGTTTCATGTATATAAATACATTGTATTTCCGCTCTATGGCATATCTGGTAGCGCATAAACAATCACAGCATAAAACTTAAAAACAACTGCAGCTACATACACACATACATACACAACATATGTAAATCGTATTGTTATTTAATTTGTGAACAAAGTTCGAATGAATCACTTCCCGGTGTAATTGGATTTCAGTCAGCGTTGTTCCGGGCGATAAGATTGGCAAGGCAGCCGCTGAGCATGGATGATGACACATAATTGTAGGCAACAACAACATTGAAATTTTTTTTCTATAAAGTAAAACAAAACATTTTCACTCTTTATTAGAAAAAAATGCGATTAAATAAAAAAAAAAAACATTTTCACTCTTTATTAAAAAAATAGAAAAAATATGTTATGGTTTTGATGTGGACTAAGACTTATCGGACCGCAAACTAATATAAATAATAACATAACAATGCATTGGCATGCGATGACTAAAGGCCGTGATTAGCAGACTAAAACAAGCACTTTTTTCATGCTGAAGATTTGGAAATCAAAACAAACTGGTGATTCAGTGATATCGCATAGCACAAGCCTATGTTGATAAATATATATACTTATAGGTTTGACATATGAGTGTTTAGCTGATAAAGGCGCTCAAAATGCTTGTAGCCACTTACACTTGCATAAATAATAGTATTTATAGTTGCAGCTCTAAGTCCTTATCTTACAAGCCCATTCATTTAGTCCGTCGCTAGCTGCTGGATAATAACCCTCATAGACCTATATATTGTTATTGTTTGTTCGTTGGATGCTGCGGGCTTGAAACAAGGTTCTATAGGAACACTTTAGCACCGTACTATTCGAAGTTTAATTATATGTCTATAAAGAAAATGAAAATATATGCACTTTTAAGAATGAAGTTATTTCAAGAAATTTCGAGCGCCAAGTTCCATCCTATAGAACATGCAGTTGAGCTCAGCTGATCAGGTGTTATTTGGTTTGTTTAGCGCTTTACCTGTCTCGAGTTTCAACCATAATGCCTGGGGCATACTATGAGTAAGCCATATATAATATGTGTGTTTATCGAAAAACTCTGCTATAAACAGTTGAACTTGTATACAGCCATTTGGTCAGCAATTTGCATTCCTCATTATTGAAATCAATTAATTTAATGGCAAATGAAAAGCTGTGAGTCCACAGTTGTTATGATTAATAGGAAAGTTTCGATTTCAATTCGTAAAAAACTGAGATTTTATGGACTCTTAGTTTCAGTTATGTTACTACTTTCAACGAACACTATTGCATTTCCTACGGGGCTCAATGTACATCGTGTGCGCATTGAGACGCACGAAGAATATTAAAGAAACAACAAAGCTGCTGCTGCGACTACTGGGCTGCAGCATAAATAAAATAGCCGATAAGCAACGCTCGCACAGCCACAAACTGAGGAGACCAGCTTAGAATTGTATTAATTGACGATCAGTTTGCATTGAGTGCTCGACGCGTTAAGGAGCACTGCGATCCATTAAGCTGAACATATATTGAATAAATACAATTAATAAAGAAGTAAAGTGTCCAAATAAATAAATAAAAGTTGGCAAGGATTGCAGAGACCTTGTGACTCTCTTTATAAAATACAAATAAATAAAATAAAACCCCAAAGGCTTGCAACACAGACATTATGTCAAGCCACACCAACAAAGTGATCTATACGATCTTTTGGTTGATCCAACTGACCACGCTCTGTCTGAGTAATGAACCCGTTACCACCGCGAAGGTAAGCAGCGGTTTCGTGGACGACAGCTCACTTACTTTAGAACAGAAGAAATTCTTTTGCATGCGAAATGTGACCTACTATGAGGAGGAAGCCGTACAGAAGACGCGTGAAGTAGAGATTAAACCGTCCGGAGTTTTTAAATGGTTTAAGAAGAGCAAAACAGAGGTGCAGTCTTACACTGATAAGGTAAAGGTGGAGCATACGCGCTTAAAGAACGACTGCTGCGACGGCTATGCGATGTCTGCCGACACAACATGCCAGCCAGTTTGCCAGCCCGCTTGTCCAACTAACGCATTTTGCCGTGCACCCAATAAGTGTCAGTGCCGACGTGGTTACGACCCTATCAAGTCGGCGCTGAATGCCACACACCATTGCGTACCGCGCTGTGCTTCCGGTTGCCCCTACGGTGGTAAGTGTGTGGCGATCGATGTATGCGAGTGCGCACCGGGCTATCGCGCCCATGCGGGTAGCTGCATACCCACTTGTGCTTCGGATTGCCTGAATGGACGTTGCATAGCGCTGAACCAGTGTAGTTGCAATGCGGGCTACGCCAAGGACTCGGCGTCCGGCGAATGTGTGCCTTTGGACGACTGTGGCACGGTGGATTGCATAGAAACAGCTAATAACACTGAGAGCAGCGTGAGCGGTGAAGCCACCACAAACAGCGTAACAGCGCTGGATATGAATGAGTCGGATACGACCGAAACTGAGTTGATGGATAGCATTACCGATGAAAACGAAAATGCCAGCACTGGTAATCCAGCAGACAACAACTCAAGTAGTGATGGTGATGATGAAGATATTGTACTCTTTCCCAGCAACGCGGAGGAGACGAATTGTACACTTCAGCCCTGCATCGGTGATACTGTATGCAAACTGGATGGCAGTTGCGCATGCGCTGACGGCTTCATACGCCATCAACCAGCACCAGTGAACGGTGTGGAGGTGGGCCCCATTTGTATGGCAGCCATCGAACAGGATGGGCTCACGAATGCACGTATCGCTGATGGCGGTTGGACTGGCACCGTCTTTATAATTGTAGGCGTGGCCGTAATGATTTGCGCTTTGACTGTGTTGGTGGTAAAGTTGTGGCGCCACCAGCATGGCTCATTGAATGTGGAAGGTGAGCGGGAAACGTTTTGGTGAATTTTTCTTTAAAGATTCATTGCGAGGGAGTCCATATTCATTAACCATTTGTTATTTGTATTTTATTTTTGCAGGGAAAAGCGAGGCGTGTTGTAAATATGATAAGAATAGTACGAGCTCAGACAGTGGTCATGTGGACATGTGCTGAGTGATGGATGTGTATTCAGGAGTTATTTGTGTTTGTACGTGAGGACTGAGTTTTTTTTAATATCTAAGCTTTAATACTTTAATTGTCTGCCATAATATCTTTTAGTTGTTGTAAAAGTTCACTGTACATAAAATGCATAAAAAATAAATATATAAGTTTTTAAAAAAATGTTTTCGGGAAATACACTCACTGTTGTCTTCTTAAAGAGGTTTTCTGCTTTCATACATACATGAAGGGAGGGTGGATAGATTTTGGTATTTGGAGTAGCAGATAGATCGGCGGTGATGTTACAGTTTCCATGGTTTACTTATCTCTTATAAAAGTGATGAGAAAATCTACACAAAAAATACCTACAGAACCTGTCGTATTTTAGAGATATTCACTTGTTCAGGCAGAAATTCTTTTTTGGAATCTTAAGCGCTGACAGGTCGTTATTAAAATAAAGAAGATAATAAAGTCCTGATTTGATATTTTCTTTCTTAATTTTATTGTCTAAAGTTTTTCTTCTTTTATTATTCTCACCATGAAAATGGGAGATTAACACCGTATGCACCATGCAGTATTGAGAAATGTTTCCTTATACCTCCTGTAACCGCTTCACTGTCAACGTAACTAATAATTTATTCGAAACCCAACAAATCTACAAAATAATTTTATTGTGTAATAACGCTCTGGGCAATAAGTATGTAATACTTAAACATATTCCACAAAATTCTTGTCGTTCTTCTGAGAAGTGATTACAAAAAAAATTGTGTACAATCAGTTTTCAAATATTCAACACTGGTACTCTTTCACATCAAACAAAGCAAAAACCAGAGAAGCAATCATAAATATTTCCTTTTGTTTAAAATTAGAAATTATTACCGAAGATTGTACTAAGCCCCGTATTATAACATTCCTTATTATATCGGCGTAGGATTTCCAAGAGTCAAACAAATAAAATAATGTCTTTCTATTTTAAATGCAATTATGTCATGCTTCTTGTGGTGACATGTTGAAAAAAACTTGTTTGGTGTTAAGTTGTACATTCCTTTGTTTGTATGGGTGTCAAAGTAATAGACTAATAACCCTGTAGGAAAATGAGGCGGATAAAATAAAATAAAATAAAATAAAATAAAAAAAAAAATAAAATAAAATAAAATAAAATAAAATAAAATAAAATAAAATAAAATAAAATAAAATAAAATAAAATAAAATAAAATAAAATAAAATAAAATAAAATAAAATAAAATAAAATAAAATAAAATAAAATAAAATAAAATAAAATAAAATAAAATAAAATAAAATAAAATAAAATAAAATAAAATAAAATAAAATAAAATAAAGTAAAGTAAAGTAAAATAAAATAAAATTAAATTAAATTAAAAATAAAATAAAGTAAAGTAAAATATAATAAAATAAAATAAAATAAAGAAAAGTAAAGTAAAATAAAATTAAAATAAAATAAAAAATAAATTAAAATAAAATAAAATAAAATAAAATAAAATAAAATAAAATAAAATAAAATAAAATAAAATAAAATAAAATAAAATAAAATAAAATAAAATAAAATAAAATAAAATAAAATAAAATAAAATAAAATAAAATAAATAAATAAATAAATTTAATTCTCTTCTATATGGTACTTCCAGCATAAACTCATAGTTTAACACGTCCCCAAACACAAATACACAAATACTATCAACTAATTGAAAGATTTTCTCAACCCTCACTTCCAGAAGTGATAAAAGCAAGAGTCATCCATGCCCTTCAATATTTGTCGCCAGAGCAGTACAGAAATTACGTGTGCATGCGGGTTCTCACGCTATGTGTGTATAAGCCGCATGCCATGCTATGTAGCAGGTCGCCTACCTACTGTCTATGGTCATAAAACACATTATAGTGCATACAGGCATAGACAAGATAATACAGGCTTGTTCACAGATCTTCATATACAAATAATATCGATGTAAATAGTTCTTTATTCTTTGCCAGATAAAGAGCACCAGCATTTTCAGTTGAATACTCGAAAAGTATGATAAGTAATTACCAAAGGTCATCTTTGCTGTTTGCATACGGAGAGTTTATCGCAACAGCACGCTGACTGCACAGCAATGAGTGCTTATCAGAAGCATAAAAAAAATAAATATGCGTATTAATCACGCGTTTGAAATGTAATATGAAGTAAGAAATTTTTTTGTGACATTTCTAATAAATCGCACTTGAACATTCATGTAAATATCGTATGAATGTTTTGATGTGTATTTTTAGCGCTATTATCGAATTATGAACTAATTCAAATATCAAATTAAAGCTAAAAAATTTAAATAATGTATTTCCCCGTATTATGTCATTGAAAAACAACACATAGCGAAGCATTTCATGCAGCTGAGTTGTAAGATATAATATGTTACAAATTTTACGACTATAACGTACCCTCAGAAAGTAAATAGGTATGGGCGCCCTGGTGTAATGGAATTCCTCACCACTCATTTCCCATTAAGGCAACACCAGCTGTCACCAAGTCAAACAAATGTCCGCCCACAAAACTTCAACCACAAATAAATTAAACTTTTTAGTAAGAGCGAATCCTTAGTCAAGAGAGTAAGCTGCGGGAGGCAAACTGTGGACGGACTCATAGAAAATCTAGGTGAAGGTGGAGTTGGTTCAAGTAAATACCAACAAAAGCAATGTAAAGGGAAGTGTCGGGTTTAGATGACGATGAGGCCGATTCCGTTGAAGAAAAGATTAATGTTTTGAGTAGAGTTTAAACTTTATAATATTTAGGTTTATTTATACGGGTGTGTGTTGACAATATTGTTAATTGTTTTATTAGTTATAATTTAGTGTTAGTATATCGTAACTATATTGACCTGTTGGATTATTTCTTTTTATGTTGTGTAGTGTTGGGTATATTTGGTTGTGTGGATTCCTTCTCCTTCTTTGTTTACACTTTATGCGGGTTTGTGTCTTATGGGTTATTGTCCACTTTAAGTTATGTGTTTTTATGTTGTTAATTCACTTCACTTGTGCTTACGTGAATTTCACTTTCCTTTAATTGTGTGTTTTTCGGGTTTTTGTATTTTCGTGAAATTCACTTTGCTTAAGCGCGGGTTGTGTTCGGGTTGTTCTTCTGTTTCTCTATATGTTGTTGTGTGTAAAGGGTGATGGTGATAGGTGAAGTTGGGGCGGTTTGTCTCCTCTGCATTACTTATCTATTACTTTTTGGAGAGTAATGCAGAGGAGTATTTGTTTGGACTAAACATCCCGGCCGCCTTGCAGTATCTGCGAAATAAGTTTTGTATTAGTAGGGTATGAGTAAATTTAAAAAGTGTACTTAGCTTTTTTTGCTATTATTGGGTGCCAGTTAGAGTCCAGCCGATTGCTACTTTCTGGGTTACCACTTGGTCTGGGTTGAATAATCCACTTCGGGTAATGTGTGGATAGTTATGCGCTCCGATATCTCCAGCTTTAGCTCTGCTTTGGTGTGAGTATGAGGGTCAGATAGGACAATGTTGTCAAAGAGTTTTTGAACAACGTCACTGAGTCTCTTAAGGGTCGGGTTTATGAGAGTGTATAAGGGTCTGTTTAGCCAGTAAGGATGATAGCCGAGTCTCTGTGGGTAGGGTTTGAGATCTAGGTTTCTCAAAAATTTCTTTCTCGTTGGCTGGGTGTTGGCTTGGGTGTCCATGTAGGGACGAATGATGCTTCCCATTGCAAGTAGAACATCGATTCCTACTTGTGCATCCTTCCGTTCTGTGTGACCTGGCTAAACAGTTAACGCAATAGCGGTGTTTGATGATTGCTTCATATTTTTTGTGTAAGTTAGCCGACAAGTATTTGGTACATGTGGCTAATCGGTGGTCATCCTTGCATAATCCGCATGCAACAAGACAATGAGTTTTATTTCTTCGTTGGTGGGTGACTGATGATGATTGGGTCGTATTTTGATCATCGCTTTTATTTTTCTTCCGAGTAGTGGGTAGGGTTGATATGTAGCGCCCATCTGAATGTCGTCGGGTAGTTTTTTGAAACATTGCTTTACGTATTCCATCAAATCTGGGATTTACGGGATCCTTTGGGGTTTCCTCCACCTCTTTAAAGCGTGTGAGTTGATACTCCGGGTTGATTATGTTATGGAATGATGCTATTGAATAGTTTTTGGAGGGCTGAGTAATGGGTCCGGACAGAATCCATCCGAATACTGTCTCTTGGGCTAGGAGTGAGCCTAGAATATTTTGTTTTACTCCACCTAGTATGATATTTGGGTAGATATCACTACCAATTAATATGTCCACGGGTCTCGGTTTGTGGAATTGGGTATCCGCTAGATTCTTTAGACCCAGATTTGGGTTTATTGGGTATGTGGGTACATTATCGGTAATTTTGTTCATAATTAATGCCTGAGTTGAAATTTTGTAATTCGGGTTTACGGGTGAAAGTAGGGTAATATTACACATTTTCGTGGGGGTTGCTAAAACCGTGTTGGTTATTCCGGTCACTTGGGCTGATATAGAGTGGGTGGGTATATCCAGACTTCGTTGAAGTCTTTCAGATATAAATGTCGCCTCCGATCCTGAATCTATGAGTGCTCTTGCAGAATATAGGTGGCCATTATGTTCTACCTGAACCATTGCTGTACCCAATAATATCTGCTTCCTACTTGGGTTGTGAGGGTCTTGAGTTGATGAAATAGTGGACTGTATAGTAGTAGTGTAGGCTTGCTGATTGATATTTTGTGTGGGAATTGTGGTACTTGCAGCAGGAGCAGGCGTTGTACTTTTCACTATTGGAATTTCCGGGTTGGTGTCAGGTCGAGGGTTATACTCTTTGTGTATCAGTGTGTTGTGTCTTTTGTGACATTTGCGACAAGAGTATTTACTATTACAGTTCTTGAAGCTGTGTGAGATTGCTAAGCAGTTATAGCAATAACCATACTTTTTGATTGTGGCAATACGGGTCTCAACGTTCATGTTTAGGAATTTGGGGCATTCACGAATCGAGTGATGCTTATTGCAAAGTTTGCAACCTTCTGCTTCCGGGTGGGGTTGATATGAACTGTTTTGATAGTTTGAGGTTCTATCTCTCGGGTTATATCTTTTTTCATCTGATCTTTTTACTGTGTCAAGATGGGGTGAGTCGGGTTTTGCTACTGAAGCCTTAAAATTTGATACAGATTCGAGGGTTTTTTGCTTATGGGTCAAGAAAGAGTCGAAATTTGACCATGTGGGTATGGAAGTAATATCTGCTAGGGTGGATTCGAATGCTTCTAGAGTTTGTTTGGGTAGTTTCGAACTACAAAGATATATAAGTATTGGGTCCCAACTTTTTGTGTCAATCTCAAGATGGGTTAAATTGGTTAAAACGTTGTTTATCATTCGTTGCAGGGCTTTTATGGCACAGCCTGTTTCCTGAGTGACATCGGGTAAATTAAAGAGGGTTTTTAATTGGATGTTGACCTGCATTCTTTTGTTTTCATACTGCTCGACCAGACTCTTCCAAGCCAGTATGAAACCATCATTTGTAAGGGGTGTGTTTTGAATAGCTTCCCTTGCTTCGCCTCGGGTCTTCTGGGTTAGATGAAAGAGTTTTTCAACGTTGCAAATCTTCGGGTTATGGATATACAACGCTGTAAACATGTCTCGAAAAGTGGGCCAAGCCGAGTAATCGCCGTAGAAGATATCGGTGTCGCAGGGTGGTAATTGAATTGTGGGGCTGAAATCTATTGTAGAAGCTTCTGAGGCTCTTTCCTTAATGGGTTGGGTTGACACCTGGGTTTTTCGTGTGTCTGTATCTTCATTTATTGAAGCTAAGCAAGACAAGTACATTTGATAGCATTTTTTATATCTATCTTTGACTTTACTAAAATCAATAGTCTCGCGGGTATCACCAGATACCCTTCGAATTGCATTGTATGCTTTCTTTGCTTTATCGTAAAGCGAGTTGAGTTCGACTCTTTTGATTTCGAGAGTATAAGCTGTTTCTTCTTCAGCTTGTGTTTGGAAATTGTCTTCCACGAATTCGATTAAATCTGTGGTTGAGAGTTTAAAATCTTCCATTTCAGCAATTGGGTGAGTGTTTTTAATAAATTATATTATTTGAGTGAGTAAAATTGAAATAATTCGGGTAGAGAATTGTTTATGTCAAAAACTTTATTTATTTTCAAAAATTTCGTTTTTGACTTTTTATAGGGTACGGGTTATTATTTGGGAGAAAAAACTATTTATTTTTGTAAAGTACGGGCGAATTTTGGAAATAAATTCGGAAAATAAAATTAGGAAGGGTTTTTGCAATTTTTTCCTACTGGGTCACGTATTGGATTTCCTATTGGGTATGTGATTTAGTGTGCAGTGCCTGCTATTCGTGATCGCTACCAACAATTCTTATACGAACTAGATCGCTAGTTCGTTTGTATGTAACTGAGTGCGGGTGTATGTATATATTAGTAATAATTATTTTTGACGAAAATAGTGCAATAACCGACGGTGTATTTTTTATTGCACTTCTTCTCTTGGGTACGTACGTATATATAAATATGTATATAAGAGTAGTAAGTGCAAGGAAAAATTTGATAAGAACAAATAAAATGAATTTAAGTAAACTTAAATACACAATTTGAAATTTAAATTTTAACAATTTGATTTGCACTATTTAAATAAATAAATGTAATGGGTCGCACTTATAGATTTTCCAAATCTTTTTAATTTTAGGGTATTTTAAATATATTTGTTGTTGGTGGTGACCGGTGTACAAACTTTTTGTTGTGTGCACTGTGTTTTGGTGTAAATCCAAAGATGATATTGGGTGTCGGTTTATTCCAACGATGTTGTTACTGTTGGGTGTAATAGTTGTTGCAGAGTAACTCCTCTTCTCTCCTCCAAACTATCGCGGCTCGATAGGACCAAAAAATGTCGGGTTTAGATGACGATGAGGCCGATTCCGTTGAAGAAAAGATTAATGTTTTGAGTAGAGTTTAAACTTTATAATATTTAGGTTTATTTATACGGGTGTGTGTTGACAATATTGTTAATTGTTTTATTAGTTATAATTTAGTGTTAGTATATCGTAACTATATTGACCTGTTGGATTATTTCTTTTTATGTTGTGTAGTGTTGGGTATATTTGGTTGTGTGGATTCCTTCTCCTTCTTTGTTTACACTTTATGCGGGTTTGTGTCTTATGGGTTATTGTCCACTTTAAGTTATGTGTTTTTATGTTGTTAATTCACTTCACTTGTGCTTACGTGAATTTCACTTTCCTTTAATTGTGTGTTTTTCGGGTTTTTGTATTTTCGTGAAATTCACTTTGCTTAAGCGCGGGTTGTGTTCGGGTTGTTCTTCTGTTTCTCTATATGTTGTTGTGTGTAAAGGGTGATGGTGATAGGTGAAGTTGGGGCGGTTTGTCTCCTCTGCATTACTTATCTATTACTTTTTGGAGAGTAATGCAGAGGAGTATTTGTTTGGACTAAACAGGAAGCATTACAAAAATAAAACATAATTATCAGCAAAATGAAAGATTTTAAACGGTATACGCCGGTGTATGGATTTTGTAAATTTAAATGAAGCAACATACTAAAAGCCAGTGATGTTTGAATCAACTTTCTGTTTCTATTTGTGATTTATGAATTTATAAAATGACTTTATTTTTTTCTTTTGACCATAAATCCGTATGAGTAGAATCTTTTTTGTAGCAAACGAAATTTGACAGCTAGTTTGCAGGAAAGAACTGACAATCGTCATTGTACTTGCTGTCTAAATAGAAACGAGTCTTCTTTGGTGCTCGCCAATTGTAATATAGATGGATGGGCGTGAAATATAAATTTCCTGTGCATACACTGAATGATACATATACAGCTGTGAGCAGTGAGATAGTAGTGGGTGTTAGAGTTTTACATATTTTTGAGTTATATAAAATACCAAACAATTTTAAGAACTATTGAAATGCAAAAGTCAAGTATATTTTCCAGGCTATGTTTATTAATAAAAATATTTTGATTTGCATAGGTGCAAAATATTTTTTTACAAAGATGTGTTTATATATGAAAATTATAGAGAGCAGTAAAATAGTAGTGAAGTAATGAAAATAAAATATGAAGGTTTTTGCAAGTTTCTTCTATACGAAATCTTAGTACATGGCCACGATTTTTGATAAAAGCTATACAACACCTCTTCATAGAACCTACGACACCCCGCGATATTTTCAGTGGTATGCTCTCCTTGCTTGCTGCACTACGGCCCATAACCCGACTTTCTATACGTTTGTTAAAAGGTTTTCAATGGGATTGAGGTCAGGGGATTGGGCATCCATGACCTCAATTCCATTGACCCGAAACCACTCCTTTGCCACCCAAGAGGTGTAGCTCGGGTCATTATCCTGCTGCAATATCCATTTCAGCGGCATATCCAATATTCGGCATTATATCCTCGTATGCGTTTCGCTCATTATGGCAGAAATCATGTGAATTGGGCCTAACACTTTACAAAGGTGTAGTAAGAAAAATAGCCCTAAACCATGACACTCGAACCGTCATGCTTCAAAATTTTTGTGGTGATTCTAGGGTCGTCCTCTGTATTAAAGGGGCGTCTTATATACTAACGGTACCCTTTTCCGCCGTATTGAACCACTTTCGAGTCGTCAGTCCACAAGATGTTGCGCCATTTCTCAATCGGTCAAGTTAGGTGTTCTTTGGTAAAATTTAAGACGTCGTGCTACATGTTTTTTTTTAATAACAGTATTTGTAGAGGACTGCGAGCATATAAATTATGTTGACGTAGAAGTTTTCTCAGTGGATGAACACCGCAGGGCAGATTCAGTTTTTGCTTTTTCATTGAATAACAAATAAAAGAACAGGAAACTTACTTTTTGTATCATAAAATTAAATATTTTGTAGTAAAAATAATTTGTTTGCATCAGCTCACCTTTAACTACTATTCTATTGCTCGCTCAAATAAACAGATATCGTAATATAATAAGCTGTAAAATAGTAACGGTAAGTGTTTCATACTTGTTGTTTTGTATAACAAGGCCGTTAAACATCAGAGAATATAACAAGAATAATGATCGGCGGCAATATCATAAAAGAAAAAAATATAAAGCAAAATTAATAAAATAAAATAAAAAATTAAATTAATAAAATAAATTAAATTTACTTAAATATGAAATACAAATTTTATTTTATTTTTTTTTAATTTTTTTTTTAAATTTTTTGTATAGTTAAAAATTAAATTTTATACTTAAAACAATAAGCTAGCTTCTATATATATTAACATCACACACACACACTCACGAGCATTATAACTTTCTCGATGTTATTGTTTGCCGTGGCATACAAAAGCGAAAGCAATAAGGAAGAACTTCAAAATGCAACAAAGTAGAAAGTTAAAACAAAAACCACACAAAAACAAAAGAAATTTGTGCAGGAGACATAATGAAGGGAAGGTTCTAGCTGTTGCACAGCCACAGACAGCCACACACACACACTTTACATACATAAATGCTATTGTGTATTTATATATATAATATAGAATATGTCATCATGCACGATAACAATAGTCGCGCCAACGCGCAGCAATAATAAAGAATGCCACACAGCGTGTGGCATATATGATATAATAATGTAGTACAATAGAGCGTTGTTGCAGCGACTGCAGGTCCATTGTGTTGCTTCGGTTTAAGTTGGAAATTTAATTCACAGTTTTTTTTGTTGCTCGTAATTAAAAATCAAATACACAAAAAAAAAAATTAAATTTTTTATCGTTATTGTCCGTACAATATTTTTCGTATTTTTTCGAGTACTTTCATACATACACACTGCATTTCGGCTAACTGTTATCAACAACACTTTTCATTCATGTCGAACTCGTGCCACAAAAAAAATTTGTATTTAATATTTTGATTAAATTTGTACACAGCACGCTTTCGTCTGAATTTGCCTCCTATCACTCTTCGCGCTGAGCTCTCAACAATTTTCTAGTAATTTTTCTGTACGCTAAAGTTTGATGTTCCATTTTCTAACGGAAATCGCTGTGTGACAACCGGCAATTGCTACGCATCGTTTACGCCTTCAAAAACGTCGCCGAAAGTGTGTGCGAAGAAAAAACCAAAGCAAAGACATTATATTATATAAGCAATGAAGGGAATGTCATTATGAGCAGCGGGTGGCATTTAATATGCGCTGGTGGTGGGAGAGACGGTGGTGTCTACATTTAATAATTTAAATGAAATTATCTTTTTATACAACAGCAAACCAGAAAAACATAAAAACAAAATGGGAAAAGCAACAGTAAATTAATGCGAAGTATTTATAAATGAAAGTTCGGATTTAAAGAGATAAAAGTTTATTATTTTTTTTATATTTATTTATGCCATATATTTAGGTAGGCCATGTCCAATACTTGCAATAGATATGAGATATATATAGAATATGTTGCACTGAACTTTCCTTAAATGCCTCTCATTTGGTTTACAAATTTTCTATTTATTGACAAAATTAAAAACACATTTCATAGCATATACACAGGCGCTAGCCATGTGTCAACATATTCTAAGCCATTTTATAAATAGGAAAGCTTTTCATGTCAGTCTTTGAAATTTTCAGCGTATAAATGCTGTCAAACAGACAGCCATCAGCTCTTCACACACATGGCGACGCACACACTTTCAAATAATTATGAGCTACATAAATACCAGACACGTTTTTAAATTGACATTTGGTGAATGCTGACGTATTCACATACAAATATATAAACTAAATTTTATTCCTAGTAAAAATCAGAGTAATTTTATGTGTGTTTGGGTGGACATTTTTCTTATAGCAAAGTGGAAAATTATGGCTTCGAAGCTGTCAAATGCGCAAGTGACATTTTGTTGGTCTATAGTTTTTCTTCGAGTCTAACATATGAAATGCGTTCTTCAGCCTAAGGCACAATATCAGCGCCTTTAAATAGATCTCTAATTTTCTCTCCGTATCTTAAAGACAAATTTTATTGAAAAAATTCAGAGGTCATTGCCGTCTTGAAGCCTAAGTTTTTTCGAATAATTAGAGGTCTTACCAAGTTTTACGCCTTCTTCAATGAAACACAACCAAATTTTTATGATCCCGAAATATCCGAGAGATCATAATAACTACGCTTACGGGGCCAAGTACATACTGTAGCAGCCATTTAGATATAGCCTTCGCGATGTAGACACCACTCACACCAGATGTATAACTGTAAAATTATATATAAAATATATATTCTGAATATTCAAAGCCTTTTGGAGACAGAGTGCTAGATAATTTAACGAATGGAGTTCATAACTTGGATATCGCACAAATCGGAATACTGTTCTAAACCTCGGGTTGAGGTCCTTAGACCCCAACTTAACGAGTTTCATTGCATTAACATATGTAGTTAAGTAGATATGCACCCATGTAAGTGATGGTTGGCGCATATGTCGCCTTCATTTGGCTTGACAAGCTTCAGAGGAATGAACAGAAAAAATATACACACTTGAGTATAACGGCATATACATATTTATGGAAGATATGCGTAGAATATTCCAAAATATTTACAAAATACATAAGGGAAATGAGTCTCAGTTGTGGCAACCACACACACACATGTGTATATTCATAAAGGCGCTTCGTATCTCATTTTGCTCTTCATCCCCAGTTTGACTAAAGGTTCCGCTATTGTTGCTGCTCATTTGGTGCCGCACACGACTTTCTTATGTACATATAAGAAAAACCAAAATGCGTGCGAGTGTGTGTGTGCAGGCATTGTTCATCAAGTTTGCAGCGCGTGGGAAGTTGCCCAAGGACATGGACTTGGTTGCTTGCTTAGAGTTTGTTTGACGTTGCTGAGTTGCTGAGCTTAGATAGAGAGTAAGAGAGAGGGATGAATTTTTTTGTGGCTTGGCTGGTGAAATATGCCTTGCTTTCTTTTCGAGAGTCAAACAGAGGTCGCCGAGGAAGTGTGAGTGTGGCAATGTTTTTGATGTGTGTGTGTGTGTGTGTGTGGGAAGAATGCTGTTGCCAGTCAAACTTAGTTCAAGTTGAATTTATTGGCTTGCGGTGGAATTGTGTGACAAGTAAGACAGCCAAATAAAATATAAAAAAACTGAGAAAAAACTGACTGAAATATAAACGAATACTAAACACTGGAAAATTTCAAATTTTTGGTTATATGAGTTTAAGGTAGCCATGTATAACGGTATATACGAAGAGTGATATGAGTATAAATTTCTTGATATCATTTTTTGTTTTATTTTATAGAATGGTGGTGAATCATAGAATAGGTCTTCAAGCGAATACGAAAAAATAATTCCTTATTTAGTCTAAATAATTACAATTTTTTTTTTTTAATTTTTAATTCTAGATACACTTTAACTATTTTTAATTTTATTTTATTATGTATAAATAACTTACGAAGAGTTTAAAATTATCGCAGCTCCTTTCTGTAATTCTCCATCTGTCCAATCAGCCTAATAATACTGTGCGCAGTCAATAAAAAATTATCACCAATTATAGAAGATTAAATTTAGTAACAAACTGCATAGCAATAACAATAACAATAACTACAAGTCATCAAACAAAAACAAGCATTGCGTCAAAGTTCGTTACAATATTCCTGATAAAGTAACTGTGTCCATCAGCGTTCAGGCGAAAAGCGAAAAAAAATCATTACATTACTGCCTCTCCGCTCAGAGCAGTCCATCCGCGCTTCACTAGCCACTTTACATGCCATTACACTTTGCTCGCAACTTAACGCGTCGTCGGCAGCACTTCACTTTTCGCGCAACAAATTGGCCCCGATTTCTTTATCCTTTGTAAAGCCAAGTTCCTGCCCTCTCAACTCGCGCGTCGTGTGTCTGACCGTCTCTCCTATCGCCACGAACACGCGATTTTTTCAGCGCATTTATATTTAATTGTGTAAATTAAATTTTCAACCGGCTTTCGTGCGCCGCATTAAGGGATCATCTGCACCGTGGCCTCCCAGCGGCCAATGGCCAGTGCGCAACATTTCGCTTTGACCATATTTTCCGTGTTCTATAGCCCGGCATTGGCGCTTTCAACGCCAGCGCGCTGTTTTTTATTCTTCCGAAAGGTAAATGTATGAAATTTATGAGTTGAGCTTTTATCGGCGCTTCCTTTGCGCTGATGCGCGCCCTGTCTGCATGCATTGCTGCTGCGGCACCTTGGGCCCTGAGATTTCCACCTCAGCCGCTGCTGGGCCCTCACTGGGTCGTGCGTTTGTGTGACCGGCACTGCAGTTGGGCGTTGTTGCATTTTCCCTGCAGTTAAGTGCCGTTACCCGATATGCAACTGTAGGCATGTATGCGAGCGAATGCACCTGTGTGAGTGTGTGTGTGTGTTGAAATAAGTAAATTATGTGTGCGCTGCTTGCGCGTAGCTCTGAGCAAAGTGTGTCAGTTCAAACACACACACGCGTGCAATTATTCATATTTACCAACACACTTTTGTGATATATATATATTTAAGTATATATGGGTATGTGTCAGTGCGTGCGCCTGCAGCTATGCTTGATCCACTGTGTAAATGTGCAATAAATGCATTTTGCGATTTTCTGCGAATTATTAAGTGCGCCCATAATGAATGCAAATGAGTGAAAACATACTCGAAAATCGCTGGCTTGTAAATTATGAATCGCCACATCATTGCTGCACATATTACGAAAATAACTACCAACAACAACAGCAGCGCGTGCATAACGTTGGCGCGTAATGTAAAGTTATCTGCGATGCGGAAGCATTGGCGGTGGCATGAATATGTGCTAAGCGCATTTAACGCGGTAATAAATGTGCGGACTTTTATTATTCATTTGTATGTATTTGCTGTAGCGCTATTAACAATTGTGTAAGCCTCATGGATCCACGTTAATTAAAATAGATTACAAATATTTATCAATCACATGCCCCAATAATTGCTGAGAAGTTATAATTTGTAATAAAACACTACCGTAATTAAAAATATTATTTCGTTTGTAAATGTGGAGGGATTAAGGGGTTAAGCCAGTCTATATAACTGAAATAAAATTAATAATTTTTCTGGAGGAATGGAAAAATCTATCGAAATTGTCTCGAAAAGGCTTTATTAAAGATTTTAGTATATACAAATTTTATATTAAAGTTGTGTTACAACATGGCAGCCGCTGGTCCAATCTTCGACATCAAAATTTTCAAGTATCAGAGTAGTGTAGTCGACCCATTTGAGAAATGTATTTAAAGTTTAACGAGTATAAACTGACCTCATTGTTTCGATAGAACGAAATCATTTGGCGATCTCGAAAATACTAGACTGAACAAACAAACCACTTAAGAGTATAAGAGAAAAATCTTAACCAACATATGCTCTGATAATTCAGGCTTGGAGTACGGTATGGGTCGTTCCGTGGTTGGCCGTGGGAAAATGGACGGCACAAATGATTCCACACGAGATAATCAATAGAAGAACAAAATCTTCCTTATAGTACATATAGTTTTATTGTGGAATCACATACCACATCTGGATCGGATGAGATGTCGCAAAACAGGAGACGGAGCGCAAATTTTTACAAATCAATATTTGGTTGCGTTCGAATTGAAAACTTCGAAGAAGCGATCGCTCTCCCGACACAGACGTGGCAGTTGGCGGCGTCCGTTAGACTGAAGATATTGTGATGAACTAGTTCGAGGGTTCTATTCACATAAAGAAAGTGTATTGTGATTAAGTTGGGAGAGGTGAGGTTTAAACTCACAAGCATACATGTACAGAGCATACATAAATCAGAGTAATTATCATCTGATTTCAACTAGCTATATGTGTTGGCAAGTTTCTAATTCTTGGATACCCATAGTCGCCTTTTCAATGCTGGAATCTATTGTATTATAACAAGTCTAGCTTTATATGACTACCAGTAATATATAATATAGAGTATGGTCTACAATATTAAGATCGACTACCAATACCAGACCGTCGTGTCCATCTGACTACAAAGTGATTCTGATCATGCGGGCCTCGATATATTTTAATGCCGTTATTATATTAGGTCTACAACTTTGCTTCCGTCGTTTTCCAATAGATGTCTCTAGGGTCAAACATTGGTCGATTAATTCGATTAAATCGTTTTATATTGATCTTGGACATTTGTGTCAACATTAACCCAACAAAATATTTGTAGAGATCTGTTTTCATCCCAAACTTATTCTCAACTGAAAATGTCACTTTTTGAGCCGAATTCTCGACATTTGCGGGAATGTCTCTAGGGTCAAGCACTGTTCGATTAAATCGATTAAATCGTTTTATATCGATCTTGGACATTTGTGTCAACATTAACTCAACAAAATTTTGTAGAGATTTGTTTGCATCCTAAACTTATTCTCGACTGAAAATATCACCTTTTGAGCCGAATTCTCGACATTTGCGGCAAATTTTGCTTAATTCCAAGAAATGTGCGGTTGAGGCTCATCGACATTTGTAACCGTTTTTATACAAAAAAATATAATTTAAAAAAAAAACGGCGGAAGCCCAGTTGTAGACCTAATATTACAGTTATATTATAAAATGCTCTCACTCTCTGATATAACGTTTTTAGTAGGAATTTATCATTGAGCTCATATTTTTTACCCAAAAGTATATCTGCTTCATTAAAAATAAATTTCTCTTTATACATTTTTTTTTGTGTATTAAATGCATAAGCTACAACATTTTGGAAGACTAAAATGCTAATCTGCATTTTTGCGTATGAATTATACCTCTCAATATAGTACTATTTTATAAGTGATTTTATTGCTCCGACTATGATTGCTACTGGCTGCCGATTTAGGCATTAAAAGCTTAGCGAAATTACAAATTTAACTCGACAATCAAAATATGAAGTAATAAATATTATGAAAACTAACGGTATATATGTACAGCTATGATTAACTGTAGCAATAATTAATAATCAGTTAAATTTGCAGGAATTTTATGTCAAAAGTGCACAAATTAATAACAAAAGAACGAGATCGAATAATTATGTTTTTTCTAGCGATAGCATTGTAACAATTTATTAAAAAATAATACAAAAAATGTATATAAATTGTTTGTAATCATATAACTCCATCTCATGTGGCGCTGTGGAATTCTGACACTCAATTTATAACTGTAAAAATTTGATACCGTGCTTTTTTGCAAAAGCGCTTTTATCTACATACATAGATTTATCAAATGATTTGCGCATACTTTTTGCGCCACGAAATCTGACACGAGAATGCAACAATTTCACTTTTCACCTTTTGCAAACATATTTCAAGCAATTTGTTGCAGAAAAAGTGCGAAAAAAGCGCTGACATCATCGAATCGATGCCTTCCTCGTTTAAGGCAACTCTTTGCACGCCACTGTACAAGAGACACAAAGTCATGTTGCTGCGCACTGCGAACGCTTCTGAAAGTGTTGATAAAAATTTGTATTTATTAATAATAACGGCGCGCAGATACGATAAAGGGCAGCATTGGAATCTGCACTTAAAAGAAGCGATTGCGAAGAAAAAACAAATCTTTATAGTGATATGAAAGCGAGGAAAAAAAGAATTTGCTTTGTTTCATTTGTTGTCATTGTAATTGTTGTTAGTGTGTGATGACACTTGTGAAAACAAAAAAACATAACAGTAAAATAAATATGTAGACACATATCTACATATATAATAAAATATCAGAAAGCGAAAATCCAATGACAACAGCGAAGGACAAAGCGCGCGCACACACAAATACACATACATACACACCACATGCCACGCATACGCTGCGAGTCCTCGACTAGCAACAATGAAACAATAAATTGTTTACAATTTTCATTTAACAACAAAGGCGAATATGTTTGTAAGCCAACAAACACTTGGAAATGAGCTGAGAGTTCATAAAGCGAGCGACACAGGCTGCTGCTGAAGCTTAAGTGGTTGGCGGTGAATGGGGGTGTGTTTGAAGTGGCAGCGCCATCAATTAACTTTGTTATTAGGAAGAATAGGATACAAGGATTATAGAAATAAGAATTGTCCTTTGTAATCGAATTAATTGAAAGCGGTGCTTTTGTGTGTGCGGTGAATTCATTGTGGTTGCGGGACTTTCATCCCCAGAAGTTTAAATTCATAAAAAATATATAAAATTGGAAAGAAAAATATTTTCTTGAAAAGATAATTTAAATGCAATGTCGACTTTAACCCTCTCATGCCCAATGTTGCCTATAGACCACATTGTACTTCCCGGCTTCTAAATCTCGTTATTTAAATTTTTTTGACCAGCGGTTCTTTCAGACTTATGTGTTGTGCAAGCTAAAGATAAGAGAGTTATTTAGAAAAAAATTCATTAGAAAAATGTTTAGTTTATTTATAATAATTCTATTTGTGTAATGAAATGGGATACATAGGACTTTGAAATTTGTATCACTTCATATTTGAGTTGAGATTAATATATATCTGTCCTAAAAAAAATGTTAGCCCCTCCCATTTTAATGCGGGCATGATAGGGTTAATAAATAGGTGTCTGTTAGAGATTTAAATATAAAAATTATTTGAAACAATTTTTATAATGTGGAACCGAAATATGTACGTAATCAAAAATATTTTTATGATTTTTTTTTATCAAATTATAAAAAAAAAAATTCTCTATCTCTGCTTTCGCAAGCTGCTAACGAGTAGATCATAGCTTCTTTATTGCTTGCTGTTTGAGACCTCGGTCATGTTTCTTCTCATTCTAAAGAAGTTGAATTTAATATCGCTTCAGTATTGTGATATTTTTGAAGATCTATTTCCAACACAATTTAATACTTTAAGGCAGTAGTCTGCTTTAGAAGTCGAAAAAAGCGTTTTTTTTAGCAATTTTTTTTTGAAAGGGAAGGAAATGATTACGGTAAACGGAATTTTAAGACGATAGTGTGCTATATTTAAGGCTTAAAAACAATATTTATTATTAAAAAACATTGAAATTTTTTCAAAGTTGTAAGTATTTTTCTGGAGCGCTTGGAGTCTGCACTTGTAAATCGGTGCCGGTGATGGAGGTCGTGCGATGCATCTGAAACAGTCGAACCAATTTTTTTTTAATTTTTATAAGTTTCTTTTCTTTATGAACTAAAAAAATACCGAAGAAGTTAAAAAATTCCAATTTTTTTCGATGTTTGAAAAAAAAATCACTTTTTTAAGAAAAAAAATTGACTTTTAGTTGCAAAACAAGTAGTTTAAATAATACTTTTGTCCAACTTGTTTTTTTTTCGATCGGACATATATTCTTTTTGCTACCGCCGGTACCGTTTTCTAACATGAAAATGAAAGCTCGAGAAAACGCGCTTTAAAGTTTTCGCTGAGCATTCGCACCTGCTCTACGCTCGGCCATTAAAACTGCTCTAGCTTCGAAAATATGTCGAATTGGCCTCTAGAAATTTAAAGACATATTCTTGGATAGTTTTGGAAGAGATTTAAAACAAAACAAAAAAAACGATTTTTTGAAGCCTGTAAAGCAGACTACTGCCTCAAGCCTCATTCT